>OY723407.1:30844279-32091588 GCA_963210345.1 Inga oerstediana | reverse complement strand
TTCTTCGACAATTAAAGGTCCTTCTCTGACAGGGAGAGATATTTTCTGTGACAGTTATGAATAAATTGTGTTATTTACTAGATTCAATTTTATGCATTGTATTACTTTTTGCATGCCTCCATCTTGGAAGGCTTAGGATTATATTACATTTTGCATGCCTCCTATATGGAAGGCTTAGGTAGTCCTCCTTTATGGATGGTATAGGTTGTCACCTATATGGAAGGTTTTACCTCCTAAATGGACGGCTAGATTTCTCCATTTTTCATGCATCTTTTGGTTGTATATTTATATTTCAGAATTTAATATTCAAGTTTTATGCAGTATTTATGAGGTTTTCATTCTAGTTTTATGTAATATTTATTTTATTTTATTTTATTTTTAATTTCATAATGAGCTAAATTTCTCTTTTCTTAGCGTGATGATGTAGCTTACTAATTATGGATTAGATCTTAACTTATTATATCTATTTTTAATTTCTCCTTCATGATTAGGTTTTAATTATTATTCTTAATGCTTTTGATTGATTGGTCATCTTTTGAATGATTTTAATATGCATGTTGAGACTGGAAGGAGATGCATGTATGTAGATCCTATAATTAAAGCCATGACTTGCATATGAAATAGGAATATATTCATATGAGTTGTGTAGTCTTATAGGAATATATTAGATTAGCAATAAATTATAGAATTGCTTGACCTTGGAAGAGGCTAGTAATTAAATTAGGGAAACTCGACTATCAATCATGTGGAATAAATTATGCTATAATAGATAAGTGATTCAATTCGAAATTTGTTAAGTGAAATCTGAACCCTACAACTTTTTCTTGTAATTGTTTTCATATTATTTGCAGTCATATTTAATCATTTTCTATTTTGTACTTTCCATCACCAATTTATTGATCGACTAAATAGAATTAAAGTTACCTATTTTGGTACTTAGTGATCAATCCTCGTGGGAATGATACTCTACTCACTTCTGTATTACTTGATTAGGACAGCGTACACTTGCACTCTTTCATATATCCTTTATACCTGTAACAAGTTTTTGACGCCATTGCCAGGGATTGTTGTCATTAATATCAATGCCACATAATTTTAATACTAATTTAGTCTTCATGAAAAAATTTAAAAAAAAAAATTTTAAAAATGGATTATTCACAGCATTCATTTGGTTTAATCAGTGATAGATTGTCATATCTTAGTTCTTTTTCTGGAATGCATGTGGATGGAGTAAGGCAAGAATATATAAATGATGGTTGGATTGAAAATTCTTCTCCTTATAATTGTTTTACTAGAGTTTATTATGGAGAGTGTCATTCTTATGAGCATTGTCCATATAGCAATACCAGCCAATATGTGAGAGAAGATTTCAATATGGACCAAACTTGTTTTGATCATTCATTTTATCCAGGTTGAATTTTAGAGCAACAAGAGTCTTTGGATCCATATGTCAGGTATTGTCCTAATCCTCCTTTCTAATCTTATCCATATATTGAAGAACAAACTCTTGTGTATAAAGAAAAATCTGATTTAGAAAGAATATGTGAGGAGTTTACGAAATCAACAGAGAAATTTAGTAGAGAGAAAAAGGAAATTGCCACTAGAGTTGAGTCACATGTCCAGAATATTGAAATATATGTGAGGCAAATTGTTTCGTCGCTTAAAACTCTTAGGAAAGATAATTCTTTAAGTATGATGACCACTTCTTGTGTTGATGATGATGATTATTGTGAGGAAGTTGAGGAGGTAGAATTGAATGAAACTTTAGCTCTTGTGGTATGTGATAAGGAATTTGAAATCACTTTTTGAGAGAACAGTGGATGTCCAATTGAGGTTCCAGCTGTGGAGCCTAATCTTTGTGATTTTGATGTTGAAACTAATGTGGATTTTCCAAAAGTTGTTGTTCATGTCTCTCCTATTGAAGTGTTGACTCTTACTGATGAAAGTGAAGTCGATTCTGTGGGATGCTCTAAAACTTTGGAAACTCCTAAATCTGTTTGGAAATACATGCATGTTGTGCTTTATTTGAATTCAATAAATAATTGTACTCTAGAATTGTCTATGATTGAAGAAGTACAATTAATTACTTTGAATGATTATTTCTTGTGTCTAAAACATTGTTGCTAGAAAATAAATGAAAACAAGATAATCATGGTGTTTGATACTTTTGATTAGTATTTGTTTGGGAAGTCTGTCTGAAGACTATAAATTTAGCGCTACTTAGGAGGCAACCCAAGGTTTGGTTTGATGTTTTGTTGTGATCTTCTAGGACTTATAGTAGCTCCTGATGATGTATTCCACTTTGGTAGTTACAATTAAAAAATATATGTATAAAAAATATAAAAAAAATTAAATAAAATTTTTTTGTTTTTGTCTAGCTAAAAACGTTAAAGAAGGGTGACTATTTGGGAGGCAACCCAAAACTTCTTTCCAACTCTCTCAAAACTTCTTTGCTACTCTCTCTTCTTTCTTTCTTTCTCACCAAAACACACTGCACTGTGTTGAGATTTTAGTTTTCATCAGTTCTATTTTAAGTTACCTTGGAGGAATCTCTTGTAAAGTTTAAGAACAGGTTCCCCACTCTTCCCAAAGATGTGATCAGCAAGATCTATAACAGTCAACTTGAAAGGATGAAGATATTCAAGCATTTGGGCCTTCCTGTAGACAAACGCTGGATCATTGAAGCTCAGGTACATTTAGCAGGTGAGATTCATAAATCATTTGTTAAACCTTCGCTAGGAATGGGAATAAGTTCTTACACCAAAAAGAGAAGAGATAAAAGAATGAATGTTTGCTATAAATGTGCAAGGTGGACATGTTATCAGTGCTGTAGGAACAAAGGTATGGTTTCTATAAATTGAGAAGATAAAATTAAATTTATAAAGGATGGACTGAGTAAGGAGTCACCAGATGATATCATTCAAACTCCTGAGACGCATCTGAGTAGCGATGTTCATTATATTTTTCTTGATTTAGTAGACATATTCAAAAAAGAAAAAGGGCACTACAATCTTGGGAATCTGACGTTAAAAGACCCTGTTTTCCAGTTTATAAGAAAACTGGGTGGGAAGCAAATCCTCCATTCATAGAAAGCGTTTAAGCCATTACTGGATATAAAGCCTGAGGAAGATATAAGCCAAAATCACAATTACTATACATAATCATGCTTTTGTTTAATCTGTCTTTTCTTTTCTGTAACTTTTGTTTAATCTGTTTTATTTTTTCAGCAACTTTTTGTCTAATATGTCTTTTCTTTTCAGTAACTTTTGACTTTCTTTCTTTTTCTCTTAACACAAATTACGCTGGTCATTCGTGTCGGAAGTTTTTCAAAATTTTTTGAAAAATGTGTGATTTTTGTGATTTTGTTATCGGTGTTTTATTAGTATAAATATACACTCTTCCACTTGTAAATATGCACTATTTACTTGTAAATATGCATTCTTCTTCTTGTGAACACAAATGGTCTGAGAGAAAGAAAGAGAAAAAGGGTATCACATAAAAATGTAGATTTACATCTATCTGCATTTTTGGTAAAACCGATTCGGGCAAGAATGGAGAGTTTGTAACTGCAGCAAAAGAACTTGGAATCACGTTAGTTTCTAGAAAGATCAACTTTGTATACGGAAGAGGTATCCAGGGCCTAAGAGGAAGTGTAGTCATTTCTGCATCCATGAATGGAAGCAAGGGTTTGAGTGTAAGGGTAAAAGAGTTGGAATCTCATACTTTTTTCCTTAGGACAAGATTTATAGGTTTCGAGCTTGCCTGAATGACTGGGATGAATGTTCTACCATGCTGAAGCGTTTATCACTCTACCTGGTGATTTGGAGACATTGGATGGCATTTCTAGCGTTGCATATTGGGCTAAGTTAAACTTTCATAAAAAGCCATTAGGATTATTAAATGTTAATTGTTTTTCTCATATTCTGTTGTCTTTTTTTGATCATGATGTAGAAACAGAATTCATACCCCAAGCAACTTGCCACTCCATAATTTCTACACCAACTGCTGATCAGCTGCAAACCTATAAACCTCACCCAGATCTATTAGTCAAGCAAATAAGTGGGCAATCTTTAGAAAGTAGTCAGAAGCAGAATCCAGATACCACTCTTCAGTTGTAACTCTCCTTAATATTTTGGTTTTACTCTTAGCATTTTGGTTTATTGTGTGTTTATTTAAATTGTGTTTTTTTCAGGAAAAGTTTTCTCTAAGCTCTAGAAGACATTGAGGACAATGTCTGATTTAGGTTGGGGGACGAAATTGTTAAAAAAGGTTAGTTAGTAAAAACCATTAGATGCATGGGGTGTGAAAAAAATGGAAGAGTAGGGAGTTATTCTTAACTCATGAGACGCATTTATTAGTTACATGTTTTTGTTCTTTTCTAAAAAAAGAGTAAAAGTAAAAAGAAAATGAAAATCATCATGTTCAAGCGCTTTATAATGATTTCAAGAAATATATAAGTTTTAAGGATTGATCAATTGAATTTAGAGATTTTATAGCATGAATGAACAACTGATTGTTGCAATTGGTAATGAATTTTGAGATTGAATGAAATGAGTTTGAAAAACTCCTAACCGTAAGCTTTTGATCCTATAATGATTATTTCTCTATTCACCTATTAAGTTGTCACTTTAGAACTTGCTTTAAATCTAGTTGAAATTACATCTCACATGCCCATTCAAAAATGATAAAGGCATTCATTTTCTTTAGCCAGAGCCAAATAGCCAACCTTGCAATTATATCGTTGTTAAGCCCCTTGAGCCTAATTGACTGTTTCTTTGTTCTAAACCCATTAATATATTCTTTAATGATATATCAAGTGCTTTTATCTAATTTGAAAGATTAGCGGAGCATTTGACATTCTTGTGAAATAGGCTTTTGATAAGTGTGGGGGTGTATATAACATCAACTTTAGAGTTGCAGAGTTTTATGCAAAAAGCAAAACAAAGAAAGATTATTATGAAAAAAACACTAAAAAAATAAAAAAAATGTTATGTACTTGAATTGTGAGTTGTTGTGATGAGATAAATTTATAAGTAGCCCATTTTTCAATTGTTTTATTAAATTTCTTAAATGTAGCCTTTCATATCATGTTTTACATTCCTTTTACCTTAACCCCATTACAACTCTTAATAAGTCCTTTTGATTTGAATTATGCATGTGAATTAGGTAGTAGAGATTGAAATTTTTAGCAAGCCTATAGTAGTGCAATTTTTTGGTTGAATTTGAGCGAAACACTTACCCTTAAAGACTTAAGAGATTGAGAGAATGAGTTACACTTATGAACTCGGTTTATTCATTTTCAAATAAAGTTACTAGTTTATATTTTCATTGATTCATGAGTACTGTGATCTCTTTATTTTTCAATTGTGTTCTTGCTTATGACTTGACACTTCTGATTTTATTGGAAGCACTTATTAGTTACTCCTTGTCCGAGAACGTCCAAGAGCTAAGTGTGGGGGAATTTGATACGTAAAATATTTGCATATTTATTTTCCCTCACGTGATGATTTTGTAGACGATATTTGAGCATAATGTAAGGAATTAGGATGTAATTGATAAATATTTCCTTGTTTTTCTTTTGATAGCCACACAATAAGTGAAGAAAGGAGACATGAAATTGGACCAATGAGATTTTTAAAAAGGGGATGTTACTGTAGCAGGTCGGGCACTATTCACAACAGTCACTATTCACTATTTACCAAATTCACTGTAGTAGCTACCGACATGCACTAAAGCAATGCACTATTCACCGCGTAAAAAAAACACGTTTCACTGTAGCAATCTACTATACCAGACGTGTTTCACAATAGCCATTCACTGTAGCAACACTGTTTACTATTCAAATCACTGTAGCATACGCTTTTTATGCCTATATATAGAGATCCTTGGCCAAGCAAGAGGAAAGGAGAGGAAGAGATGTAGAGGTTTCCTTCTCCGACAATTAAAGGTCCTTCTCTAACAAGGAGAGATCTTTTCTCTAATATTTATGAATAAATTGTGTTATTTACTACATTCAATTTCATGCATTGTATTACTTTTTGCATGCCTCCATCTTGGAAGGCTTAGAATTGTATTACATTTTGCATGCCTCTTATATGAAAGGCTTAGGTAATCCTCTTTTATGGATAGTATAGGTTGCCACTTACATTGAAGGTTTTATCTCCTAAATGGACGGCTAGATTTCTCCATTTTTCATGCATCTTTTGGTTGTATATTTATATTTTAGAATTTAATATTCAAGTTTTATGCAGTATTTATGAGGTTTTCATTCTAGTTTTATGTAATATTAATTTATTTTTCTTTTGTTTTTAATTTCATAATGAACTAAATTTCTATTTTCTTAGGGTGATGACATAGCTTACTAATGACGGATTGGTTCTTAACTTATTAAATCTAGTTTTAATTTCTCCTTCATGTGAGTTTTAATTATTATTCTTAATGCTTTTGATTGATTGGCTATCTTTTGAATGATTTCAATATGCATGTTGAGACCAGACAGAAATGCATGTGTAGAACCTATAATTAAAACCATGACTTGCATATGAAATAGGAATATATTCATGAGTTGTGTACTCTTACTAAGTTCCATAAAGCTTAATGCATAATTAATTGCTTAAATTCATATAGGAATATATTGAATTAACAATTAATTATAGAATAGCTTGACCTTGGAAGAGGTTAGTAATTAAATTAGGGAAACTCAACTTTCAATCATGTGGAATAAATTGTGCTAGAATAGATAAGTGATTCAATCCGAAATTTGTTTAGTGAAATCTGATCCCTAGAACTTTTTCTTGTAATTGTTTTCATATTATTTGCACTCATATTTAATCATTTTCTATTTTGTACTTTCCATCACCAATTTATTGATCGACTAACTAGACTTAAAGTTACCTATTTTGGTACTTAGTGATCAATCCTCGTGAGAATTATACTCTACTCACTTTTGTATTACTTGATTACTACAATGTATACTTGCACTCTTTCATAGATCCTTTACACCAGTAACAAACCCCTTGCTCTGACTAGACCTTTACACCTGAGCAGACAATTCCATTGCCAGAATCCCTACTCTTATACCATAAATAAAATACCATATTTTTCATAATCGTTCTGATGACTTTCATGCAGCGCATTTGAACTACTAAGCAATATTCTTTGGTAAAACTCTTTCTATTCCCAATCTCAAGACAGGATTTGAACCAATAATTGAGTAGGTTTTTCTTAAAATTTCAAAGTCTTGCGGAAGCGTATTCTAATGGTTTGCAACTTTGTTATTACTCATTGATTCTTATCTTTTCTTTAAATTCAATCAGAGTAATTCTCTGCTTATACATAATTCTTTCATTTACATACACAAACTGTGTAGCCACACAAGGCTATTATAGTGTCTAAGTCTAATACAAAAATAGTAGACACATTCACATCTTCGTTCCACCTTCGTATTTCCCTCTTGTAATCCTCTTCTCTGTTCTCATTATACCTATATGGTTGGGTGACGAAGAGTGAGATTTGAGAGAATCTTGGTAGCAAACAATGCTAACTATAAATGCAAGATAATGCTTAGCTCATGACATGCTTGCTCACATAAATTCATGCCAACATAATGACATTTGCATGCTCAATGTTTTGTGCAACATAACTATGGTCACAGTATAAACAGAAATAGAGCTTCAATCATTCACATATGTCTCATACGATTCATCAAAGCAATATAACACATCAACACACAAGCTTATACATATCAAATACATCCAAGAATGGAAAGTTTTCCACCTTGTGTCTTTATGTCCTCTTCTTGTTCCTTTTCTTCCAACCATTGAAGTTGCTTCTTCTTTATCACCTCATGGCCCTAGTCACATAACCACATTATGTGTTAACCCATTAGAGCCATGACAATTGAACATCTAATATGGCCACACTAGCCCCAAGTGCTCAACTTAACTGCTAGAGTTCCCATTTATTACGATATACCCTTATTCTCTTAATTTCGCAGCATAGTCAAAAGCTGGCAGAATTTTCAGCCAACTTTTACAATTTATAACTTTGTCTAAGAAATTCCAATTATTTTGGTTCAAAGTCCTATATGACCCTAATTAAACCTATTTTGAAGGAAACAATCTCCTTTAACCAATTACATGCACACAATTCCAGATACCTCAATTATTCCTCACTGCTATAGAATTATTCCAGATTTCTATGTCTAAATTCAATAAATCATATCTCCTAATGTACTTATTCAAATGGGATAAATGTCATATCAAATTAAGTCTTGATATGTCTACTTTCAGTTTGGAAAGTATCATGGCTATTGGATAACATTTGGTCATTGAAAACCTAACTATAACCAAGCTGCCTCCCATAAAACAAAATATGGTAGCACTATGTTCAATTCCAATTTTTGGATTTCAAATATATTCTTTCTAAAATTATGCCAACAACCTATTCCTACACAATTTCGCCCAAGGAATCTATTGGAGACCTTAAAAATGGAAAAATCATGCACCTTCTTTATGCCCTATTCATACTAGAAAATTAGGGTTCCACTCAACAATTCAACAATTCATAATTTAACCACCAAACTAGTCTTATATGCTTCCTAAACATCATATAACCACATACATATAACCAAAACATGATGAAACCCTAAAAACCTTTAAAAAAACTGAAATAGGGCAGTCAAAACAACCCACCAAAACTCAACTAGCCAAGGCAACATATACATCAAAATATTGATCTTACTCACCTCTAGCTCATTCTTTTGCTCTTTTCTTGATTCTCCAACTTTAGCTCTTGCTAGAAGACTCCAAACACCTCTCCTTAAAATTCTAAAACCATAGAAATGAAGCTCTTAGAGAGGAGAACATTGTTTAAGAAGGAAGTTTTAGATCAATAGGTGATTTATAAGGTGAAAATTGAGCTAGAACTCTTGCCTAAACTCTTGTTTTTCACGTTGGCTCTTTCTCTTTCTTCTTTCCTTCACTTGGCTGACTTTGGGGTTATGTGAGAGAGTGTTTAATGTGTTTAATTCATTTATCTTCAGATCTCAATTCACTTGGCCCAAAATGCATGCAAGGAAATGAGAAAATAACATTTGTCAAATTTGGGTGGAGTTATGAAAAGTTGAAGGGTTAATTAACTTAAGGTGGTTTGGTTATTGGTAACAATTTTTACAAGAGCCTTTAGCCAACTGGAAGCTTAATTCCTATAATTTCTATTTTTGGACGCTGTCACAGAAGCTTGAAAGTTTCACTGGGCTAACTTCAAAAATAAATAACTCTTTGTGTACAGCTCCAAATGTCCTATATGACCTATCAAATTAAATCTTTATAAGTCTACTATTATTCTAAAAAGTTTCATTGGCATTGGACTTCATTTGCCTATTAAAAAATGTCACACAACAAGAATGCCATGTAGGAAAACACACTAGCAGAAAATCTTAATTCATAGAATTTGTTTTCTAAACATAATCATGTTGTGTGTAATCACTATTTGGCCATTTCAAATGTGCCAAAATTCACCATATTATTCCCTTTGATATAAGGAATTTTGGTGACTAAAATTTAGGATGTTGCAATGTCTAGGGCCATATTTAAAGGAGACTTGTAAGACCCTGCCTTACATACCACTTATTATCGATATTAATTAGAGCTGCAATTGCCCAGTTTAGTGGACACACAACAATAGAAAAAAATATACTGATATTATTAAAACAATATTGCTTGAATATATTATAGGAGGTCCCTACAAGAGTTCATACATAATAATTTCATACCTTAAAACAACAAAAGGTCTTCAAATAACCAACATTTCCTCTTGTTCTCGTCCGGAACCTTTTGTTGCTGGTAATTACGATTCTACCTTCTAAGTCATTGTCAACTGCTGAAAACTTTTTTTTCATTTATAGAAAGGGAGAGATTAAACAAATCTCAGTAGTAACATACAATCAGACATATATGATGTGAAAGTAACTATGTCATGTACCATGTTATGTGAAATGATAGAATGTTGTGTGCACATTGTCTAAGGCCAAATGACTATTTGCAAGCCTGGCTTAACTCTACACCTCTGTTGGGTCTCAGACCACAACTAAGCTAATATGCGTGTCCAAAACACTATGCTCATATGACAAAAGATGGCATACATAAACATACAATCATCACATAGTGTATGAAAGAAAGAGTTACTACCTTAAACCCCTTTTTGTTCATAATTCGTTCCTTTAATTTTGTTTCGACGACTCGGGCTATCATTTTGATCCTAAAATTCCAAATGTACAAGTGAGTTAAGACCCATTTATGTACTACTCTAAACTCTTTCAAACTCATATTGTTGGTTATCTATCACAGTTTCAGCAACTTCTGCATACTACAATCCTGCACAGTGCATTTTCACTGTTCCCAAAAAACTGGCAGTTTTTCAGTCAACTTTAGAAAATCACAATTAAATCTAGAAAACTCCAAATTGACTGGTTTTAAATCCTATATGAACCTCTTTAAGTGTTCTTTTATGGAAAAATACCAAATTCTAACCATTACAATCACATTATTCCCAAAAATTCGTCAAACTTCCCCTGTACCAGATTTCCTTCCAGAAACAGGGCACAACTTCAATAATCCATATCTTTTAATGTACTTGTCTAAAAATTATAATCTACCTGTCAAATTAAAGCTCTACATCTCTACTTTAATCCTAGAAAGTTTCATAATATTTGGACTAGGTTTGTCTATCAAAATTCATTTCACAGCAAAAATGTTTCCAGGAATCAAATCAAACAGCATTTCTTCTAAACTTCTAAAATTTCCAGATTTTGACACAATCATTCAAAAATCATGAACACATGTATTCCCACAAAATTTTTTGTGAAGAATTCAATAGAATCATCAAAACACCAAATTCCAGTTCCAACATGCCAAAAATGCCCCTGGACGAAATCTGGAAGTTAAAGAGAAACAAGTATTTTCTTGATTCCACTTGGTTAATGAATCATGATTTGGGCAATATAACCCTTTAGGGTTTGGTATCCCCAAAATCATAAACAAACAATTCAAGCCACCAAACAACCACAACAACAGTCAAACACCTTGAATCAACCAAGATTACAAGGTTTTATGGCTTACCTCTTGTTCCTCCTCTTTCTTTCTTTTTATAGTCTTCTCTATCCTCCTAGTTCCTCTTGGTTTTGCTTGCTACATATGCATTTCAAGAAGAAATAGAGATTAGGAGAGAGTTTCCATGAATTAGAGACAAGAACAAGTGAGATTTGCTTGCAAATTTATCTAGTTTGCTTCTTGAACTTGCTCTCTGTTCTCTTCTTGTGATTGTTCGTCCAACTCTTTCTGTCTCTTTGTTCTTGATGTTTGGCTGAAAACATGGCCAAAGAAGAGATAAATATTCACTCAAAATATTATCATCCACCTCCTTTAGTATATAATATTTTATTGTATTAAACACACTTTTTTTTACTTTTCATCATCTTTTACTTGGTTACAATTGTTTTCCCTTGGCTCTCTTTAAATTGACGTAAGTTGGCTCTTTGAAGGACTAAATAAGCTTTTTGAATTAGCTTCACTATCTCCTTGAAGTTCATGTGGAATGGCCATTTCATACATGTTTTACTTTATTGACTTTTCAACTACAATTTAGTTGGCTAATATTGCCCTCTCTTAATTAAATTTGAGCCAAGTACTAATTTCCTTTCTTGCTCGCCTTTTTGACCAAAATGTATCCCAATTAAAAGGAAAAATAAGTGTCTTCTTGCTTTATTGTTCAAATAACCATTTTACCCTTGCATTTTTTTTCCATTTTCGCACTTTGCTGGAAATCTAACAGAATTTGCATCATTCTTTAAAAATTCATATCTAATCTTACAAATGTCCAATTACTATAGTTCCAAAGGCTATGTGACCCTTATTAAGTTTATTGTTAGAGAAAAATATAGCCTTTAGCCAACTGGAAGCTCATAATTCCAAGATTTTCAATTTTTGGACGCTATCACAGAAGCTTGCCAGTTTCACTAGACTAACTTCAAAAATTCATAACTCTTTCTGTACAGCTCCATATGAACTATCAAATTAAATCTTGATAGGTCTCTTTCATTTTGGAAAATATCATAGGCATTAGACATCGTTTGCCTATTTAAAAATGTCACACAACCAGACTGCCACAGAGGAAAAATGCACTGGCAACAAAGTTTACATCCTGGGACTCTTGTAAAACCGAGGCTTAGAAGTTTACTTGATTCAGGCTTATTCTCAAGCCTTTAATCCCAAAATTTGGAATATTACAAGACCTACAATAGCTCAAGACAAAAAAAAAACAAAGAAAAAAGAGAGTATGAAGATATAAAATAAGTTCTTCATAACTTGAGCTTGTTTCATCTTAAATATCCCTTCATTCTTCATTGAATTGCATAGAACTAATTAAAGTATTCATCCATTATCAAAGTCCTTTTGAGTTGCGTAAGCAATGGGATAGTAAAATAAAGATTGAGGTGATAAACGAGCCTATGGTAGATAGATCACTATAAAGGGAATTGAGTTAAACACAAGCCCATAATTATCTTAAGTGAAGAGTGCAAACACTTAACTGGTGAGAGACATTTTATTGTAATTTGCTTTGCCAAGTTATTTGCCTCCTATTTGCATTTTTTAGAAGCTGGAAAAGAGTTTTAAGAATAGGCATTAGGTTAATTGTTGGAATTACTATTATTGCCATAACTATACATTTACATTTTATTCATGAGTTGCAGTGAGACTATTACTTTGGGTTTCCTTTCAATATGTTTTTAATAGAATGAGAAGACCTAGGATTCATTCAAGATATCTGTTTTGTATGAATTTGATATTGCTTTTATGATTTATGGCATAGACCTAGTTAAACCATAATTGTCTAAACTATGGGCAAGCGGAGCTCCTGTGATTTTATATCTATTACAAGGGTTCGCTACCTCTTTATCTGGATGGATGTGTATATATGAACGCTTTTAATTAACCAAGAAAACTACTAAGGGTTCAATTCTTTTCAATCATAGTTAAGATCCAAAAAGGAGTGACGTCACGCCTATTTATGAAAAGTTTTTAAAATTCGTGCTAAGAGTAGGATAAGTAGATCGGTTGTTACATGTCACTACTATAAAAAAGTCCATACTTGACTGTTATTTTTGTATATATTTGATGGTTCTAAACCATCAAATATGGATGCGTTAAATATTCTCTGAACAAATACTTAATGGTTCTTAACCATCAAATATTGGGTACCATACTTGACGGTTTTCACAAGAACTATCAAATAAGAGTAATTTACTTGATGGTTCTTTACAAGAACCGTCATGTAAATGTGTTTTTTTTTAAAAAAAAAAAAGCAATTGCATTATATGAAATATTACAATCACTAACATAAATTATCTTTATACTCCGATATGGTTCTAGAAAACACAACACTTTTATGTCAATTAATCCTTAACAAATGTAGAAATAAAAGTAAAGAAAAAAGAACAACTTGTCAATTTGATTTCTTTAATGAAAAATTAATCCCATAATATAAGCACGGACTGTACTGTAAGTAGATTCCAAATGATGATTAACAACGTTCTTGGCAATCTCTTTTTGTTTGCTAAGATATGAGTTTAATTAATCCCCAACGTACCTGTCAAAGAAAGCCCCTGCAAATGGCAAAAAAAAAAAAAGAAAGCCCCTGCAAGCTTTAAATATATACTAAGAACTTAGTTTGGTTTAATATTTAACAAAAGAATGTTATGTTAATTACATGTTCTTATATATCAACATTTGAGCATATAAGCTACAAAACCTATACGATTAAAAGAAATGCAAAAGTATTTTGGCAAACATTTCAATTAGTAGATAAAAAGCTTCTAAGAATTTACACCTATGTGGCTAGAACTTCATATCCTCTTCAATTGATTTGGGTAGCAGGTTAACAAAGGATTTCCCTTCTTGATCATATGTAGGTAGGGGGAGGATTATCATCAATTTCTACATCTTATTTCTTACAA
This sequence comes from Inga oerstediana, assembly GCA_963210345.1. Lineage (NCBI taxonomy): Eukaryota > Viridiplantae > Streptophyta > Magnoliopsida > Fabales > Fabaceae > Inga > Inga oerstediana. The sequence goes on along the minus strand of OY723407.1, from coordinate 32,077,574 downwards.
ATCCATGTAATTCTGATGCCCTACAGCTTAGAAATTCATGCACTTCTGATGACCCACAGCACAAAAAGCATGTGGCTGCAACGAACAAAAAATGTGCAACTTTAATGGCTAAGCACTTTCTTTTTGTTTCTTGTAGGGGAACAACTTCATATATGTTACTTTTTGCTTATATGTGCAATTTAGATTAAAAATGAATTCTATAATTAGGACTTTAATTCTCACCCTGTTAATTATTACTATTTTCATGTGAACCTTCTAGTTCCTGCCGTCGCAAAAGGAAGCAATATGAGGTATAGACATCTGAAGCCTTCATAGGCCTCCTTTTGTTTAATGTTGTAATTATCCGTATATTGGAGTCTAGGGCCACCAATTATTATATTTTGTTATGACTTATTATCTAAACTTGACTTGTTCATTAGATAATTGTGATATTGTGGAGTGCTGATAGATCCGCTGGAGGCCGCATGCAATCAATTTGTGTATTCAGTGCTAAAATTTGTATGGAAACCATTTGCATTCTTTTTTGTGGGGTTCAATGTTGAGAAGAACTTATGGATTGGGTTCCTAACCCTTAATTTTTTGTGCCCTGGGTCTTCGAATTTATTGTAGTGCGTTTATAGGTGGGTTTCGTTCCTTGACCTCGATGCATTATTGGGCTTGTGGGCATCCTCTTGTGCCCTAAATTCTTTGTGATGAATGTGTTACTTAAAAAGGGCAATTTGTGGAAACTGTGAATTGAGGTTAAACTCTTTTATAACCATGATAGTTCTTTATATTAGTTATATTCTTTTCCGTTATGTTTTTTTTTTTTTTTGTGTGGTTTTATCCTTTTTAACCCTGGTAATGTTTGTGTAAATAAGGCTTATGACTTTTCTATCATGGTTGAGGTATTTCTCAAAGTGAGGCTGTTCTTTTAAACATGGTAGTACTTTTGAATATGTAGTCAAGCTTTTTCTACCCTCGTTAAGCTTTTAAACTCGGGTTTGCTTCTTTCCTACGATGGTAGCATTTCAAGTGGCTTTAACTCTTTTCAACTATAGTAGTGGTTTGAATTTTTTTCTGATTGGCTGAGTATTCCATGTTAAGAGATAGGGTGTTAAACTTCTAGCAGTCAAATATCATTTATATTTCATCCAACACCTTCAGTCATGAATAAGATTAGAATGTTGAATGTAACTAAAAAATAACACCATATGGTATTGGATGTCTCAAAAAACAACATTTCGGTGATAGACGCTACTGGGAAGTAACATTAGGATGTTGTTGGATGTTATTTTACCCTTCAATAATTAGATTCATGAACATGATTCAAGAATATTAATTCGATTTATTGAATTAATTAGGAATTCATTAATATTGGTTAATCATATTCATTGGCTAGAGTATGGTGCCTTTTTTGGATCCAATTACTAGGAGTCCAAGCAATTGACTACTCCAATTTCAGGATTCGTAGCTGCCCCTCGCAGCACAAATGTATCCTTTGGACTCAAACTCAAAGTGCAAAAGAATCTAGCAAGGTCTTGCACTGCTAGACAATTATGTGTTGGTACTGATTAATCATAATATATATTATTTTAAAATCAATGCAAATCGATTTTTGGATACAAATATATTTACTCAAATATCTAGCAATTACTATTTTCATCTAAAATAACAAAAATCTTTGTTGCTAGTAAAAACAAAACATCTAGCACTTGCACTACTACAAAAATTGTAATATATGATGGCTATTATCTGTCATATATAACGGTTCTGAACTGTCATATGTTCTGAACCTATTATAATGATTATAATATAGCACCCATTATGTATGAAGCTTGGTGAGGCCATGATATGCCCATTGCCATGATAATAATTAATAGGCACACGTGAACAACCGTTATAATATATGGTAATGCTTGAATCATATATAACGGTTCCGCTTTAACAATCATTATATATAGTTGACATAAATCAAAGATAATTTATTTTAAAAAAATGGGGTTGTTCTACTTTTGATATCCCCTTGCATATACATTCGTACAGAAGAAATCACAACATATATTTAATTCATTCATATATAGAACAATACTACAAATCAGAATATATTTACAGTCATTCTTGTACATGTACACTATTAAAACCAAAACTTTAAAATAAACAAATGATCAATGTCTAGAATTTATAGTCATTTTTATATATTTACTCTCCCACTGATGTTTCATAGATGTCGCCAACTCTTCAACAACTTCTTCCACTTTTGAGTTGCTAAACATCGTGCAAAACACATTAAAATATTGTGCACAAAAGGAAACAAGATGGAAGTTAGACATTGTAATATATAGCTGTCATTTTTATATATTTACTCTCCCACTGATGTTTCATAGATGTCGCCAACTCTTCAGCAACTTCTTCCACTTGTGAGTTGCTAAACATCGTGCAAAACACATTAAAATACTGTGCACAAAAGGAAACAAGATGGAAGTTAGACATTGTAATATATAGCTGACCGAATGTATATATGAACAAATTGAGCACATAATAAACCTTAATTGTATCAATATTTTCAGGACCGTGGGTGATGATATCCTTCATGTACTATATCCTCCAGTACCCAGAAACCTCGTATGTCATTGCTTGACATCTTTCTTCATGTCAGCACCCTAGTTATTGATTTGGTTAGGGTGGATGAACTTGTTCTTGTCTTCGAGGCCAAGGGGGATGAGTTAATTGTGGTACAAGGGCCTGTAATGTCAAAACCAACATATCAAAATGTAATCAAAGTTCTAAGTAATGAACTATTCAATCACAATTGAAGAAATACCTTATAAAGAAGTTGACAGACATTGAACTTGCCATGTCCTTGTTCAGTATCTCAGAAACAAGATCTTCGCTTATAGCTTCCACTTGGTTTGGTTGGTCATAGACCTCTATGTCAAATGTGATCATTGGAAACGGGTTAAAAGCAAAGCACTTATTAGCGAACTCCTAGAAAACTTCTTTCTGGATTGATCATTGGGGGTGGGATGCTTCCTCTTCTTAGAATGATTGGGGATCTTGGAAGAGGGGGGCTTGGACTGATTGGGGGCCTTGGACTTGATAGGTAGTTTCTTTTGAGTGGCCGACTTCTTTTAAGTGTGGGGCTTCCCTACTATAAGTAGACAATAAGCCCATGTAATGAAGCTGCTTGTAGCCCCGCCTACTGTATCTGTGCTTTGGTTAGTATAGGGAGTAGATAGCTAGGGTTGATGTTAGTGTTGATTTATACCTTCACATTCTCTGAGATAGGCTCATTATGAAGTGTGTTATCCTTCAGGTGTTGAACATGTGATTCGTTGCAACTGTATGGTGTCTAAGGCTATCATGAAATGTGCAATTGCCTCAATACTTGGGCTGCCATTTCCCTCTTACTGCTTCGTAAAAGGCCTTTTCATCAACTCTTGTATGAAAAATTGTATTTATTCTGGCATTTCATCACACTATTTTTGAAGCTTTTCATACTTTTCATCCCTGTTATTTCTTCGAGGTTGCCGCTGACCATAATATTTAGTCTTGGTCAATTTAAAGCCAAAACCCCTAAGAAGACCGGGATGGTCAGGCCCCAATGTCTTGGCCAATATGTCCTCATTCGCATAAAGGCAACCACTATGTGTTGTAACTTCCTAGGACCTAGCTTGCTGTGCATTTAACAATAATGTTAATATTGATAGTTAATTGAAGACATTACTATTATGTTTTGATTATAACATAACTTAGAAAGATTGTACGAAATGATACTCGAGGACTATATGACCTTAGGTCACCAGAAGGTAAGTAGGTTGTGATAAAACTATTTTAGAGAACATTGATGCACTTGAGTAAAGTTTGTGCCACTCGAGTTAAATCTCAAAGAAATAACATCACTGACAAGGTACCAACAAGTGAAGGAATGTGTACAAACTTTATCATTCACTTGAGTTATAAATCTGTCACTCGAGTGATAAATAAAGCAAATGATGTATCACTTACAAAGTACTCAATGGTGATATTTGAAAATCTCTCATTCACTCAAGTCCTGAAACTATCACTCTATTGATGAAGTCTAAAATGATGTATCACTTGCAAGGTACATGATAGCGATATTTGAAAATCTCTCATTCACTTAAGTCCTAAAACTGTTACTCGAGTGATGAAGTAAAAAGTGATGTATCACTTGCAAGGTACCTAATGGTGATTCTTTGGAAATATTCTTTCTACTTGAGTATCAAGAGTGACACTCGAGTGATGCCTAAAACTTTATAAGGTACCTGATAGTAACTAGCTATTTTTAGAAGGAAAATATGATACGTTACTCACGTTACTAGGTTGCCACTCGAGTGACATTCAAATATTTTCTAGTTACCTCTTGGTAACTAGAAGGAGATAACATGGGAAACTTATTAAAAAGATAAAATCACCTAAGTGCCAAGTATTCACTCGAGTGACACATATATAACCATGTTATCACTCTTTAATTACCCGCCGGTGATAAATTTTTTAAGAAAAGCACTAGAGTAAACTTAATTGACTTAAGTGATAACTTGTTAATTGCAAAACATAGCATTGCTTCTCATCTTTCAAAAATCATTAGATTAACCATGTAAAATATTTTTCTTGCATCTAATTAACGTAACTTGTCATTATATTAGTTCTTAAGCTTTTCCTAGGTAATCAAACGAAGATTAACTCATAAACTGGATGAAGCACATTGTTTGTCAGAAGCATTAAATACATAATGGAAATAATCAATCTTTCATTAATGACTACTATAACATACTGAAAACTTATAATCGATGTTGCCTTGCGTGTGTGTACACAGTCGGATGAAATATATCGGTGCCTAAACACACTTGGCGCCATCTTTATGGCCATCAAAAACACATGGCGCCATCCCTGTACACATACACAAACACTTAGCATGTTGCAAGATACAAGGCACCATTTCATGCCATATCTAAACATATGTGTCACCATCTTGGATTGGTTTACATTTTCAACTTTACTTTATGGTTAGAACTATAGGAAAAGGCCACCAAGCTCTCTCATGAAACATGTGACTAATTAGTCAGAAAAAATATGCCGGTGAAGATGTGCACATGGCGTTTTCAATGCAAACACATACACCCTACATTTTTCGAAAAGACACAGGTATGTGGTTCCATTTAGTGACACCTATATAGACATCTGGCATTCTCCAAGACAAACCAGTACGCACTCGACAATTCCCTAAGGTACAGGCATATATGGCGCCATTTGATGGCTTGGTACAGCCACTTGGCATGTTCTTGAAGATCACATGCACATATGGCGCCACCATAAGTAAGACACCATAAAAGTTACTTTATCAAAATAGCTTTATTAAACGCTCTATTAATAATTCCATCGGTTCAACATCTCTAAAATTAGTCAATAATTTCGGCTCCCCTTTTTTTTCTTTGACATTCGATGCTTCCTTTCTCTATTTCCCCCTCCTTCCTAGCTTTATTTATTTACGGTTTGCTCTCTTTCTCTGCACGGTCCAGCCCTTGGTATTAATTCGGTCCATGCTCTTCTTGATTCATTCTTCAAATCCCTTCAATTTTGGTTCAGCAGCCCCTAAATAATTCAGCCGCCACTTGCTTTCTTCCTCTTTTGCAATTCAAGTGTTTTTAGGTTAAAAGTGAGTTGTGCCTTGTTTGGATAAGAGATAAAAATGTGTTTTAACATTAGACACAAAATTGCAACCACCAAACAAGGCCCTTACTCATTTAACCTCCTCTTAGAAAAAATGTGAAAATAAATTCTGTACTTGTGATGTTCCACTTTTGTCCTTCATTAAGCTCCAAAATAACAACTTTAACCTTGACCACTTAAGTTGTGCCACATCATCATCACCTGCAAAATTAAATTCACAAATGTAATATCTTTTGTTCACAATTAAAGAATAATGGAAATTACAAATATTAATTAGAAATATAACAATTAAACCACTTTAGTTCCCAAATTATTCTTTCACTAAAATCTCATTTTAATACTTGATTATGCCCAAAATATTCAATTAAGTCCCACAAAAGCCTAAGATTAATTAATAAAAATATATAAATATTGAGCTCTATCAATTCCCCCACACTTAAGCTTTTGCACTCCTGAGCAAAACATTGAACTCACAATAGGAAGAGAGGGATGAAATTTGGAAGGAAAAGCAAGATCAAGCTTCAAGAATTACACTTAGTCAAATAACAAGGTATCCTCTTATCCAAATGCAATGAACATACCAAAAACTGAAGTAGTTAAAGCAATGCAATGTTTAATAATAATGAGCTTAATTGGAAACCTTAACTAGGATAAGTGTTTACACTCTTCTCTCATATAAGGTAGTATTTCACTCACATCCACTTTAACCACACTCTACCATAGGCTTATAGTATTTCTAGGCTCTCCACTACTTGCAACAATGGCATAAATAAATCCAAAGGACTTTGTAGGGTTGTAATGTTGAATAGGCCAAATGATAGAAAATGTAACAAACACTATGCTTGCACCAAATAATTTGCACGATCACTTAGCACTATAGAACTAACTTAATTAACATATTTTACTATTGTGACATTATTTCTTTCTTTGATTTTTTTTGGTTGTATTCACACTTTTTCTCTCTCTTTTTTCTTCATTTCTATTTTCTTTCTTTTGACTATTCACATTGTATTTTTTTCTTATATATAATAGTACTCTTTCTTTTCTTTTCTTTTTTTTCAATAGTGCTAGGAAGAACTTGATAAAGGATGCAAACATAGCATTTGTATAATGAAATAGAAATGAAAGTGAAGGGCTCAAGGGGCTAAACAAAGGTAAATGCTAAATGGTTTGTATTTGGGTAAATGGGTGATGAAATGAATGCCAATGTCCTCTCTATATATACCATTGCAAAATGTAGCCTCAAGTAAGAAATAAAACAAGTTCTAGAGAGCAATAATCTAGGTAGATGAATCACACAATGAAATGAACAATTAGGCCCAAAATACCTTCCAACTAGGCTTTTTGTTTCCTAACAAACTCATCAAAATTAAACCATGCATCATTAAAACACTTGAATTTTGTGGCAATTCACTAATTCAAAGCAAGTTTCAACCACGAATCCAACTAAGAGTAATCAAGATACTTGATCATGACTAAAGGCTTCAAAAATCTCAGTGACTTAGACCAAAAACAACAAATGACACAAGCAGGAGACAGAGGCATATGATATCACAGTGAATTCTCATAAGAATAAACACACTCCCCCACACTCAATCCTTACATTGCCCTCAATGCAATGCACAAAAACAAAGAACCTAGACGCACTTATCTCTTGGGTGAAGTGAATGTTGTGAAGTCCAATTCAAGATTGAAGCACAACACATCATCGTCACAAGGAGAGAGAGGACAAGACATAAGTGGAAATAGTTCTTAGAAATTAGGCATAAGGATAACAGAAAAGGGTAGTGTAGGATAAGGTTAAGCACAAGGGTATGATTCATAATGGATTTTATTCAATTGAAAAATGCAAACAAACAAACTACCTTTTACTACTGGTAAGTCCCTCCCCCACACTTGTTCAATAGCATATATCATCAAATAAAACAAGAAACAAGGAAAGGAAAGAGACTATCGTGTGCATTATGGTGGTTGATGACTAGCATGGTAGTGCTTCAACACGTGACCATTCACTTGAAACTTTGCACCGCTTGTAAGATCTTCGAGCTCTATTAATCCAAAGCTATGCACCTTGACCACTTTATAGGGACCTTGCCATTTGGTTTTAAGCTTCCCATTTTTGAGCTGAATCTTGACTTGAACATAAGCACTTGCTCTCCTTCATGAAACTGCTTTCGTAAGATGCCTTGATCATGAATCAATTTGGATTTTTCCTTGTAGATACGGGAGCTTTCATATTCATCCAACCTCAATTCTTTAAGATCATGTATCTCAAGCATCCTTTCCTCAGCAAAACCTTAAAGATCCATATTGCAAGTCTTCACAGCCCAGTAAGCTCAATGCTCTAGCTCAACAGGTAGATGGCAACCCTTACTAAAGACTAACCGAAAAGGAGACATGCCAATGGGAGTTTTAAAAGCTGTACGATATGCCCAAAGAGCATAATCCAACCGGAGACTCCAATCTTTTCTACTTAGCTTGACAATTCGCTCCAAGATATACTTGATTTCCTTATTAGACACCTCAGCTTGCCCATTTGTCTGTGGATGGTATGGGGTAGAAGTCTTGTGGAGAACACCATATTTGGATAGCAAGTTGTCTATCAATTTGTTGCAAAAATGTGAGCCACGATCACTCACAATTGCTCTTGGCACACCAAACCTACAAAAGATATGAGTACGTAGGAATTTTATAACAGTAGAGGCATCATCCTTCCTTGTAGGAATGGCCTCAATCCACCTTGAAAGGTAATCAACAGCCAACAAAATGTACAAATTTCCATGAGATACAGGAAATGGATCCATAAAATCAATGCCCCAAACATCAAAAACTTGACAAAACAACATAGGTTGTTGCGGCATCTCATGCTTTCTAGATAAACCCCCAAAACGCTGGCATGCATCACAAGTTTTGCAAAAAGCATAACAATCCTTAAAGAGGCTAGGCCAATATAAACCACAGTCTAAGATTTTCCTAGCAGTTCTCTTTGCCCCAAAGTGACCACCACACAACAAAGAATGACAAGATGTTATAACAGAAGAAATTTCATCATCCGGCACACATCTCCTAATGACTTGATCACTATAATGCCGCCACAAGTAAGGAAGATCCCACAAATAGTATTGAGATTCATGTTTCAACTTCTATTTCTGAAAACGAGACAAAGAATCAGGGAATACCCCAGTAGCAACATAATTCACAATATAAGCAAACCATGGGTCATGAAGTGTAATAGAAAGGAGATAGGCATCAGGAAAACCATCACAAGTAACTTCAGCATCAACTACTCCCTGTGTAGCAAGGAGCAAGCGGCTTAGATGGTCAGCAACAAGATTTTCTGCACCGGCCTTGTCCCTAAACTCTGTGTTAAATTCTTGAAGTAGTAGCATCCACCTTAGTAACCGAGGCTTAGTATGAGTCTTCCTAGATAAGAACTTGACAGCAGAATGATCAGAATAGATAATCACTTTAGAATTCACTAGATAAGACCTAAACTTCTCAAGTGCAAAAACAATGGAAAAGAGCTCTTTCTCAGTAGTAGTGTAATTGATTTGAGCCTTATCCAATGTTTTAGAAGCGTAAGCAATAACAACAAGAAATCTTACCAATTTTCTGACCTAGAACTGCACCAACAGCACTATTGGAAGCATCACAACAAAGCTCAAAATCAAGATCCCAATTAGGAGCAATGAGTATAGGTGGAGAAATGAGTCTAGACTTAATTTCATCAAAAGCCAATTTGTATGCATCATCATATATGAAATCCACATCCTTTTGGAGAAGCTTAGATAGGGGACAAGCTATTTTACCAAAATCCTTAATGAATCTTCTATAAAACCCAGTATGCCCCAAGAAAGATCTAAGTTCTCTTAAGTTAGAGGGATAAGGAAGAGATGAAATTACTTCAATTTTAGATTTCTCAACTTCTATACCGCTCTTACTTATCAAGTGGCCTAAGACTATTCTTTGATCTACCATGAAGTGGCATTTCTCAAAATTTAGCACAAGGTTCTTTTGCACACACTTTTCTAATGCTCTCTCTAAATTCAAAAAACATTCTTTAAAAGAATTCCCATATATAGAAAAATCATCCATGAATACCTCAATACCTTGTTCAAGTAAGTCACTAAAAATGGAGAGCATGCATCTTTGAAATGTCCCAGGAGCGTTGCATAACCCAAAAGGCATCCTTCGGTATGCAAACGTCCCAAATAGACATGTAAATGTTGTATTTTCCTGATCCTCTGGTGTAATAGGAACCTGAAAATAACCAGAAAAACCATCAAGGAAACAATAATGTGATTTACATGCCAATCTTTCTAGCATCTGATCTATAAAGGGGAGGGGAAAGTAGTCCTTTCTAGTTGCTTCATTCAACTTTCTAAAATCTATACAAACTCTCCAAGAGTTTTGGACTCTTGTTGGAATGAGTTCATTCTTCTCATTTCGCACAACAGTTATTCCACTCTTTTTTGGAACAACATGGACCGGACTGACCCACTCACTATTTGAAATAGGATATATGATCCCTACACTCAAGAGTTTGGTGACCTCCTTCCTAACTACATCTAAGATGAGAGAGTTGAGTCTACGTTGGGGCTGTCTCACAAGTTTAGAACCCTCATTCAAAAGTATTTTGTGGGTGCACACAGTTGGGTTAATACCTAGAATGTCACCTAAAGTCCACCCTATTGCCTTCTTGTGTTTCTTCAACACATGGAGTAAACTCAACACCTCATATGTACTTAAGGAACTAGAGATAATGACAGGTAATTGATCATGTTCAGCAAGAAAAGCATACTTCAAGTTAGGGGGAAGGGGTTTCAAATCAAGTTCAGGGGGTTGCACAATTGAAGGTAAAAGTTCTTTCAACTCAAGTGCACCAAGAAACTTCCATTTCTTATGAGAATCCCCAATAATTGTTGAATTGAAGGTATGTCCCCCTTGTTCAGATGTGGATTGAGATTGTGGCTCATTCACAAAGCAACCTGGACTACCACCTACATCATTCAAAGAGTGAAATATATGAGAAGTAGCATCATGAAATGGTATGCAACATTGTAGTAATTGATTAGAACTGAGTTTTTTCCCTGTTGCAGTCTTGACATGTGGTTGTCCATTATTTCCAAAATTTTCAGCAAAGAAATTTATGACTTTTGACCTGCTAAGTTCATCACCAAAAGGAGAATGTAAGTATTTCAATAATTGGAAAGAAGTAAGGTTACCCACATAATCATCCTTGAGGTTAAGCGAAGTCTGAAACTTGTAAGATGGAGGAATGTGAAGCTTAGACCCATGAATTGCAATCGTGCCATCAGTAGCACATTGATTTCTTTCCTCATCTTCAACAATAACTCCACTTGTGTCCATAGGAGCAGATTCAGTGCTAATGGATGTTGCTTCACTTCCAAAAGTGGAATCCACTTCACTAACATTCTCAAATTCTGTAAAGCTACACAATAATTCTTTCCCAACACCATGATAACTATCAAATGAAGATATGATACTACCAAGGTTAGAAAAATCAAAAATTAAAGGATTGGAAGTGGAAAGTGAGCTATCAATTGACATGCAATCAATACTACACACATCATCTTCATAATCAATAGAGGGAGAAGAATTTGAAACAATGGTAGCACATACATCATCATGACAATCATTTTTGATACACAATGAGAAAGTAGACTCATCAATTGCCTCTTCCAAGGCCAAATCAATCTCATTCAAGCCAAGAAGGGAGTAGTCCTTAAATGGGTGATTCATAGCTTCATAAACATTGAACCGAATGACATGATCACCTACTTCCATAGTTATGTACCCATCCTTCATGATAATGATAATATTAGCTGTGCGCTTGAAAGGCCTACCCAAAATCAATGGTTCCTCAACTGAGACCTCAATAGACATGTCTAGGACATAAAAATCAGCAGGAAACACTAAGTCTTTGACCTTGACTAAGATGTCTTCCATTAAGCCATAAGGTTTCCTAGTGGTGCGATCAGTTAGTTATAGGATGACACTATTGGATTTGATGTTTGTGAGGCCAAGAGAGGTGTAAACAGAGTAGGGCATGACATTTATAGCAGCTCCTAGATCAAGAAGAGCATTACTAAAAGGCATGGTACTTATAGTGCATGGAACAGTGAATGAGCCAGGGTCTTTACACTTAATTGGAAGACGGGGTTTAAACATAGCAGACACACTAGGACTCAACTGAACACACTCATTAGGTTTACACCTACGCTTTTAGGTACACAAATCTTTCAAGAACTTAGCACAAGCAGGCATTTCGTTCAACACATCAAGCAAAGGCAAATTAACTTCAATCTTACTGAAAATATCCATCATATCAAGAAATTTCTTTTCATTTGAAACCTTTTTGCTAAGCACATATGAATTAGGAAATGGAATTTCAGAGAGATTTACCTTTTTACCTTCCCCTTTGCTTGAAGAAGAAGTTGAAGGGTCAAGTACCTTAGTATTTATTGAAGTTGACACTCCTTGCTTGCTATCTATATTTGAATTTGGAGAAGAATGCCTTTGTAGAAGCCTCTGTTCAACCATACTCTCAGATTTTCCAATAGCAAGGTGAGTGCTTTGATCAGAATCATCACTACCATCAATATCTTCAACTTGTGGTTGCAATGGAACCTCAACCTCTTCATTGTGCCTATAACTAGAATGCATTCCAGATTTGAAACTCTCAACAGTTTCCTCAAATAGGACTTGTTTACCCACTTGTTTACCACTCCTCAAAGAGATAGCATGTACATCCTTAAGATTGATCACAGTATTGGAAGGCAACCCTTGTCCACTTTTAGCTTGTTGCTCATTGAGGCTATCAAACATTTGAGTGACAAATGAAGTAAGGTTAGAATTCTTAGAATCCAATAACTCCAACTTGTTAAAGATTGTATCAAACTTAGTCCAAATGTCAGAAAATTTAGAATTGGTTTGAGCTCTCTCTTCATCAAATCTCGAGGCTAAGTTACCCATTGAAGATGTCACATTGTTTATATACTTGAGAAGTTGAGAGATGTCATCTTTAGTAGCATGGGATTCAAGTGTAGCAACCACTGTTTGTTGGGGATTAGATTGGTTTGAAGGTCCTTGATTTGGAGCTTGATTTGAAGAACTCCCTTGAAACTGATTCTGGTTCCTCCAACCAAAGTTCGGATGGGACCTCAAACCCTCATTGTATGTATTAGAGTAGGGATTCCAAGGCCTTTGATTCTGTCCTTGTCTCCCTTGAAAAATAGCTGAAACCTCCCCAAGTTGGTGTGGGCAATTAGGAGCAATGTGCATGTGAGAGCTACATATGTCATAGCTAGGAGCCACTAGAGCTTGAGAATGTGACCCATGAATTTTCACATTGTTTAGATGGGCCATAAGCTTATTGAGGTTAGTTCTCATATCTGTCATTTGGGATGACAAATTATCATACTCCCTTGAAGATCTTGAAGCATGTGAGACCTCATGGACTTGTCTAGCATCAAACCCTTCAAATTGTTGATCATTACTAGCTATCTTCTCAATTAAAGCCCAAGCTTCTTCAGGTGTAAGCAATTGAATAGTGCCTCCAAAAGATGAATCCAAACTCTTCCTATCTTGAGGAAGCAACCCACTATGAAAATATTGCACCAATCGAGCTTCTGGGATTTGGTGATATGGACACTTGGCTAGAAGTTCTTGAAATCGACACCAATATTCATAAAACGATTCATGGAGGCCTTGTTTAGCACCGAAGATTTCCTTAGTGAGAGATGTTATCTTTGAAGAAGGGAAGTATTTTTCCAAAAAAGGCACTCTTTAAGCTATCCCAGGATGCTAAAGCATTAGGATTGTGGTGAGGTAGCATCAAGAACCACTCCTTAGCTTTCTTTTCCAATGTGAAATGAAAGACTTTCCGGCACATCTCATCTAGATCAACTCCCATTGGTTTCATGGAGGTGCACACAATGTACATATTTCTCAAGTGCCTGTTAGGGTCTTCTACAGGTAAACCATGAAATTTTGGTAAATGACTCAACAAAGGACCTTTCAACTCAAAATTAATATTAAATTCTGGACAAGAGAGGAAAGGATCAATAATATCAGTAGAAGAGGTAAGATCTTTGATAGTTCTACGCTCCCCAATAGGTAGAGGCACGTCTTCTGGAGGAGGAACTGGATCCATGGTAAGATGGGGATCTACAATGAACGAAGAGCCAATATGAGAGAATTATCATAAGTATGTGCAACAACTTCAGTGTCAATGACTTGTCCAAGCCCTACACTAGATGATTCAACTTTCTTACCTTTCTTAAGTAACCTAATTGTCTTGTCAATATCATTATCTAAAGGCACAAGTTCAGTTTTCTGAGATCTAGTCATGCACAGTAAAAAGACTCATATAAACACACAAATTACAGCAAAGTAATTGGTCAAATGGTCAAATGAAGAAGGGTTGTATATAGCAAAAATTAGCAACTTGTAGGAAACCAAGATAACTAATCTTTGACAAACAAAAGAGTTAACCACAACTAACAAAATTCAAGTGTCTAAAGAGTAAGACCAATTTCAGCAATAACAAGGCAAGTGCAACACAATGTGACAAGAGGCAAATAGGAGTTGCAAGGTAAGACTTCACCTTTTAGGGGAACAAGTTGGTATAGCAATGAAACAGTACCTCAAACCAAAAGTATATAAGTAGAGTCACTGGAAGCACAACTTACAGAATGTGATAGCTACTTGAAATCTCAAGTTGCAACCAACAAATATCCAAGGATGAAGAATGCAAAGTTGCTCACCACAAAACAATAATGAACCACATAATGGCCACTAAGAACATGATAGCAAAGCAACAAAATGCAATTTTTTTTGTTTTTGTTTTAAAGATGAAAATGGAATGCAAAACAACTATGAATATGAAAAATGACTAAACCACTATCTAATACTCCAACAATGAACAACTACCTAAAACAAACTCAAAAACACACTAACAACCAAGAAAAATCAAAGAAAACCCTAAGAACAAACTAAATCAAAAACTTAGAAAAATACCAAAAAAGAAAGAAAAATCAGAAAAGTATAGCAAACCTTCGAATTTGGCTAAAATTAAGCATACCTAATAGCTTTAGCTATTAGTCTTGCTCAGAATGCGGCAAAACTTTAACATGTAAAATTTCAGAATTTTCTAGGCACAAATATTTCAGTTCCAGCAAGACATTGCTAATCGAAAATCAAAATTTCGCCAAAATTCAAATGAGAGCTACACACTTCCTACTAAACTAAGACACACTATGACAACAGAAAAGAACACCTAACTACTTAAAACCTTGGCAATCATCCTCCCCGGCAACGGCGCCAATTTTGATGAACCCTTGTCGTGTGAGTTCACAAAATAAAACTAGGTTAGAAAATGTAGCGTAGTAGCTCAACCTAGGTCGTTCTTGTGAGGAGATTAATGTCCAAGTTTCTAAGTAGTAAAGTGATAAAAAGCCTTAAAGTTGTGAGAAATCATTTTGAGAATTTGAGTTTAAAACTATGAAGTAATTTAAGCTTAAACAATATTTTTGTATTTTTCAGTTTTTAAAACAAAGAAGCAAATGGAATTGAATTTAACACTAATAACAAAGTAAATTTAATAAACTAGAATAATGATGAAATGGGATTCCCTTGAGTTGGGGTTTTAGTCTTCCTTGCTTGCTAATGATATGAATTCCACAAGATGAGTCAAGAGGATGGAACTAAGTTACCACTGGCTCCATACTTGCAATAATCATTTAATTCATTCTACTGAAGCAATTAAATGAATACCACCAAATAATTCAGACTCAAGGAGATGAATAATCAACTTCCAATTCTAAATTGTAATTACCATTACAACAATTCAAAACATTCAGTTTAATCATTTAAATCCACTTAACCAAGTTGGAATAAACAATTCAACCTACTCATAATATGAATCATGCAAAGCTTAATTAATCAACTCCTAGCTCAACCAAGTTTATTCACTTGGCATAACAATCTAGATCACAATTACATACTTAACCAAGCTACATAATCATGAACTAAAAAGAGAGCTTAAAGGAATTTTATTGAAGTTTAGAAGCTAAAACCATTACCCAACTCAAGGAAATCACCAACACTTTAGCTACTCATAGAGGAAGAGAATGATTGATGAAAGGAGAAGGAATAAGCCATTGATAATGCAGAACCAAACAGCTCCCTCCAAGTGCACTCACGCCTTTCTTTTTCTTCACAGCTGCAGCCCATTCGGTCAGCCTCCTCCACACACAAACATACTCCTCTCACACAGCCGCCAAAATGGACTTTCCTCCTCTCTTCATTCACAGCCCCTCACACTCCTTCTATTCCGTTCTTATTCTGTGTTGCCTCCTCCCTCAAGGTCAGCCCTCCTCTTTTTTATTCAACCCCTTTCGGTCCAGGTTCTCTCCACTCGGTCAGCTCCCATTTCTCCATTAATTCCATCGGTTCACCATCTCCAAAATCAGTCAATAATTTCGGCTCCCCTTTTTTTTTCTTTGACATTCGATGCTTCCTTTCTCTATTTCCCCCTCCTTCTTTGCTTTATTTATTTATGGTTTGCTCTCCTTCTCTGCACGGTCCAGCCCTTGATATTAATTCGGTCCATGCTCTTCTTGATTCATTCTTCAAATCCCTTCAATGTCGGTTCAGCAGCCCCTAAATAATTCAGCCGCCACTTGCTTTCTTCCTCTTTGCAATTCAAGTGTTTTTAGGTTAAAAGTGAGTTGTGCCTTGTTTGGATAAGAGATAAAAATGTGTTTTAACATTAGACACAAAATTGCAACCACCAAACAAGGCCCTTACTCATTTAACCTCCTCTTAGAAAAAATGTGAAAATAAATTCTGTACTTGTGATGTTCTACTTTTGTCCTTCATTAAGCTCCAAAACAACATCTTTGACCTTGACCACTTAAGTTGTGCCACATCATCACCTGTAAAATTAAATTCACAAATGTAATATCTTTTGTTCACAATTAAAGAATAATGGAAATAACAAATATTAATTAGAAATATAACAATTAAACCACTTTAGTTCCCAAATTATTCTTTCACTAAAATCTCATTTTAATACTTGATTATGCCCAAAATATTCAATTAAGTCCCACAAAAGCCTAAAATTAATTAATAAAAATATATAAATATTGAGCTCTATCACCATTATTTCAAGTGTACCAAAATTCACCATGTTTCTTCCTTTTAATGTCACAAAGGTACAAGAAGTTTTGGTGAATAAAATTTGAGATGTTACAGTTCTCCCTCCATCAATAAAATTTTGTCCTCAAAATTTTAAATATCATATAGAATTGATTATCCTCAGGGAATCACTACTTAATATTCAATTTATCCCTATCTTATGCATGGTCATAAGGCATGCATCATAAATCATTTGATAGGAATTAATACATTTAGCCTATTCAACTCTCATACTTTTAGCCTGTTTAGTACTCATGATGTAACGGCCACTTGAATCACCACCTCATGCAAGACCAAACCAGGAATAATTCTGAGTTCCAGCTAGAGAGGAAAGAGATCTTCAATTTTAGGTCTCCAGATTCTATAAGCACCTACCTCCAGCATTCAAAGGGAAATTTAATCCTCAGGTGGTGGAAGATTGGCTAAACCGTCTTGAGAAGATTTTTGAGGTCTTAGAGTATTCCTCAGAGGTGAACGCCCGGTTGGCGGTGTATAAACTTGAGGGAGATGCAGACCACTGGTGGAAGAATATTGCTCTGTCTTTAAGGAGTAAAAGCATACCCTTGACCTGGGAAGTGTTCCAGTAACATTTCAATAAGAAATATTTTCCCGAGTCGGTGAGGCTTGAGAAGGAGATCGAGTTCTTGAATATCAAGCAAGGGGACATGGAGTCGTTTGATGATTTCCTGTCCCGTTTCTTCCATATATCTCGGTATTCATCTTATTTGCGGAAAATGGATGACGAGGAGTTGAGCTCGGACTTGCTTATACAGGGTTTGAGGTGTGATATGAGGAAGAGAATAGCTACCCATCAGTTTTCTGAGTTCAACAAGGCAGTTGAGGAATGTCAAATTACAGAGAGCAATCTGAGAGAGTTGTATACGGCTAAGACTGCTGGTGGTTATAGTGAGCCCAGTAAGGGTAATGCTTCTCAGAAGCGAAAGGGCTCAGGATCATTCTCATATAGAGGCAGTGGTAAGAAGCCTTATCAGTCTGAGAGTTGTGATCAGCAGAGAGCTCCTATGGTATGGATGTGTCCTCACTATAACAAGCCACATCATGGTAAGACTTGCAATGGTTAGGTGATTTATTTTAAATGCAAGCAAGTAGGGTATACATCCATTGAGTATGGATAGCCACGACCAGAGTAGAGACCGAGGACTCAGGGCCGAGTATTTGTTATGACTCACGAAGAGGCCCAGAAATCCCCAGAGTTGATACAAGGTAAAGTCCTTATTCATGGTAATGTGTTATAAGCTTTGTTTGACTCGGGTGCAAGTCACTCCTTCATTGCCTATGAGTGTGTGAAGCGCCTGGGTATGAATGTGTATAAGTTACTATTCAATCTGATTGTGTCAATACTGATGGGTGTAAAGGCTATGACTACATAAGCCTGTGGTAAAGGGTCATGAGTCTGTGGTAGATTTGATTTGTTTACCGCTCTACCAGTTGGAAGTCATTCTAGGTTTTGATGGGCTGAGAGCGAATAATGTATTACCAGATTATAGGAACAAGAGGATAATGTATCCTGTTTCTCAAGGCATTGAAGACAAAAATGTTGGCTTAAATTTCCTTTCAGCAGCTAAGGCTGAGAAATATCTGAAAAAGGGTTGTCAAGGGTATATGGTTTTCTTTTCTGTGTAAGGAGAAACCACAAAAACTTTGAGTAGTATACCCATAGTGAATGAATTCCCTGAGGTATTTTCGGATAACTTAAGTGGATTACCTCCTAAGAGGGAAGTTTAGTTTTTGATTGAAATTATGTCTGGAGCTGGTTCTATATCTAAAGGCCCATATCGTATAGCCCCAAATGAAATAACGGTATTGAAGAAACAGATTGAGGATTTGCTTATTAGACCCAGTGTGTCACCTTGGGAAGCTCCAGTTTTGTTTGTGAAAAAGAAAAATGGGAGTCTTCATTTTTGTATTGACTATAGAGAGTTGAATAAGATTACCATCAAAAACAAGTACCCTCTCACAAGAATCGATGACCTTTTAGATCAACTATCCGGTTTATGTGTATTTTTGAAGATTGATCTAACATCAGGGTATCATTAGCTGCAAGTGAAAGCAGAAGATGTTCCGGAGACTGCTTTCCAGACTAGGTATAGTCATTATGAATTCTTAGTTATGTCGTTTGGGCTAACCAATGCACCTGCGGTTTTCATGGATTACATGAACCGTGTTTTCCGACAATACCTAAATCATTTTGTTGTGGTATTCATTGATGATATTTTGATATACTCTAAGAGTAGAGAAGAGCATCAGCATTATTTGATAATTGTATATAATACATTACGTGAGAAGTAGCTCTATGCCAAGTTGAGTAAGTGTGAGTTTTGGCTATCAGAAGTGAAATTCTTAGGCCATTTTATCTCGCAAGAAGGGGTCTCTATGGATCCCAGTAAAGTGGAAGAGTAATGGGCTGGAAAAGGCTAGAAACTGTTACAGAGGTACGTAGTTTTCTGGGTCTTGCTAGCTATTATCGGAGATTCATTCATAATTTCTCCCATATTGCCCTGCCAATGACCAAGCTCATGAGAAACGATCAGCCATTTGTGTGGGATGAACATTGTGAAAATTACTTTCTGGAGCAAAACAGAGGTTAGCTACGGCACCTGTGTTGATTTTACCTGATCCCAGTTTAACATACGTCATGTATAGTGATACCAGTGGGCAGGGATTAGGGTGTGTCCTTATACAGAAGGGACATGTGGTGGCCTACACCTCTTGACAGCTCAAACCTCATGAATTGAACTGTCCCACTCATGATCTGGAGCTTGTGGCCATTGTGTTTGCTTTAAAGATTTGGCGTCATTACCTATACGGTGTGACTGTGGAACTGTACTGCGACCATAAGAGTCTCAAGGATCTGTATGATCAGAAAGAATTGAGCATGAGACAACAGCGCTGGATGGAGTTGCTTAAGGACTACAACCTAGAAATCAAATATCATCCAGGTAAGGTAAATATAGTCACTGATGCTCTTAGTTAAAAGACTGTGCATGTGGTAGCTATGATGATACAGGAGGGGAAGTTGATTGCTAATTTTCGTGATATGAATTTATCAAACCAAATTATCTATGCCAACTATACTGTTTCCCAAGGGGAAAATAACTTGAGAGCTGAGATTGAAGAGGCTCAGAGGCAAGATGGCTGGATACAGCGTAATCTAGCTAGAATCGAGCGGGGAGAAGCTCGGGGCTATGATTTGTCGCCTAGTGGACTAGTTCATTTTCAGAAAAGAATTTGTGAACCACTTAAGGCAGGGTTGAGATAGAAAATCTTAGATAAGGCATATAAGAGCCGATACACTCTTTATCCTGGTATGACCAATATGTACCATAATTTTAAATCTTTGTATTAGTGGCTGGGAATGAAGAGTGATGTGATGAAGTATGTGGCAAGGTGTCTCACATGCCAGAAGGTAAAGATCGAGCACCAGAGACATCCTGGTTTGTTGCAAAGTCCTAAGATTCCAAAATGGAAATGTGAAAGTATGACCATGGACCTTATTATGGGATTGCCTAGGATCAAGAATTATGATGCGATCTGGGTCATTGTGGACTTGTTGACGAAGTCAGCGCACTTCTTACTGATCAATGCTAGTTACTCTCCGGACAAGCTAGCAGAGATTTATATTCGTGAAATTGTGAAACTCCATAGCATACCAAAGAATATCATCTCCAATCATAATCCCTATTTCACTTTGAGATTTTGGAGGGCATTGCATGAGGTACTAGGTACCCAGTTGAGATTCAGTACGGCCTATCATCCTCAGACAGACGGACAGTCAAAGAGGACTATTCATACCCTAGAGGATATGTTACGGGAATGTGTCCTTGACTTTAAAGGGAGTTGGGATCATTTTCTTCCTCTTAAGGAGTTTGCCTACAATAATAGCTATCATGCAAGCATTCAGATGGCACCGTATGAATCGTTGTATAGAAAAAAATTCCAATCGCCATTGTGTTGGAATGAATTGTCTGAGAGGAAATTGTATGGGCCGGATCTTCTTGATCAAACCGTGGCCCAGATTCGAATCATTCGTAAGAAGCTTCTTGCAGCTCAGAGTCGGTAGAAAAGTTATGTTGCCAAGAAGAGAAGGCCTCTAGAGTTTGAGGTTGGTGACCATGTGTTTTTTAGAGTATCTCCTGTCACCGGTATTAGGCGAGCTATCAAGCGAAAGAAATTGAGCCTAAGGTATATAGGTCCTTTTGAGATCCTTAGAAGGATTGGGCCTATTGCTTATTCAGTAGCCCTACCCCCAAACTTGAGCAGACTTTATGATGTGTTCCATGTTTCCCAATTGAAGAAGTACCAACCGGATCCGTCTCACATCAGTGAGTATGAGGAAGTGGAGGTTCAAGATAACTTCACATATGCGGTAGAGCCAGAACAGATTATTGATCGAGAAGAATGACGGCTCAGACACCGAAGTATTCCTTATGTGAAGGTGATCTGGAAAGGAATGTTATAGAGAAAAGCAACCTAGGAAGTAGAAGAGGATATGCGAAGGAAATATTCAAAGTTCATGGCTCAAGTAGTTTGACAAATTTCAAGGGCGAAATTTATTTGACGGGGGGAGAATTGTATTGACCCAATTTGGGATTAAAGGCTAATGACTCTGATGTTGATTGCAATCAGTGTAATTAAACACTTTTGGAGAAATGTGATATGAATTTGAAATAAATGTTCATAGTGATGAATTAATAATCATAGTGAAACCAGGGGCAAATAGTAAAATTTGAGATTTACCAACCAATTGGGTAGTTACCAAAGAGGAAACTCATTGGTGATTAGAGATCAAGGGTTGAGATCTATTGGCTATGGGTCGGAATCCCATGCTTTGCACTTGTGTGAGCTCGTGGAGGGAGTGAGTAAGATGGTGACAAGTAGCACTTTGGTAGACCAATGGATATGGCATAAAGGACAAAAGTCCACTTTTTCTCACTCTTCTCTCTCCTATTCGGCTAGATGCTTGGGCAAGGGAAAAGTTGTACATCATCATCATCATCATCATTTTGATCATCTCCATCTCTCATCTCTCCCTTCTCTTCATTGTGTCCGACGACGAAGAAGAAAAGGAAGAAGAAAGGTGAGATTTTGATGTTCTACTTAATCTCTAATGCCTTAAACCTCTTCTCTAATGTTGTGTACCTCATTGAGAGCTCCATTTTGGTTTTTTTAGAATTTTGAATAGTGGTGGTTTGAGTGTTAGAGAAATTTGAAAGTTGGAGAATTAAGATTCTGGATTTGGCAAAGTGAAGAGGTAAGCATTTGATGCTTTTCGATATATATGTTATGATTTTTGAATAAGTTTGAGAAATTCTAGAAATTTGCCCTGGTTTATGTCCATTTTTTGATGTATGAATTTCATAGTGATTGATGTTGGAATTAGTTCATTGTGAAGTTATTTGAATGTTGGTTATAGTTTTAAAGTTTAGAAGTGTATTGATGGAATTGGGTTTTGTGTGTCATAGAGACCCAAGGGCATAAATTGTGATTAAAATGGTTTTTGGGTGTTTTGGAGGTTACCAATGGGTTCCCTATGTCATTTTGAGTGAGTATGAGCTTTGTGTGGAGTTTAGAAACCATTAGGTGTAATTTTGGCTAATCTGGGATTTCTGTTAGTTGCTGCGATCTAGGCAATCTTATAGCATCACTCGAGTGAGGGAAGATCACACTCGAGTGATGCGTGTATTTTCTCTTTCTGCTTCGTGTTTTGCCTGGGTTTTATGGGTAAAGCTTGAGTGCACTTCCTTCACCACGAGTGATGTTGGTAATTAATTGAGTGAGCGTGGGATCACTCAAGTGATGGTGTGTGTTCTTCGTTAAGGTTGCTCTCGGGTTGACACTTGTTGGTTGATGTTTAAGAGTGTGCTCTGACACTTACAAGTGAGGGCCTCTCACCCGAGTGCTAGGGGTTGTGCACGAGTGAGTTTGTCCCTCTGATGTTACATGTGCTCTCGGGTTGTCACTCTTTGTGTTGCACTTTTGAGGACTCGAGTGGATTTGGAGTCACCACCCGAGTGCAAAGCCTTATGCTCGAGTGATGTGAGCACTTTCTGGCAGAAATATCTGCTCACTGTCAAACACTCATGAGTGAGAGCTAATCTCACTCGAGTACGAGTCTTTCATCACTCGAGTGAGGTCATCTTCACTTGTGTGAGTCAGCCTAAAATCAGTGTTCTGTCATTGAAAAAGGGGTCTTCAGGGTAGTTTCTCCTAACCCTTTAGGCATATGTTTAAGCCTTTAATAGTCACATAAAGAGTCTTAAATGATAACCAACTTAGAGAATTATGGAAATATGCATTTGGAAAAGAGATTAATCAATTGTCCCTAAATTGGTATAGGATTTGATATCTGTCAGACGTATGAGCCCACTGTGCCGAAGAACGTCAGGAAAGATACAGGTAGTGACTTCTCTCTTATACTTTGTGAAAATGTATTATACGTTTGCCTATCATGCATTGTGTGCTGCTGCTTTGAGATACCTTATAGAGCTTTGTGCCTTGTGAAGCTTTGTCCATTGTGGAGCTTTGTGCCTTGTGATACGTCGTGCTTTGAGATACTTTGTGCCTTGTGATGCTGCTGCATAGTGATTACCGCGGAAGTGGGCATAGTGATTACAGTGAAAGCTGGCATGGTGTTTACAGCCAAAGCTGTCATTGTGATTAACGTGAAAGCGAGCATAGTGCATTGTGGTACAGCCGTGAGGCTATCGGTTGTGGCGCAAGCCATGACTCATAGTGTTGTTGCTGAACATGATGAACATACATGCTTTGTGTTTATATATTGTATGAGTGATTTGTTACTACTGGGATTCTTTAGAATCTCACTCTTTCCAAATGAATAACATTTCAGACGGGGCAAGTGGCTCGAAAAGGAAGTGGCCAACCAGAAGTGGTTAAGGCTAGTAGGGACATATTAGATTTTAGATTGTTGGTTATCTGTTTTGGATTTTAGATTTTGGATTTTGGGATTACTGTATGTACATGATTGTAAATATGGATCTTTTGGATATGTAATCCCCATGTTTGGGAAACTTTAAACCCATTGTATATATTCAAGTATCCCGGGGTTGCCGGGATTTTGGTTACGCACTCTGATATTTATTATGCGATATAACTGCATAGGTAATTGTATTTAAAAGTGAATGTGAGACCAGATGAATTCTATTTTTCAACGTTTTGTTTGGACACCCCATCTCTTGGAGATGAGTGATTATAAATGTGTTTTTGTCATATTGATCTCTATTTCACTTAAATTTTATAATCCGGATATAATTACCGTGAGGGGGTTACACATGAGACACACAACCCCTTACAACACAGATTGATTACTAGGTCTTACTACCCATATGATAATCATTTAGATCATACAAGTTATTTAACATTCATGGGGCATACAACTCATTACAACACAGAGTGCTTATCAGGTCTTACTGCTCAGGTTCACTGCTCCATGTAAACATGCACATTGGGTCTTACTGCCTTTTATCTCTGCTCATGTCTTCATAACTTTGATTGCATAGCAATCTATTGGCCTGAGGATACTCTGGTCCAATAGGTCTTATGGTTTCTAAACACCTAGTCTAACTTCTATACTGAATGCATATCAGGACTTTCAGCCTCAGTACACACAGTCCTCTGGTTACTCTAACTACATTCCAAGCTTTATCTCTTGCTACTTAATATATTCATGTAATGTTCATGAAGCATGCAAAATAAACCTTACGAATATTAGTAAGCTACTCATCATTCTCAAGACACATAGTTTATGGCATTCACTAGTATTATGAAATCAGCTGGAAATATGAGTTTTCCTACCTTCACCAGAACATCTTCAAGACACCTCTCGAATGTTTTATTGATCAGTCAACTAGAAGTAATGAAACTATAAAAGTCTTCACTTCTCCAAGACCAAGTTTTCTGTAGACAGATGCATACTCTCAAAGTGCTCCTAGGTCATAAAGTGCTCTTTCAAAGTGACATTGACCTATGGTGCAAGTTATACAAAGGCTTCCTACATCTATCAACTTTAGTGGTAATTTCTTTTGTAGACTAGCACTATACTCCTCAGTAAGTGCAACTATCTCAAATTCCTTAAGCTTACACTTATTTTAGAGAATATTCTTCATGAATTTTGCATAACTGGGCATTTAGGCAAGAGCGTCTACAAAAAGAATATTGATATGTAACTTTTTGAAAACCTCCAGAAACTTTTCAAACTTCTTGTCCAACTTTGCCTTCACAAGTCTCTAAGGGTATAGAACTTATGTTACATATGGAGGAGGGTTATTGGGAAAGCTGATTCTTCCTGGTAGCACATCATCTTCTTTAGGTTTCTATGCTTCCTCTGTCTATTCTTCTCCACTTTCATTCTTTTCTCTATCATTCTTCTTTTTAATTATAGGATCTTTCAATTCTTTCCTACTCCTTATTGCAACGGCCTTCATATACTCTCTCTGGTTTCTTTTAGTGCTACTTGGTAGAGTTCTTGGTTGTCTGGAATTTAGCATATTTGCAATTTGGCCTATTTGGATCTCCAAGTTCTTTATTGATGCTTCTTAGCTTTGAGTGTTGCTTCAGTCCTAGCTATGAATTGAAATGTATTTATAGTTAGTTGAGTCATTGCATCTTCTATATTCACTCTCTATTGTGATAGATTTAGTAGTTAAAGAGCTTGTTGCTAGTAGTCCCCTTACGGTTTGAACACATTTTGATTATTCCTCTAACCAAAGTTTGGATAATTTTACTGACATGGATTGTAAGTGTTTGAGAATAGGTCATTTATGTGATTTCCGATGTAATAAGCTTGCTCCGGCATGAATGGGTATCCTTCTTGACATTGTGTATTCACATGAGGTCCTCCACACTGATCACAATTTTCAATAGGAGTGTTAATTACATTTGCTTGGGTTGTCAATGAGCTCACTTGTTTGGATATAGATGCAACTTGACAAAACAAAGTTGTAAAGATATCCAGCTCATGCACTCCAAGTGCTTTCTTTGAAATGTTACATTCAGAAGGTCATTGGTATGCATTGGCTGCCATCTCCTCAAGTAGGTTGTAGGTATCATCTAGACTTTTTCCCATTAAAGAAGCTCCAGCTGCAACATCTACAAGAATTATGGAGATATGCGCCATCCCATTATAGAAGGTTTGCAGAAGGCTTTCTAGTTTATGCTGGGTAAATTAGGCAATTTCATTCATCAATTTAGCAATTTTCCTAAAGGAAAGTATTTTGCTAAAACTTTATGAGCTAAGACATCCCATTTAGTTATGCTTCCCATTGTTTGCAAGTGTAACCAACTCTTAGCCTTATCTCTAAGTAAAAAAGGGAAAAGTCTAAGTCTAATGGCATTATCAGTAACACCATTATGCTTGAATGTGTCATAGATTTTTTGGAAGTTGGCTATATGTGTGTTAAGATCTTCTATTGGTAAACTATCGAACTAATTTGCTTGCACCATCTAGATAATTGCAGGCTTAATTTCAAAATTATTGGCTGCTATTGGGGGCTTTCTAATTCTAGAATTTGACCCCATGATTGTTGGCATTGCATAGTCACAAAGTGTTTTGGTATATGCTATTTCTCCCCCCAAATCTGCCATAGGATTGCTTAGGATTAAAGTAGGCTTCTTTCGAACTCTTCGACTTCTTCAACAAGTTCTCAATCAAAAGGCTATAGCTCAGTCTTCTTCGATCTGGTCATCCATTAAGCAATAGCCTGAAAAGAAATACAAGACAACAACAAAAAAACAAATGTAATATGAAGACCAAATTAGTATTAAAATTACTTGGCATTAATATTAATGACAACAATCCCTGGCAACGGCGCCAAAAACTTATTATAGTTGTAAATGGTTTATTAAAAAGGCACGTGTACACCATCGTAAATAAGTAATACAGAGGGGAGTAGAGTATCATTCCCACGAGTATTGATCACTAAGTACCAAAATTAGTAATCTTAATTCTATTTAGTCGATTGATTAGTTTGTGATTGAGATTACAAAATTAAAAATAATTGAATATGAATGCAATTAATATGAAAATAATATGAGAAAAAGTCCTAGGGATCAGATTTCACTTAACAAATTTTGGATTGAATCACCTATTTATTCTAGTTCAATTTATTCTACATGATTGATAGCCAAGTTTCCCTAATTTAATTACTAGCCTCTTCCAAGATCATGCAATTCTATAATTAATTGTTAATCCAATATATCCCTATATGAATTAAGACAATTAATCATGCATTGAGATTGATAGAACACATGAAGACTACATAACCCATAAGAATATATTCCTATTTCATATGCAAGTTATGATTTTAATTATAGGATCTGCACACATGCATCTCCTTCCAGTCTCAACACACAAATTGAAATCATTCAAAAAATGGCCAATCAATTGAAAGCATTAAGAATAATAATCAAAACTCAATCATGAAGGAAAAATTAAAACTAGATTTAATAAGTTAAGATTCAATCCGTCATTAGCAAGCTACATCATCACCCAAGAAAAATCAAAATTTAGCTCATGATGCAATTAAAAACAAAACCAAAATAAATTGAAAAATTCATAAACATTGCATAAAACTTAATTATTAAATTCTAAAATACAAAGATACAACTACAAAATGCATGAAAATGGAAAAATCTAGCCTTCCATATAGGAGGTAAAACCTTCCACATAGGTGGCAACCTATATCATATATAAAGGAGGACTACCTAAGCCTTCCATTAAGGAGACATGCAAAAAAAATTACAATGCATGAAATTAAACCCTAAGATAGTGTGTCCTCCTTGTGTCCTCTACTCCTCTATTTATATATGAATGGGGTGCAAAGATTTCCACTTGTTAGGCATGAATCTTGACCTTAAGCAACCAATGTTGACCTTGTGACAACCATGGTTCTTGATTGTAGTGGAATTTTGACATACAAAATGGTGGAATTTCACATTTTGATCTTCATGAAAGTTGTAGCTCTAGATTTTAGCTTGAAGAAGCAAGTGGAAACTCCTCATTTCAACATTTTCTGCTTAAATTATGGTCAAATTAGTGGGCAAAGGTCAAACTGAGTCAAATTTACGTTCTCAATTTCCAAGCAAAATTCTTAGCTTTCTATTCATATAAAGAACATATCAATCTGACACCTAGAGCTCCAGATATTGCCTGAAAACTGAAACAGGGTTAAAATTTAGTATTTTTCGATAAATTCTATTTTATGCCAAAATCATTATTTATTTATCAGTTATACCCAAATTTATTACATTAAGCTCAAATAACATCCACAAAATCATCATATATGGGAAAATAAATATGCAAATATTTTACTAATTACACACTATTTACATCCTTCCCTTATTCTCAAAAAAAAATTAAATACTTAATTTTACACGTATAAAAAATATTTTTTGTAAGAAGAAAAAAAAATCTCTCCAAAATTTACAAACCCCAATTCAGATGCTAAAATGGCTTCGTTACAGTAAGGTCATGAGTATTAGTCTAAAATTAAATTATGTAGCAAAGTAACTTAAATTTTCTTAATTTAAAAAATAAAATAAAATGAAAATAAATATTTAGCAAGTAAAATCTTTAACCTATCAAATGACAATAATACTTAAAAAAAGTTATAACTAATTTAATTGAGGCAGCTATGCCATTTCACTAAAAGGACTTAATTTGAAAATAATCCTTAAGGACTTTGTAGGAATTAAGTTAATTTAAAGTAACATTTTAATATTCTCATATTTCGGTGCTTGTTATGCATTTCAACATTTTTATGAGAATACTTAAGGTGATTATTTTAGATAAATTAAGATTTAAATTTATTCACGTGTTATTTATCTTTATGCTCCAATACCTAGTGGAAGCCATGTGTAACATCCTAATTTTTTCTAACTTTTCATTTAAATAATGTTAGAAAGAAAATTAATTTATGGTGAGTGAAAGCTTACCATATAATTAATTAAACAAAGAGGATTTACCTATAATATAATTTATAAGAAGAAAAGAGATTAAAGAAAAGGAATAATGATAAAAAAAATGACCCAATGCCCATTCAAGAGGAAAATAAGAAGAAAGGAGAAAGCTAAAAGCAAAAAAGAAAAAGAAAAGAATGAAATGGGCCCAAGATTGAATCACCTTGCCCATTTGTTTTGTTTTTTTTAAAAAAACAAATGTCCCACCCCTTTTATTGAAAAGGCACAGTGGAAGGGCATTAATTGTATACCCCTCACAAAGGTTTTGAAACC
Organism: Inga oerstediana; assembly: GCA_963210345.1. Taxonomy (NCBI): domain Eukaryota; kingdom Viridiplantae; phylum Streptophyta; class Magnoliopsida; order Fabales; family Fabaceae; genus Inga; species Inga oerstediana. The sequence goes on along the minus strand of OY723407.1, from coordinate 32,048,414 downwards.
CGAACCGGTCATTGAACAGGTCAAGGTACTGGGTCAAGGGTCAGTGGGTCAGATCAGAGTTAAACTGCAGCTAAACCGGAGCTATTATCTTATTTTCTCAATTTTTAGAGTGCTTGCACACAGTTTGGTGAGTAACACAAGTGTAACAATACTGATATTTAGTACATGATTACATTGTAGGTATTCCCCATAGGGTTTGGTAATATATACCAATTTGACCAATATATTCAATAATAAAGGCTACATATAACCATCTATCCTCGCCTCGAGATCCGTGCCTGTTAGTTCCCTTGTCTACAACCTTTCATTTGGATCCGCTAGTTCTGGCTGTTACATTAGCATTATTGCAAAAGAATGTGATTTAGAGGAATCCCAGTAGCAACATACTATTGTTCATGTAAAATGAAGAAGGTAAATATGCTATGCACCATGTATACACAATTAATGGAAATATAAAAACATCAACATGTATACATGTGTAGGGCTTCCACCCCACTATTCGTACACCGGTTGGATTGACACCCAACCCCTAGGTGTAAGTGCACTTCTTGCACTAACTTCCCCTTTCGGCACACCACCCTTTCTGGGCAAACCATGCTGATTAATTAAGCAAAATAATGGCAACCACAAAAACATATAAACTATGGCATCATGCATCAAGGATATAGTCACTACCTTAAACATTTTTATCCTCGAAACATTTCCCTCGTTTTGCGTGCCAGCACCCCGAGCTCTCAACTTTGTCCTAAAATGTCAAATGAAAAAGAATTACGTTAAAACCCATTCATGTACTATTTAGGCACTTCCATAGTGTTTTTAGTGATTATATGAGCCTATTATGAAAATTTACCAAAATACTCCCAAGACCTGCCTGGCTCCGACTTACCCTTTCAGGCCTTACTTTTTTCAAAATTTTGAACTAGGCTATTTTGACATATTTTTGCTCAAAAAATCCATTTCTGGACTTAGAATTACCAATTTTACTGCCAAAAGATAAGAATGCCCTTGGCAGCCTCTACTTTAAGGTTTCAGGGGCGATTTTCGTAATTATGCTTTTTCAGGCTTTTTTGAAAATATGATCAACTATAACCCCGCCTAATTTTCACACCTAAACTTAATGGAATCATCAGAACATCAAAAATACAACTCTAACCCCTGCAATTAGTCCTGGCCAAAATCTACAATTCTCCGAAAAAAATTAGGGTTTTCAAAATCCGACTCCGCAGACTTGCTCCTTTCTACTCCTAACAACTTTATTAACTATTTAGTTACATTAAAACCACTATTTAGACTCAATTTGGGCAACATAACATTTGGAACACAACTTTTCCAAATTTGCAAATAGAGCAAATCCAGCAGAATTACACCGATTAAATTATTCATAGCAATCAGAACAGTCAATATTCGAAGTTTTAGAAGTTACCTTAAGCTCCTTCTTGCTCTTCTCTAGTGTGGCAGAACCCTAGCCTCTTTAACACTGAAATTTGTGCTTCAAATATCTTAAATAACATAGAAGAAGCTTAGGAGAAGGATTATACACGTTAGGTACGATTCACCGAAGAAATTAACCTACCTTGTGAGATGTTCCTCCTCCTCTCTCTAGAACTCAACAAGCTCTTCTCTCTCTCTCTCTCTCTCTCTCTCTCTCTCTCTTGGCTACACTAAATTGACGGAAATAGGAGGAGGAAGATGATGAAATATGTTTTATAATATATCCTATTATTTAATTAATATCCAAATTCAGATTTAAGCAAATTCTAGCAGCTTTTCTGCCTAAATTTTGAAAACTCATAAGTAAATTTGTAGATATCCTATTAGAGAGATTCCAAAGGCTAGAAAACCCTTATTTAGTCTAGTTTCAAGAAAAAATATATTCCTTAGCCAATTAGAATCTCACAATTTCTAGGATTAAATTATTTGGTCATTGTTCCAAAAACTTTCCAATTCCACTGGGTAAACTTCAAAAATTCATAACTTTTTACATACAACTCCAAAAATTACCCATAACCTCTCAAATTAAAGCTTAGGATATCTACTTTCATGTTGTAAAATTTCATAATTTTGGATCATCATTTAGAAATATAAAATAGCATGACAAATTCACTTCCTTACAAAAAATTTCACTGGAAGCATTGTTCACCTTTCAATTTTCAATATTTAATTCCTATGACCAAAATTAACATTAATATTGAGCTAAATATTATTGTCTTGTATTCCTCTACTTTAGGCCTCAACATTGGGCTTTTTAGAAAACCTAAGAATTAAATCCATAATTTGTTCTAGCTCAATCTTCATAAAAATGGAAATTTATTAATTTCTAAATTTCCAAGTTCATGAATATTCACCATTTTATTCCCTTGAATATAAAAAAGTTTGGTGACCGTAATTAGGGATGTTACATTTCTGCCCTCGTTCAATAAATTTTGTCCTCAAAATTTGAACCTCTATAACTTGGGAATCAATCCATATCACTGTGTAACTCATCCTTAAGTTATGCATACTTATTAAATGTGCACCACACATTACCTGATATGTGTGGTTGAACTGCCTATCAACTGTTACATATTCCGCACGTTCTATTCTCATGGGTCACCCAACCCATTATTGTATTGATATTCCATTAGGACGCTCAGTATATTATTCTAGGCCTTATTTCTTTGTTGGAACACTGCCCTAATATACTTAGCCTTGTAGCGTATCTCGTTCTATTATCACGTGCAGTATTATAAGCCATACAACACCATAATCATATTCTGTCTATCTCTTTCATCTGCAAGCTCATCAAGCATACAACACAATCACCATATTCTCATCACAAATCTCAAATAGTATTCAGCATTCATTATCCACTCCTTACGTAGTATGTAGCATGCAATCAAACATAGGACCCACTGGTTACTTCCCATAGCGCTTGGTTCCTTAAACCTCACTGCCTCTTTAGAACTTCACCCGGATCACATGATGACATCAACCACTGGACCAACTTGCCCAACAATCATAACATACACTAGACCTTACTGCCCTGGCAACGATAATAACAAGTACTAGACCTCACTGCCCTGGCCACTAATATGTAAAATATTTGCTTATTTAATTTCCCTTATATGATGATTTTTTGGACAATATAAGAGTTTAATATAATAAAATTTTGTGCAATTGATAAATAAATAATATTTTAGAAAGAAAATAAAAATATTGTAGCTGACGGTACTGTAGCTGACAGAAATCACTATTCATGATAGAAGTGATTGTAACAACAGAAGCACTATAGTAGCACGCACTTTTCACTATAGCAACGAGCTTTTGGGCACTGTAGCTATGCCATTTTTCCCTATAAATAGAGATCATAACCAAGCATAAATGGAGAAGGGAGGGAAGAGATGTAGAGGCTGCATTCTCTGACAATTAGAGGTCATTCTCAGACAATTCTGTAAAAATTGTGTTATTTTTTAGAGTTAATTTCATGCACTGTATTACTTTTTGCATGCCACCTATATGGAAGGTTTTACCTCCTAAATGGATGGCTTAGAATTGTATTACTTTTTGCATGCCTCCATCTTGGAAGGCTTATGATTGTATTACTTTTTGTATGCCACCTGCATGGAAGGTTTTACTTCTTAAATGGATGGCTAGATTTCTCCATTTTTCAGGCATTTTTTGGTTATATATTTATGTTTTAGAATTTAATATTCAAGTTTTATGCATATTTTTGAGGTTTTCATTCTAGTTTTATGTAATGTTAATTTATTTTTATTTTGTTTTTAATTTCATCATGAGCTAAATTTTTATTTTCCAAGGGTGATGAAGTAGCTTACTTAATTATAGATTGAATCTTAATTTATTAAATCTTGTTTTAATTTCTCCTTCATGATTGAGTTTTAATTATTATTCTTACTCTTTTTTATTGATTGTCCATCTTTTGAATGCTTTCAATATGCATGTTGAGACCCGAAGGAGATACATGTATGTAGACCATATAATTAAAACCATAATTTGCATATGAAATATGAATATATTCATATGAGTTGTGTAGTCTTAATGAGTTCCATAAAGCTTAATTCATAATTAATTGCTTAAATTTATATAGGAATATAATGGATTAACAATTAATTATAGAATTGCTTGACCTTGGAAGAGGCTAGTAATTAAATGAGGGAAACTCGACTATCAATCATGTGGAATAAATTAGGCTAGAATAGATAAGTGATCCAATCCGGAATTTATTAAGTGAAATATGACCCCTAGAACGTTTTCTTGAAGTTATTTTCATATTATTTGCGCTCATATTTAATCATTTTCTATTTTGTATTTTCCATCACCAATTTATCGAGCGACTAAATAGAATTAAAATTACTCATTTTGGTACTTAATGATCAATCCTCGTGGGAATGATACTCTACTCACTTCTGTATTACTTGATTACGACAGTGTACACTTGCACTATTTAATAGAACATCTAAACTCATAACAGCCACAATCATAACAAGCACTGGACCTCACTACCCAGACCACACCAGAGCGCTTGGTTACAATAGTCTCACTGCCTCAACTACAACCTGGTATAGTTTGAATGTTATGTCAATCTCAAGACATACATTGGACATACTAGTCCAATGCCATCGCGCTAGGTATCAACCACAGCGCTAAACATATAGGTCTTATAGCCCAAGGACACCGCCTTATGCAAACTTGCACATCAAGTCTTACTGCCTCAAGCCTCTGCTTGGTACAATTTTCAAACACATCATATTCTGCCAGCCGAAGAACTTACTAGTCTATCAGGTCTTATGGACTAAACACATATAGTTCATCATATTTGCTGAAAACATATCGAGTCGAACTACCTAGGACAAATCATTGTATGCCATACAGGCTATGTCATTGTAGACCACGCGGGTCTAATCATGACTTAAGATGGTCAACATTGGTGCAAACATCAACCTCCCCTATTGGCCTCAACAATTACCCATAAATTTATTATGCTTCCGCTGCCCATACTGAAGCCTCTCTCTTTAATAAGCTTTAATAATGTCAGGACGATTTAGCAGGAGTCCCATAGGAATCTCCCATGACACCTAACGACACCTACAATCTATGTTTCTTTGTGCCCGCTCTTGCCTCGTTTCAACTCAAATCATTCTGGACCATTTCATATGGACTTTCAATATCGGTCCAGCTCCAAGCATATTCACAAACTCTACTTCCCTTGTTAGGGTACTCTACCCATGTTGTACAAGGAATCCAGAAGTCACTCGTACATTCTAATCTCTATCTCAACCTTGAGACCATATCTCATAGCTACTCTTTATTCTATCAAAATCTATTCTCATTCAGTAAGAAAATATTCTATTATCAAGATCTTTCCCTATGCTAGATTACCAACTAGCAACCTCGAGAAACCTCATACACATTTCAATATATTGTCATACCATGTTCTAGTACCTTAGACCATCCAGGTCAATTCAAAGTCCTAAGGAATCAGTTTAACTATTGAGTCTGATTCTTGGATCACCATTCAACTCTGAGAACATCAATCTTAGCTGAGCCAGGAAATCACTTTCCTCGATTCCACAAATCATCATTAGCCCAACACCTTTTTGATCAGGCACCTCAAGGATATCGTGTATACTTCAACTATCCCCACCTCTATTGAGTATATAATTTGGAGTACTCTGTCTCTGCCCCCACTCCTTGGGTCATTGCCCTACACATCTCTAAATACATCTCTAGCCTAAGGACATATTGGTCTACTAGGTCTTAGGATCTCTGGACACACAGGTCCACTACAACATATTTGGCATGTAGGATCTACAGCCTAGGGTCTCTAACCCAACTTTTAGGTTCATCATGAAATCTAGAACCTCAATATCACATCAATTGGAAATCATTTTCCTCAAATATACGTAATAGGTTTGCTAAGAATCAGGATCAATAGCGCCTATTCTAACCTCCACAGTATTTGGGTATTATCCTCAAAACATTACTGAAGGTTTAACATTATACACCATGTTCGCAAGGTTCAAATTCCCATCATAAACAGAACCATAGTCAATAAATTCACATTCTGACCTAAGCATTATTTTAGCTTAGATCAAATTTAAGCATATCCACAACCTTCAGTATCATCAAATCAGATCCTCTAGGATTGACATATGGCATAATTACCACGCATCATGTATCACCATATATCATTCCTACATACATTTATCACCACGGGTTACTAAGGATCATTATTTAGCATGGAGAAACCTCAAAACATTTACTATGCCTCAAATTCCCATAACCTCATCAATTGAACCTTTTTTATAATACTCATTGCAATAGAAATGTTTCATATTAAAATCAAAACTTATATCATTACTCTATTGCTTTAAACATTCTTTAAATCGTCTAATTAGGATAATCATTAGTCATACAGAAACCTTAAGACAATCACTATTCCTAAAGTCTCCATAACCTTGCAAACTTACTTCCCAAGGGGTGACCCATTCTAGATTTTCCATGGGTTAAGCACGCTTAACTTTTATATGCCCATGCCAAAATACAGATATCGATTGTATCTGATTCCAACCACCGGTACCCCGTGACTACCCTGTGGATATTCACTTATCTCTTGAGGCTAGCCCACAGATTAGGAGGATACACTCCTTTGGTACCCCCATCCTTGCATATTTCTATCACTGTATAATCAAGACCGTATCAGTATACTATCCTATTATAAGAACTGCCACTCTGCCAGAACCTCTTGGGCTCTTCCAGAACCACTTAAAGCTCTAATACCAAAATGTTACACCCTTATCTTATTTTCTCATTTTTTAGAGTGCTTTGCATGCAGTTTGGTGAGCAACATAGGAATAGCATAACAATATTGATATTTAGTACATGATTACATTGTAGGTCTTCCGTATAGGGTTTAGTAATATATACCAATTTAACTAATATATTCAATAATAAAGGCTATATATAACCATCTATCCTCACCTCAGGATCCGTGCTTGTCAGTTCCTTATGTCTTCAACTTTTCCTTTAGATCCGCTAGTTCCCGCTGGCACATTAGCATTATTGAAAAAGAATGAGATTCAAAGGAATCCCAGTAGCAACATACTATCGTTTATGTAAAATACATAAGGTAAATATGTTATACAACATGTATGCACAATTAATGGACAATATAAAAAGCATTGACATGTATACATGTGTAGGGCTTCCAACCCACTATTCGTACAATGGTTAAATTAACACCCAACACCCAGGTACAAGTGCACTTCTTGAACTAACTGCCCCTTTCAGCAGACCGCCCCTTCTGAGCAAACCATACTTATTAATTAAGCAAAACAATGGCAACCACAAAATATATAAACCATAGCATCATGCATGAAGGATATAATCACTACCTTAAACCTTTTTCTCCTTGAAATGCATGCCTCGATTTGCGTGAGAGCAACCCGGGCTCTTAACTTGGTCTTAAAATGTCAAATTTACAAGAATTAGGTTAAAACTCATTCATGTACTATTTTAGGCACTTCCATAGTATTTTAGTGGTTATATGAGCCTATTGTGAAAATTTACCAAAATGCCCCCAGGGATCCGACCCAGCCCCAACTTACCCGTTTCGACCGTACTTTTCTTGAAATTTTGAACTAGGCTATTTTGACATATATTTGCTCAAAGAATCCATTTCCAGACTCAGAATTACCTAATTCACTGCCGAAAGACAAGAATGTCCTTGTCAACCCCTACTTCAAGGTTTCAGGGGCGTTTTTCGTAATTATGCTTTTTCAGGCTTTTTTGAAGATGTGATCAACTGTAACCCCACCTAATTTACCCTCCTGAACTCAATTGAATCATCAAAACATCAAAAATCCAACTCTAACCCCTCTAATTGTCCTTGACAAAATTCATAATTCTCCAAAAAAAAATTGAGGTTTTCAAAATTCGAATCCACAGACTTGCTGCTTTATACTCCTCACCACTTTATTAACTATTAATTACGTTAAAACCACCATTTAGACTCAATTTGGGCAGCATAACATTTAGAACACAACTTTCCCCAAATGTGCAAATACAGTAAATCTAGCAGAATTGCACCAATTAAATTACTCAAAGCAGTCAAAACAATCAATATTCGAAGTTTTGGGAGTTACCTTAAGCTCCTTCTTGCTTTCTCTAGTATGGTCAAAACCCTAGCCTCTTTAACACTAAAATTTGTGCTTTAAATATCTTAAATAACATAAAAGAGAAGCTTAGGAGAAGGATTATACATGTCAACCATGAATTCACCAAAGAAATCGATCTACCTTGTGAGATTTTCCTTCTTCTCTCTCTCTCTTGGCTGCACTAAACTGACAGAAATGGGAGGAGGAAGATGATGAAATATGTTTTACAATATAACCCATTATTTAATTAATTTCCAAATTTCGGATTTAAGCAAATTCTGGTAGATTTCTACCGAAACTTTGAAAATTCATAACTAAATTTGTAGACATCGTATTGGACTAATTTCAAAGGCCATAGAACCCTTATTGAGTCTAGTTTAAAGAAAAAATATAGCCCTTAGCCAATTAGAACCTCACAATTCCCAGAATTAAATTCTTTGGACGTTATTTCAGAAACTTTCTAGTTTAACTAGGTAAACTTCAAAAAATCATAACTGTTTACATACAACTCCAAAAATTACCCATAACCTATCAAATAAAAGCTTAGGATGTCTACTTTCATCCAATAAAATTTCATAATTTTGAATCATCATTTGGTTATACAAAATAGCATGACAAGCACATTGCCTCACAGAAAATTTCACTAGAAGCATTGTTCACCTTTCAATTTTCAATCTTTAATTCCTATGACCAAAATTAACATTAATATTAGGTTAAATATTATTGTCTTGTATTCCTCTACTTGGGGCCTCAATATTGGGCTTTTTAGAAAACGTAAGAATTAACTCCATAATTTGTTCTAGCCCAATCTTCATGAAAATGGAAATTTATTAATTTCTAAATTTCCAAGTTCATGAATATTCATCATTTTATTCCCTTGAATATAAGGGAGTTTGGTGAATAAAATTCAGGATGTTACATGACCGATGAGGAATGGAAGATTTTAGGGTTATTTATAAGAAATTCTAAGTAAAATATATAAAATAAATAAATAACCAAGCAAACCTTAAGAAAACCAGTCAAACCTCATGAAAATCGGTCAAACTGGGGTTAATTATTGAACAAACTGATTGGACCACCGGTTGGTCGATTTCTGGATCAGACCGGCTGGTCTGGTCCGATCTTCAAAACCATGCCCTCACTATCTTTCATTTTCAAACACAGCGAAGGAGGGATAGTAAATAGGTCTGCCATTTTTTATTTTTTCTCTAGGGCAAGTTTTAGGTTTATTTTGGTAAGTAATACCACTTCTCTTCACTAAAATTCCTTTATAAATATTATTCTACTTAACTTGATTTTTCTAATACCATTTCTGCATTAGAGTTTGGAACGAGTGTTGAGTTTTAACAATATTTGACCATAGGATTGTAGAGCTATCTTAATAGTCAAGTTCTATGGGTTTAGATTTATTTATTAGTTATCTTGAGGATTTAAAAATGTAATTTGTATTTAAACGTTTTAGGGTTTTTGATATATATGATATTTTCACCAATTAAATTTCAATTAAATGATTGACTTGATTTTGTTGGAGATATTATTGAATTTTTGATGATTTATTTTTAAGATTTAAGCTTAAAATTTGAAGGTTGGGATTCTAATGAAATTTTATATTTTTAGAATTTTGGGGTTTTTGTAAAAGTAAGCTATTTAGGAGTTATTGAGGATAAGTGAATTGAATTTTTAGAGAAAATAGAAACTTGTGTTAAAATGATTAGTTATGGTTTGTTGGCAAAAAAAAAAGATTAGTTATGGTTTATGAGAGATTTGAGAATTTTCTTTACTTGAAAAGTACAAACTTTAACTATATATATATATATGTGTGTGTGTGTGTGTGTGTGTGTTGTTTGAGCAAATAGAAACCTCAAGTTATATTGGGATAATTAAGTTTGGCCTAGAATGGAAATTGGAAATTCTAGGGGGGACCATGTCCCTAAGTTGTTATTTATACCACCCAATTAGTAGATAACTAATGTGTTGTGATGCTGAATTGAGTATATTGATTTATTGTTGTTGATATTGAGCACGGGGCTTTGATTGTGGTAATATTTCCTTGCTTGGCAAGAGGTAATCACTTTCCACTTGTCATAGATGCTAATATCTTATTTTTTAGAGATTTTGATATTATGAGATACTGAAAAGAGATATGGACTTTCTATTGGTATAGTACATATATTTTGCATATGAGAAAATTGTCTTGTGAAATTTGTGATTTTGAAATGAAAATGTAAGGTATGGGAAATGAGGCTTTGCCTTAATTATTGTTTTTGCAAGAGCATGACCATAAGTAATCATGAGATATATTGTATGAGTTATTGTTGTGATGTTGATTGATTGTGATTGATAGAGAATAATTAGAGAGATCTTATTTGTGCATATTGTGTTAGTTATTCATCTCTATTATGATAGGCCTGCAAGGCTAATCGTCGCTATAGGGATATGCCTATGAGGTTAATATGTCCTTATTGGGCTAGGCTCACATGGCTTATTTGTCCTAGAGAAAAGGACAGGCTATTACAGCTCTTTTCGTTCATAAGAAAAAGAAATAGGCTTTTGTGGCTTGTGTGTATGTCTCCATTATGATGGGGATAGGCCTTCTTAGGCTTATGTATTTGCATTCCTCCTTTGGTAGAGGCTTGAATGATTTAATTTGTATAATTATGAGATTATGTGAGTTATATTATATAAATTGCTATGTTTTGTCCCACTTGACACCTACTAGCACATGTTGGTATGTACGATGAGTTGAAACTTTAGTTACTGAGGCTTTTGTCTCACCCCATTGCTCTTAACATTTTTCAAGTGATAGTTCCTATATAGGGTCGTCGGGGAGAGCTTCGGAGGCTTAGATAACTCTTTATCTTGGTATAGCCTCCACTATTTATTTATGTGTTTAGATTGATGTATATTGCCACATCTAGGGCCCATATTTTGTAAACTTTGATTTACTTATAGTTTTGATAAACAGTCACTAGCTAGAGAGCTAGTAGAGGGCTAGAGGCTTTTAGAGATTTTTTAAAATGACGTTATGGATCCATATTGCATGTGTTGGATATTTTCTAATGTTGGAAATGTGTTTTGGTATTATATGGGAGATAGTTTCTCTACTTAAGCTTATGGTTGAATGTTATATTCTGAGCTTCAGGAAGCTCAAGGCCCAAGTGTTGTGATCATTGATGGTAGTGAAGAGTTTGTGTTATTAGATGATTAGAATGGAGTTTTGTTATCCATAATATGTTTTAAATATTTATACAGTCTCTTTTCTATCATGGACAAGTTTATTAAGTAATTTTAATCCTTTTAACCATGATAGGTGTTTTGAAACGAGCTAGTTCAATTCTTTTCTATCATGGTTAACTTCAATTTGAAAGAGAATCTTTTGATAATAATATTTGATTTTTGAAAAGTAAATATGAGAATTTTCTATTATGGTAGACCCTTGGATTTAATCTTATTTGTTCGCTATAGTAGTGTTGATTATCACAAGATCTTGATTAAGTGTATGGATAATTAAGTTTCAAGAAAACAGTTTTACACCATAAACACTCAGCAGCCCCCTTTGCTTTAACTTTGTGTAGTTTTATAACTAACTTTAATTTATTATTATAAATTTTACTATTAGATTATTTTCTAACATCTTAACTTGTTGAGACTTAAATTCATCTCATCGCATATAGAGCTAGGAAAACGGGCCAACCTGTTTAGGCCTAACTCCCCTAAAAGGTCCATATTTTGAAGCATAGCCAGATAGGCTTCAAGCCCGTTTAACAAAAAAAAATTTAAATAAATTAAATTAAAACAATAAAATTTTTAATTCAAAACAAATATTTTTAAAGTATTAAATGCTTATCATTTTTTTATAAATAGAACAAGTGATATTAGTATTGGGAAAACAGGCCAGCCCAAGTCCAAAAAAGATGTTCATATTTGTAGCCCGACCCTTTTAGTTAAGGGCCAAGGGCTGGACCGCAAGTTTAAAGCGGTTTAGCACTTTTTTACTTCTTACATGCTTAAAGACTAAAATATCTAATTTAAAACATAAAACATTATCTATATTTAACAAAATGAAAATACTAAGACCTAAATCCAAACCAAAACTAATGTCCATACCAGTCAACCACAACCACAATCAAATAAATAACTAGGTAAAGTCATAATCATAAACTAAACACTAAACAATATGAATAACATTATCATTTTCTTCTCCATGACCATCATCATTATCAACGTCATAAAAGACATTTGATTGTGCTTCACTACAAGTAGGATTCTCTTCAGCTTCAGGGGCAAAAATATCTAGTCTTTTCATTTATTCTTCACTATCATATGCATTATCCCTGTTGGATATGATTATTTTTGATGATGTCAAATATAGATATTAATTATTGAGAGCAAAAAGTTTACATAATGTATTTATCTCCTACGTTGACTAACTACTGTGTTTAATGTGAAATATCTTGTAGATTAGTCAAGCAAAGAGAGAAGATATCAAGTTGGGTTGAAAAGATTCATGTGATTTAATACTGTGGATTATTCGAATAGTCAAATTGTTATTCGAATAGTAAAATTTGTTTTCAGTTAAGATATATTCGAATAACTCTCAATTTATCCGAATAAACAAAGTATTATTCAAATAATGAATATGCTATTCGAATAGAGGAGAACTGTTAACAGTTGAAAGTATTCGGATAAGCACATTAGTATTCGAATAGTATGCTTAACAAATTTTTTTGAAAATAATTTAAGTGAAAAAGTATTCGAACAGTCAAGGCATTATCCGAATAGTCATTGTATTTCAAACTCAGTTTCTAAATATGGTATTCGGATAGTAGGATAACTATTCGAATAGTAAAGGCACTATTCGAATAGTATGATGATTATCCGAATAAGCTTTTGATGAATTTCAACATCCAATATCACAAGACTATCAGGATAGTGAAGTTACTATCAGAATAGTAAGATTACTATCAGGATAGTAAGGAGACTATCAGAATAATATTTGACATATTTTAAAGAGGACTATTCGAATAGTAATGGAACTATCAGAATAGTCTCAGTGCAAAATTATCAAATATTATTCAATTAGTGGAATGACTATTCGAATACTATAAGGCTATCAGGATAGTAATTGAACTATCTGAATAGTCTCAGTGCAAAAATTCAAATATTATTCGAATAGTGAAGTGACTATTCGAATAGTACATAACTGAAAAAGGGTGATTATATTTGAATACAAGAAGTGCTATTCGAATAACAGCAGCAGACTCTGTTTCTTTTTAGCACGCGTAATGTTCAGTAATTTGGTCATATCTCTCAAACCACAACTCGGATTGAGGTGAAACTAGTGGCATATGAAACTAGACTTCCAAAACGAACGTTTGACACCAAGATCACATTCAAAGATGTTCATGTGAGAGAGATATAAGCTTCAAAAGTTGACATATGAATCATCGTCATATTCCTAGACAGCTTTAGTATTTTGGAGATAACATCCAAAATACATATCGGATTGCAACGAAACTGGTCCCATATCAAAGTAGACTCAAAGAGCTTTCCATAGATATATAATTTGTCACATTTGAAGCTATATCCTAAGAGATATGACTTCTGGAATTTGCTGCTCGTGATGGCTCGTGATTTCAGAGATTGTCTAAGAACACTAGATACTCTTTGGATCATAACTTTCTGTACACAACGCATTTGGAGCTTATTCTTGTTGCGTTGGAATGTAAACGATGAGAGCTTTCCGATGATATATAATTTGCCATGTTTCGAGTCAAAATCAAGAATTCACTTGAAGGCACCACTCGAGTAACTCACTGTGATAAGCAAAACTTGAAGGTAACACTCGACTACTCGATTAATCTGCAATGTTATTATCATACTTCACTCAAGGTACTACCCAAGTATGCAGAGTTATTTAGAAGAGAACTTCAAGTTACTACCCAAGTATGCAGAGTTATTTAGAAGAGAACTTCAAGTCACTACCCGAGTAAGCTATGCAGAAAATGGAAGGCTACTCGAGTAGCCACTCGAGTAACCTGTGAAGAAACTTGATGTCCACTCGAGTGAGCACTCGAGTAATGCTTCCAGGGAAAACAGAACAATGTCCCGAAGATTCCGAAAATCAATGGAATGATCATATAACTCATTCTTCTTGCTTCTAATCACTCTAACACTTCATTGTATTAGTGTTTAATGTATTTCTCCAGGAATACAATGAAGATATGATGTGAAGAGTCAAAAGGTGAATTTACGGAAGCGGAGCGTCAACGTTATAACGGCTAGTTTTCAAATTGAAGAAGCCACACTCCAACGGATATATTGAAATGCTCAAACGGTTATCAACCTTCATCAACTATAATTAGAAGAGCATTCAGAGTTCAGAACAACCAACGAGAACACAACAACGCAAACATGCTTATATTATGAATCATCCACTCCGACCCAACTACTCTCTGTTTTTTTGCCATTTTCTATATCATGTATATTTGAGAGAGAGATTATTTTCATTGTGCTTCAGTATTCATTTATTCACTTCTGAGAGAGAAGATTGATTGTAATATTTCATCATCAAAGTTGTATCCTTACGGGGTGTGTAAGGAGAGTAACTCGGTTATAACCTTACGGTGTGTAAGGGGGACTAACTCGGTGAGAGATTTGTAAACGGCTTCGCAAGTGCCCAGCTAAACTTATGGGTTGCAAAGGCTTTTCTTGTGCCTGGATAAACAAGAAGATAGTGGATTTGAAAATCTCAGGAGGAGCCTGGGGACTGGACGTAGGCCATCGCAGATTGGACCGAACCAGGATAAATCACAGTTTGCACACTCTCTTCCTTAAACTCTTATATTTCCAGCATATATAAACTGTTGATTTATGATTCATTACTTTTATATTTATTGCTTCCTCTAAGATGCAAAAAGAATTTCAAAGTTCTTAAGATTTTTATCTTACACCCAATTCACCCCCCTTCTTGGGTGTCAGCCGGTTCTAACATTTGGTATCATAGATGGACTCTTGTTTAAAGGACTTAACCGTCTCAAGAGCTTATAATGGCTGATTTTGGGTTTTATATGCTTTCTGAAGGTTTTGACTATACAATTCTACCTATGTTGAAAGATATTGATTTTTGGTTTTGGAAAGCTAGAATGACTAGTTTTATAAAAGCATCTAATTTTGATATGTAGAATGTTTTAACAAATGTCTTTGATTTCAAACCGAGAAAGAATTGGACAGAAAGAGAAAAGAAAATATTTTCGTTGAACATTAGAGCAATGAAAATTTTGTATAGTGCTTTAACCGAAAATGATTTTGAGAAAATTAGATTTTGCTCTACTGCTAGAGATATTTGGGATACTCTTGATTCTATTTATACTTCTAACAATTGTGTTGAAGTTGAAATCATTGACAGTTCATGTGAAACTATAAGTTGCATATCTATGGTGCATGAACAATTTGTTAGAACCGGTTATCACCCAAGAGGGGGTGAATTGGGTGTATAATAAAAACTTAAGAACTTTAGAAATCTTTTCGTATCTTAACGAAAGCGGTAAGTATGAAGGTTTATAAATCAACAGTTAGATTAAATAATATATGCTGGAAATATAAGAATTTAGGGAAGAGAATATGCAAACTGTGATTTATCCTGGTTCGGTCCAATCTGTGATGGCCTACGTCCAGTCCCCAGGCTCCTACTGAGATTTTCAAATCCACTATCTTCTTGTTTAATCCGGGCACAAGAAAAGCCTTTACAATCCCACAAGTTTAGCCGGGTACTTGTGAAACCTTTTACAAATTTCTCACCAAGATACTCCCCCTTACGACAAGTCTTACGTGCAGAGCAATCCCGAAGATCTTCCTCTCCTGCTTACTCATGCAAGTCTTATGAGCAGCAACGTTCTCTCCTGCTTACACCCCTGTAAGTCTTATGAGCAGCAACGTTCTCTACTGCTTGCACCTTGTAAGTCTTACGAGCAGAATGTCTTACGGCAATTCTCTCTACTGCTTCCCCGTAAGAAAATCAACCCTCTCAAGGTCCCTCTACCTTGAGATCAACTCAGAAATATAGTTGAAGGTGTTTACAGACTCTCTCACAGAGTGGATATAATCTCACTGAAGTACAATACAAATAATCACTCTCTCAATGAAAAGTAATACAGAAACTGGAAAACAGAGAGTGTTTGGGTAGAAGCAGAGAATTCATGTTATTCGCATGTTGGTGTCGTTGCTCTGTTTTCTCTGTCTTTTTCTGTCTTCCATCGATATTGAATGCTTTCTCATTTATAGTTGATGAAGATGATGACCGTTGTGAGCATTCGTCCGTTGGAGTCCCATTGCTTCATTTGAACGTTTGAGCATATTTGAAAAACAAGCTACTGTCCGTTGTGGAGCAAAGTGGAGCGTCTAGTTGAACAGCAGGAAGATTCATTTTGAGCTGTACATCACGTTGTGGAGCGTTTTGTGTTTCAGACAATTTCTCATGGTGGGTCATTTGCTTGTCATGGTTGGTAGCCGCCAATCGGTGTGTAATGATGGAGTTCACCGTTATTGACTTTTATTTGAATCTGCAACCCGAACGTTTAATATCCTGTTTCACACTGCAAAATACTTAATCATTAATATGATGAAGTATTAGTCATGGGTATATTGGATCATTGGTCAAAAACTGAATTTCTGGCTTCTGGGACTCATCACGTTGAATGAAGATATTCGCTGTGACCTCTGTTCTTGAAGATACAACCCAGATTATTTAATCTCCTATTTTACACTTGAAATATATGTTAGTTAATGTTTAGGAACAATAATAAGTGAAAACATAATGATTGTATAACATTTAACCAAGTTTGGATTGATGGCCATGAGAATCTGAGCTTCTACGTTGCTTCTGTCAGAACCTCACTTCGAGTGCAATATGGCTCACTCGAGTGCAGTTCATATTTTCATGTTCTGACTTCTTCTCGGGCAAGCACTCGCTGCACTTCACTCGCATCTGCTCGAGTGAATTCTCGAATCACTCGAGCACAACACGTCCTGCTCGAGTGTGTCTTCTGCTTTCATGTGCATGCTTCTTCTCGGGTTATCACTCTCATGTTAAAACTTGCATGTGCTCGAGTGAGAAATCATCCAATGCTCGAGCATGAATCCTAGTGCTCGAGTGATGCAATTTTCTTCACGTTTCAGCTGCTTCTGGACATCACTCGCACAACATTTTCAGAGAGTCAGTTTTTACACTTGCGGGTGATGTGGGGCCACTTTAGAAAAATTTTGTTTATTTGATTCAAATGATGTATCATAAGAAAGGTCTTGCCAAATGCATTCCAATGCAACAAGAATCAGCTCCAAACTCCTTGTATTCTGCAAGTTATGATCGAAAGAGTGTATATTTCGCTAGTCTGCACAAGCATCAACTTCCAGAAGGCATAACTCCTAGAATATAAGTTCAAATTAGTCAAATTACCTATCCATGGAAAGCTCTTTGAGTCTACTTTCATTTGGCACTGCTCACGTCTCAATCCGATGTGTATTTTTCAAGTTACGTGCAAAATACCGAACCTGTGTCGAAAAGTGACGGTGATTTCACTGTCTTCTTCCACGAATCATATCGCCTTCATTTGATCTTCTTTCAATGTGATCCTGGTTCCACTTGTACGTGTTGTGAGTCCTCTTTCATATGCCACCAGTTTCGAGTCAATCCGACGTGTGGTTTGAGAGATATAATCAAAATACCAGACCTCACTCAGGCTGAACATAAAACAGAGTAGAACAGAGTATACACCTCGTGCTCGAGTGAATTGGTCTGTGCTCGAGTGTGTTCTTCCTGTGCTCGAGTGAAACACCTCGTGCTCGAGCATAACACCTCTAGAAGTGCCAAAACTCATATATAAGTCATCTTAGCTTCGTATTAACCTATTCCAACCATCATTTGATCATAGAAACCTCCGGTATCATTATAGAAACCTCCAATATCACATCTAACAACTTGAATCTTGATATTCATGATAGATCTTCCAAGTTCTTCATTCTTCAATATCTTTCTTCTTAGTTTTCCTCTTGAGAATAATTCTTCATAATCCGAGTAGGCATCTCCTTGACTATCTTCAAATTCTCTTCTTCTTCTTCCTCTTGTTCATTTTCATTAATTCAATCTTCTTTATTCTTTGCTTGACTAATCTACAAAATATGTAACATTAAATATAGTAGTTAGTCAAAGAAATACATTACATAAACTTTTTGCTCTTATCACTTCACATCTATATTTGACATCATCAAAACTAATCATATCTAACACAATTGGAAGTTAATGATGAAAAAGGAGAAATCATAGAACACTTCCATGATCCTGTCAACATAGAAAAACAAGAGGAAGATGATTCCCAGGAGAGCTCATTACCGATGAATTTGATGGATCATCCTCTAGAGCTCAAGATGCACATATGGTAAACAATTCCAATTCTTCTAGAGTTATTTTGAAAACTGATTTTCAAAGTTTACATAAAATTGTTTCTCAACCAAGTATTGATTATATTCTAAAAAGCAAAAATATTTTCAATCATGCTGGAAAGTTTATTGGAAAGAAAGAATGTTCAAATGAAATTTATTCAGGTTTTTACTCTCTTAACTTACACAATGCTTGCATAAAATCTCATAATGCATATCATCATATTATTTGCAATTATTGTGGTAAATCAGGTCATATTTCTCACACATGCTATATTAGAAGAAATTCTAATGTGAGGAATAAATTTGTTTGGATTCCTAAAACGCAAGTGAGTTCAAATACTAACGTTCAAGGACCCAAAGCAAAGTGGGTACCAAAATGTCCATATGGTGTTTCATGTGTGCAGATTGATCCTAGAAAAAATGGACAAAAGGGTACTAAGAAAATGAAGAAGATTCCAAGAGTTCCTAATACACCTAAATGGAGATTCACATCAATTAGGAGAACTCTCAGATCACCCATTGCTGGAACTGCAAAGTTTAACCATAAAGAAAGGCAATGGAGAAAATGAGTACGTTCCACCTCAAGAATGAACTACCATAGAATACCATTCAACTATCTTGAGGAGAACAAGAAAAGGAGGATCTCTCAAGCATCAAATAAAAGACTCTGGAGTCTATATACTTTGAGAGAAGGTTTCAAACACCCAAAGCAAGATATTCAAAGTATCAACATCATAGAAAGATGCAATGGGTAAGCAAAAGCAATCCTCCTATCTAAGGCAAAGCTATACAATGATAAAACCTCCTATGCTATTGTCTGTAATATTTATTGAGGTTTTATATTTTGGAATCTTAGGAATGAGGATTGCAAATGATTTTGAAATTATATTTTCACATCGCTTAAAAAGCCATTTAATAGATTTATTTATAAAGGGATTGTAATGCTCAACAGGTTAATTCTTTATGCATGTATAATGATTTGAAAAGAAAATATTTCTCTTATGCATAAAGACATATTTAATTCATTATGCTCAATTATTTCAAATTAATTATATTCTTAAAGCATGTGAATTATGATTCCTACAAGGTAACCATGAGTGGATCCAAGTAAAATTGGATACCAAAGGAAGAAAAATATCTATAAGGTTTTGTAGGAAGAAGAAAGGAAGAAGAAAGGAAGAGCTTCATCTCAAGATTATAACTACATAAGATTTCACTCAAATCTTGGTGAAGTTGGACCTTAAGGCTACATCTTATATGTGTCAACAAAAGGAGGCATTACTTGAGGCAATGCTGCAAGTGTCTAGCTAGCAATGAAGGAAGAAAAGATGCACAGTGAAGCGTCACTCAAGTAACCAATCAAGTGATCATGATCACTGAGTGACAACTGGGAGTGAATGTTCAAGTGATAACACCAACTGGAAGATTGGAAGGTAAAACTCAAGGAATTATGCACAAATGAACTTCAAAGGATAATTTCTCAAGTAATTACGAGATTACTTGAGCACGGTACTGTTTTATTTATTCTTACCCAATATTATGGTTATATAAATTATTTGGGTAATAAATAACTTGTTCATTATTGCATACCATTAGCAATCAATCATGTATGGGTTTCAAATTGTTTTTAGATTGCTAAATGGACTAAAAGTGAAATTGTGCATAATCTTTCTATGTATTTGAGTTTCAAAATGCACATTTCAAAAATGTACTTAGATTCCAAATTCATCTTGTTTATAAAAATGCATACATATTATTTGAAAATTATTCATAACTTGTTTGCATTTAAATCGGTTTCAAAATTGGAAGTTAATATTTATGTATACTAAAAATCAGAAATGCTTCAAATTCTTCCACCAGAGTATTTTCCCATCATTGACATATTGATCATTGATCTTAAATGTGTTATCCAATGCTTGAACTCCTCAACCATTATTTTCTAAACAAGTTAGACCTTATGTCTAACAAGTTAACTATCTATATGAGTTTCAAGTTTATTTCCTAGAAAAGAATCCAATATGTGAAAGCTTTATGCCTAATGCATAAATCTTTGGTTGGCCATGTTATTCCAAGCATTATGAATGCTCATTAGTGCATTGAATCTTAATGCATTAACCATTATTGTGGAATAACTTACCAGGATAATATTCTAAAACTCTAGCCATTTGGATCAATGAGTATGTGCTTCATCATCCATAAATTCTTAAACTTATATTGTTGCTCAAATGCATTACCATTTGTCTTCATCCTTTTTTCGAGTAACTAGAGCCTTCTATTCAAATTCTTGAGTTGAAAATCCCTATTCTTCAAGACACATCTCTAACAGTCAAGTTTATCTTTTGGTCAATAGCAAAGTCATTGTGTTTATATACATCCTTGAAGCTAAGCCTTTTTGGCTAATTCATTTTCAATATGACTTTTGCCTTGGGAAAATTCTCAAACATGTTAACTCCAATGTCTAACATGTTATCTTAGTTGTTCCCTAAAAAGGAAGTTTTCTGGTATATGTATATTTAAACTGTTGACTTTCACCATTTTCAACATAAACATTGATTATAAACAAATTTCAAAGATGAGTTTTGCATATATTCAAAATCTCAATTTTAGAATACATTGTTATAATTTAAAATTACATTTGAGATTTGAAACAATGTGCATATCTCATGATCATTCTTGGAAAATTTGATTTCATTCATGATTTATCATTTCATAATAATTGGTCATTATAAATATATTTTCAACTCTCTTTGATCTGACTTACCTGCCTTGCATGAAAATCTTATCAATGACATATCTTTTAAAGTGTATTTACAAATTGTCATTGATCTTTGAAATCATCATTCTTGGTATTATTTGTTCGTTACCCTTTATGATTTAATTGTTTGAATTTATTTAATTGGGTAAAATTATATTTTGGTCTTTGTTGATTATTATACTCTTTGCTCAAATATCATATGATTCAATTATATAAGAGCATAAGAGTTATAATGTCTAACATTATATGGACCCAAGAGAAAGTTAGGTACCAAAGAGCATTTATTTATACTTTTGCAGGAGTTTATCAAAATGCTTTACTTTTGGATACAAAGATTAAAGGCTAACAGAGAAGGCATGACTAGCAGTGTTGCAATGTGAGCATAAGCAAAATCTGTGGTATCGTTTAAGTGACACCACAAGTAAGTAGCTAGTGATGCAGCCAGAGAAAGAGAAAGAAGAAGAAAATCTCTTAAGTGAACCTAGATGAGATTCATCTCAAAGCAACTCAAGGCCAAGAACAAGTATAGCCAATATGAATCTTTGTTGCCTACCCACCTTCCTTATCATTCCAAGGTGATCAAAAGATGTTTAGAGGAAGATGCTGAGATGCACAGAATCGTCAAGCTTGGTAAGCCTATGAGGATTCTCAACTACAATCCTAGCTCTATGTTTTCACAAAATTATATGATATATCTATACTAGAGCGATGGTGAGCAAGGCCAATTCAATCACTTCATGAAAGGATTATCACACAATGGCCTATATTATTAGTGAGAAGGAGAGGAACGTCGGAGAGATCATGTCTTTCAAAGAACAAGAGGTGCATATATACTTCTACAGGACTTACTCCAAGTAATCAGAAGTTACTTCAAGTAATCTGCAATTACTTCAAGTAGACCTTCAAGTAATCGGCAATTACTTCAAGTAGACCTTCAAGTAATTCACAATTACTCCAAGTAAGTCTGAATCTCACTCACAAGAAGCATAAAGGATAAGAGCTGGGACTTCAAGAATAGATAAGATACAACATTTTGCTAGAGCTGGTCTCCTGGTCCTTCATTCTTTACTCCATCTGTCTAGGGCTATTTGAGGGAAGAGCTTCAACAATCTCACAGAGCTTGCTACGAACGATACCGAGTTCATTACCTCTGTGAATGGCGAGATTAGACAACTCTGTGACTTGATCAACTAGAATCTCAAGGCCTTATTCTGAGCTCATCTTGGTATCCTAAAGTGCTTACAGAAGACTTCACTTTAGAATTTCTCAGTACTAATCACATCATCATATAGTGAGTATCCAACAATGCAATAATAGACTTTAGAGGATTATAGCTCGAGTGATTACGAGATTACTCGAGTAAGGTATTGTATTCTTTAATTCAAATTCTCTGAGTTGCATCACTCAAAGTGAACACTTGAGTAATGACTCAAGTAATACAGGGTTACAGCCTTAAAACCCTGAATAGCATCATTATTTTTAAAACTTAATTCTCTCCAAATCTTTATACTTTCACAATTATTCTCTCTACAAAATTTCTAATGATTTTACAAATCTAGGAGAGTTATTAACTTATTATTCACAATGATTTTCTTTTAAGCCATGCATTCATTAAGGGGGAGCTTCACATTCACATGTGTTTTATATCTTAAAAGCTCATCTCATTTATTGAAAGAAAATCCTTTTAACATACTCATCTGAATTCACTATCTTTTAATTAGTTTTGATGATGAGTTAATCTTATATTTTCCTTTCATAATCTTAATTTTTAACATATCATATAGAAAGGATGGCTTTGGTTTATGCAATAAATTTGACATTTGATTGTACTAACCATTCTCCTTGCAAGAATGCTTTTACTTATAGTAGGAGAATTTGCTCTACGCAAGATCATTCCTCAACACACTAAAAGGAGAATATATCAACTTTGAGGACATATGCTTTAACGATCTATCAAGGGAAATACATTGGCTACAACATTTAAAGCAACAAATACCTAGCCCAATACAACGGAGCATTATATGGAATAGAAGCTCAACTTAAAAAGAACATCCTGGAGACAACATGAATATACATCATGACTGCACAGTGAAAGCATGATGAACTGGACTTCATGGATCTATCATCAACTTGTCGAATCCTAATGAGCATTTCTAAACCCTTCCTCTTTATATTTTGAGAATATATTGCATATCTTTGATTTCAATTTACTTTGATTCTAAAAATTTTGTTGAAAACCTCTTCAAATTGTTTCAAACTTATTTTCATCACTTTTATTTGCATCGAAATGAAAATACTTTCAAAAAGGGGAAGAGAAATTTATTTTCTTGACACATTTCTTTTGATTTAAAAAAAAGGGGGGGTTTGTTTTCGTGAACACCTCTCACATGCATTTCTTCTTTGTTCTCATATTTGCCCCCCTAAGCATTTCTTCTATATTGTCCAAACTTTTTGCTGATGTCAAATAGGGGGAGAGATACTGCACGAAAAATATGTTGCATCTAATAAGTTTTCATACTCATACATATTTTTTTGTAAAGGATTTGCCATCATCAAAAAGGGGGAGAATGTTGGATATGATTAGTTTTAATAATGTCAAATATAGATATTAATTATTGAGAGCAAAGAGTTTACATAATGTATTTATCTCCTACGTTGACTAACTACTGTGTTTAATGTGAAATGTCTTGTAGATTAGTCAAGCAAAGAGAGAAGATATCAAGTTGGGTTGAAAAGATTCATGTGATTTAATACTGTGGATTATTCGAATAGTCAAATTGTTATTCGAATAGTAAAACTTGTTTTCAGTTAAGATATATTCAAATAACTCTCAATTTATCCTAGTAAACAAAGTATTATTCGAATAATGAATATGCTATTCGAATAGAGGAGAACTGTTAACAGTTGAAAGTATTCGGATAAGCACATTAGTATTCGAATAGTATGCTTAACAAATTTTTCTGAAAATAATTTAAGTGAAAAAGTATTCAAACAGTCAAGGCATTATCCGAATAGTCATTGTGATTTCAAACTCAGTTTCTAAATATGGTATTCGGATAGTAGGATAACTATTCGAATAGTAAAGGCACTATTCGAATAGTATGATGATTATCCGAATAAGCTTTTGATGAATTTCAACATCCAATATCACAAGACTATCAGGATAGTAAAGTTACTATCAGAATAGTAAGATTACTATCAGGATAGTAAGGAGACTATCAGAATAATATTTGACATATTTCAAAGAGGACTATTCGAATAGTAATGGAACTATCAAAATAGTCTCAGTGCAAAATTATCAAATATTATTCAATTAGTGGAATGACTATTCGAATACTATAAGGCTATCAGGATAGTAATTGAACTATCAGAATAGTCTCAGTGCAAAAATTCAAATATTATTCGAATAGTGAAGTGACTATTCAAATAGTACATAATTGAAAAAGGGTGATTATATTCGAATACAAGAAGTGCTATTCGAATAACAGCAGCAGACTCTGCTTCTTTTTAGCACGCGTAATGTTCAGTAATTTGGTCATATCTCCCAAATCACAACTCGGATTGAGGTAAAACTAGTGGCATATGAAACTAGACTTCCAACACGAACTTTAGACACCAAGATCACATTCAAAGAAGTTCATATGAGAGAGATATAAGCTTTGAAATTTGACACATAAATCATCATCATATTCCTAGACAGCTTTAGTATTTTGGAGATAACTTCCAAACTACATATCGGATTGCAACAAAACCGGTGCCATATCAAAGTAGACTTAAAGAGCCTTCCATAGATATATAATTTGTCACATTTGAAGCTATATCCTAAGAGATATGACTTCTGGAATTTGTTGCTCGTGATGGCTCGTGATTTCAGAGATTGTCTAGGAACAGTAGATACTATTTGGGTCATAACTTTCTGTACACAACGAGTTTGGAGCTGATTCTTGTTGCATTGGAATATAAACGATGAGAGCTTTCCGATGATATATAATTTGCCATGTTTCGAGTCAAAATCAAGAATTCACTTGAAGGCACCACTCGAGTAACTCACTGTGATAAGCAAAACTTGAAGGTAACACTCGACTACTCGATTAATCTGCAATGTTATTATCATACTTCACTCAAGGCACTACCCAAGTATGCAGAGTTATTTAGAAGAGAACTTCAAGTTACTACCCAAGTATGCAGAGTTATTTAGAAGAGAACTTCAAGTCACTACCCGAGTAAGCTATGCAGAAAATGGAAGGCTACTCGAGTAGCCACTCGAGTAACCTGTGAAGAAACTTGATGTCCACTCGAGTGAGCACTCGAGTAATGCTTCCAGGGAAAACAGAACAATGTCCCGAAGATTCCGAAAATCAATGGAATAATCATATAACTCATTCTTCTTACTTCTAATCACTCTAACACTTCATTGTATTAGTGTTTAATGTATTTCTCCAGGAATACAATGAAGATATGATGTGAAGAGTCAAAAGGTGAATTTACGGAAGCGGAGCGTCAACGTTATAACGGCTAGTTTTCAAATTGAAGAAGCCACACTCCAACGGATATATTGAAATGCTCAAACGGTCATCAACCTTCATCAACTATAATTAGAAGAGCATTCAGAGTTCAGAACAACCAACGAGAACACAACAACGCAAACATGCTTATATTATGAATCATCCACTCCGACCCAACTACTCTCTATTTTTTTGCCATTTTCTATATCATGTATATTTGAGAGAGAGATTATTTTCATTGTGCTTCAGTATTCATTTATTCACTTCTGAGAGAGAAGATTGATTGTAATCTTTCATCATCAAAGTTGTATCCTTACGGGGTGTGTAAGGAGAGTAACTCGGTTATAACCTTACGGTGTGTAAGGGGGACTAACTCGGTGAGAGATTTGTAAACGGCTTCGCAAGTGCCCAGCTAAACTTGTGGGTTGCAAAGGCTTTTCTTGTGCCTGGATTAAACAAGAAGATAGTGGATTTGAAAATCTCAGGAGGAGCCTGGGGACTGGACGTAGGCCATCGCAGATTGGACCGAACCAGGATAAATCACAGTTTGCACACTCTCTTCCTTAAACTCTTATATTTCCAGCATATATAAACTGTTGATTTATGATTCATTACTTTTATATTTATTGCTTCCTCTAAGATGCAAAAAGAATTTCAAAGTTCTTAAGATTTTTATCTTACACCCAATTTACCCCCCTATTGGGTGTCAGCCAGTTCTAACAATCCCCTCCATTATTTGCAATAAATAATAAATCAACATCATATGTAATTTAAAGTGCAAATGTAATAACTATAACAAAATACATATAAATTACTAAATCATTATCATATTTGAATCCATGCAACCAATTGCGAGTACAAAAAAAGAGTTTGAACATTAGCTGAGAGAATGAAACTCCTATATTTTTTTAAAACACGTGAACCAATACTGAAAGCTAATTTACTAGCTACTGTTGTGATTGGAATGCTAAGGATATCAGCAGCCATCCTTGAAAGAACTGGGAATCACTATTGTTTGTTCTTCCACCAATTCAAGACATCCAAATCTTTCCAATTGTCAGGCTTCAGTATTGATTCTTCCAAATATATTTCCAATTCAGAGTTATTCAAAGAAGAATGATCCATATTTTCATAAATATCTTGATAATCATGCACCATCATAAAACATCCAAGTAAATAATAGGATAACAAGAATGGATTGTAATTGTCGACAAACAAATTTAAAACTTACATCAAATGTATCATCAAAGGAAATTATGGAAACATTAGAGGTGTGACAAGAATGAGTTGTAATTATTGAAGATCTAGCAATTGATGCTGTAAGACCTTGCCTTACATACCGCTTTTCCTCAACATTAGTCAGAGTAGTAATGCGCAGTTATGTGGGCAACACAGTAATAGCGTATATATACTGATAATGAGTATTTGATTATAGAATTTTCCACCCGGATTGTACATAATAATTACAAATAATGTAGCCGCACAAGTCTACTTGGGTGTCTAAACCCGTTCTAGTGCAACACAGACACCTTCCTATCTTTGTTCCACCACTTCATTCCTATCGTGAATTCCTCTTCTTTATTCTTAGCATACCTTCTGTCTTCTCCTGTCTAAATGGTTGGTAGGGGAGGATGAGATTCAAGAGAATCTCAGTAGGAAATAGTGACTATTATGCATGCATGCTAGATGCTATGTGCATGACATGTTAGCTTTAACTTAATGCTTGCCCCATAATGACATTTCTATATGCTCAATGTTTCATGCAACAAAACTATGGCCATAATATAAATAGAAATAGAGCTTCATTATTCAACTATGATCAACACAATCAAGTAAAGTAATCTCATATATCACTACACAAGCAGAAATATCAAATACATGCAAATAAGATAAGTTCCCTACCTCCGGTCTTTAAGTCCCCCTCTTGTACCTTTTCTTTTTCAACCATTGAAGATAATTCTTCTTTGACACCTCATAGCCCTATATAAATACCCATTTTATTACAGTCATGAAAATGAATGTCCAATAGGCTTTTAGGACATGTCTTTTATATATGGGCCCAAATAACTTTAATTACCACAATTTTGAATGTTTGGCCCAACTTGGCAGTTTTGTAGATCAACTTTGAAAATTCATAATTAATTCTACAAAACTCTAATTTGACTGATTCCAAAGCCTACATGAAGCTCTTGAAATTTACTTTCATGAAAAAAATACCTAAAGCTCACCACTATTACCACATTTTATCCAGAAAATTCACAAAACCTTCCCTATTTCATATTACATTCCAGAAACAGGGCATAACTTTCAAGATTCATATCTCTTAGTATATAAATCCACAAATTTTGTACCACCTATCAAATTGAAGCTCTACATCTCTACTTTAATCTTTTA
This sequence comes from Inga oerstediana, assembly GCA_963210345.1. NCBI lineage: Eukaryota > Viridiplantae > Streptophyta > Magnoliopsida > Fabales > Fabaceae > Inga > Inga oerstediana. The sequence goes on along the minus strand of OY723407.1, from coordinate 32,020,167 downwards.
ATTTTCCTAATTTTTGAACTAGGTTTCACCCACAAAATCTATTGCACAACAACACGGCCTCACTGGAGGTAACTCAAACAACATGTACTTGTAACTTCAAAAATTTCCAGATTTGTATACAAATTCCCAAAAATCAGGAACTCCTATATTCCTATACAATTTTCCCTTCTAAATCCAATGGAATCATCATAATTACAAAATTCTAACTCTACCTTCAGTGAACAGTAGCTGGACGAAATTTGGGTTCTTAGGAGGGAAAATGTGTTTTCTTTATTTCTCTTATTTAATCACTTCCTTTCTACTTCTAATCACATGATTAACTACTTAAACACTAAATGAAAATTATTAGAGGAAATTTTGGCAGCATTTTCCCCTAGGGTTTCATACTTCCAAATTTACAAAACGTCCAAAACCAAGCCAAAACCAACAATAACTTGTAGCACAAGAGAATTAAAGTTTGGAGATTACCTCTTGATTTCTTGACTTTCTCTCTCTAAAATGTCACTGTTCACACACACACACACACACTCTCTCTCTCTCTCTCTCTCTCTCTCTTCATGATTTTACTTGCTAAACATGATTTCCATGAAGATCAAGAGGTTAGAGAAGAGATTACACAAGTTAGGAAGCTTCAACATGTGAAATCACAACCCTTACCTTTGATTTTCTTCCTCTTGAGCTTCCTCTCTCCAAGTTTTCCAAAACCTCTCTCTCTCTCTCTATTCTTGTTGTTGATGGCATGAAATAAGATGAGAAAAGATCAAGGAAAGATTTTAATATTAGCCTACATCTTTCCCTAAATAAATAAATGGTAGCTTAATTGATTTATGACATAAGCTTGTCCTTTGGCATTATCTCTTGCCAATTTGTGTCATAATTCTCCACTCAATTTGAACCAATTCTTCCCGCCTGTTAAGCCCATAAAAATGTCCTAGGGGTCCCTTCATAATCCCATTTAGGCTTCCTCCATTTTGTCTAACCAAATGCACAAGAATATTATATTTTAATCTTGACTAAACAAGTGCCCAAACCTTAATCAATTATTATTTAATTCCTTGGCTTGGATTGATGACACTTGGCATGTTAACGAGCCAAATAATTTTTCCACGTATTTCTTTATTCCATAATTTACACAATTTTCATTACATTTTTTTCCCTAAATTCGCAACATTTGGCAATTTTGGCAGATTTTCTGATCAAACTTTGAAAAATCATAACTTTATTTATAGAACTTCAATTGAAGTGATTCTAAAGGTTATGTGACCCTTATTGAGTCTAGTTTCAAGGGAAAATATAGCTTTTTGCCAATTAGAAGCTCAACATTCCCAGAATTCAAATCTTTGGATGCTACCACTGATACTGATCAGTTTCACTAGGCTCACTTCAAAAATACATAACTCTTTGTGTATAGCTCCAAAAATTACCCATCACCTATCAAATTAAATCTTAGGATGTCTACTTTCATCTTGTAAAATTTCAAAATTTTTAGTTATCATTGGTCATCCAAAACTACATGACAAACTCACTGCCTCGCAAGAAATTTCACTTACATTATTGTTCACATTTCAAATTTTTAGTGTTTATTTCCTATGATCATGAATGTTCACTATTCCATTTCATTAAATGTCACAAATAAGTACAAGGTATAATGGTGAAAAAAATTTGGGGGGTTACAGATACACTTGCAACTCTGAAATTTGGAAGAGATCTCTTCGAATATTCATAAAAAATGAGATTCAGCTTACTCCTTACAATAGCAACCTTCTCATAAGAAGTGATAGGGTCAATTCTTTCATAGCAATATTTGATTATGTTGAGCTTCTATCGTGGATCAAACACAATTGGAAGTGCAAGAAGGACATTATAATTATGCCAATATTTGTCAAATTTCTCTTTCATTGGTATATACATCTCTCAAATCATAGGGTCAAGGCTTGTCATATTGGCTTCAAGCAACATCTCAATTTTTGAAATCTGCATAAAATAAGAATTTGAAGTCGGATAAGATCACCTAGAAATCAACCTTGTAATTTCAAATAGCCTCAAGAAATTGCACATTGCCTCTATTCTAGTCCACTCATCATGTGCTAAACCAAACTTGTAATTTTTATCATCTAAAGACAACTTTGCGAAAGCACAACAATATTGAAGTCCACTCTCAAGCATTGCGTAAGTAGAGTTCCATCTAGTGGGCACATCTAATCGCATGCCCATTGAAATGTCAATGCCACCAACTTCCTTAATACATTGTTTGAAAAGAATCATCCTTACCTCGGATGCCTTAACATGTTTAATACTCTCTCTGATCTTATGTAAATCAGGAGTTGCTACTTTTATGCCCTCTTGAACTATTAGATTGAGAATATGAGCACAACACCTCACATGAAAAAATTCTCCATTAGAGACCAAGCTGAATTTCTCTTGCAAAAGTAGCCTCTCTTTCAGTAAGTCTTGCATGTTATCATTTACAGATGCATTGTCTAGAGTAACTGAGAATGCTTTATCTTGGATTCCCCATTCTTTCAAGCAATCATACACCTTCTTAGACAACTCAAATCCAGAATGTGGTGGCTCCATTTTACAAAAAGCAAGTATCTTACTATTTAGTATCTACTTTTCATCTACAAAATGAGCTGTCAAACATATATATCCTTCAGACGTCACAACAGTCCAACAATTAGATGTCAAACATATTCTACCTATACTTTTCTTCAATTTTTTTCATCAAATTCTCCTTTTGTTGGCGATAGAATCTCATAACATCAGCCACTATTGTTTTTCCAGTCATGAACCTCACATCAGGATTCAATGTCTAAAGTAGTTCTGTAACACATCTATATTCAACAAATGAATAAGAAAGGTCATGCTCAAATATAGCCATAGTCATCATCTCCCAAACACGCTTGTGATCAATTTTCCTATGCTTAAGTTTTCCTTCTCTATCCAACATCATCACCCCAGCAGCACAAAAGTTTTCAAGATCATTACAAGTCTTCATATGGTGACTTAGATGTAAGGTGTCTTTAGCCCCACAATATGCATATAAAGATTGACAACCATTACACTTTGCCTTTGCAATACCATCAATGTTTACTATACTAAAATACTTCCAAATACCACAGGTCAAAGTTCTAGGCTTTTTAGGCTTTGATTCTTCACTATCCTTAATAGCTAATAATTCATAAATCGCTTGAGGTTTTTCTTTTTGTGAGGAAGACATTGTGTATGCTACCTATCATCAAATCAATTAATCAAACATCATATTCAACAAAAAAAACTAGAATCACAAAATAAACAAATTAAACCATTCTGGAACAAATTTAAAACAAAATCATAAACTAAATAAATTTAGCATTGGGAAAACACAATGACAGAATCATAAACTAATAGAATTCATCATTTCATCATGAACAAAAATCTAATATATACAAACAATGCAATGATAAATCATAAACTGACAGAATTCAGCATTAGGCAAAAGTATTGAGCAGAATCATAAACTAACAAAATCCATAATTCATCAAGGACAAAAATCTACTCTATACAAACAACACAATGATAGAATCATCTAATGAATTATGAAGCAAAGAATAGAACTACTGTTACTTGTTACAAGTCGAAGAAGCACTGAAGTCTGAAGTAGAGCACTAAAGTTTGATATGAGAGGAGACGATGAGAGTGTGAGACCAAAGAGCCTGAGAAGCAGAGTGCCAGAGTAGTAGACATAATCACATTGATAGCGAGACACCGAGTGAGAGTGAGTAACAACGAGAGGCTAATTTGAGAGGTGACAACGAGAGTGTGAGACCAGAGAGCAAGAGTCGAAAGGCTGATCTGTGAGTGAGAATGAGTCACTGAGAGACGAAGACCGACAATGAGATGACGAGATCGAGAGGGAGAGCTCATAATCTCATATTTTTCATCTGTGAATCGAGAGAGGCAAAGAGCCAAGAGATGATAAAGAAGAGGAGAGATCGCCTCACCAGATGCCCAGATCGAGTAAGGTCGTGGAAGGGTAGGTCGGCCGATATTTACCTTTAGGGTATGTTTGGTTTGAGGAGAGGGGAGGGTGGGGAAGGAATGGGAGGATGGGTAAATTACCTTTTTGGGTTGAAGGTATTTAAATTTTGGGCACGAACCCAAAATTTAAAAGGAATAAAAGAGTAAATTTCAAAAAAGGAACCCAAAGTTTAAAAAAGGAAAGGGCAAATTTTGGATTTTTTTTGTCCAAAATTGTAATTTCACCACCCTCCCTTCCCCTCCCCTCAAACCAAACACACCCTTAGGGTCTTCAAACTTCAACCTTTTTTTTGGACCTGGTTCAAACTTTAACCTTGAAGAATGAAGAAGAAGGAGTTTACTTTAGAATGTGCCCAGAGACTGTGTCTGTGACTCTGTGAGGTATGAGTGTGTGCTGTCCAATTCGAGTAGTTGAGGGTTAAGTATGTTACCCTTATTTTAAAATATATATATATATATATATATTAAAAGGGTCGGCTCTTTTAAGCCTGTGGTCTTACAAGTCTGGCCCTTTTAGACTCGACTCCTTCTGGATGCTCTAAATCATAACTCTGTCCCTTAACAGGCTCGACCCGATTCCCGACTCTAGTGACCATTTGCCTTAAAACAAAATTCTTGAGACTCTACTTTCTAATTTTTTTTAAATATGTGTTATTAGTTTCTCTTTTTGCTACAATTTGCATAATATTCAAATCTCTTCAAATATAATTAAAAAATTGTTCTCTTTGTTTACTTTAGATCAATAAAGAAAATGATTCTTTCAATATTTCATAAAGAAAAATTCCTTTAGGGAAATATTAAGAACCAAATTAAATATTCTTAAAAATTGAGTAATTGTTTTTTAAAAAATCAATTAGGAGACTTTTAACTAACTCTAATGTAATCAACAAACTTTTCTTAACTTTTCAGTAAAAATATAATCAATCTTTTCCTTAAAACATTCAAATAGCAATCCTATATGATTTGAAAAACATTTTCAATTTTAAAAAATCATTTTTTTTCAAAGTAAAACTCAACTTGTTGTCATTTAATATAATTTTTTAAAAAATTGGCAAGCTTGAATAGAGTCAGCTTGTTTACGCCTACAGCCTTATAGGGCTAATAACCCTTTAAGGCTCAACTTCTTCTAAAGGCTTTAAATCATAAACCCTACCCTTGATAGGCTGGAGCCTAAACGGGTCAACCCAATGGGTTTGGCCCAATTTCCTGATTCTAATCTCATTCACTATTCCTCAATAAATAAAAGTATTTTTATAGAATAAGTTATATTTATTAGGGAAAATCCCTTAAAAATACCGCCAAAATAGCTAAATCCTGATTTAGTACTACGAAATTGTGAAATCCTAAATCAGGACAGTGTCAGTATGAATGAATAGTGCATGAGTGCGAAAAGACGATTTTGCCCTTCAGCCCTCCTTGCCATTTCAGAATAACAACATGAGCCTCTTAATTAACAACTCCGGATTCTTGATTAACAACTCTGTTTTATTCTTTCACATATTCGTATCTCAAAAACATAGTGTTGTTAATGTAAAATACGGTGTTGTTAATAAAGAAAGAAGTGTTGTTATTGGCCCTGAAACTTAAATTATGAAGTTATGAAACCAGAAATGAGAGTTGTTAATGTAGAATATGGTGTTGTTAATAACAAGACCAGTGTTGTTATTGTGAAAGTAAAAAGAAGAAATTGGAGTTGTTAATCAAGAATCTGGAGTTGTTAATTAAGAGCCTCATGTTGTTATTCTGAAATGGCGAGAGGGAGGGCAGAAGGGCAAAATCATCATTTCACACCCCTGCACTGTTCATCCTTACTGACATAGGACTGAATCAGGATTTCATAATTTCACAGCACTAAATCGGAATTTAGCTATTTTGACTGTATTTTTAAGGGATTGTCCCTTTTTAATATCTTTAAATTTATGTTAATAACTTATTAATTTATATAATTCAGCTTCTTTATATTTTGTGAAAAAGATGAAAGGGAGAGTGAAAAGTCGAAGAGCTTGTACTATAATGGCCATGAACTTCCAGTCACCATTAGCGCCCCTTGTGTGAAAGTTGCACATCTGCAAGAGCGTTACCGTGAAATTCCGGTTGCCACCTAGTTCAGCTTCACCGTCGTCATGTACTGTTGCTGACACAATTGAATTTTCAAACTGAATCGGTGTGGTGTCTTAAGCTGTCAAGTTGATTTCTTATCTTGAAGCTTTAACCCAAAGATTGAGCTTGCATCATCATCTTGTTTACAGTGCAGAAGGTGTCTCTAGATTCTGAACGTTGCACTACAGAAGGTGGCTCTAGATTCTGACCGTTGCAATATGTGACATCAGATATCCGAGGGGAGCCTTATCAAGAAGACGATTTGAGAAGTAGATCTGTTGAGAAGGAGATCTGAGAAGGAAATCTCCAATTATTTTCTGGTGGTTGCTAGACTGTCGATGAAGGAGATTTGAGAAGAAGAAGGAGAAAAAAAAATTTACTTATGTTTTTTTAAGTCTGTGCAGGCTTGAACTTTTTCATCGTCTGGACAGTTTTGGAGCTGCTAGACATGATTGAATGTGAGAGAGAACGTAGTCCTGAGAGAACAATTTCGGCGCCGATGAAGAAGAAGAGTGATGCCTTAGAGTGTAATACAAAGAAAATTCATGATGATAATGAAGAGTTCACAGGTAAGCAATCCTTAGCCCCACGGGTAGAGGACTGGATGAGTGATGAGGATATTAGAGAGGAAACCGTTATACCTGAAGCACCAAAAAGGTCATACAAGGATGCATATGTTGAAGATCAGACAAGGGGGAATGTTTAGATGAAGAAGAAGAATGGTGGAGAGGGGATGGATGGAAGTCCAGAATTGAGATGGAGATGACAAAGAAGGGTCTAAATATCATTGTGTCTCTGGAGTTTAGAAAGAAGCTAGCACGGAAATAGTCAACATCGTTGTTCATTAGACTACTTGGTACGATGGTGCAGGAGGATCAACTGGGCCGTAAATTGCAACAACTATGGGGATGTAGAGGGCAAGTCGAAACTATTGAGATAGGTTCCAAGTATTTTCTGGTTCGTATGAGCAATGAGGAGGACTATGATTTTGCGTTAACAGGAGCCCCTTAGTTATATATGAATCATTACCTAGCAGTGCAACCATGGAAGTCAGAGTTTGATTCCGATTCTGGTGAGGTTTCCAAAATTGCAGCATGGGTAAGAATTCATAAATTCCCAATTGATTTCTATGATAAGGGTATTTTATATGTGGTAGCTAACCAAATTGGAAGGGTTTTGAAAGTCGACACTAATACCCTTAGGCAAACTAAAGGGCGTTTTGCCCGTATATGTGTTGAGGTTGATTTGAGTGCAACTTTACTTCTGTCCTTGATGATTAATAGGAAAGAAAAGAAACTTGTTTATGAGGGTTTGTGTAACCCCCTCACCGTAATTACATCCGGATTATGAAATTTAAGTGAAATGGAGAGAACTAAAATGAAATCAACAATTTATAATTTCCCCTAACGCGGGATGGGGTATTTCAAAAATCATTTCAAAGTGTAATTAATCTTGGTCTCACATTCACATGCGGATATAATTACTTGAGAAATCAAATCACATAATAAATATCAGAGTGCTGAAACTAAAATCCCGGCAAACCCCGGGTTACTTACATACATATAATGGGTTTAAGGTTCCCAAAATGAGGATTACATGTCCAAAATATTCATTTACATCTCATATACATTTGGTAATCCCAAAATCAAAACAAAGATAACCAACAACCACTAAAGTCTTAGAGTAATACTAACTACTCCTGGTTGTCCGCTTCCCTTTCGAGCCACTCGCCCTGTCTGAAAAGGTTAGTCATTTGGAAAGAGTGAGATTCTAAAGAATCCCAGTAGTAACAAATTATTCATACCATACGTAATCACATAGCATGTAAACAAATCATCTCATAACAGCAGCAACACAAATCACACTCCACCCTCATCCCCTTTTACAGCCGGGAAGGCACACCGTCCTAACTCGAACCATTGTTAGCGACTCAGAGACTATTGGCGTGGCAGTGCATACGAATAGCCTTACGGCTCACATATAGCCTTTCGGCTTTCACAATTGGCCCATCGGCCTTCACAAATAGCCTTTCGGCTCACACTTAGCCTTTCAGCCCACAAAATCACATATAACACACCCTAACCTCAACCCCTTTTACCACCGGGAAGGCACACTGCCCTTACCAGAACCGTTGTTAGCGACTCAGGGACTATTGGTATAGCGGTGGTTCACACAATTTTCACAAAACTTGCAGCATACGAAATCCATCTCATCACAATGATATAGCACACATACAATGTATCACATAAGGTATAAAGAAAGATTCACTACCTGTATCTTTCCTGACAGGCTCCAGTACCGTGGCCTCACGAAGGCGACAGATGTCAAATCCTATACCAAATTAGGGACAATCGATCAATCTCTTTTCCAAGTTCTTAATTTCATAATACACTTAGTTGGTTATCATTTAAGACTCTTTAGGTGACTACTAAAGGCCTAAACATATGCCTAAAGGGTTGGAAGACACTATCCCAAAGACCCCTTTTTTGAAGGCACAACACTGATTTCTGACCACCTCACTCGAGTGAAGATGACCTCACTCGAGTGATGAGAGACTTGTGCTCAGGTGAGGACAACTCTCACCCCGTGAGTGCTTGACAGAGAGCAACCTTCACAGCCAGGAAGTGCTCACATCACTCGAGCACCAAGCTCTGCACTCTGGTGATGACCCAAATTATGCTCGAGTCCCCAAAAGTGCTATACCACGAGTGACAACCCGAGAGCACCAACCACACCAGAGGCAATAGCTCACTCGAGCATACCCTCAGAGCACACTCTTGGCATCAACCAGCGAGTGACAACCCGAGAGCAACCCTAACTCTGGATTCACTCCATCACTCGAGCAAGCCCAAGCTCACTTGAGCATGTTCCTCCCTCACTCGAGAACAAAGAAGTGCACTCGAGTCTCATTCAAAGAATCCAATCAAAACTCAACGCAAAAAAAGGGAAAATGCACACAACACTCGAGCATGATCTTCCTCTACTCTAGTGTTGTGTATCAGAGACCAGAAACGTAGAAGACATCAGAAAATACCAGATGGTCAAATTCATACCCAATGGTTCATAAACTCTACCAAAAGCTCATATACACTTAGCACTAACTAGGGAACACATTGGCCACTTCAAAAACACTCTCAAAACCTATTTGACCATAATCATGATCCTAGGTCTCTATAACACAACAAATATCCAATTTCCCTTAACACATTTCCAACATTCCAAACTAAATTCAATACTCAAATATATTCAAAATAGATCATTTCCAATCATCAAATACAATGAAATCCATAAGTTCAACATTTAGCATAACTAGGGCAATTTTCCAGATTTTTCTAAACTTATCCAAAATCATAAATAATACTTTAAAATGCACTAAATGCCTACCTCTTCACTTTGCCAAATCCAGAATCTTGATCCTCCCACTTTCAAATTCGACCAACTCATAAATCAACACCTCTCAAGATTCTACAATCACCACAATGGAGCTCTCAATGAGACACACAACATTAGAGAAGAGGATTTGAGCAAAGGAGGATCATTACTAACCCAAAATCAAAGCTTTATCCTTCTCTTTCTTGCTTGATCCAGCGAAAATGGAGAGAGAGAGAGAAGAGAGCGAAAATATGAGATATGGAGGAGATGATGATGATGATGTCCTTTGGTCCATACTCCATCCCTTAACCGAACAAGAGAGAAAAGAGAGAGGAAAGTGATATTTTGTCCTCTAGTGCCTCATCCAATGGCTCACCAAATCCCACTTGTCACCATCTACTCACTCTCTCAAAGAGCTCACATAAGCTTAATACACTGGATTCCGACCCATAGCCAAGGAATCTCAACCCTTGATCTTAAATACCACACACATTTATACCAACTTCACATTACATAAATTTCTAAAAGTGCTTAATTACACTAATTACAATAATTATTAGAGTCATTAGCCCCTTAATCCCGAATTAGAATATTACAGTTTGCATTTGATTTGCTTCTCATGTGGGCAGTATGGCCATGACACTGAACATTGCCTAAATAATCAAGCAATAAATACATCAAAGTCATCATGCATGGCTAACACGTCGGCTTCTACAGCTACAACACCATCACCCACATCCTAAAAAATAATTGTTGGAACGTATGGGGAGTGGATGGTGGCGCCACATCAAAGAAAAGGGAAATAGATCTCGAATGCAAGGAATGAAAATTATGGTCATGAACCTAGGCGTGATTTACATTCTAGGAATATGGGAGGAGGATCTCACTTTGAGGCTCTAAATGCTAAAGACATGAGAATTATTGATGGAGGTTTTGGTGATAACACATATCAGGGGAAGCTTCGTATTAGTTCAAAGCCAGAAGATAGGTCGCATGAAACTAAAGGGAAAGCTGGTCATCTACCTAAATTAAATAAAGGGAGCAAGGGCAATAATAGATCAGATATTTCAAATGTAAGGAAAAAGGAGAGAAATTGTGATGCTGTAAATAGTGTTGGGCATTTAAATAAGTTGAATAAAACACGTGGGATCCAAGTAGCTAAGAAGAAAGGGTTTGAGGAGGGAGCTTCCCAAGGAATCTTGAGTACGAGAAAAACATGAAAAGCTAGAACGTCTTGTAATTCAAGTGGGGAAGTGGGTTCAAGAATAAAAAAAATGTTATGAAAATAGATTACAGTTCCCCCGCTATTCTCCTAGAAGCCTCCAACCCTCTTAACCCAGGTGCAGAAGGAGGAGAGACTTTTGCAACTCGACTTAATCCACTTGGTGGTATTGATGACTTGGTGATGCATGGTATTGAGGATGTGTAGGAGGGACATATGTCTCAATAATGCCTGGTTTGTTTGTCCACTTTGTCTATTTTATTAATATTTTAATGATTATTATGACTTGAAATACTTGGGGTGCTAGTGGTGCCTCTTTTCAAAGGTTACTTAGTGATGTTGTTGCTAGACATAGAGTTAATTTATTTGCGCTGTTAGAACCTGGACAGCTAGGGATAAAAGCTAAGCTCATTGCTAGGAAGTTGGGATGGATGAATATGCACGTTGTTGAAGCTCATGGCTTTAGTGGAGGTATGTAGTTGTTTTAGGATTCTACATTAAATTTCTCTGTTACTTGTTCAGGTGATCAATTTATTCATGGGGTGGTTAATAAAGGCACCAGTGATGAGTGGTCACTTGCTGTGGTGTATGGGCACCCAAATATGGTTATTAAACTCCAGGTGTGGCATACTCTTGAGGGCATTCAGCAATTGACTATTGGAAGCTGGGTTGTGATTGGAGATTTCAATCCTGTTTCACGTCCCGAGGAACACTAGACCACGAATCACAAGAATAGTAATGGTATTGATAAGTCCTTCTGAAATTGGCTTTTGAGTAGCGAGTTACTTGATATTGGTTTTAATAGACCTTAATTTACGTAGGGTAATTTGACTAGCCAGAGTAGAATGGACAGAGCCTTGGTAAATAACTGATGGTTGATAAATAATCCTAATGCCATAGTGACACATTTAGCAAAATATAAATCCGATCATTGTCTGGTGTTGGTTGATACTGAATCTCATGTTCTTACGGTAAATAAACGAAGGTTTTTGAGATATTTTGCCCCCTGTGTTATGCGTGATGAATTCAAGAATTTTGTTCATTCACATTGGGGGGTAGATGATGACTGGTGCAGATCCGTTAAACAATTTGCTAAGGACTTAAGGTTATGGAATAAAGAGGTTTTCAGTAATATATCCTACATAAAAGACACTTCATATCAAAGATTAGATGGGATTAATGCAAAAATGGCTTTGGTAGGTATCTCGGAGCACCTTGAAAAGTTATGAGGGGAGTTATAGGGCGAGCTTGAGAAGCTCTTGGCACGAGAAGAAGTCATATGGCTTCAATACTCTCAGGCTAATTGGTATGTGGATGGAGATCATAATACTAAATACTTCTACTCAATGGCTAATGGCAAATGAAGAAGGAATAAAATTGAAGCATGAATCTGGGGAATGGACATATAATGCAGCGGGAAATTATGAGATCAGGAAGCTAATTCTTTGAAAATTTGTATACGAAAACCTATAATTATAGTGGATCTTTGGTATTCAGATGCACTTATCCTGAAATTGACAATGTTAATTTGCATAATCTGGGGAGATTGGTTGAAGATCATGAGATTAAAAGAGCTTTGTTTGACATGGGGCCATTGAAAGCTCTAGGGCCAGACGGATTCAATCTGTTATTTTACCAAAGCCAATGGGAAACCGTGGGACCTTCAGCGATTGAATTAGTTAAAAGAGTTTTCAATAATCCAATATGGATACGACAAATCAATAGGACTCAAATTGTACTCATACTAAAGGTGTACCATCCATAGACGTTTCACGATTTTTGTCCCATAAGTCTTTGTAATGTTGTATACAAGATTGTTATGAAGGTTATATCAAACAGACTTAAGGCATCATGCCTTTGGTGATAGCCCTAAATTAGTGTAGCTTTGTTAAAGGGCGTCAAAGTTCGAATAATGTTATCCTAGTGCAGGAGATCATTCACTCTATGAAGTCCTTAAAAAGAAAAAAGGGTTTGATGGCCATTAATATTGATTTAAAGAAGACTTATGATCGTGTTAAATGAAATTTTGTCAATGACTATCTAAGAGAACTCAAGATTCCTGAATATCTTCTTAAAGTTATTCAAGCTTGTATGTCAATGTCTTATTTACAATTGCTTTGGAATAGAGAGGCTACTATTATGTTTTGCCCTTCCAGAGGGGTTAGACAAGGTAACCCAATATCGCCGTATCTTTTTGTTATAATGATAGAAAGATTGGGGCATCTTATGCAAACGATAGTAAAAGAAGGTGTTTGGCAACCGTTTAGGCTCTCCAAATGAGGTACTCCTATCTCTTATAATTTTTTATTGATGATTCTTTTTTTTTTTTTTTGCAGAAGCAGATCTAGATCACGTAGGGGTTATTAAGGCTATCCTGGATTACTTCGGTAACATTTCGAGCAAGAAAGTGAATGCTGGAAAGTCAAGAATTTATTTCTTAAAGAACGTGAATCATATCAAATGCAAAGAAATCAGTGAGTTTTTGAATTTTACTCCGACGTCAAATCTAGGAAAATATATGGGAATACCTATATTACATGAACGGAGTTCAAAGGTGTAACCCCCTGCCTTATAAACAGTTATTATAATTCGAGAATGTGTAATTAAAATGGATTAGAGACTAACAGATAATTAAAAATCATTTTAATCCCTTCCTTTCAGCAGGATTTTCATAAATTCTTTCAAAATTCCTTCCCTATCCTGATCTCAATTTCAAATTTCAAATAAAATTACCTTGTGCAGTTAAATCACACTTATACATATTAGAGTGTACAATAAAAATCCCAGCAACCCCCGGGTTTTATATATATATGCTATGGGTTCAAACATTCCTATTTAGGGGATTACACAAAATCATATAAATATTTACATCCCAAATATGTACATTAATCCCAATACCAAAATTGATAAGCAACAACCAGCATATAAATCTCCCTAAGGAGTCCTATCTGTCTTTGATCGTCTCCTTCCCCTTGGAGCCACTTGCCCTATCTGAAGGTTAGTCAAAGGAAAGAATGAGATTAAAAGAATCCCAGTAGTAACAAATCGCTCATACCACATGTAATCACATAGCATGCAAGTAAATCATCACATAGCATAGCAGCATGAACACATATCACACCCCACCCTCATACCCTTTTACTTCCAGAAAGGCACGCAGTCCTTACCCGAATCATTGTTAGTGACTCAGGGACTATTGGCGTGGCGGTGCATACATATAGCCTTACGGCTCACATAGCCTTTCAGCCCACAAATAGCCTTTCGGCTTTCATAACTAGCCTTTCGGCACACATATCCACAGGCTTTACAGCATATGAAGTCTTCATATATCAATGATAAATCAAACATACAATATATCACATATAGTATAAGAAAAAGCGTCACTACCTTGTTCTTTCCTAGCGTGCTCTGGCACTGTCTATTCACGAACAGGGCAAATATCACACCCTATAAACCAAAATCAAGGAAGACAGGTTATTCTCTATTCCAAGTTCTTTCTTTATAACACTTTAAGTTGGTTATCATTGTTGGAAATTGTGCCCTAAGGGCCAATCATTATACTTTGAACGTTATTATTTTAATAAAATTTCTCCATTTTGTTATCATATTATTTGCATGTTAACTGTGATAATTGTATCCTTGGATAATTCATAAAGATTGTCCTAAAATGTCCCTGGTCGGTCATCTATGCGGGTGCAGAGATGAAACAAGATCAGTATGACTTTGATAAGATATGGAGATACGAATCAAAGTCTTAGGCACTTGTAAGAGTACAAGGTGCTGGACTGACCCACTATGAGAAAGCTACATGGATCAAGTCATAAGCTTTTCTCATGTATAACCATGTCACAATCCCTTAGACCTGAGGTCATCATGGATTCCTACATGAGAGTTGCTAAGCATTGAACTAATCAAAAGTCACTTTTGACCGGGTGATGATAAAGGCTACGATCGGGCTTGGTGGTTTTTCATACAGAGGAATATGAATGATCAAGATGGAATTTATCCCTCACTTTAGTAGAGAGATATTACTGGGCCCCTCGATGAGTGAGTCTGAGAAATGTATGGTCATACTATGATGAAAGGAGTTTCTGTCTCTGTTATTAGGCTACTCGGGAATCGAGAAAGAAATGGTCAGAAACAAGAGGATGACATTATCCATGCCTTATCCTTGATCGATATATCATGTGACAAAAGGGATGTGACATGGTTGTATGACAGGTTGCATCGTGATAACGATCCTCATATAAATTGGGTAGTAGTAATGTCTTACTAGAAGCCGCTTGCGACTTTTGGGTTAGTTTAGTTATTGGCCCACTGCCAACTTCATATGGGCTTACAGGGTCGCATACAAGAATGGCCCAACACGAGATAATGTTTAATTTAGGGTGGACGAATTTTATATTTATATATATATATATATAATATAAAATTCATTAATAATATTATATAGATATATATATTTTCGAAATATATATCTTATATATATATATGTATATATATATATATTATATGATATTATTATATTGTGTTAGTTTTAAATTTAATTTATTAAGATATATTAAATTTAATAACTAACATGATAGAGATATAGTATCTCAGATTTAATTTATGAGAATAAATTAAATCTAATGGCTCTCTATTTGGATTAAATAAATAGGTTAAATTAAAACTGTTGGACATATTTAATTTAAACTGAATTTATTTAATTAGCTCATCAAGATAATTAATTGTTAATTAATTTCAAAATTAATGATGATTAATTTTGAAATTTGAAAATAGCCCTCATAGGTTATAAACTTGATAGAGCAGATATATTGATACGCACATGAGAATTGAGAGCCGCAAGGGAGACCCTAGGAGACATTAGAGGTACTTGCACGCAGTCTCGGTTGGAGAGCATTCGTGTGGATACCGGTAGAGGGAGCGGACCTGATGTGTTGGCTCCTAGAGATCGTGAAAACTCTGAATCATCAAAAGGTATGAATCCTTCCAACTTGGTTTAAACGCCGTTGATAGATCCTCGATTAGGATCGGTGAAAATTTTTTTAAAAAATTCTTCCGTTGTGCCTACCGATTCTAACTGTGGCATTAGAGCCAGATCAATTGTGCATTTAAATTGAGTTTATGATTCTTATACATGTGATATATATGGGATGTATACGTATGTTTATAAGAAATACTCGAATATGCATGTGATTTGGTTAATACGAAATGAAATTATTTAGAAAGATGTGATTTTGTAATCCCGTTGATTTTTGTTTTCATTTAAATTGAATCTTGAAATTGTTTCGTTTTCGGTTTTGAAACATGTATGTGATTATTGTTTTGGAACAAGCATGAAATCGATTCCAAACATGTATATCTTGAAACATGTATGTGATTCTCGTTTTGAACAAGCATGAAATTGGGTAGGGTACCTGAGATCGTAGTTGGCGGCAATCAAATCGAGTCTAGGTTCGGATATCTATTCGGGTAATAGGGATCCGAACTATGGGGAAAACAATTTGGATCAGAAGTGTTCTGGGCCATTATTGTTTTTGTTTTGAAAAATTGGGTCTGAAATTTAAAAATTTAAAATTTTCAAATATTTCTTTTAAAAGGAATATGCCTTTTTCAATAGGGATCCGAACTAGCGGGACCGCCGTGACCACCTCTGTGTAGCGCAATATAATCTGATCACGACATTTATTTCTTTTCATATTGTATGAATTCTTGTTGTGGTTTAATATTTATACTTGTTTGGGTATAGTGAACAACATGGCTTTAGAATTTTACAAAGGGTTGTAATGTTTAAATACGGCCTGCGTGCCGTGCCTTTCTCTAAATATTCTCGATGTACATTCTCTTCTCATCTCACTCCCCTCGAATGTTTAAATGAGGTTTCTCTCAATGTATTTCTTTTCTTATTTAGAGAAGTCCTCTCATTGGCTTGGGAGGATTTTACGTTAGGTAAGCCATGTTGTGTCACATTTAAATTATGCTTTTGATAAGATCATTGCATGATTACTTTTACGTTTATATGTATTTATTTGTATGAGATACGACCACGATTGCATCCATATAAACAAAACTAATTAAGTAAGCCCTCTAAATCAAATCTTAAGTCATAATGCCATCAATTAATGAATACTTGTCAAAACCTAGATCGCTCAATTGTGAAAACCATCAAAGTGGATGCACTTGAGTTATCTTGATGAGACAAGCTTGAGTAATAGTGCTGCTCATAATATTCATTATTGTTTTGACGTAATTGAGGTTAACAAAATGGTTTTGAATCTCAAGGCATTAGATGGGGTTAAACATGCCGGATCATATAATGATTAAATCTCATAAAGATCTAAGAGTTACATGTGATGTAATTGGTAAATAGGTTACCTAACTAAATAACTTGAATTTAAGCATCTTGCCAAAGCAGACTTAAGTTTAAGCCAAATATGGATCTTAACCCACTAATTATTATATTGAGGGTTGTTAATTTAGTGGGAGATTACTAACTAACTTTGCATATTTTAATTGTAGAATCATGTCGACTAGTAATACTGCTACACTTTCATTGCGATCGGTCCTTGAGAAGGACAAACTAAATGGGACAAACTTTCTTGACTGGTTCAGGAACTTGAGAATTGTTCTCAAGCAGGAAAGAAAGGCTTATGTCCTAGATCAACCCGTTCCTGAGGAGCCTGCAGCCAATGCTCCAAGAGCTCAGAGAGATGCTTACACAAAGCATAAGGATGACTCTGTGGATGTAGGTTCCCTGATGCTTGCCACTATGGTTCCAGAGCTCCAAAGAGATATGGAACTCATGGAGGCTCATGAGATGATTGTACATCTCAAGGAAATGTTCCAGAAACAGGCAAGGCAAGAAATGTATGAGACCACAAAGGCCTTACATTCCTGTAAAATGGGTGAAGGTGCATCAGTTAGTACTCATGTGTTAAAGATGAAAGGCTATATTAATCACCTTGAGAGGCTTGGATTTCCCATGAGCCAGGAGTTAGCTATGGATTTGATTCTCAACTCACTCCCAGAGAGTTATGACCAGTTTGTTATGAACTACAACATGAACAACATGGAGAAATCAATTTCTGAGCTGCATGGGATGCACAAAACTGCTGAGCAAAGCATTAAGGAAAAGCCTAGCATAGTTTTGATGGTTGAGAAAGGAAAGGGTATGAAAAAGAAAGGGAAGGGCAAATGGAAGGGTAATGGCTCAGGTGGTAAGACCAAAGAGTCAAACAAGCCCGAAACCAAGCCTGCACCCAAGAAGGCAAAGCCTCCAAGGGAAAGAGTCTGCTACTTCTGCAATGAACCCGGTCATTGGAAGAGGAATTGCAAACTCTACCTGGAAGATCTGAAAAAGAACAAGAAGGATAGCGACGTTATCGCTTCAGGTATTTATGTTATAGACATTCATTTTTCTACTTCCTCTATATTACTGCATGTGGTTCTCACATTTGTACAAATGTGTAGGGTCCAAAGGACAGTAGAAAGCTGAAGAAGGGCGAGGTGGACCTACGAGTTGGAAACAGAGCAAGAGTTGCTGCTTTAGCCGTTGGCACTTATGTATTAGTTCTGCCCAGTGGGCTTTTGTTAGTTTTGAACAATTGCTATTATGTTCCTGGTTTGAGTAGTAACATTGTTTCTCTTTCTTATTTGGATAAGGAAAGTTATACTTCCATTACTAGGAATGGTAAATGTTCTATTTATCGTAACGACATTTTCTATGCTGATGGTGATTTGCATGTTGGTCATTATATATTAAATTTGGAACATCCTAATAATGGGAATATCTATAACGTAACTACTAAGAGGATAAAATCAAACGATTTGAATCTGACCTACCTATGACATTGTCGTCTAGGCCACATAAATGAGAAACACATTTCTAAACTCCATCAAGATGGATTTCTAAACTCATTTGATTTTCAATCATATGATACATGCAAATCTTGCTTATTAGGAAAGATGACTAAGGCACCTTTTACTGGGCACAGTGAGAGGGCTACTGAATTATTAGGCCTCATACATACAGATGTATGTGGACCATTAAATATAGCTACCATAGGAGGTTATGTCTACTTCATTACATTTATAGATGACTTTAGTAGATATAGCTATATCTATCTAATTAAACATAAATCTGAATCTTTTGAAATGTTCAAAATATTCCAAAATGAAGTATAAAACCAACTTGGTAAAACAATTAAAGCACTTCGATCTGATCGAGGTGGTGAATATTTGAGCCAAGAATTTATTGACCATCTTAGGAGTTGTGGGATAATCTCACAATTGACTCCTCCAGGAACACCACAATGGAATGGCGTTTCTAAACGGAGGAATCGAACACTATTAGATATGGTTCGATCTATGATGAGTCAAACAGATCTTCCACCGTCCTTTTGGGGATATGCCCTAGAGACAACTGCATTCACACTAAATCGTGTTCCATCTAAGGCAATTGAAAAGACACCATATAAGATATGGACTGGAAAGAAATCAAGTTTATCTTTTCTAAAGATATGGGGATGTGAGGTATATGTTAAGCAACAAGCCTCTGATAAATTAGTGCCTAGATCCCCAAAGTGCCTTTTCATGGGGTATCCTAAAGAAACGAAAGGATACTATGTTTACAATCCCACCGATAACAAAGTATTTGTTATTCGAAATGGCAAGTTTCTAGAAAGAGAGTTTGTCTCTAAAACAACCAGTGGGAGCGATGTACATCTTGAAGAAATTTGAGAGCCACAAGATGGTACAGAACCACAGATGGAAATTAGAGAAGACTCACAACAAGTTGCTAAGCCTCCTCAAGTAACACAAGGTCCACGAAGATCTGATAGGACACGGCATCAGCCTCAGAGATATGGATTTCTGATTACTGAAGGTCGTGATGTGTTGCTCATTGAGCAAAATGAGCCCACCACCTATCGAGAAGCCACAGTGGGACCAAACTCTGAGAAATGGCTAAATTCCATGAAGTCTGAAATGCAATCCATGTACGACAATCAGGTATGGACCTTAGTTGATCCACCTGAATATCCTAAAGTATGGACCTTAGCAGATACCAACAAGATCCTGGTGAGGGTCACTGGACTGCCGTCAAGAATATCCTAAAGTACTTAAGAAGGACTAAGGACTTATTTTTGGTCTATAGTGGATTGGATAATGAGCTCTGCATAACCGGTTACACAGATGCAAGTTTCCAAACTAACCAAGATGACCTTAAATCGCAATCTGGATATGTATTCCTCCTGAATGGTGGAGCAGAAAGCTAAAAGAGCTCCAAGCATAGCACTATAGCAGATTTTGCAACATAAGCTGAGTATATAGCAGATTTTGCAACATAAGCTGAGTATATAGCACTATAGCAGATTTTGCAACATAAGCTGAGAGGACTTCTCTAAAAAAAAGAGAAATACATTGAGAGAAACCTCGTTTAAACATTCGAGGGAAGTGAGATGAGAAGAGAATGTACATCGAGAGTATTTAGAGAAAGGCACGACACGCAGGCTGTATTTAAATATTACAACCTTTGTAAAATTCTAAAGCCATGTTGTTCACCATACCCAAACAAGGATAAATAATAAACCACAACAAGAATTCATACAATATGAAAAGCAATAAATGTCATGATCAGATTATATTGTGCTACGCAAACTACGATCTCAGGTACCCTACCCAATTTCATGCTTGTTCAAAACGAAAATCACATACATGTTTCAAGATATACATGTTCGGAATCGATTTCACGCTTGTTCCAAAATGAGAATCACATACATATTCGAGTGTTTCTTATAAACATACGTACACATCCCATATATATCACATGTATAAGAATCATAAACTCAATTTAAACGCACAATTGATCTGGCTCTGATGCCACTGTAGGATCGGTAAGCACAGCGGAAGAATTTTAAAAAAAAATTTCACCAATCCTAATCGAGGATCTATCAACAGCGTTTAAACCAAGTTGGAAGGATTCATACCTTTTTGATGATTCAGAGTTTTCACGATCTCTAGGAGCCAACACGTCAGGTCCACTCCCTCTACCGGTATCCACACGAATGCTCTCCAACCGAGACTGCGTTCTAGCGCCTCTAATGTCTCCAAGGGTTTAACTTGTGGCTCTCAATTCTCATGTACACCTGAGTCTATCAGTTCTATCAAGTTTATAACCCATGAGGGTTATTTTCAAATTTCAAAATTAATCATCATTAATTTCGAAATTAATTAACAATTAATTATCTTGATGAGCTAATTAAATAAATTCAGTTTAAATTAAATATGTCCAACAGTTTTAAGTTAACCTATTTATTTAATCTAAATAAAGAGCCATTAGATTTAATTTATCTTCATAAATTAAATCTGAGATACTATATCTCTATCATGTCAGTTATTCAATTTAAAACCAACACAATATAATAATATTATATAATATATATATACACATATATATATATATATAATATATTTCGAAAATATATATATCTATATAATATTATTAAATATAATAATATAATATAATATATGTATAAGATATATATTTCAAAAATATATATATCTATATAATATTATTAATGAATTTTATATTATATATATAAATATATATATATATAATTCATCCACCCTAAATCAAACATTATCTCGTGTTGGGCCATTCTTGTGTGCGACCCTGTAGGCCCATATGAAGTTGGCAGTGGGCCAATAACTACACTAACCCAAAAGTCGCAAGCGACCTCTAGCAAGACATTACGACTACCCAATTCATATGAGGATCGTTATCACGATGCAACCTGTCATACAACCATGTCACGTCTCTTTTGTCACACGATATATCGATCAAGGATAAGGCATGGAAAATGTCATCCTCTTGTTCCTGACCATTACTTTCTCGATTCCTGAGTAGCCTGATAACAGAGACAGAAACTCCTTTCATCATAGTATGGCCATACATTTCTCAGACTCACTCATCGAGGGGCCCAGTAATATCTCTCTACTAATGTGAGGGACAAATTCCATCTTGATCATTCATATTCCTCTACATGAAAAACCACCAAGCCCGATCGTAGTCTTTATCATCACCCAGTCAAAAGTGACTTTTGACTAGTTCAAAGCTTAGCAACTCTCATGTAGGAATCCATGATGACCTCAGGTCTAAGGGCATTGTGACGTGGTTATACATAAGAAAAGCTTATGACTTGATCCATGTAGCTTTCTCATAGTGGGTCAGTCCAGCACCTTGTACTCTTACAAGTGCCTAAGACTTTGATTCGTATCTCCATATCTTATCAAAGTCATACTGGTCTTATTTCATCTCTGCTCCCGCATAGATGACCGACCAGGGACATTTTAGGACAATCTTTACGAATTATCCAAGGATACAATTATCACAGTTAACATGCAAATAATATGGTAACAGAATGGAGAAATTTCATTAAAATAATAATGTTTAAAGTACAATGATTGGCCCTTAGGGCACAATTTCCAACACTAATCACATCATCAGACAGTGAGTATTCAACGATGCATCAACGGACTTCAGAGGATTATGGCTCGAGTAATTACGATATTACTCGAGTGAGGTATTGTATTCTTACTTAATTAAAATTCTCTGAGTTGCATCACTCGGGTGAGGACTCGAGTGATGGTTGAGTGGAATTACTCGAATACCTACTCAAGGGATACAGGGTTACAAGCTTAAAACCCTGACTAGCATCATCATTTTTAAAACTTGATTTATCTTTAATCTTCATATTTTCATAATCTCTACAAAATTTCCAATGATTTTACTAATCCAAGAGAATTATTAACTTATTATTCACAACGATTTTCTTTTAAACCATGCATTCATTAAGGGGGAGCTTCATATTCACATGTGTTTTATATTTTAAAAGATCATCTCATTTATTGAAAGAAAATCCTTTTAACATACTCATCTGAATTCACTATCTTTTAATTAGTTTTGATGATGAGTTACTCTTATATTTTCCTTTCATGATCTTAATTTTTTTTTTAACAAATCATATGGAAAGGATGACTTTGGTTTATGCAATAAATTTAATACTTGATGCATTAACCATTCTCCTTGCAAGAATGCTTTTACTTATAACAGGAGAATTTGATCTATGCAAAATCATTCCTCAACACACTAAAAGGAGGATATAGCAACTTTGAGGACATATGCTTCAATGATCAATCAAGGGAAATATATTGGCTACAACATTCAAAGTAACAAATACCTATGCCAATACAAAGGAGCATTATATAGAAAAAAAGCTTAACTCAAAAAGAACATCCTGAAGACAACATGAATATACATCATGGCTGCACAGCGAAAGCATGATGAACTGGACTTCATGGATCTATCATCAGCTTGTCAAATCCTAATGAGCATTTCCAAACCCTTCCTCTTTATATTTTGAGAATATATTGCATATCTTTGATTTCAATTTACTTTGATTCTGAAAGTTATGTTGAAAACCTCTTCAAATTGTGTCAAACTTATTTTCATCACTTTTATTTGCATCAAAATGAAAATACTTTCAAAAAGGGGACGAGAAATTTATTTTCTTGACACACTTCTTTTGATTTAAAAAAAAAAGGGGGTTTGTTTTCTTGAACACCTCTCACATGCATTTCTTATTTGTTCTCATATTTGCCTCACTCAAACATTTCTTCTATATTGTCCAAACTTTTTGCCGATGTCAAATAGGGGGAGAGATACTGCATGAAAAATATGTTGCATCTAATATGTTTTCATACTCATACATATTTTTTGTAAAGGATTTGCCATCATCAAAAAAAGGGGGAGAATGTTGGATATGATTAGTTTTGATGATGTCAAATATAGATGTTAAATATGAGCAAAAAGTTTGTATAATATACGTATCTTCTACATTGACTAACTACCATATTTAATGTGAAATATCTTGTAGATTAGTCAAGCAAAGAGAGAAGATATCAAGTTGGGTTGAAAAGATTCATGTGATTTAATACTGTGGATTATTCGAATAGTCAAATTGTTATTCGAATAGTATGCTTAACAAATGTTTCTGAAAATAATTTAAGTGAAAAAGTATTCGAATAGTCAAGGCACTATCCGAATAGTCATTGTGATTTCAAACTCAATTTCTAAATATGTTATCCAGATAGTAGGATAACTATTCGAATAGTAAGGGTATTATTCGAATAGCGTAATGATTATCCGAATAAGTTTTTGATGAATTTCAACATCCAATATCACAAGACTATCAGGATAGTAAAGTTACTATTAGAATAGTAAGATTACTATCAGGATAGTAAGGAGACTATCAGAATAATATTTGACATATTTCAAAGGTGACTATCAGGATAGTAATTGAACTATCAGAATAGTCTCAGTGCAAAAATTCAAATATTATTTGAATAGTAATTGAACTATCAGAATAGTCCATAACTGAAAAAGAGTGATTTTATTAGAATAGTTAAAAGATTATCATGATAATGCATATGTTATTCGAATAGTTAAAAGTTTATCATGATAATGCATGTGTTATTCGAATAGCTAAAACAATTATCATGATAATGCATATGTTATTAGAATAACGCAGTAGACTCTGTTTCTTTCAGCATGGGCGACATTCAGTATTTTGATGATATCTCTCCAACCACGTGTCGGATCGAACTGAAACCAGTGGCATATGAAACTAGACTCCTAACACGAACTATGGACACCAAGATCACATTCAAAGAAGTTCAGATGAGAGAGATATAAGCTTCGAAAGTTGATACATGAATCAGCATCTTATTCCTGGACAGCTTTGGTATTTTGGACATAACTCTCAAAATACATATCGGATTGAGACGAAACCGGTGCCATATGAAAGAAGACTCAAAAATATTTCCATGGATAGGTCATTTGACATATTTGAGGTTATATTCTAATAGCTATGCCATCTGGAAATTTCTGCTCGTGATTTTAGAGATTGTCTAAGAATAGTAGATACTTTTTGGATCATAAATTTCTGTACACAACGAGTTTAGAGCTGATTCTTATTGAATTGGAATGTAGATAATGAGGGCTTTCCGATGATATATAATTTGCCATGTTTCGAGTCAAAATCAAGAATTCACTTGAAGGCACCAACTGGTTGATAACAAAAGACTTACTCGAGTAAGCAGGAATATGAAGATTCATCATCAAAGTGCATTATTCAAATACAACAAGTTGTATTCGAATAGTATATCATATCTTGTGTAGAAAGGCTATTCTAATAAGGGTTCGGCTATTCGAATATTAAAGTTCATTATGAGAGAATATTATTCAAATACAAATGACACTATTCGAATAATATCATTTGTTTTACAAGGCAACTATTCAAATAAGAAATTCACTATTCGAATACACTTCAAGTTCCAAAAGTTTATTCGGATAGAGAATAAAGTATTTGAATAAATATTACTCATTATCAAAGAAGGCTATTCGAATACAACATATGTTATCCGAATAACTGATTTCCCAGAAAACAGAACAACGTCCCAAAGATTCTGGAAATCAATGAAATGATCATATAACTCATTCTTCTTATTTCTAATCACTCTAATACTTCATTATATTAGTGTTTAATGTATTTCTCCAGGAATACAATGAAGATATGATGTGAAGAGTCAAAAGGTGAATTTACGGAAGCGGAGCGTCAACGTTCACAAAGGCTAGTTTTCAAATTGAAGAAGCCAAACTCCAACGGATATATTGAAATGCTCAAACAGTCATCAACCTTCATCAACTATAAATAGAAGAGCATTCAGAGTTCAGAACACCAACGAAAACACAACAACGCAAACATGATTATATTATGAATCATCCACTCCAACCCAACTACTCTCTGTTCTTATCTATTTTCTATATCATGTATATTTGAGAGTGAGATTATTTTCATTGTGCTTCAGTATTCATCTATTCACTTCTGAGAGAGAAGATTGACTGTAATCTTTCATCATCAAAGTTATATCCTTACGGGGTGTGTAAGGAGAGTAACTCCGTTGTAACCTTACGGTGTGTAAGGGGGAGTAACTCGGTGAGAGATTTGTAAACGGCTTTGCAAGTGCCCAGCTAAACTTGTGAGTTGTAAAGGCTTTTCTTGTGCCTGGATTAAACAAGAAGATAGTGGATTTGAAAATCTCAGGAGGAGCCTGGGGACTGGACGTAGGCCATCACAGATTGGACCGAACCAGGATAAATCACAGTTTGCACACTCTCTTCCTTAAACTCTTATATTCCCAGCATATATTAACTGTTGATTTATGATTCATTACTTTCATATTTATTCTTCCTCTAAGATGCAAAAAGATTTTCATAGTTCTTAAGATTTTTATCTTACACCCAATTCACCCCCCCCTCTTGGGTGTCAGCCGGTTCTAACACCAACCAGACCCTGAGCATGTTATTGAGTACGAAGAGGTTGAGTTACAAGATAACTTCACTTATGTGGTGGAGCCAGAGCGTATCATTGATCGAGAAGAGCGGCGGCTTAGCCATTGAAGGTTACCATTTGTGAAGGTGGTCTGGAAGGGTATGTCTCCAAGAAAAGTAAGTTGGGAGGCGGAAGCCGATATAAAGAAGCGATTTCCTGATTTTATGCCCTATGATGTGTAACAAATTTCGGGGACAAAATTTATTGAACGGGGGGAGAATTGTAATGCCCCAAATTTTGATTAAGGGTTAATGATGATTGCTGAGAATAAATTGTATAATTAAATCTGAATTATTATGTGTTTTATGGCTATTTCGGTAAATGTGCCAAAATCAGTGAAAAATTGTCGGTTTATTAGTAAGTGATTAATGAAGAAATTAATTACTAACTAAGAAGAAATGAGATGTGTAACTAAATGACTAATGAAGTGGTTAGAGTAACTAATTAGTTACTTATTTGAGGAGAGCCAATGAGAAGTGGACATGTGGCAAGATTTTGTGTGAAGGGAGAATAGAGGAGAAAAGTCAAATGGGAGTATTTTAACATTTTTTCTCCCTCCTTCCTCCCTCCTTTTCACTGGAAGAAGCATGGCATGGAGAAAATAATCATCATTTCTTCATCTCCTTCAAGCTATCATCTCTTTCTTCTCTTTCCATATTTCCGACGCCATTGTTGAAGAAGTAAGAGAAAGGAAAAGCTTGTGATTAAGGTAAGAAGATGATCTCAAATGCTCAAACTCTCTTCTCTAAAGTTGTTCCTTAGATTGAGAGCTTTAATTCTATGGTGGTAGATTGCCCATTGGTGTTGATTTGAGCTCTCAAGGAATTTTGAAGGTTGAAGAATCAAGAAACTCCTTTGGAAAAGTTGAAGAGGTAAGTGAAACAAACCTTTCTATCTATGTTTTGTTCCAAATGGTTAAGTTTAGAATTTCTGGAATTTTTGGCCTATTTTCATTAGATTAGGGTCATTGGGTATTTGGCATGTTGTTGGTATGGAAATCGGTATTTTGGTATGTGTTTTGGATAGATAGATTTATTTGAGATTGGAATGGTATGTTTAGAGATTTTGGAATTTTGGGTTGATTGTTGTCAAAAACTAAAGCATGATAATGGAATAGAAATTTTGTAAATTTGATGCTTCCATGTGATTCCTTTTGTGAAATTATATGGGGATAGCTTTGATTGAGGCTTTGGGATCATTGGAAACACTTGGGTAAAATTTGAAAGTGCTGTTAGTTTTTCTACTTTTTCTGGGTTTTGATTTGGCTCACTCGAGTGACATGGGGTTTCACTCGAGTGAAGCGTGATACTTTCGTTTTTCCCTCATTGTTTCTGTTGTACTTCCATGTTCAAAGTCCAAAAGTGTTGTCTCACTTGCGAGTATCACGGTTTTCACTCAGGTGAGCCTCGTCCCACTCGAGTGAAGGTGTATCTGACACTGTGAACTTGCGTCTCAGGTTGTCACTCGTGATCCATTTTTCAAAAGTGGGCCTTAGCACTCGCGGGTGCTAAGATGTCACTCGAGTGGAAATATCCCTACTCGAGTATGTTTCTTCTCTGAAAGTTTCTTGTGCTCTCGAGTGAGCACTTCTTGAACATCACTTTGTGGAACTCGGGTGAACATTAGGCTACCACTCAAGTGATTTGGTTTATGCTCGAGTGCAGCGAGCATTTTTGGATTCTGTCATTCCTTTCTGCTCTCGGGTGAGCACTTTCTGCACCTCACTTCCTAGAACTCTAGTGAGCATTTGGCTATTACTCGAGTGTTGCTTCCAAGACTGGAGTGTAAGTCCATCATCACTCAAGTGCAATAGTGAAAATTCTATCCTTGTGCTTCTAAAACGGGATATTTGGGATGGTTCTTCCAACCCTTTAGGGCTTTTGTTAGAGGTATTTATAGCTTCTTAAAGAACATAAATGATAACCAATTTAAGTAATATGAAGTCATTTGAATATTGGAATAGAGAATAACACTTCATCACTAATTATGAATTATAGGATTTGACATATGCCCTACTCGGGAGAGACCGGTGCCAGAGCACGCCCGGAATGACCAAGGTAGTGACTTCTCTCATGTTGTATATGATGCTTGGTATGCATGACTTATCATTATTTTGTGTTAAAATCTTTGGCATAAGGCCATTGTGAACATGTGTATATGTTATTAGTCGTAGGGCAGTTCAGCGTGACCAGTCGTAGGGGGTGATAGTTATCACACCTACCCCTACCATTGTATCTGTCGTTGTAATTGTCGAGGCTGCATTGTGGAATTGTGAATTCCTGTTTGATTATCCGGCCAGTGTGGCTGTGCCTATGTGAAATATTTTATATGGATCCCACCTATAATGATATATGTGATATGAACATGTGAATGTGCAATACAGCGTGATCACTTCAGCGTGAGCAAACGTAAGGGTGACGCAAGTCATACCTGCCCTTACCGCTGTAAGTGCCGTTATAGTTGCTATGTGTGTGTGTGATGATTTGCTTTCATGTTTTGTGGTTGTGCATATTATGAGTGATTTGTCACTACGGAGATTCCTTAGAATCTTACTCTCCCAAAAACAAATTTTTAGACAGGGCTGAAGGATCTAAAGGAAAGTGGGTGATGAAAAGTGGATGAAGCTCTGGGCAAGGAGTTTTATTTTGGATAAATTGGTTATCATACTTCTGTATTTTATAAATCATTGGATATTTTGTTGGGAATTAAATGTATATTTTGGAGAGTATTTGTGTAATCCCCTGTTCTGGGTATCTAATTATGGGTATTTGTGCTCTGTAAACCCTTTAGTAATGAATAGAACCCGAGGGTGTCGGGAAATTATGTTATACCATAATATTTATGAATGAAATCATACTGTACATGCCATTTGTGTATTTGAAATATGAATATGAGACCATTGTTGAACAGGTTTTAGAAAGGTTTTTGTAAACCCTGGTATGGGAAATTTAATTTTAATAAAGTCCCAAATCATCATACGGTCTTTAATTTGACATAATCACGTATTTATGAATTTATCTCGACCTTGATCGTGAAAGGGGTTACACCTTCTTTCAAGAATCTAAAACCATTAAGACGAAGCTCTCATCAAGGTGGTCAATATTAAAGAAGAGCATTTGATTATTTGAGAACCATAATAACATCAAAATCTTACCTTTCACTTTCTCTTTCCTCTTGGTCTTTCACAAAAATGGAGTTTGGGAGAGAGAAGATAAGATGATCATGAAGTTTCAGATTTTTTTCCCCTTGAACCAAACACCCTAGCCAACTTGGAGGGAGAGAGAAGAGAGGAAAAGAGTTTGAAAATTTGACCTCCATCCCATGGTCTACATTTTGACACTTGTCAAAATCTTAAGTTTCCTTCCATTATCACACATAAGCTTATACACATACAATTCCACTCTCTTGCTCAATGAATCTCAACCATTGATCTTTGAATTACTAAGGAGTTTCCTCTTCAGCAACTAACCAATCAATTGATAACTTTTTGTTTTCCCATTTCACCCTTGCTTATGGTAATTCTTACTGAACCACCAACAAACACATTTATATCATACATATCACTTTAATAAGCGCCCTTCCTCTTATTTAATTCAATTTAGATGCTAATCCACAATTGAACTTAAATACAAGATTTAGACACTGATCATAACACATTCAGGTTGAAATTCACATCATATTCTTCAAAAGTGTTTATTAACAATAATTACATCCACTTTTGAAGTCATTAGCCCTTAATCCCATTTTTGGGTCATTACAAAAGGCAACATATAATTTTCTCCTAAATAAGATGGATGATCACCTGGCCAATTGGAAGTTTAACATGTTATTGATGGCTGCCAGGCTTACTCTTGTGTCATCTGTAATGTTAGCTATGCCATCTTATGCTATGCAAACAATGACTCTTCCTTTAGGGACTTGTGATGAAATTGACAAACAATATCATAACTTCCTTTGGGGTAGTAGCTCAGCCAGCAGAAAACCTCATCTAGTCTCCTGGGACCTAGTGTGTGCACGTAAGGAGGATAGAGGCCTAGGTCTTAGGTTGGCTCATTACCAGAACCAAGCTTTCATGATGAAGCTTGGATGGAGTATGATTAATGGAAGAGACTCGCTCTGGGTCAGGTTTTTGTGAGAAAAATACAAAGCCAGCAATGATATTATTCCTAAAGTTAAGAAGCGTCGGTCAGAGTCTAGTACGTGGAGGGTATTCATAACTGTTGGGATAGGATTAAAGATAGTTTAACATG
This sequence comes from Inga oerstediana, assembly GCA_963210345.1. Classification (NCBI taxonomy): domain Eukaryota; kingdom Viridiplantae; phylum Streptophyta; class Magnoliopsida; order Fabales; family Fabaceae; genus Inga; species Inga oerstediana. The sequence goes on along the minus strand of OY723407.1, from coordinate 31,989,748 downwards.
GAGAGTTACCAATGGCCAGAACACTTCTTTCCGGAATGACATATGGGTATCGCATTTGGACAAGCTTCAGAGTTTGGCAATCTGAGAACTGCCTAGAGATGCTACTGAATGGAGAGTAGCTAATTGTATCACTTCCTCCGGATAATGGGATATGAGCAAGTTTAATCACCTACTTCCAAGACAAGTATGTACAGCTATTGCACGCGTTAATATCAATCAGTTAAATGGGGAGGATTCCGGTATGGAGATGGTCTTCCGATGGAATTTTCTCCATCAGATTTGCTTACAAGTACCTGGTGGGCACCCCACAGCCTCACACTAAGTACTGGTGGAGATGTGTTTGAAAATTGAAAGTCCCTCAAAGGTACAGTATTTTCTTATAGATATGCTTTCATGGTCGTCTAATGACAAACATGGTGCATTGCTATCGTGGTAGTCATCCTACGGGTACTTGCGATATATGTCATAATTCACAAGAGTCAGTACTTCACGTTGTGCAGGATTGTCCAGTCACTTCTGAATTATGGAATGGATTCTTACCGCCAAATTGGCGTGATCTATTTTTTGGCATGTTGGATAGAAATGATTGGCTTATATAGTGCGTGCGGAGAAAAGACATAATACAGGGATTTGAGCTTCGTCTTTGGTTTATGGTACTATGCCGGTATATTTGGTTGGCTCGTAATGACCGATGCTTTAAGAACAATAATACTTGGAGTAGACAGGCCATATCAGCTTATGCTCGTGTCTGCTTAACATGGGGTAATACAAGACTGTTTCGAAATCAAAGTGAAGAAAGGAATCAGCCCCATTAGATGCCACCACCGCTTAGGTGGGTGAAGATTAATGCTGATGGATTCAGGAATGACAACTTAGGGACTTGCACACTTGGAGGTGTTTTGCGAGATCAAAATGGTGAGTTTTTTATGAAGTTTATGTACCAGATTGGGCAAGGAACGATAGTATCTGCGGAAGCTTCGGGTGTTTTGTGAGGACTTAAAATTGCATGGGATAGAGGATACAGACAGATAGTGATTGAGTCTGATTGTAGTGAAGTCATTGATCTAACTTAGGGAAGGTGTCTCAGGAACACCCTGATTTTCAGCTTATTGTGGAGGTTCACCTGCTGATGGACAGAGACTAGGAAGTGGAAATATCACATTGCACTCGAGATGTTAACATAGTTGCAGACGTAATGGCAAAGAAGCTTGGAAGATGGTGACTGATCTCCATATCACCGATTCGCCCCTGATGCTATTACCACCTTTTTAATTACTAATGTAAACAGGATGAGACTGCATGTTGACTCAAGAGGATAACTTTTGATGTGTCTGTAAAATATCGTTTACTATCAAAAAAAAAAGAAAAAAGAAAAAGACGAAAGGAAGAAAACATAATTTTAAGGATGTGTTTGGTTTGAGGGGATGGGAGGGGGATAAATTACAATTTTGTCTAACTAAAACCCAAAATTTACCCTTTTATTTTTAAAATTTTGGATTCCGCCCAAAATTTAAATATTTTCAACTCAAAAAAGTAATTTAACCCCCATCTCCTTCCCCTACCCTCCCCTCAAACTAAACACACCCTAAAAAGGTAAAGTGAGGCGGTAGATAGCACGCGCTGACATAAACGGCGCGGGTTTATTTTTATTAAATGGAAAACATTTAAGAAACGGCGATTTCTCTCCTGACGTGAAGACGAACACTTGTCTGCTTCTTGATTTTAAAGTAAAAATCTGTGCTTTGCCCACTTGCTCTCTCAATCAAATCTTCATTCTATCTTTCTCCCTATTATCTCTTCCCAAAATCCACTTCACAAGCCAACAATGAAGATTAAGAACAAAGGTAAAGTTCACCCTTCTCCGTCATCTTCCTCCTCCGCCGCCTCCGATCACGCCGATGTTCTCCGGCTACTTCCCGCCGCTATTCTCGCCCTCGCTTCCGTCCTCTCCGTTGAAGACCTTGAGGTCCTCGCTTATTTGATTACTAGGTCCATGGATGCTTCAATTTTTCTGGAATCTTCTAAGAAGAGGAGGCCGTCATCGTCAAAGAAGAAACTCTTCCCTCACAATCCTCCTCTCTTTCACTGTGACTGCTTCGACTGCTACACGAGCTACTGGTTCCGGTGGGACTCTTCCCCAAACCGCGAGCTCATCCACCAGGTTATCGATGCCTTCGAGGACCACCTGTCCAACGGCGAAAACGCAAAGAAAAACGGCCATAGAGGTAAGAAGAAAGAGAGAACAACTCGTCCTCTTATGATTGTTCCACCTCAGAACACAATGGCTTTGCAAGAGAGTCCACCGCCGGATGTGGCTGACGACGGCTCTGGAGTCGCTGAGTCTCAAGATAATGAAGAGCCTCCATTGATTTCGCCAGGGCACACGGATAATGCTGAAGTGAGTAAGCTGCTGGACACAGAGAAGGAAATAGATACGGCAGCATCGACGGCGGAGGAGGAGGAGGAGCTGAGTGCGGCGTTCTCTCCGATGCCGGAGAGTAACCACAGGGGTTTGGCTAGGATGGTGTTGCCGGACGTGTTGGGGTTATTGAATTCGCGTTTATGGAACCTTTGGGGTCCGAATGTTTAATGCAATTATTTTTTTTATTTTATTTTTCTCGAGCCCAAAAAAGAAATGTAAGAAAGTAAGGGGGGAAAATCTATTTTTATTATATCAATGGTCGGTTTGGTCTCTGCGACTCTGAATGCGAGCCCTTATGTCAATAATAAAGGATGAGGGGTTCGCTGCGTTCTGTCTCGCTAATTATGTGGATGCTTTTTCGTTTTTTTTTTTTTTTTTTGAAAGTTCGTTTTTCCCCTTTTTGGTCTCTACCTGTAAGCCAAAAGTGGTTGCCAGCGGGAAGTCGTTTTCCGGGCGTTGGACTTAATTCGAAGTTTCTAAGATACTCTTGTAGGATATTTTGATTAAATTTTGCTTAAGAGCAACGTTTTGTAATTTGGTGGGATTAGATTTTTCATTTTTCTGTCAAATTTAAGGATTAAGAATAAACAATGATTTCCCATCTACTTATTTTAAGTTATATGGGCTTACAAAAGCAACGTATAGTGCTGTTCTGAATTATGCGTATCCCTAAGTTCACCTTCATATTCGGCACTTTTTTAGGGGTCAGACATGTTGGGGCACTGATGTTAAGCATGTTTGGTTGAGCTTTTTTTTGCTTATAAGTTGCTTTTTACGTAAATCGAGACACAACTCCTCTCACATACTTACTTCGTATACCGTAAATCACTATTAAAAAGTAACTTATAAGCAATCGAATCGCTGAAACAAACATACCCGTTGTGTCATAACTTACATTGTATGGGAGATAGCAGTATTATACCTCAAATTTCGGTTCTTTTATGGGGCTAAACGAAATTGCGTGAGCTTTTTGGATGACGTTGTGGGCGGATTCACAACTCGTTAAGGGAAATTATTGTTTTTCATTAAATTTAGTGGTTTTGCCACTCCATCTTGAAATAATTAGTATTGTTTCATGGTTCCAATGTTGTTGTTAGGTTAAAGTATATTTTTAAACTCTGTTTGATATGCAAGTTTGAATTTTGATGGATTGAAACTATGATTGTGCTTGAGATTAGAGTTTTGAAATTATGACTCCGGGTGTAACCTATTGTGACTTGAGGTAAAGTAATTTATATTCTCTTTTGACTTTTTTTTTATTTTGGCCGGCATAATATCTTTTGATTGTTTATTCTTATCAGGATTAAGAAGCATCCAGCGCTATGAAATAATTTTCAAGTTGCATCCAAAACTCTGAAGTATTTTTCAAGATGCATATAGTGTCTTCAAGTATTTGTGGTGCATCTAGCATCTGAAAATATTTTTCAAGTGTATTTAATATCACCATCGAATATTTTGTGTGTGCAATTTTACACTTAACAATTTAGATAATTTAAAGTGTTAAATCTATCTGAAAAATTATTTTAGGGTATTAGATGCATCAAAAAATAATTTAAAGTTCTAGACGCACCTAAAAATTATTTTAAGGTGATGGACGCACTTAAAAATACTTTAGGGTGTTGAATGTAATACAAAACACTGTATGCACTTTAAAAAATACTTTCCCGCGTCGAATATATGTTAACCCTTCTTATTATTAACCCATATTAATATTTTATACGGTAAAACAAACTTCTCTCCAATTTTGTTATAATCAAAACACTGGATCTAACAATAAATGACATGAGAAAGTGTAATTCATCCCAACTTCTTTACTGCTTGTGATCCTTATAGTAGATTTTGTCGTGATTGTAAGACTAATTTTAAATCCCAATAATGCTGACATTTATGACGTGTCAATAAAAGTAATTATATTTAATTTATTCTAGAAATTTTCAAGTGTGAGAGACTTGGGAGGAGAGAAATTACTTGATAAATGAAAGGAAATTTTTGCAAAGATATTGTCATTTTTTTAAAAAAAAATTAAAGATGTTAATAATTTTAATATATCATATAAGTCCACACAATTTGATTAAAGGGTCCTATTTCAAGAAATCACATATCCAATTATTTATGTATATGCGGAAGGTAGACTGGCCGTTGGAGAAGATGGGAGTGTGGAGAGAAGAAAAGTGTAACCCAACTGTGTGGATAAGGGAAGGGAAGCATAGTGTTGAAATTTACAAAGGACGGTTTGTCTGCTTTCATTTTTTAAAATGGGATTGTCTATTAGTCGTCTTTAATTTTCCTTGCATGGTAATTGGTAAACGACAAAATGTAGGGAAAATTATCCATAGCTCACATTTGAGAAATTTGAATATAAATATAAGTTATGCGAATTTTATTTATTAGTGATTACTAAGTGAGTGTTTGGACATTCGAGTTTAGGTCAAATCGCATGAAAAAAAAGGTGAAATCGTACTATCAATCATTTGTGTGTGTTTTTTTTTTGTTTGGGAACTAAATTATTTTTTCCTTTGTTTGGGAACTAAATTTGCCAATCACAATTTGATCAGAAATCGCATAATAAGAGAGCTCTAGGGGGAGCTTTTAGCTTTAATTTATCAGTGATTCATCCGGAGAGAGAAGGAGAAGGATGACGTGAGGGTGGGTGGCTGGGTAGGTGAATGAGAGAGAGAGGAAAAAGGAAAGTGACATGAAAGTGAGGGAGAGACTAAAAAAGAAGGATGGGAGAGATAGTATAAATATTTATATATATAACTAATTTATATTTCTTTGTTTTAGATATAAAATAGAATTAAAATTTTAGAGATATTAAGAAAATTAATTAAATTACTTTAAAATATTTATATTTATAATTTTACTCAGTATATTATCAGACTGATTATAATTTTACCCTTAATATACTTTTTCAGCTCCAAAAATTACTTTAAAATACTTTTTAGTGTTTTTAACCCCCTAAAATATTTTTCTAGTTGTACCCAGTGTACTAACAGATAGGGGTGTTTAAAACCGGGACCTGGACCGGGATCCACCACTCCCGATCCCGGTCCCGGTTTTTGGCCGGGATGCAAATTGCATCCCGGTCCCGATCCCGGTCCCGGTCCCGGTTTGGTCCTGGTCCCGGTAATCCCGGGCGGGACCGGGATCAAACCGGGAAATCCCGGTTTTTTTTTTAAAAAAATTAAATTTAAAAAATATTATTATTTTAGTTAAATTTTCTATAATCTAATGTTTAAAGTAATCATTTAACATCTAATAAGGCCATAATAATCACACAAATTGATCTATAATTGAAGAATAACATTTTATTATTATTATTATGATCACCTTCATCATTTTTGTTATTATTTTTATACATTATATAGTAGGATTAGTATCACAATATATATAGTTTAACTCCAACTAAATATGTGATACACATTTTATCAAATGATAACTTAAATTATGGGATAAAAAATACAAAAATAAAACAATAACTTAGTTTTTAAGAAAAAAATTTTTAAAAAAAATAAAAAAACCGGGACCGGGATCACAAGGTATGTGACCGGTCCCGATCCCGGTCCCGGGTCCCTTAGATCCCGGTCCCGGTCCCGGCCGAAACGGGAAATTTCCGGGATCAAAATTCCGGGACCGGGACCAGACAACCGGGACCGGGACATTTTGGACACCCCTACTAACAGATGATTGCAATTTCACCCTTAATGTACTTTTTCAAGTCCAAAAATTACTTTAAAATATTTTTTAGTTCTTTAACCCCTTAAAATGTTTTTTAGTTGTACATGATATTTTAAAGTAATTTTTAAAAATTTACTTGATTTTTAAATATTTTTCCACCCACTCTCTCTTACCATTATCACAAAAGTCATTTATATTTAAGCCAATCCAAACACTCACTCACTTTTACAAAAATCATTTATACAATCGCCAATCCAAACATAAATCACATTATAAAATTTGGCTTTTATCAAAATTATGATTATAAAAAGTCATTTTTCCTATCGTTGTTCCAAATACATACTAAGAAGCTCCAAGAAATCTAAGTACGATTTGGATTTTACGACAAAAGACTCTTGTGCCCCTACCAATAATGCGATTTCACCAAAATGCCCCTTGTTATAAAATATAAAGAGGAGGGAGAAATAATGTAATAGGTGTGATAAGGCGTTCCAAACTCGGGATAGGGCTGGGATGCCCCAACCCTAGTTCCTGGTCCAGTTTTTTGTCGAGATGTAATTCGCATTCTGGTTTCGATCATGAGAAATCCCTGCTTTTTGTTAAAAAAATATCATTATATTAGTTAAATTTTTCATATTTTATTGTTTAAATTGATCATTTAATAATTAACAAGGCCATAATAATGACACAAATTGATCTAGAATTGAAAAATAACATTTCATCATCTTCATTATTATTTGTATAAATTATATATTTTAGATTAGTATCACGATATATACGATTTAACTCCAATTAAAAAAGGTATTCACATCTTATCAAATCATAACTTAATTTATTGGGTACAAAATATAAAAATAAAAGGATAACTTAATTTATAAGGTAAAAAAAACTGGGACTCAGATCTCAAGAGTGATCCCGGTTCTTGTCCCAGTCGTGGTCAGGATGAGAAATTCTTAAGATCAAAATGTTCAGGATTGGGACGGGATGATCGGACCGAGATACCATGAACAGCTATAAGTGTGAATTCAGGTTGGATCACTGAAACGTTCGGCAAATGTACCACTGCACTGGGAGAAAAAAAAAAAGATAACCAGCAAATTCAATGGTTGGGATAAGTAACAACTTAAGAAGGAACTCCCTATTATAATGTCGGGCAGGCAATATTTTAGGTAAGTAGGTTTCCCACTTTTTAGGAAATTACAATGTCCATTGTTTTGTAGGGGTGAAAATAACTCAGACGGCCTATATAGGATATGTGGCCTAACCTATATTTGGCTTAACTTGTTTAATAATAAAAATAGGCTTAAACTTTTTAAAAGGCCTGTTTAGCTTAAAAAGCCATGTTATCTGACCCTAACCGGAAACCAGCGACCCGGGCACTAAACCGGTCCGGTTTGGTGACCCGATCTGAGTCAAATTTTTTTAATTTTTTTTTAAAAAAATTCCTTTAGAATTTCATACTATAAGCAAAGATATTTCATTTCTCACCAGTTTGGTCCTGATTTATGTAACCCCCTTCTGTAATTATATCCGAAATACTCAATTAAAATGAAATAGAGACCAATAGGAAACAAAACTTATTTAAAATCCCATCTTCACAATAGGGTTTTCACAGATAACTTTCGAAATATAATTTACCTGGTCTCATATTCAATTTCGAATACAATTACATTACGCGGAATATCACATTTATAAAAATATCAAAGTGTACAACAATAACTTCCCGGCAACTTCCAGGTTCATACCTTTACATAGAATTCATAGGGCACATTCGCCCTTTTATAATTCCTCAAACGGGGATTACACAAATCTCAACTCCATACATGCATACTTAATACTCATCCAATATACAAATACAATATCCAAATATACATCCAAACTATCATTCGAACATATACAATTATCCCAGCATATAACGATAACCAACTACCAAATACAAATACCCATAAGGGATTCTCGCCGCCCCTAGTCACTTGCTCCTTCCTTGAGTCACTTGACCTGTCTAAAATGTTGGTAGGGGAGGGTGAGATTCTAGAGAATCCCAGTAGGAAATAGATACCAATATGCATGCAAGATAAGTGTTTAATGCATGACATGCTTGCATCATAATAACTCATGTTCACATAATGATATATTCGCATGCTCAATGTTTCTACAACATACTCATGGCCATAGCATAAATAGAAACAGAGCTTCAATCATTCATATATGTTTCACATAATCAAGCAAAGCAATAACATGCATCAATACACAAACACAAATATCAATACATGCAGGAGAGGTAAGTTCCCTACACTTTTCTTTCCACGTATGCTCCAGCTCCGCTTACTCGCGAACCAAACGAATACTGAACCCTTTCAAAATCTCAAAATGCTAAAAATGGGGGTTGGCTGTGGCTCAGAAAATCCAGTTTCTTGGCTGAACTTCCAAAAATCATAACTAATTCAGGAAAAATCGAAATAAGGTGATTCCAAAGCCAAATGAAATCTATTTAAGTCCTCTTTCTAGGAAAAATATTGGTCATTACTAGAAATCACCACAAAAGTCCAGATTTATCAAAAATCTAACGTTGTGCCAAAACAGAGTCCAGTTTGGATACCAAACTTTGGTCAGTTCAAACTCCCAGCTCAAAAAGCGAAATGACACAAACTTTATATCCATTTTGAAGCTTGAGATGTGAACTTTAAGACTGGAAAGTTTCATAATTTTCGAACATCATTTGCCCAGTCAAAACGTCCACGTCATCTGACTGTCCAGAACAAACTTACACTGGACAGATTTTCCAGATTTTTACATTTGATCCCAAATGATTCCCAAATCAATTCCAATGGCCAAAATGTTCAACAAAAGACCAAATTCTACACAACACATAAGCCAATTCATACCATTCAAAATTGCACAAAATCAGGGCAAATTTATAAATTCCCAATACTCAACCAATGATTACAACAACTATACAAAAATGCTTCTAATTCTTACCTCTTATTCTTCCTAAAGCCAATTCTTCAACTCTCAAATTTCCAAATTTCCAAATTTCCACAAGTTCTCAAACTTCATCAATCAAAATTCTGAAACCATAGGAATATAGCCTTCAACCTCATGAATAATATTAGTGAAGATGAATTAGGCATTCATGGTCATTTAGGGCACTAACCTTAGGTTTTCTTCTTCCTATTTCTTGCTCAACTTGGACGTCAATGGTGGAGAAGAGAGATGAAGTGAGCTGCTGGAAAATGATGAAGAAAGTCTTATTTTAAGATGAGCTAAGTCACTTGGCCGACATTTAGAAGTGGAGAGAAGAGAAAAAATTATTAGAAAGCTTAACTTTAATCCAAGGGTCCTTGTTTTGCCACTTGGCACCATCATATACTTCCTACTATGATTTCATATAAACTTGCATGCATAGGATTCCACCTCTTGTTCTTTCAATCCTAGCCATTGATCTTGATTACTAAGAAGTGTTCTCATTGGTAACTAACCAGTCAGTCGGTAAATTTACCGTTTTGCCCCTGATTATGGCAATTCCTCCTGAATCACTACCAAACACTTCATATCTTTCCATATCACCATATTATGCGCCCTCCCTCTATTTTAAGTCAATTTAGAGGTTAATCCATAATTGAACTTAAATACAGGGTTTCGGCGCTGCTCACAGCACATACGAATCACATTCCGGAACTCAAATCACATCGAATTCTCCAAAAGGGTTATTTATCACTAACCACATCCACTTTTGGAGTCATTATCTCTTAATCACAATTTAGGATCTTGCTAAACAGGGGCTTAGCAGTCCACTTATCTCAGGCTTATTCTCTAGCCTCAAGTTTCAAAATTCGGGGTATTACAATTTAGCTCCGGTCTGACCCACTGACCTTTGACCCAGTTTCTTGACCGGTTCACTGACCGATCCAGGTTTAATTACCTTGTTAAAAAGTTAGGCCTAGGCTCACTGAAAAACCTATTAGACCTATAGTTGTTACAGGACCGGCCCAGCTTGTTAAGGGTTATATATATATATATATATATATATATATTTTGCTACATAAGGGTTATATTTGACCTGACGTGATTTGTTTCCATCCTAATTGCTTGTCCCTCAATTAACTCTAAAGAGATTTATCTCAATCTCTCAATTATAATGACATCTTATTTAATTTATATTATATTTAATTTAGTAAAAACTTTAATTAAATATTCTAACCCATCAAGGACGGATCCAAAGCCCAATACTGCTCCTAATGCAAATAAAGGCTTACACATAGGATGGAATTAAAGAATGACGCAGAGAGGTATCACTTGGCTACCATCTGCCCTGGCTTATCCCCATATATAACTAGAAAGAAATAAAGCACGTCTTCCTCTCCTTCTCACTTTGGCTTCTGACAGAGCTTTTGGAAAAATGGGATTTGTGTGGTGGCTAAACGTTAAACATAAAAAAACTGAAAATGTAGAGTCTATATAAAAATTGAGTGGTTTCTAAAGGAAAATTTTCAAGTTTGAGTTGTAAATTGCACTAGATATAGTGTGCGTTTGGAATAGCTTATTTTTGGGCAATAAGTGCTTATAATTCGTGATTCACAGTATACGAGGTAAGTATGTGAGAGGAGTTTTTTCTCGGCTTGCGTAATAAGGGCTTATTTACTATGCAAAAAGCTTAAACAAACATGCACATAATGTTTACGGGAAAGTAGAATTACATAAAGAAACAAGTCACTTGGAAGTAGGTATAGAGAAATATCTCTTTGAAAGACGTGAGGACAAGCCGAATATAAAAGTAAAGCGTGGTCTCAATCTTGTTTAATATTGAAGTGTAGAGTACAATATTTCTCAGAGACTTGTGAAGAAACTCATTTGGAGTATTGTCGGCGACACTACCTGTTCGCTGGAGTTCTTAGTCACCAGTCTATTAACATGTTTCAAAGATCCAAGAACTCATTAATGTGCACTGTTGTACTAAGGATGCTGTTCAGATTGTCCGGCAGCATAAGAACTTTTTTGTTCTGCATTTACGCGATTTTAAGGACTTCTCTTCCATCTTTAGCCAATGATCTGGGATATTGCAGTGTTTAATTGTTGTTGTTTATGAGTGGAATAAAAATTGAGATGTTGCTCTAGTTCTTCACTTGCGCGAGAGGAACGGATTGAGCCGATGAGTTTTGAAGGAGGTTGTTGAAGAAGCACGCTTAACTTTTCTGAAGAACGTCATTCGAGGCTTTGATATGTGTGTTCTTAGTATATGCTAACGAAGTTCTTAGTATATTTGTATGATGGCTCCTCCCTCTTCTTTAGTCTCTCTCATCTCTCAGTGCCCTTCGAGCCTGTGATCATGTGGTACGAAAACAGTTTCTCTCTATCAATCAACATATGACACGAACATTGACCGATGACTTCTCCCTCTTCTTGTTATTGTTTTATTTTTTCAAAAAGAGGTATTTCATTAATATATTAAACACATTCACAAGTCCATAAACTGTTATAAGAGAACCTAAATTTTAAATATAAGGGTTAAGGAGTAAAACTATTCAAGAACGTTTTTTTAAAAGTATGCCTAGTAAATTTTTTTTTAAATGTAAAAGTGACTATAAAATTTAAAAAAGGGTGCAACAGTGACAACTTCATTAAATTATTTCACTTTGAACATTAAGGAGGAAACGTTTGATTGTGAATGACGACATGGACACTGACTTAGATCACTTAAAGTTCACGCATCAGTTTTCATTGGTGACAAAGAAGATGACATGTAAAGGTGTAAAATGACCCAAAACAAAATCAAGGAAAGCTAAAAAAAAATTAAAATAATCAGAACCCAAAATTTCCACTCCTGCCTGCCATTGATGAAAGGGTAGGTGGTATGTAGGATATTCAAGAAGAAGAACCATCTCAAAATCTGATGCTACTAAATTTTAAGTAAACATCGTAAGTGCATGGATGATGGATCATAAAAATAATATAATAGCAAATTAATGTTGTTCCCACAAATATGTAATTGAATTAGTGATTAGGAATTAAATTTCCTATTTTCATTTAAATTAAGCAAATCAAATAAGGAAATTGAAGAACAATTTAAACAAAAGTAAAAGTAATAAAATTAATGTTTTTAATATTTCAATTGATAAAAACAACTTAGAATAGCTAACCATCACCCAAAATAAATGCATTTAACATTAATTTATTAATATAGAGTATTAATGGACATAAATATCTCCTGATCACTTAGTGTTCGTTTGGGATAGCTTATTTTTAGGCAATAAGTACTTATAAATCGTGATTCACGGTATATAAGGTAAGTATATGAGATGATTTTTATCTCAACTTACGTAATAAGTACCTATTTCCCAGAAATAAGTTATTCCAAACTCAAGCTTATTCCCTTCTCTTAAGTTAAAATTGGTTTTTCTAACTAGTTTACTCATAAATGTACAATCCACTCTAATAGGATTATATGCGTCAAATAAGTAAATTCTTATCATATTAACAAATTAGAATGGATTTTAAACCCACATTACTTAACTATATAATCCAATTAAAATCCATCTTCCAAAACTAATTTAAACTTCTTAAATTCATATTTAGTAATGATCAAACATTAAATATTAAGTAGACAAAACAGAATAATATTAAATAAATTGAAATAACATTAAACCCAATTAATTAGTTGAAACATTCTCAAATCACCAAATTACTTCATAGCTATCTAAGTTCAAAACAAACTAACCACACATTGAAATCATCTCAGAACAAACCAAATCCAGAATTAATAGCAATATGGAAATCAATGGCAAAGGAATAACATAACAAATCAGTAAACAGCTCTTCTCTCCTCTAATTAAGCTCGAAGAAGGTCTAGTAATGGCGTCCTCAGCTTCTGCTTTGGTCCAAGAGTGATTGAAGCCGACGTCTCTGCTCTGGAATGAATAACCAGAGAATTCCCCTTCCAGCTCGTTCTCCAGTCTTCTCTGGTCTCGCTCTCGCTCGCGGCTCTGGTTCGCGATGGTGAAGACAGATCCACCGTGTAATCTCGGTTGCTCCCCCTCACTCGGCTCTGTTCTCCGATCGCTCTCCTGTGCCTCCTGGGTCCTTCTATACCAGTCGTCATTTGCCTTGGAGCTGGAGAAGAAGAAGATGAACAGTAGCTAAGGTAGCCTCCCCAGGTCCGGCCTTCAACAACGTTCCCTCCTCACTCTCTGGAAGACGATTTCTCTGCTCTCTTATTAGCTCCTTCTCTCTGGTTCGAAGAATACGGTCTGGAAGAAGCAGGAACAGTGCTCCCCCTTCCTCTGTTTTTCAGTCGGCTCCCCACTCTTCGAAGTTCAATCCGTGAAATTCCCCAGTTTGGTTCGGTGGGATTGAAGACATGGAATTAGAATTGAAATTTAATTCTATAAGTTGTGAATGTTTGTTATAAAGAAATGGTTATGGAATTTAATTTCATATGGAAGTTAAATATGACCAATTCCATCAAACTCAATTCCATTCAAATAGTTAAGATTTATAATTCCATATCTTCAATTTCAACCTTACATTTTTTTATGATGAGATCCATGTTCAGGAACCCGAACCGGACCTGCCGGTCCAGCCCGAAACCGATGAACTGGTCTGGTCCGGGTTCCAATTTCTTTTTTAAAAAAATTTTATATTTTTCTTTTAGAATTTCATACTATAAACCTAATTTTTAATTTCTTATAAAGGAGAGGGATTTTTTATTTTTTAAATATAAAGGTATTTTGGTCTTTTCACATATAAATTAGGACTCATTTCCATGACATACCAAACATACTTTTAAACCTCATTTCTATATCTATATCCATACCCATATCCATTAAAATAAATTCTATTATACCAACGGTGTCGTCCTCTCTTTCCCATGTGCTTTTTTCCCTCCTTTCTTTCTTTTTATGTTTCGGCACACTATAAGAAGAAAAAGGAAATTAAAATGAAAGAAAAAGATACACAAAAACACAAAGGAAAAATAAAATAAATAATTTTTATTTTAATTAATGTCTAAGATATTCAAAATAAAATCTCTAAATGATATATCAAATTGATATATTATAAAATGTCAAAAAATCATTTTAAGTTAGTATTGATAACTTTTTAATTATATCAAAATACATCTTAAATATATTAAAAATAAGAAATTATCAAATCTTAACCCAGTAAATTCTTGAGCAAATAGGAAGAAGCTACTGCAAAGAATAAGAAGAACAAAATGACCCCACCTCCAACAACAACAAAAATCGAAGAATCACCGCGTACCGGTTGATGACACCGTCAACAACAACAGCAACCTTAACAATGGCTACTTCCACCATGACAGGTTCTTGAAGCTTCCTCACTTGGAAAGCCCAAAATCAAATAACTTCGGGTACCACCCTATTATTGAAGGGGCCTATGGCGGCGGCGGCAACGACTGCTTTGTTCATCATCAAACGGAATTAGCAAGTTCATCTATTAATGGTGGCCACGAACTGGGCAGCATTGGATCAGCTGGTAGCTTTGCAGCTTAATGGCGGCCAAACGGAGACTTCTTGGAGCCCACCTTGCTTCAACACCACTAGTAGGAGACCCCACTATGGGATATGGGTTGAGCGAGCATGATCCGCAACTTCCGACCCTACGATCTTCATCACTTTCATCAATAATACCATCATGAGATCGAGGGAGGCACGGGACTCGGTTTCTTCAAGGCGCCTTGCTGCAGCAACTCTCACCATGAAATTCCCATAGACTCATCGGACTCCTCTCCCAGCCACCCTCGCAAGCAGAGGTACAGGGAACATCAACGGGAGTGGAAATCTTGGGGTCCGATTATTTTACTTTTTTTAGCTTTCCTTGATTTTGATTTGGGTCATTTTACACCTATACATGTCAGCTTCTTGGTCATCAATAAAAACTGACACGTGTATTTTAAGTTAGCATCCATATCATCATTCATAGTCAAATGTTCCCTCCTTAATGGTTAAAGTGAAATAATTTAACGGAGTTGTCATCATTATTGCATTCGTTTTTAAACTTTATAATCATTTTTGTAATAAAAAAAATTTTATAATGGTGGATGCACTTTAAAAAAAATTTTGTAAGTATTTTTGTCTATTAACCCAAAATATAATTAAGATAAATTCAAATTAAATCATGACACCTAATAGGCCTAAGCTCAACACAACAACTCAAAGCCCAAAACAACACCACCAACAAACCCTAACCTTAATCAAAGATGTAGAGTCGCCTATGCCGCTGCCGCCTAGAAAGTAAAAGACACCGACAACATTGCCGGAAATAAGGGATATGGGTTCAATGAATCACTCTTTCATATTCATCCTTGTTGGTTTTCTATCTGCAACTACCAAGAGAGCAGAGACCCGTAGCATTGGAAAATATTAGCCAACACTACTCACTACCTCCCAACCTCAAACCACCAAATCTATGTGGACCACCAAAAAGCTAACCCCATCCAACCTAGATCGAAGAAGAGGCGCCAACATCCCTAACACCAAGGGAAGAAGCTCTCATGAGGGAGAAGACAAGACTCCAAGAAGGATAGAGAGAACAAAGCCACAAATTTTCATCCATTCTCTTCTTGTTATTCTTAATTGAGCATACGAATGAAAATGTCCCAAGGTGTTGGAGGAATTTCTTACTATGCCCAACTTCGTTTTCTAAGAACGCGTTCTCTAGAAGATTGAACTTTCTAATAAGCTTTTTGAGACCAAAGTTGATACTAAATAATATATTAAGAAGGATAATTGATGCCAAATGTTAAATAAAAACCAAAGAAGCAAGACTCTATATCATGATATCAATTTTAAAAACGTAAGACTTTTGGAAAACATTTTGATAAGGACTGTTGAATGAAAGATAATTGATGGTAATGGATTTAAAAACAAAGATTTTTCAATGCGATACCAAATGTCATGGTGTTAAAAAACACACTACTACAAACTAGACATTTAACGACCCTAAAGGACGTCCCTTTTTAAATTAGGGACGCCCAAAGTTCAATACTTAGCGGGAAATATTGGCGCTAGTTGAATTTTTTTTTAAAAAATTTTTTTGAACCACTTTAGACGTCCCCAGTGTGACTGGGGACGTCTAAAGACCACTTTAGACGTCCCCAGTCAGACTGGGGACGCGGAAAATCCTGTCAGACACCCATCCCATCAGCAGCAGGCCAGCAGCTTTATTTTCCTTCCCCAAGCTTCATTCCGTCTTCCCTCGTGAGCTTCGTTCCAAGCTGTCTTCCTCTTTCCCCTTTCCCTTGCTTCCTTTCCCGTCTTCCTTCCTCTTTCTCAGTTTGTTGCTGCAACTCCCTTTCTCGTGCTTCCTTCCCTATCTGCCTTCCTCTTTCTCATAATCATATTTCTATTTTTCCCTCTCTCTTCTTTGACAAGAGCACCATCATTTGTGTTTCCTTTTCACAACTATCATTTTCCTAGCTGGTGGCACCGTGAGTCATCTCCATTTCCGTCGTCCACAGGTTTGTCTCTCACTCCCACAACTTTGGATACAAATGATTGAACAAATGCTTGTAAATGTTAATTTAAATCAGATTATGAAACTGGAAAAACAGAGTAACTTGTATATGCATACTTTTAATCTGCTTCTAATTTGCTTGATATGGAAATGGACTGTCATTATTGCATACTTGTTTTTTTCGTCAGCAGACTTCAACACGGTGATGTATATATACAGACATGAGTTAAAAAAATGACAATAATACTTAGGAATGAATTTGGGTTGGCTTAGGTTAGTCTAGTTTAACATTATTCAAAAGTCAACTAAATTACAAAAATATGTCAGAGTTTTGCCTCAAATGCGTGTATGGTTCTTTGGGATGAATTTCCAAGGTGCGAATTAGAGTTGTGTTGTTGTACATACTATTAGATTGTTGGATAACATGTTTATTAGATAGTGTTGAACTGCTGTTGTTTCCATTCTGGTTTATGCAATATTTCTTCTATCCAATTTCTGCAGTTTAAATTTGCTGGACAATGATGTATATATAAAAGGCCATAAAAAAAACTTTAGAAGTCCCCAGTGCAAATTAGGGACGTCTAAAGTGGTTCTGAACCACTTTAGAAGTCCCCAGTTTGCACTGGGGACTTCTAAAGTCCAGACTTTAGAAGTCCCCAGTGCAAACTGGGGACGTCTAAAGTGGTTCAGAAACACTTTAGACGTCCCCAGTAATGACTGGGGACGTCTAAAGTCTGACCAAAAGACGTTCCCTATTTTAGGGACGTTATTGACAGTTTTTTCTACGACGCTCAGATAGACGTCCCTCTGTTTTCAGACGTTAAAAGGCCTAAAAAAGGGACGTTAAAAGCGTTTTTTGTAGTAGTGACAAATGAAGTTCAAGAATATATTTTTTTAAAAATGATAAAGCTCACAACAAGGCATGGATTTGTTAAAGATAAATTTCATTATCGAAATTATCAATCATGCAATGCTCCACCTTAATAAATGCATATGAACAATAAAAAAAAAAGTAAGGGTTCAGAAATGCTTGTTTATAACAAGGAACAAAAAACCGGACCGGGTAATGAACCGGTCACGGAACAGGTTTAAGGGTTAATGGTTCAACCGGGGTCTAACCGGTGGTCGAACCGGTCATATTAAAATATTACAATTTATTAGTAATAATATATATATTAATATATTTTTAAACTTCTATAGATAAAATTAATTGATTATGTTACCATGTTAATATAAGTAGGTAAGTAATAAGTATAATATTATGATGAATATAATTTGAAGATAAATGAAAAAGGAAATTTTGATTTAAATAAATAATAGATTTAGTCATTTATAATTTTATATATGTGAAATATGTTGAACAATGATAATATATGAGAGGTGAGTACTTCTCGCACAGTAAAATATGCCCCACATCCACACATATCTACTGATCATTCTACGACTTTCAACGCATTGGAAGTTGAACAAATAAATAATAAAAAAAATATGAAAGGGAGGAGTTCAATGCCACAAAATTGAAAAAATAAATAATAAAAAAATAAAAATGGGGAGTCCAATGCAAAACCATTCTTGAGGCGTCATCTTGTTCGTTTTTTTCTTCTGCCTCTTCCATCTTTCTTTTTTCTTTTCTCTCTTCTCCTTCTTCATCTGCAGATCCTCCCTTTTTCAATCTCTGCATTTAAAAAAATCATCTTCAGATCCTTTCACGAGATCTTCAGCAACCAAATCCCGACATCACCTTTTCTTCATCAACCTTCAAAGTCTCGGCATCTCCCATCTCCTGCAGGTCACCGTCGTCGTCTAACGCTGATCTGGGTACAGGGTCACCGTCGTCGCCGGATGTTGGGCTAGGGCACAGGCTCGCCGTCACCTAATTTTCGTCTGCGAACTTTTGCTTCTGTATTTTTTTTTTATTTCAAGTGATTCAGTCAAACCGCTTAGCTCGGCGATTTTGCCGAGTCACTCAAGAACCGGCCGGGTCGACCGGTTTTGACCGAGTCGACCCTCCTCCCCTCACAAGCAGCGGACCGGACCGGACTTGGGACCGGTTCGCCGGTTTTCCGGTCCGACCGGCCGGTCCGGTCCGGTCCGATTTTTCATTCCATGGTTTATAATGACAAGTTCATTTGTTGATCAATAAAATATGTTGCCATATTCCTGTGCTTCAACTTTTCTTTAGTTCCAACATATATGGATACCAAATGTTATATCCTATCTTCTTCCTTTCTTCTTCTTCTTCATCACCATCACATCATCTCCTTTTTGGCTCATAGATACCAATGTTGTCCTCCTTCAACTTTGATATAGACGATCCAATAATTTTTGTGATGCTTGATGCATTTTGATCACTTACATCTCCAAAATCACTTAAATCCATCACGTAGCTAGTTAAATAAATGTCAATGGGTCCACGTGATGAACAGTGCACAATTGGCAATTGAAAAAAAATATTATTTTATTTAAATCTATCACTAGTACAAAATTTTCTTTTTAAACCGCCATATTTAGATCGGTTATAGCGGATAAGGTCTAAAAAATTTGACCGGTGACAGTTTTGTAATTATATAGAACTTCTAAGACCGGTTCTCAAAAAAACCGGTCTTAAAAAAATTATTTAGACCGATTATAAATAAAACCGGTCTAAAAATATCAAAATATTTAAAAAATTAAAAATTTTAAGCTTTTAAGACCGGTTATTAATAATAACCGGTCTTAAATATGAAAAAATTTTCATATAAAACCGGTCTTAAATATGAAAAATTTTAAAAATATTTTTTTTCACCATTTTAAGATCGGTTTTATATATACCCGATCTAAATAATTAACCCTAAATTTTTGAATCTCCTCTTTGTCGAGCCTAAATTTCGCTCTCTAAATCTGAAACCTCTCTTCTTGGTGCGAATACTCTATGAGCTCAGTTATCTCCGCTCGATCTCATTCTCATGTTTGTTGCTGCGGTGCTCTCACCCTTGCACTAAATGAGTTTGTTGCCGCCACAACCTCACTTGCTCTGATCTCCTTCGTCACGACTTTTCTCTTTCCCTGTGACATCTATCTTTCATCACAACCTACCTTGGCAGCCTCACTTCTTTGCTGCCATGAGCTGCTTGCTCTTTGCTTTGACCCAGAGATATGTGAAGAAGATGCAACTGATGTTATGAGGTTTGAATAAACTTTCCTTTTAAGCGCTTAATTAATTTGTAAACTAATTTTTTAGTATCTACTGCAAGGTGGCGATAGATGAAAGAGGAAGAAAAAGGTGCAGAGCGAAGCGCCTCATTTAAAACAGTTCCTCGTCTGCTTTCTTTACCAGAGGAACAAGGGTCACGAAGAGAAGAGAGATCCTATTTGGATTTTGTTTTTTTAGGGTTTTATTGTAGGTGTAAATTGTTAGATATGAATAGTTTTGATGATGTCAAATATAGATGTCAAATATAAGCAAAAAGTTTGTATAATATACTTATCTTCTACATTGATTAACTACCATACTTAATGTTGTATATCTTGTAGATTAGTCATCAACCTGATTGTGAGTTGATGTTATAATGTCTCATATATGGAGAATGATCATCAAGAAGAAAATCAAGAAGCAAGGGATTGAAGAAAGAAGGCATTGTAAGAACTAATGAAATATCAAGAAGAAAGATTGGTTAAAACGAAGAAAGGAGAAGATTGAAGATATTCAAGAAAATATCTAGTTGGTTTATGAAGAACGATCATCAATTCAAGAAGATATCTAGTTGGGTTATAAAGAATGATCATCAAGTGGCAAAACAAGATGAAAGAGATTGAAGAAAAAAGAAGAAAGAGATTAAAGAAAGAAGAACTTGCAATATCACATGAGAATATCAAGATCCAAGCTATTAGAAGTGATACCGAAGGTTTCTTTGATCATATGGAGGTTGGAATGGGTCAATTCAAAGCCAAGATAACTTATATGGAAGTTATGGAGCTTCCCCAAGGTGTTCCTTTGAGTTTTGGCTCTTTGCCATGTTTTGGAAGGCATGAGTAATGGACATGATCACTCGAGTAACCACTCGAGTAATCTGCATTTTTATTATGCTCTGTTTGTCAAGCGTCAGGACAGAGGTTCGGTATTTTAGGCATATCTCTCTAACCACACGTCGGATTGATATGAAATTGGTGGCATATGAAACTATACGCCCAACATGAACTATAGACACCAAGATCACATTAAAAGAAGTTTAGATGTGGGAGATATGATCTGTTGAAGTTGACACATGAATCACCATCATATTCCAGGACAGCTTCGGTATTTTGGACATAACTCTCAAAATACATATCGGATTGAGACGAAACCGGTGCCATATGAAACAAGACTCAAAGAGATTTTATTGGATAGGTAATTTGACATATTTGAGGTTATATTCTAATAGCTATGCCATCTGGAAGTTGCTGCTCATGATTTTAGAGATTGTCTAAGAACAATAGATACTCTTTGGATCATAACTTTCTGTACACAACGAGTTTGGAGCTGATTCTTGTTGCGTTGGAATATAAACGATGAGAGCTTTCCAATGATATATAATTTTCCATGTTTCAAATCAAAATCAAGAATTCACTTGAAGGGCTTACTTGAGGGACTACTAGAGTAATCAGGATAATCACTTCCAGTTGCTCTCGGCCTGCCAACGTTACTCGAGTAAGCACTCAAGTAATCAGGGAAATCACTTCCAGTTACTCTCGGCCTACCAACGTTACTTGAGTAAGTACTCGAGTAATCAGGGAAATCACTTCCAGTTGCTCTAGGCCTACCAACGTTACTCGAGTGAGTACCTGAGTAAATTTCCAAGGTTTGTAAATTTGTTTACTCCATGCATTACTCGAGTAATGACCAAGACTTACTCGAGTGACCACTCGAGTAATGCTTCCCAGAAATACCAGCAACATTCTAAAGCTTTCGAAAAACATGGGATTAATCATGAAACTCACTCTTCTTGCTTCCAATCATTCTTACACCTCGTTGTATTAGTGTTTAATGTATTTCTCCAGGAATGCAATGAAGAGATGATGTGAAGAAAGAAAAAATGACTTTACGGAAGCGGAGCGTCAACATTCACAATGGCTAGTTTTCAAAATCGAAGAATAGTCAAACGAAGCTAACCCACTCTAACGGACAAGTTGAAATGCTTCCAACGGCTATCTCAACTCATCTATAAATATGGGAACATTCAACAAAGAGCAACACCAACGAGAAACATGCAAAGATCATGAATCATTTACTCCAACCCAACTACTCTCTGTTCTTATCTATTTTCTATATCATGTATATTTGAGAGAGAGATTATTTTCATTGTGCTTCAGTATTCATCTATTCACTTCTGAGAGAGACGATTGACTATAATCTTTCATCATCAAAGTTGTATCCTTACGGGGTGTGTAAGGAGAGTAACTCGGTTGTAACCTTACGGTATGTAAGGGGGAGTAACTCGGTGAGAGATTTGTAAACGGCTTCGCAAGTGCCCAGCTAAACTTGTGGGTTGTAAAGGCTTTTCTTGTGTCTGGATTAAACAAGAAGATAGTGGATTTGAAAATCTCAGGAAGAGCTTGAGGACTGGACGTAGGCCATCGTAGATTGGACCGAACCAAGTTAAATCACAGTTTGCACACTCTCTTCCTTAAACTCTTATATTTCCAGTATATATAAACTGTTGATTTATGATTCATTACTTTCATATTTATTGCTTCCTCTAAGATGCAAAAAGATTTTCAAAGTTTTTAAGATTTTTATCTTACACCCAATTCACCCCCCTTCTTGGGTGTCAGCCGGTTCTAACATAAATGGTATACATACTGATATATACCGAGTTGAGTGTGTGGTCGGTCTCTAGGAGATCCTATATGCTAAATTGCTCTGTTTGCTTTTTTTAATTTCGTCTCTAGTTTTCTTCTTCCTTATGGTTGTGCCAAAATAGTTCCATAGTTTCAACTAAGAAATTGAATATGAATAAAAAGTTAAGCTTATGGGTGTGCCTGAATTTTGTTACAAGAGCTGTTCATTATCTTTCTACGTTGTTTGATGTTCTTAGTGAAAGATACAGGAATTCAGGTTTTCAGAAATTCTAGCAACGAGATTCATAGGGAAGGTGTTTTTGTGAAATCTTATGGTGGTAATTTACTTGGAAGTATTCACAATCGATTTTTCACTGTAATCCTTCTACTCATTTGTACATTTGACTACAAAAAAAGGTCATATTTATGTTTTTTAAAAAATATCACTTTTAAGACGGTTATTAAAATAACTGGTCTTAAAAGTATGACTTTTGACTTTTAAGACCGGTTATTTTAATAACCGGTCTTAAAAGTCTTGAAAAAAAGTTTTTAGACCGGTTTTTAAATAATCGGTCTAAAAAGTCTGGATTTTTTAGACCTGGTCTTCGAGCAACCGGTCTAAAAAAGTGATTTTTAAGACCGGTTTCGTTAACTGGTCTAAAAAATAGCAGACTTTTAAGACCAGCTGTATCAAGATCGAATCCAAAACCAGTTTAAAATGTCATTTTTAACCGGTCTTAAAAGTGATTTTTTCACTAGTGTATACTTTAAAGTTGGGAAAGAGACATTAAGATACATTTGAAATTGTCAAAAACCAAATCAGTTCGCACCAAATTTTAAATAAATTCCTTGGACCTAAGGAGATTTCAGAATTTAGGTGAAATAACCTTAATGTCCCTGACTTTTTTTTTTAAGAAAAAAAGAAACTCCCACCTTTGTCGGTCGCTTGAGGTTGCCCAACTCTTTATCAAAGGTTGGTTAATGAGGGATTTAATTCCACCATCTTTTGGTTCCCAAAAAAACTATATAGTCATACCATCTAACCGAGTGACCATTATTTTCATGTTTAAATTTGTGTTTGTAATTTACGATCATTTCCTAGTCAATTGTTGTTAGTTATTGAACTATTATAGTAATTCATGATTAGACTTGAGTTTATGAAAATAGTAATAAACCACTTAGATGGTATGGTTATTGACTAGTCAATTATTGTTATTCACTATACTATTATAGTCATCCATGACTAAAATTGTGTCTATAAAAATATCGGGCACTCGCTTCGCTAATAGGTCATTCACAAATTAATTGTTGTTGTTTACTATGCTTTTTAATAGCTCAATAATTATATATCCTTTTCGGAATCAAAATGTGGAGGGATCAAATCCCACTTTGACTAACCTTATTTGTATACTCTTTAGTTTTCAAATTTATTTATTTTTTAACATTGGAATGGCAAGATTAACTTGATGTACTAATCCTAGGATATCCTATAAACATAACATTAAATCCGCACGCAGGCGGTCTTGACAAAATAATGGTTGTTCCGCCAAAATAACTTGATCCTCTATCATGTGATGAGCTTGTTTTGCAAGTATGTCAGCACACTGAATGGTGGAATGGGGAACGTACTTAAGGGTAATGTCCTATTGAGAAAAAATTGGTTCCCTGACTTCATCAATCTGTGGTCTTAAGGGATGATTCCGTCCTCCGTCGCATATAATCATAGACATTACAACTAAGGAATCAGTACAAGCTATAACCTTGACAACTCCCTGTTGCTTGTATACTCGGAGTCATGTTAGTAAAGCTAAGAGTTTTGCCCTTGTTGATGGCATATACCCTAACTTCTTCATGAATCCCCACACCCATTCTCCATTAGCATCTCTAATGGTACCTCTACAAGCTTCCTATATATCCTGCCTAGCCGAACCATCAATGTCTAATCATACATATCCTTCTGGTGGTGGGGTCCATAAGCATTCAACGCGCATGTCTGTACGAAAAATCTTATGCTTAAGATAATCACGGTCTATATCTTCCATAAGCTAATGAAGATCAGAGTGAAGAATCTCTGGTGCCTTGTATTGGGAGCCTTCCATGACGCCATTACATCTATTCTTCCATATTAACCAGCAAAAAATATTGAAACTTTGCTCTATGGCCACTGAGTGAATATGTTATTCCCAATGTTCTTAGTGGGATTCTCCTTGAGCCATTCCACAAATTAGATGAAAATAAACTAAAGAGTGCATGAGGTGAAACAATTTTTATCCAGATTGATCTAGCTATTTCACAATCTCTCAAAATGTATGTGATGTTTTCCTCTCTCAAGCACTCAAATGGGCAGTCTATACTATTTGTAATTCCTCTCTTGGCTCTAAGGCAATTGATAGGGAGCCTCTCATGAATCAGGTGCCAAAGAAAAACTTTTATTTTTTCTGAGACTAGGAGTTTCCATATGTGCTTCCACCAAAGTGTAGCCAACCAACCATCTAGCTCAGACATCATTTTATAGGCAGCTTTAACACTGAAGTTCCCATCAAAAGCATTTCTCCAAATAAAGGTATCACTACCATTACAATTAGAATGTTTCACTTTCGCTGTTATATCAATCACCCACTTAGAAAGGTATTTAGCCTATTCTCTAATATTCCATTAACCATTGGAAAGTATAAATGAGCTAACCTTATCATATGGATTTAGCGGATGATGATTTCTGTCCACAAAATAGATGATGGGTTTATCTAAAAGAGTCCAAAGATCCCACCAAAAATGTGTTTGGGCACCATCCCTTACCAAACGTCCCACGCCCTAGTAAAATTGTTGCCAAACAGCTGTAATGCTATGCCATGTTGCTGATGCATTCTTTTTCTTTACAACTAGAGGGTACATACCATTCCCACATCTATATTTTCCTCTTAGACATTTGATAAAAAAAGAATCAGGTTTAGTTAGCAGGTCCGAGCACAATTTCATTATGAAAGCTCTATTTTGTCTTTTAAGATCCTTGATTCCAATACCACCCACCTCTTTTGGTTGTTTAATTTTCTCCCAAGCCATTAAATACATCTTTCTCCTATCTTGATTTTGATTCCATAGGAATTTCCTGATACACTTCTCAATCTCCTTCATAGTTCTTTTTGGGAGAAGCATTGTTTGCATTTGATAAGACAGGAGGGCCGAAAGCACAGACTTTATGAGTACTACTCTTCCTACTATTGTTAGCAATCGACCTTTGTCACGTCCTTACCTTGTTTTAACCTTTTTCAGAGTATTCACGGAAAATGATATGCGGTTTGGTAGGCAACACAGGAATAGCATAACTATACTGATAATATGTACATAATTACATAATTTCCCCCTAGGGGTTCGTACCTGATAAATTCAAATAATGTAGCTGCACAAGGCTACTAGGGTATCTAAACCCATCCCATTAAAACAGAGACATCTTTTCATCTTCGTTCCACCACTGTAATCCCCTCGTACGGTACTCTGCATTGTTGTTTGCATATCTTCTGTCGTCTCCTGTCTAAACTGTTGGTAGGGGAGGGTGAGATTCGAGAGAATCTCAGTAGGAAACAGATACCATAATGCATGCATGATTGATGCTATGTGTATGACATGTTAGCTTTATCTAGATGTATGCCCCATAATGACATTTCTGCATGCTCAATATTTCATATAACAAGACTATGGCCACAGCGAAAACAGAAACAGAGCTTCATTTATTCAAATATGCTATACACAATCAAGTAAAGCAATCACATACATCATTACACAAGCAAAGATATCAAATACATGCAAGTATGGTAAGTCCCCTACCTTAACCTTTTGCCATCTCGAAACGCGTGCCTCGATCTACGTGCAAACAGCTCGGGGCTCCATATTCGATCCTACAATGCCAAATGTATTATTTAGACACTTCCATAGTGTTTCTGGGGGTTATATGAGTCTATCTTGAAAAATTACTAAAATACCCCCGGGGACCCAACCCGGCCCCGCTGTACCCGGTCCGGCTGTACTTTTCCCGAAATTTTGACATTGGCTATTCTTATATATTCTCACCCAAGGAATCCATTTCCGGACTCGGAATTATCAAATTCAATGTCAAAATACGAAATTGCCCTTGGCAACCCTACTTTTAGGGTTTTAGGGGCGTTTCCGTAATTATGCTTTCTAAGCTTTTTCCGAAAAAGTGCCCAACTGTAACCCCACCTATTTTCGCCCACTGAATCCAATGGAATCATCAAATCATTGAAAATCCAACTCTAAGACCCATTTACAATGCTGGCCGAAATATATAGGTTTTAAGGAGAAAATCGGGGTTTTTCGGTTTCGGCTCCGCAAACACGTTCCTTTCTACTTCTAACCACTTTATTGACTATTCCATTAGGTTAAAACTACCATTTAGTATCAATTTGGGCAGCATAACAGCCCCCACAACCCATTTTCCATTTTTAGAACCAAAGACAATCCAGCGAAATTTCACCGATTAAATTATCCACAATAGCCAGAATAGCCAATATACAAAGGTTTGGAAGTTACCTCAAGCTCCCACTGGCTCTCCCTTGATATGGCTGAAACCCTAGCTTCCTTAACACCAAATTGAGCTTCACAACCTTAAATCACATGAATAGGAAGCTTAGGAACGGAGTTATACGCATTAGGAACCGATTTACCGAAGAAATCACTTACCTTTGTAAGTTTTTTCCTCCCCTTTTCTCTCTCTAAAATTTCACACTTCCTCTCTCTTAGGGTCTGTTATGGCGTCAGTTTCATCTGAATAAAGGAGGAAGATGGTGTTTTATTTTAATATCTTATATCATATTTCATTTATTTGATAATTTCCAAATTTTCGGATTTTTACAAAATTCTGGCAGATTTCTGCCCAAACTTTGAAAAATCATAACTAATTCTAGAAAACTCGAATTGGAGTGATTCCAAAGGCTATGGAACCCTTATTGAGTATAGTTTCAAGGAAAAATATAGCCTTTTGCTTTCTGGAATCACAAAATTCCCAGAATTTCAATATTTGCATGTTGTTCCAGAACATTTCCAGTTTTTCTGGGCTAACTTGAAAAATTCATATCTTTTTGTTTATAGCTCTAATTGATTCATATGACCTATCAAATTAAAGCTTAGGATGTCTACTTTCATCCTGTAAAATTTCATATTTTTTTTTATCATCATTTGATTATTCAAAATCACATGACAATCTCACTACCTCATAGGCGATTTCACCAAAAACATAATTACTTTCTCCGAAATTAACCATTTTATTTTCTTTAATGTCCCAAAGATATAAGGAACATTAGAGAATAGATTTAGGACATATCCTAAATCGGGGCTTAGCAGTCCGCTTAATTTAGGCTTATTCTCAAGCCTTCAATCCCAAATTTCGGGGTATTACAACCTTTCCATGACGATAGCCTCTTATGAACCTTTTGCACAATAGGATAGTAGGTAGCTCTAGTTACTCTCTTATGCAAAAGAGGTATACCTAGATACTTGCCTAGATCAGCAGTGATCCTTATTCCATTTCCTGACTAAGTTCCATTGCTCTGTTAAAGCAGACATTTTTTGAGAAAAATACTTTAGATTTCGCTAAATTGACGTTATGTCCCAAAACCTCACAAAACCTAGTCAGGACATCTCTCATAAGTTCAGCTTGTTGAGTTAACATTTTACCAAACAACAGCAGGTTATCGGCAAAGAATAGATGGGAAATAACTGGTCCTGAAGGATTTAACTTCAAACCCTTCCATCTTCCATGCCTCACTTCCTCACATATAACTTGTCCCAATCTTTCCATGCATAAAATGAATAAGTAAGAGCTGAGAGGGTCTCCCTGTCTAACCCCTCGAGTTGGATAGAATTGATGTGATGGTTCCCCATTCCACAGAACATAATTAAATCCACCAACTCTATAATTCCTCGAATTTTGAGACTTAAGCTTAGAGAATAAGCCTGAGATTAGTGGACTGCTAAGCCCTGGTTTAGCAGGATCCCAAATTTGGATTAAGAAATATGAAAATGAGTTTGATGGTGATTCCAAGGAAATTACCATAATCAGGGGCAAAACGGTAAAGTTATGGACTAGTTGATCGGTTGCCGAAGAGAAAACTCATTGGTAACTCAAAGATCAATGGTTGAGATTGAATTGTGTAATAGATCAAGGGGCGGAATGCTATGTGCTTGTGTGTATGTGAGCTCATGGGAGATGTGGGGAGATGGTGACAAGTGGCACTTTATAAACCATGGGATCTTAGAATGTTTCAACTCATTCCTCTCTCCTCTCTTCCCTCAAATTGGTTTGTGTGTGTGTTGGGGACAAAAATCTGTCTCCTTCATCTCTTTCTCTCTCTCTCTTCTTCCTCCATGGATGTTGAAGCTTAGGAGGAAAAAGAAATGGAAAAGGTAAGATTTGGTTAGTTTAATGTCATCTTT
Organism: Inga oerstediana; assembly: GCA_963210345.1. Lineage (NCBI taxonomy): Eukaryota > Viridiplantae > Streptophyta > Magnoliopsida > Fabales > Fabaceae > Inga > Inga oerstediana. The sequence continues at coordinate 31,960,935 of OY723407.1, read as the reverse complement.
AGCTCAAATACCCTTATTTAAAGTTGTTCATAGTAATGAGAGCTTTATTGCTATGGTTTTAGATTTGGGAAAGAAGGTGTTTTGAGAGCTTGAGGAATCTTGGAAGATGAAAAATCAAGGATTAGCTTTGAGAAAGAGGAAGAGGTGAGTGATATCCCCCTTTTGATCTATATATTGTGATTGTTTGATGAGATTTGTGATTTGTAGTTTTTGCCCTAATTTGTTATAATTGTGAAATAGTGGTGTATTGTGGTTAAAATGATGCCATAGTGTGTTTAGGTGTCATTGGAATTGATTTAGAGCATTGGGTGTAAAGTAATGAAATTTGGGTAATGTGTGTAATAAGTGTGACCATAGGGGAAAATGTTATTGTGATAGGATTTTGGGTGTTTTGAGGTTTTCAATGGATTCCTTGAGTGAAATTACGTGGAAATAACCTTGTGTTAGAATTTGGGAACCGTTGGAGACATATTAGTTAAGTTTGGGAGAATTCTGGTTTTCTGGGTTTTTCTGGGTTCTGATAAGCATCACTCGAGTGAACATGCCTCTCACTTGAGTGTAGCATGATATTTTCCTTTCCCCTTTGGTTTTGGTTGCACTTGTTCATGGAAGAAGCAAGAGTGCACTTCCTCACCTACGAGTGATGTAGGTCTTCACTCGAGTGCACCATGGCTCACTCGAGTGAATGTGTGTTGTGTGCTAAGAGGTTGCTCTCGGGTTGTCACTCGCAGTTGGTTTGTCAACAGGGTGAGCTAGCACTCGCAAGTGTTGAGCTATCACTTGAGTGAGGGTCGTTGTGCTCGAGTGCACTTTTGACTATGGGATTTCTGTGCTCTCGGGTAAGCACTTTTGGAGCTTCACTCGGTAGGACTTGGGTGCTTGAGGAGGTATCACTCGAGTATTGATGTTATCACTCGAGTGAAAGGCATCCATCGCTCGAGTGAGGTCATCTTCACTCGAGTGCTACAGTCAAAAAGGGGATTTTGAGGATTCAAAAGATGGTCTTTGGTCAAGTATTTTCCAACCCTTTAGGCATGTGTTTAGGCTTTGAGTAGCCACCTAAAGGTCGTGAATGATAACCAACTTAAGTGTCTAAAAGTTAAGGAATTGGAAAAGGGATTAACCCTGTGTCCTTGTTTTGGTTATAGGGTTTGGTGTTCGCCTTGATCGTGAGCAGCTGCAACTGGAGCTTACGTGGAAAGAGTGTAGGGAACATATCTCTCCTGCATGTATTTGATATTTGTGTTAGTGTGTTGGTGCATGTCTTAGCTTTGCATGATTATGTGTAATTTGAAACTATGTTTCAATTTATGCTATAGACATCAGTATATTGTTTGAAGCATTGAGCTTACAAATTTGCCATAGAGTTAGCATGAGTTATATGATGCAAGCATGTCATGCATTAAATATTTATCGTACATGTATATTGATATTGTTGTCCTACTGAGATTCTCTTGAATCTCACCCTCCCCTACTAATCTTTTAGACAGGGTAGTGGATTGAGGATGAAGTAAGTAATCAAGGGCTGCAAGGACTTCCTTTGGGTTGAAGATTCGGTAGTTGGTTATTATAGTTGGGAGTATATGGATTTGGATGTGTATATATGTATGTGGATAAGGATTTGTTATGTATTTGAAATGGATTTGTGTAATCCCCATATGAGGGCTTGTAATGGGCGAATGTGCCCTATAAAGCTTGAGTTAATAAATGGAACCTGGGATTGGCCAGGAATTATTTTGCGTACTCTGATATTTATATAAATGTGATTTATCTTCATGTAGTAATTGTATTCAGAATGTGAATGTGAGACCAGTTTATAAATGATTTCGAAATGTATTTATGAAAACCCTGTCATGTGATGGGTTAGTAAAATGTTATTTGGTTGTTATTGGTCTCTATTTCACTTTAATTGCGTATTCCGAGTATTAATTACTGAAAGGGGGTTACAAACTCCTTCCTTAATCCTAGTTGAAACAAGGTATCTTGGAGAACGCCCCAGTCTAATCGATTGTAGGCCTTTTATATGTCAATCTTTATTGCAACAAAACCTCTCCTACCCTTTTTTCTCCTTATGGTATAAATGGCTTCCTGGGCGATGATGATATTATCACTACTTTGACACCTTGCAATAAAACTACACTGCTGTGGCTCTATCAAGTAATGCATCACCTTTTTCGTCCGATTCGCAATAATCTTTGTGACGATCTTAAAGACAACATTACAAGAGATATTGGCCGAAAATCCTTCACACTAGTCAAATGATCTATCTTGGGAATGAGCACGATATTAGTCTAGTTTATCTCTTAAACTATGCTCAGGTTCTACCATGCTTCTTTGATAAAGGAACACACAGAATCACCAACATACTTCCATTGGGTCTGAAAAAAGTGCACTGTAAACCATCCGGCCCGGGTGCTTTAAATGGCCTAATCATAAAGGATGCATTTTTTATTTCCACTTATGAGACTTATTTATGGATATCCCTTATGTCATTGTCAGAGATGGAAAGGAAAAAAGCAGGCCAATCATCAGGCTGAGAGAGATTATTATCTTTTGTATACAACCGTTCAAATAACTCTCTGGCTATTTGTTTTAAGATACCTTGATCAGTGATCTAGTGGCCAGCCTCATCCTGTAAAGCTTCCACTGATTGCTTTCTTCTTTTTTATCTTTGTAGATACATGAAGGAACCTAGTATTCTTGCCTCCCCATTGCAACACTTACATCTTGATTTTGATACTACATCGGGTCCTAAATATAGGACAAAGTTTGTAGTGTAAATTGCACTACAAACTTTATTCTATATTTAGGACCGGATGGAGTACTATATAAGCTCCTCTTGTGCTATCAATTGTGATATTCTCTCCACAATTTCTTCTCAAGTTTAAACAGCCCATTTGATAATTTATTTACACGAGCACTATCAATTCCCTCTAATCTCCAGAGAACTTCTCGTTTCTTTTTGGCAATGCTACCAACGACCTGTTCATTCCATCTCATGGCTCTCTCAACAAATTTATCCCTTCCTGCACACCATTCCCTATTTTACCATTGTGTATGAACCACCTTTTCAAAAATTTCTTAAGCATTCCAAGCTACTTGATATTGAAAGATTTTCTTTTTTGTTCGGATATGATTCTGGAAGTTATTCTCTGCCACCAACGTTACTTTATGATCAGACTTATACTTTAAACAATAGTAGAAAACTTTACTGGAAGGATGTCTAAATTCCCACATCATGTTCCCGAAGGCCCATTCTAAACATTCTTTAATATTTCTCTTTTCCCATGTGAACTTCTCTCCAACCACGGGTAATGCAAAAAAGCCCACTTTATTAATACAATCAGAGAAAATTTTCATTGAGGCCCATATTGGAGGAGAACCCCCCATTTTGTTAGATGGGTCTAAAAAGTACTAAAATATCCAAGAACAAGCCGAGCATCATCAATGTATCGCGCAATATTTCTTAGAGCATTCCATAGACAAAAGTAACAAAAGAAGCTTCTAAGAACCCTTTATCAAGTAGTTTGCAATGTATTAATTGAGTGGTAGATGACAAATAATCAACCTGAATTCTTTTTTCATTCCAAAGAATCCATATGCCACCTGCAAACCCTGAGGCTTCTAAATGAATCCAATTATTTAAGCCAAATTTCTTGACAATTTTCTCGGCCCTCAATCCACTTATTCTAGTTTCCAGAAGAAATAATACATCAATCCTATGGGTTTTTACAATTTCCTTAACAATATTAGGGAGCGATTTATGTCCCATTCCCTTACAATTCCATGAAACGACTATCTTAAGGGTACAAAGGATAGAAATAGCCAGAAGACTTGCTGATCAGGTGGTTCATCATCCATCCATGTTGGATTAGGTTGCATAGGGTAGTTCGAGACGCTCAATTCCTTGGCTGCTTCCTTCTTCGTCAAGGCCCCCCCCCCCCCCCCCCCAAAAAAATTTACTCCCAGTAGTTTCTGAAATACACTTCGCGACCATGGAAATCTCGAGTAGAAGGGATGAGTAATTTTGGTTGGAGATTGATTTTCTTCAATATTTGGCTCATCCTCGGGTAATGTCTTCCTAGGCACAAGTGAGGGAAATTCTTTATAGTAATTAAGCTCAATTGGGCCCAACTGCTGCATATGCCCACTCTCTACCACATGTGATCTCTGGCCCAATTTCAAACCTTCTATTTTTCCATTTGAAGCGGGTTTTTCCTGTCCTTTGTTGCTCTTAATGAACTCCATCTACCCACTTTGGGCCTTCTCTTTCAATTGTGGCCCACTAAGATTAATGGGCCTATTCTCTTTACCCATTTGTACTCCCAAAGTTCTACTCCTCTGTCCTTCCTTTTTGTAACCGCCCTTTTTCACGGCATCACCTACTCCCTTTTGGTTCGGAATTGATTTCCTGATCACCAGGTCCTCGTTCTTATACCTTTACTTTTGAAGTCTCTAGATTGTCAATCGCGCCATACAGGTACATGTCCGACATCTTTCTCTCTTCTTCCAAATTAGCTAGGATTTCAAATTATGAAAGAGATACCCCCTTAGATTTTTTTGACAACTTCTTGGGATTTACCTTGGTTAATCTTATTGTCCTTTGGATAGTCACGCCTTGAAACTCGAGGCTTAACATGGTTCTTTACAATCATCCATGTGGCAAATTCTTCCTCCACGGTCTGTTCCTTCTTCTTCGGTGACGGGTTTTGAACCTGCATTTGAAGATCGCACTCCTTTTCCTCACCTCCTCCTTCTTTCTATGCTCTAGTATAGGTCTATGGACAATTTTCTTTTTTATGTCCATACCTTCCATAAGAAAAATATATCATATTTAATCCTTCGTACTCTTATATCTTGTTAGCTGCAACTAATCGAGGAATAAGCTTTTTTTGGAGATCGAGTTCTACATATATCCTAGCAAATTGTCCTCTTTCAAATCTTAGTCCTTCCCCTGTCGAATCCGCAAGGGTGTTCATATCAACACGTAACATCCTACTGATTCTATTGCCAATTCTTGTGATACAAGTCCTTGTATAACATTGCAATACAAAATGACGCACTTTAAAATGTGTGTGTATATATATAAATAGATATCTTATACAATTTAAATATATGCATGCACACAAACATGTCAATATTAGGTTTCAATTTGAGGCCTCATCTCTAAGTGTTGGACTTTGGGTTCAAGTTTGCCCTTAATGAGTAGGACTATTTGATTAGTAAACAAGTAGCCTTATCAAATAGGAAACAAATAAGCATTGATTATGAATTTGTCAAATGAGAAACAAGTTATTATATATTAGGAAATTAATTTCTTGATCACTAACTTGGAAGGTAAGTAGGAATGTACAAAATTTTCTAATTAGTGGTCACTCTAAACCTTTATAAATAGGATGTGCCTCCATCAGTTATAATCTATCATTGCCATTGAACTTTTTAGTAATATCTTTTCTCTCCTACCATCTTTCTTATTCTAATGCATTGCTATGCTAATCCCATTTAGGCTCTAGTAGTCTAATATTTGTATGAGCTTTCATTACCCGGATTCGACTTGACCCGGTATGTGTCTCTTCTTTCTCCTTACATTTATCCTTCATTAAGCATAGTGGGTGGTTGGTGTTGCCACTAGGGCAACTTACTATTGACTAAAAAAATTTATTTAAGAGTAAAATTATGCTAGACTGACTTTAACAAGCCAGCAAACAATATTAAAGATGCAAGACTATGATCTCTTTCAAGGCTTCAAGCGTAAAGGGTTTTCGCCTTTCTTAATAAGTGTGCTTCTCAGGATTTTAAACTTTTATTCTCCTCCTTACAGGGTGAGTCTGCTTACCATTTTAACCAATAGCTTGTTAGTAATTTCTCTTATTTAGTTATTAACCAAGCTTATTTTCAAGGATATTTAGTTTTTAGAAGATAGAGATAAATAATTTGCTTAATATAAATAACTTATTTTTGTAAATACATTTGATACCTTGCCAATATCATTTTTATAAGGGCAATGTAAAAAATTTCAAAATAAAATAGTTTATTTATAATTTAGATATAAACAAGTTATTTATCTCAATGACTTGTTATTGACACACTTACTTGTCTTTGTTGGTTCCTCAAATGAACAAGAGCAAGGAGGTGTTTTTTTTAATTCGGATTAGACTTCAATGCAATTTGATGATTTCAAATGATCAAATTGAAAATTTTCACCATAGACTAATATAACCACAATAAACACTATGGAAGAGTCTAAAATTATACTTGGATAGGTTATGACCTATTTCTGGTACATTTAATATTTTAGGATCGATTCGAAAGCTGGAACAACACGTTTTACGAGACAGACCGTTAAGCAGAGGATTATAAAGCGTTGAGGTAGGGACATTATCCTTCATACACTATGCCATAAGGTATGTGATTGTGTGGATGCCATTGTTTTGTAAATGCACTTTATTAATCAACATGATTTGCCTAGAGAGGGGCAGTTAGTGCCAGAGGTGCACTTACACTGGGAGTTGGCAGAAGTTCAACCGGTGTAGATTGTGGGGCTGGGCCCTACTCATGTATACATGACGATGATGTGTTTATAATGTTCATTAATTTGTGCATACATTGGCGCATGTCATATTTACTTTTCGCATTTTCTATGAACGATATTATGTCTCTACGAGGATTCTTCAGAATCTCACCCTATTTTTAATAAACACCTCAGCGGGTACCAGTGGGTCTAAGGGAAAAGATGTAGATGCTGGAAAGTGAGCGGTACGGGTCTCGAGGCAAGGACAAAATCGTGGTCATAATTAGTCTATTTTGTGATATTTTGGGAAAATTTGTAAATATTAAAACTTCCGCTGTATTTTCTGTTTCCATCGACGAACGATGTTGGGATTGTAAACGAATATTTTTATCAGTATAATTGTACTTTTCTGTATGCCCATTGAATTCCGTCTTTATTACTCTTCGATTATCGAAATGGAAATGGGTGTTAACATTTTTTCTCTTCTTTAGAGCTTGTATGTAATTACCCCAATAATAAATAATATCATACATACCACAAATTCACTTTGTGAAAACAAATACTCCCCTGTTCCTTTTTATACGGTACAACTAACAAAATCACGTGATTCAAAATGTTAGTTAAAAGTAATAAATATGTTACTTGTGTACCTTTCTTTCCAATTATACCCTTATTTAGAAAGGGTGTACATAATAGATAATGAATAGAATTTATTGTATAGAGATAATAAGTGATGACAAATATTTAATGAGTCAAATGACAAGGTTAAAATTTTGGACAAATGTGGTTTATTTCTTATATTAAGAACCACCCTTATGAGAAAGAACGTTCCTTATAAAAGGATTGAAGGGAGTATAATATAGGAAAAATTATTAGTTTATGCCCCATCCAAGGAAAATTAGAGAGGGGGCCAAGTGGGAATAATTTAGTGTCTAATAATTTGTTTTCGTAACTATTAGGGAAATTTAGGGTTTAATGAAAAAATTAAGAAAACAAATTAGAGAGGGGGCCAAGTGGGAATAATATTTATTGGTGAAGGCCTTAAAAACGGTAACTATTTAGAAGGACTAAATACTAAAATGTAAATTTTAAAATACTAAATTAACCTTACATAAATTAAACCTCCCATATTCTCTCCCATTGCATCATATAATTTTCCCATTATTTCATGAAACAATATGGATTTATTTCAAAAAATTTAAACTAATTTTGAATTTAAAGTCAAACACAAATTTCAAATAATTAAATTAGGAATCAAAATTAATTTATTTTTTAATATTTTTTAATCAATAAAAAACTTTCTTTTACGCTTTTTGAATAAGGGTGGAAATAGGTCAGACAACCTTTTAAAGGCCTATTGTCTGGCTTGCATTTGGCCTAAGTTTTTTAAAAATAGTACCATTGCCAGGCCTTATAGAAGGTTTGTTTCACTTAATAGACAAGACCTAGACTCATTAAGAAGCCTATTAAGCATGTAAGGCCTGCCTAAGCCTATTATAAATTTATAATATTATAAAAAAATGTGTAAAAAATAGTTGTTGATTGTAACATCCTAGTTTTTATTTTTTTGATTTAATTATCATTAAGAAACAATTATTTCATGATAAATAGATTTTATAAAATAATTAGTTGGGTAACAAGAATTCACCCAAAATATTATTTATTAGAGTAAAATAAAATATTAAAAAAAATAAAACAATATAAATAAAATAAGTATAATAAAAAAGGAAAAGATAAAAAAATTAAAAGAAAGACATTGGAAAAAAGATTGAAAATTGAAACAAATATTACAATGTAATAAAAAATAAACATTATTAAGAATATCATATTTGTGTTGATGTCCATAAATCTCTATTATCTCCGGTATCCCACATTTTTCTCTTATTGTCATCAAATCTATAGAGATTGATATAGTTTATTGATATTGTAAAGTGCCTATAAATATGCCCATGTACTACGTACTTGATACACTTTGAATAATGAATAAGAATCTGCTCTCTTTCTCTTTTCATATTTCCCTTTTATTAAAAAAGATTAGAAATAAAAACAATATGAAATAAAAGAATATAATAAAAAAGGAAAAGATTAAAAATTAAAAGAAAAGAGGTTAACAAATAAAAGAAAAGACAGTGGAAAAAAGATTGAAAATTGAAACAAATAATAATAACAATGTAATAAAAAATAAATATTAAATAAATAAAAATGTAGGCTTTCTTAACAGGCTTCAGGTGCCTTTGTACAAGCAAGTTTAGATTGAAAAAAAAAGCCTATAACATGCCAAATGCCCGTTAGTTCAAACCTTTCACCCAAGGGGGTGAATTGGGTAATTTAAAATTTTAAACTTCAACACAAACTAAATGAAGTGAGGAGAGTTAGAAAGTTATCATCGAAGGTGGACACAAGTGATTTATACTGGCTTGGTCAAATCCTCTTGACCTACGTTCAATCCCCAGAATGCCTTCTTGAGAGTTCCATTATCTTTCCAAGATTCACATGGCTTATGGTGTCTCAGTACAAACAAATTCTGCTTCAAAGTACACTTGTTCCCCCTTACATTTTGCAATCAATGCCCACTCAAAGTCCTACTACATTGAGTATCTAAACCGAAGTAAATGCTTAAGTATATTCTCTCACAAGAGTACATAAATGATCATTGAAGTATAAATTCATAGGGATTGAGCTTTGAGACTTAGCAATGAATGTAACAATAAATATATAGTGTTGGTTGTTGCTTCGTCTTCAATGCTCTTCTATTTATAGTGTGAGAATGTTTGATGACCGTTGCTCTTGAATGTAGCTATTGGAGTTTTAGGTCTTTGCTTCTATCCATTAAGAATGTTAGATTGTTCCTTTTGTCCTTCGATTTAGCCGTTGGAGGCAAAGGGAATTTGAAGCATTTGAGACTTGGTGCATTTAATGCTCTAACACATAAAGTGCTTTTTGATAATCTTGTGTTAATCTTGATTAAGTACCTGTAATGTAATCAAATACTAATATAATTAAGTCTTAGATCAATTAGAAGCAAATAGAACAAATTTAGGATAGATTGGGTGAGTATCAAGATTTCTGGGACGCTGCTCTATCTTTTGAAACTACATCACTCGAGTGGTCACTCAAGTGATCTTCATTTTGTCAATTTGAAAACAAGACAGGTCACTGGTTAACTCATTATGGTGATATAGTAGTGATGTATAAAAATAGGATTACTCGAGTGATCTTGTTTCAATTAAAAACAGATAACTAGATATATCAATATAGTGAACTAGTGGTGATGAGCGCAACCGGATCACTTGATTGATCATGCTTCTTCTTGATTTAAGAGAAAACAAATCACTAGATAGTATACCATGGTGTAGTGGTAGTAATGCTCTTTTTACACATTACTTGAGTGATCTTTTCTTTGAAACTTTGTCAAAAATACTACGCACTACCATAGTCACTGTGGTGTTATGCTAGTAATGAACTTTTTCACACACCACTCGAGTGGTCACTTGAGTAATCTTTACTTAAAAAATTTCTAGAAGGTCAATCACTAGAATAGATTATTATGGTGAAGTGATAGTGATGGTGATGAAAATTATACACACACTCGAGTGGTCACTCGAGTAATCTTCTTTTTGAAATATTTTTAGAAAACTAATCATTAGGATATATCACTACAGTAAAGAGGTAGTGATACGGATTTTGAAACATCACTCAAGTGATCTAGCTTAAAATTTCTTTCCAAAAAGATGATCACCAGATGATTCACTATGGTGGTCTGATGGTGATGTACTTTGTATCTCATCACTCAAGTGGTCCTCGAGTGATCTCTTAGAAAAGATTTTCAAAAATTATATCACTATCTTGGTCACCATGGTGAAGTAGAAGTGATGACAACTCTTTACATTACTTGAGTGATCATAAGTCTGAATAGTTTAGCACTTCCAGTAAGCACGATGTTGATTTTTTATTTTCAAACATGCATCACACAAGTCGTCACTCGAATGATCAACTAAAAAGGTTCATAAATTGTTTTACAACTGTTTGAGAGATCACTGACCATATTTTAACATATCACTTGAATGATCACTCGAGTGATCAACTGATTTTCAAAGAAGATGTTCATTATGTAGTTTAAAGCCTCTAAAATAATGTATCTCCTATAAAACACTTTGTTAAGCTTTGTTATCATCAAAACATAAGGTCTAACATTCTCCCTTTTTTTGATAATGACAAAACTTAATTGATCCAAGTTTTTGACAATCAATTTAAAATCAAGAAAATTTCTTAGATATCTCTGATACTCAAACCAAACCATTCTATTCATTCCATTGATCATAATATCAACCCTAAATACATAAAATATCAGAAGAAGACATATATATTCAATTCATTATAAACCAAAACATGTACACCACAAAGTATATTGTCAGGACAGTACAACATAGCCCAAAATACCCAAAACAATAGATAAAATGATATTAGACAGACAGTATCATCTTCATCAACCATCCTGAGGATCAATTCCAGCACTCTGGTCCTTTTCCCCCTTTTTGGCATCATCAGAAGGGGTAGAATGGTAGGAGAAGAGGGTTTGGTTCTGAAAGTAGCAATGGGAGGTTAAGTGTTTGAGTCAGGTTTGATGGTCTGAAGAGGGGTAACTGGAAGAGGAGAAGAAGCATCATCAATGGTGTCTCCTTCTTGATGAGCAAAGGTAGGAAAATCAGAAGTTGCTGGAGGTGGAAGTCTGAAAGGGGGAATTTGAATGGGGTCTTTTGGATCTTGCACATTCAGGGGAATATATTGAGGTTGAATGATGAGGATGATATGGTGAATGAGCTTAAAGGATTGGGGTATCATGTGGTAGCTCACCAAAGACAATGTGATATGATATGAGAAGTTCAAGGGTAGGCTGTGGGTCAAACTGATCAAGAGTGACATTCATGTGGGAGGAAGACTCATGATCATGCATAATGAAGAGCACATTGCCCTGAGAAATGGTCTCAGGTGTAACACCTTATTTCCGTAATTGATCTGATGAGTTTTATATAGCGAATTCAAACTACTAAGCGAGATTCTTTTCAAGACTCTTTCAATTCCCAATCTCGAGACAGGGTTTGAACCTGTAATTGAATGGGTTTTTTTGAATAATGTACATTTTTTAATTACTATCATAAAGTGGTTTGTAACTTTTTCATAACTCATCATTTCTTATATATATCTTTTATCAGAGTATTCAAGTGTCTCTCTACTTATTACCCTTATGTCATCATTTGGTTTTGGGCCTTTTGGTGTATAGATGCTCCATTCCATTTTATTTATCAAGTTAGTAGGTAACTATTTACTTACCATACGTCTGTAAGGCTACCATCACCATTACTACTACTGGTACCATAGTTATGATCTTAAGTTATACACATCATACACAGTTCCAAAATAGGCAACCAACCGGAAATAAAATCTCTCAGCTTTATCCTCTAATTGTCCGGTTTTACCTTCTTGCCCCTTGAGCTACTGACTCGTGCTATAGTTGTTATAGGAAAAGGGTGAGATTCAAAAGAATCTTAGTAGTAACATACATTCAATCACGTATATACAAGAACACAGAGCATGTCAGATAGTCATCATATAACACAAAAATAGTAGTTAGCATTCAAAACACATTATGTAGCATATCACATTACCATGGTGCTAGATATAAAAATGACTTGGCCCTGAGTGTTCACTAGTGCAACAGGCCTTAGGATTCCACTCGTGCATAATAGTAATTTTCATGGCCCAGGCGTCCATCGGTGCAACAGGCCCAAGTCAACCACATCACAAACTGTGAATGCTTCCAAAACTCATGTTGATACCATAAACATGCAACATACCTTATAACATACGAAAGAAAGAGTTACTACCTGGTCGCTTTCCCTAAAGGGTGTCCAACTATTTCTCCAAGCTTGGGTAGGTCTTAAATCCCAGACAGCTATCAGGTCCTATAATGTAGAGTTGACAAAGACTAGGTCATTACTCAGTTTAAAGTTATCAGTATAATCAACTATATATTGTTCTTGACCCACATTTGCCCTTGTCATTAATTTAGTCGTGTCGGTTATCTATAAGAATCCTATATTGTACCATACAATGTCTATTATAAGACACATTATGTGCTCCTTGACTCCTAGGAATTAGGTGTCCAAGGTGATTCCTTAGATCCCTAGGTTATCTCTCTATTTCCTATGATCCTTCTTAACTTAGGTCAAATTCTGTAACTTTGCAAGTCAAACCTAATCTGCCAGTTTTGATGAGTCAACTTTAAAAAATCATAACTTAATTTACAAAATTCCAAATGGAGTGGTTCAAAGTCCTATTTAAAGCTCTCTAAGTCTTCTACAAGGAAAAAAAAATATATTAACCACTATCACTTGCAACCACAGAAATATAGAATTCCATGAATTGCCATACTGTTCTAGAATCGAGTCTAGTTTCAAACCTCAAACTTTAACAATTAATATCTCTCAAAGTATTGACCCAAATTGAACATATTATATATCTACTTAAATATTATAGTGTCTATTATTATTCTGGAAAATATCACAACCATCAGACAACATTTGTCTAATCAAATTCATCCCATAAGCAATATGGTTCTAGACAGGCAGCAACTAACCACAAGTACTTTAAATCAAAATTTTGGTTTTTCATTCCTATCGATTAAAATTTATAATCAGGGCCTATTCCCATATAGTTTTTCATGTAGAACACAATGGAAGCCTAAAAAATGCCAAAATCAAACTCTTACCTTCCTACCAGGTCTGGCCAAATAGACCCTTAAACCACAACCAACCCAAATGAAAATTTAGCCATCAAATTAGTCCACTATCATTATAAATCATCATTTAACAACATATACATGATCAAAGCATCATCAATCCTCAAAAAATCATGTTGGCCGAAAACCCTAGGCCCCATAAAACTTATGAAAACTCATCAAAACTTTAAAGTAACTGGTTTAAATTAAAGCTTATGCTTACCTCTACACATTCCTACAACCGGTTCAGAAATCTAGCAGTACTTCATCTGGCAAGATGTCATAAAATACCTCCAAACGAAATTCTGAAACCATAGAAATGAAGCTTAGGATGAGGAGAAGATTACAGAAGGTTTTTAAGGTGAAACACTGATTTAATAGTGTTTTGGGGGATTGAATTCAAGAATAAACACTATTCACCTTTTTTCTTTCCTTTTTCTATTTCTCTATAATTTTTTGATTTTTTCCCATGATTAATTGTTGTTGGCCAACTTTTTGAGAGAAGAGAGGGAGAGTGTAATGTTTTAATGACTAATTCCTCTTTCCTCAAGTGCTTGGCCTAAATTTTGCTAGGGAAATAAGGTGAAAATAATATATTAATTAGTGTCTATTCCCTTTCTTTTTCCATGTGGCCGAATTTAGCTATTGAAAGGTGAGGAATATATCTTGATTCAATTCCCCCTTCCTTTTCCTTTATGTTGGCCTCAATTTTTGACTGAAGGAGGAGAAGGAATTGTTGACTCAATTCTCTTCCTTTCTCTTTTGTGCTTGGCCCACTTTTCTTGTATAAAAGGTGAAGAATTAATTGAAGTTGAATGTTTGACCAACTTCCTTCTTCTTCTTTGTCCTAACATACCAAATGAGCAAAAGGTGAGGGAGTATATTGATTAAATGCTTACCCTCTCTCTCTTAGCATTTTCTTGACCAAATTATTGAATGAAAGGAAGAGGGTGTTAATTTACTTTTCATCTTCATGCTTACTTTTACTTTTTGAGATCAAATCTTAACCCTTCATTTTGGTTTTCAATTTTAATCTCAAGATCAATTGGCTATTAACTCTTTTACCCTTGGTCATAGAAAAATTAATTATTGTGCCATTAGTGTTTTTCTTCATTATTCTTGTCCCTATTTCACGCTATTCCCCTCTCTTTTATATCCAAGTTAGGCCTTAGATCATATTTGACTTTAGATAAAGGAATTGGGTACTTTCCCTTTAATTAATTGGAACTAATCCCATAGTTGCTCCAAATTAGTTTCTAAAAGTCATTATGGCTCTTGGGTATTCTTGAGATCTTGCTAAACTAGGGCTTAGCAGTCCACTTTATTCAGACTTATTCTCTAGCCTCTAGTCCTAAAATTTGGAATATTACATCAAAAGCAAGATCAAGAGCAGGGATAGGTGTATTTTGAGTAGAGGCACAAGATACTGGTGTAGGCTATTGTAGATGAACCAGGATCTAAGACATCTAACCTTTTACTGAATGATCTTGATATGCTCCCAAACTCAAGTAACATTTGTGTCTGGGCTTCCTGCTGAGAAAGCATGGCCTTATGATTTTGATTCATCACCTCATACATCTACCCCATTTTCTGATCAATGTATGTGATAAACTCAACCTTAATGTTTGCCAAATCAATATGAAAACCCTAAAGCACTTCCTTCAAGTACATCTTGTATGTTTGAACCAAGGAAGGAGGGTGAAGTAAAGGCAGCTGGTGCAGAAGACTGTGTGTCATCCATCCTTGAGGGTTCTCTTATAGTCTTAGATTATACCTTCATCCTTTTCTTGGTAGTGGTAGTAAGAGGATGTCTCAAAGGCAACTCAATTCCCAACTTGCCAATTTAATGGTGACCAAATTGTGGCAGTCTTTCTAGAGTCTCATTTAGTTCCAAATACCAAATCCTATTCTCCTTTAGAAATAAGGATATCAACTATGGATAAGGCATGTGAGTGGACTTTGTAGAGATGTATCTATACCTCTTGATCTCTAAAAAGATAATTTCATCCAGGTTTCTCTCTTCCTTGCTCATAATGGATGCCATCATCTTATAATCTCGATCTATGAAGTAGGTGAAGTTGTTGGACTTGTTCACCATTACTTGAGAGTATATATACCAGATTATCCGATGAAGATCACACATGATACTTGGCTTGAAATTCTAGATCCCCATAGGCTCTCTAGGTCTTACAATTCTATACATCTGCTCTGGATTGAACTCTACAAGTTCTTGAGTTGGTGGTTTCTTAGTTCTTAACCACTTGTTGATTCTAGACAGTGAAATCAAGAACTTTTTCCCTCTCATAGTGGTTTCCAACTCATCTTCAATCATAGACTCATTATTAGAATAATGTTCAATAGGTTCTAAGTAGCAATAAAAATGTCTCACAATCTTTGGATAGTAAGGTGAATGCACAGATAATTAAGGCATATTACAGTTCCAGTTTCCATGCTTAGAGTTTGGTATATTACAATTCTCCCCATGTTTAATAAATTTCGTTCTTAAAATTTTGAATATCATATAGAATTATCTATACCTTGGGGAGTTACCTTTCATTACTCAGTCTATCCCATTCATATGCAAGCTTATAGTGCATGCAACACAAATCATCTTATCATCAACAAAGGTCACCAATAAAGCATTCAACAATCATCACAATAGCATTCAACAATTATCATGTAGCATAACATATTCACGGGACCCATTGGTCTAATACCACAGCGATAGGCAACATATGTCTTACGGCCTAGGGCCTCTACCTAATGCTTCATGCACATCGGGTCTTACTACCTTGGGCCTTCACTCGTCACAATGCTGAATGCATAATAATCTACCAGTATAAGTACACACCAGTCTAATAGGTCTTATGGTTAACACTTGTTCCTTAGGTTCTTTGTTATGCATAAGAGGCGTTAACATTATTTTTATAGCTCAGGAGAATCAATAATGCTCCCAGCTAAAAACTTACACAATTATTCTTGGGGCACTATTCATTTGGTAAAGAACATATTTAGTAGATTGTTTATCTTTTTATATAGGGTTACTATCTTCACTCCAAGTATTACTTTTTGAGTTCTTACTATACTCTTATTCATTTCTATCAGAGTTCTACTTTGATTATTAAACTCGCAAAATGTTTCTTAGCCAATGGGCTCATACTGTACGATTACCTATTCCTAGTTCATTTATCATGCTTAGAGAATTCAATTCATCCATAATGTAGATTATATAGTTAACCATATAAAATGTTAATACATAATGGAATAGCGTGTAATAATTCCTCAACTCTTCATCTATAACTTCTTCTCCCGCCACATCGTCCTACACTCCTTTCCTGTGCTCACCTACCTACCTAAATGGTTGGTTGGGGGAGGGTGAGATTCAGGGAAATCTCAGTAGCAAATAGTACCAAAATGCATGTAAGATAAATGCTTAATGTATGACATGCTTGCCTTACATAGACTCATGCTAACATAATAACATACTTGCATGCTCAATGTTTCACATGCATACATATAGCCATAGTAAGAATAGAAACAGAGCTTCAATTATTCATACATACTTCATAAATATTAAGTACATGTAGGATAGGTAAATTCACTACCTTTTGTCTTTGAGTCCCCTCTTGTACATTTTCTTCCAACCATTGAAGCTTCTTCTTTCTTGACTTCTCATGGCCCTCGACACATAGTCATATTATTAGAGCCATGATAAATGAGTGCCCAATGGCCTATGTTAGCCCCATATACATACTTTCACTCTTGGAGTTCACACTTATTGCATTTGGCTCCCTTCTTTCTTAAATTCGCATGGTAGCTAAAAGTTGCCAGCATTTTGACCAAACTTTAAAAAATCATAATTAATTCTAGAGAACTCCAACTGGGGTGGTTCAAATTCCTATTCAAATATATTTAAGTCTATTTTATAAGACAAATATTACTTAGAGCCAATTACAGTCACAGAATTCCAGAACTTTGACTAAAGCCTCATTGCCATAAAAGACATTCCAGATTCAATACCTAAACTTCAAAATTCATATCTCCAAATGTACTAACCCAAATGGCACTTATTACATATCAAATCAAATCTTGACATGTTTAATTTTATTTTAGAAAATTTCATGGCCATTGGGTAACATTTGGTCATTCAAAAACTCACTATAACCAAGCTGCTTCCCAGAAAACAAAATCTAGCAGTACTATGTTCAATTCCAATTTTTGGATTTCAAATCCATTCTTTCTAAAATTATACAACAACCTATTCCTACATAATTTTGCCCAAGGAATACATTGGAGACCTAAAAATTATTAAAGTTATTCTCCTTCTTCATGCCTTATTTTGACAAAAAATCAGGGTTCACGACAACAATTAACCGATTCACAAATCATCCACCAAACTAGTCTCATATGTTAGAGCAAGCGTTTCACCCAAGAGGGGGGGTGAATTGGGTGATAGTAAATTTTTTGTTGCAAATACAAAAACTTGATAGTGAATATAATGCAGTAAATAGTAAGGAGAAATATCACCGAAGTGTACACTGGGAGTTATACTGGTTCGGCCACAACCACTTTGACCTACGTCCAGTCCTCAGAATATCTATGAGAGTTTCACTATAATTTCCAAGATTCAGTGGGTTCTTGGCACCTCAGTACAAGCAAGTTCCTTCGCCTGGACACTCGGTCCCCCTTACAAGTTGTAATCCAATCCCAACTCAAGGTTTCACAACCTTAAGTTACCTCAATAACAAATTTTGAGTTTGAATGAAATATCTCTCTCACAGAGTGAATAAGAATCTCTGAAGTACAGAATTACAAGTATATGTAAAACAGAGTATTGAACGTGAACTTGATAATGCGTTCGTGTGTGTGTTCTTGTTATTTTTCTCTGTTTGGATGTTCCCATATATATAGATGTGTTGGTAATGACCATTTGAACATTTTTTTATCGCCCGTTAGAGTGTGCGCAACCACTGTTGACTTTTCCAGTATTTGAAAAATATCCGTTTGCGGTAGGTGGCGGTAGGTAGCGTTTGAACGTTGCATTTGACTTTCCTTATTTGGTAAGATCTCTTCATTGTTTATCTGCGGATATGCTAAGAATACTAATACAATGAAGGGTTAATCACATAGAAAACAAATCAATGAACGTTGGAATGATTTCTGAATTTTTGGACTTGCATACTCGAGTAGTTACTTGAGTATTTATTAAGTTTACTTGAGTACTTACTCGAGTATCATCGTGAGAGTAATGATAGCAAGTTAATGAATGAACATAACATAACTCAAGTAGTGCATGAAGTAAACAAATTAACAAACTTTGGAAATACCTGTTTACTCGGGTACTTACTCGGGTATGTCACACTTTTCTTTAGAGATTACTCGAGTAGCAACTCGAGTAATCTCTCAAATAAACTTCAGGTTACTCGATGCTTTACTCCAGTAATGTTGGCAGGATTTCTAGACCGAGAGCACTTCAAGTTTGATTACCTTATTAATCGAGTACTTACTCGAGTAAACATAAATTTTCTGCATAGCTTACTCGGGTAGATACTTCAAGTGCTTTGTAAATAACTCTGCAGATTACTCGATTACTGACTCGAGTAATTCAGTTCAAATATTTGATAAAGAGTAATTGAATACCTACATACTGGAGTAGTGCCTTGAGTGAAGTGTGATAAAAGCATATCAAGTTAATCGAGTATTACCTTCAAGTTTTGCTTACACAGGAGGTTACTCGAGTAGCTCCTTGAGTAACATTGGCAGGATTGAAAATGCCGAGAGCAATATATTTCTTGAAGCAGGGGACTCGAATACAGACTCGAGTAACGTTGGCAGGCGGAGAGCAACTAGAAGTCTTTTACCTGGTTACTCGAGTACTCACTCGAGTAATATTGGCAGGCCGAGAGCAACTGCAAGTGATTTACCTGGTTACTCAAGTAGCCACTCGAGTAACGTTGGTAGGCCTAGAGCAACTGGAAGTCTTTTACCTTATTACTCGAGTAACGTTGGCAGGTTACTTGAAGGTTGACTCTGGTTACTTCAAGTTTCTGTCTCATTACTCGAGTACTTACTCGAGTAACCCTTTAGAAATTTTGCCAGTGATGAGGTTTCTTAGCTTTTTCTCTTGGCCTTTCTTCATACTCCAGTGCTTACTTCAAGTGATGATTTGCTCTGTTATTACTTTGTCCAAACTTATTTGTTTATCAAATCTTTTTCATACCATTCTTTGTTATCATCAAAACATGTGAGATCTAACATTCTCCCCCTTTTTGATGATGACAAAACTTGGTGATTTGGAACAAAGTTTTTGAAATTGAGTTCTCAAATAAACACTTCTTGAAGTCAATGGTAATTTTGAAAACCTTTTTGAAATAACTTGTTAAGTGTCAATTCAAAGTGTTTTGGAAAATGTTGAAAACATAACATATTCACCTTGCATACATAATAAACTCATTAGTCCCACAATGTATTATAACTTAAAAACTTAAATGGACTTAAATTGAAATTATAACTTAAAGAATCTTGCATTGAACTTAAAATTGCATTACAAATATGAAAAAGCTCTATGAAAAGCTCCTTAAATCCCATGTACACCCATATACCCAAAATAAAAGTAAACTTAAAAGAAACTCAGAAACTCCACAAAATCATACTCAAGCTCTTCTCCCCCTTTTTGTCTGCATCAATCAAGTGGAGGACTAGAAGGCTTGACCATAGAAATAGGCTTTACAAGAAGAACCAAAGAACCATCTGAACTAGAAGAGTCAAAAGAAGAGGAGCTAGAAGATTTTGGTTCAGGAAGATTTAGTGGAGGGATATGAATGTCATCTCTTAGAGGAACTAGAGGGGGCTGATAGACAATCATAGTGTGGTCTCAAGCTTTTCTGTGGCATCTGCAGAATGATGACCAGAGGATGAGGGAGAGATTTCCTCTGTATAAGTAGGGGATGGAATATGTGTTGGAGATGGTTCAGGCTGAGCTCTGGGTGGTGAATCCTTAATGATAATATGGATAGTCTCATTGGTTTTAGGATTATCCACTGAGCATAGGATATCTCTGGGTCTAGGTTCAAGTGGACTAGAGACTGGAGGTTTGGGAAAGGATATATCAGGGATAGTTGGCTCAACTTCAGTATGATGAATCTCAGAGGGGATGTTCTCTGGAGGTGAGATATTCTCTGGTGCAGATGATGGACCAGCAGAAGGTCCAGGACCCATAGAGTCCAATCTTGCTAGGATCAATTTCAGAGTCTCACCCTAGGCACGCTGATCAGCTAACAACTCCTCATGTCTTTTATCCATCCTTTCAATCAACTCAGCCATCTTGTCATTCATGTGAGTTATCAACTCAGCATTGGTGTTGGCGATGTCTACATGAAATCCCTTGAGCATATTTTAAATGAAGTGTTGAAGTGTGCCATTGAGGAAAGAGGGTGAAGAAGTAGTGGCAGCTGGAGCAGAAGACTGAGTGTCATCCGTTTTACTCGTTTCAGTCTCTGTCTTCTTCTTCTTCTTAGAACCAGACTCTAGAGGACCCTTGAGAGGAATTTCAATATTGAGCTTTGCCAATCTGGTTTCTTCTAATTGGGGTAACTCTCTCAATGTGCTCTTTACTCTCCAAGTACCATATCTTATTTTTCTTCAGGATAAGCGAAATAATCTGAGGATATGGCATAGGAGTAGTGGCTTTCCCATCAATTCTGTACCTCTTCATCTCAGAAAATATGTATTCCCCCAGATCATTTTGTTCCTTCAGGAGTAAAGAAGCAAACCACTTATAGTCCCGGTCAGAGAAATGGGTGTAGTTATTGGCTTTGTTCACAAGGGATCTAGAGTAGATATACCAAAGAACCCTGTGATGATCACACATGTCACTCGGGTTAAAATTAAGTGGACCCACTAGCTCACTAGGTCTTAGGACAGTGAAAATTTGGTTTAGTTCAAGTTTGGAGTAGATGTCATCTGGAGAGTTTTCTATTCCTAACCAAACATTGATCCTAGAAGGTGAGATAAGGATTTTCTGGCCTCTAACAGTTATGGTCATTTCTTCCTCTGTAGAAGTCCTATTGGGTTCATCTAGGATTTCTAGATTGCAGTAAAAATGAGTAACAACTTTTATGCAAAAAGGAAGTCTAATTGATAGCCAAGGCATAAAAGGTTCAAGAAAGGGACTTAGGTCATACTTCAATACCTCTTGAGGTACCTTGAGATCCACACAGTGAGTTTTACAGACTTTTCTTCTTGAGAATTGTGTGAGATACCTCTGATATTCCTTCAGTTTGTTGACATTGAACCCCTTTGGAGGTTTAGTGATCTCCTCTTCTAGCAATTCTGACTTCTTGGATGATTGCTCCTTCTCTAGTTGATCAAGAATTCCAGCCATTGCCTTAGCCATATTCACATCATACTTGGGCTTTTTGGAGGGTTTTGGAGTAAAAGAGGGAGTGGAAGAATCAGAAGGTGGAGGAGAAGGTGACTTAGCACTTTTGCCTCTCCCAGTAGAGGTACTCTTCTTTGATTGAGCCCTTGTGACCACTGGCTCTTTAATCACAACACCTTTCTCCTTTGGTTTCGGTTGAGGTTTTGGTTGGATTTTGGCTTTTGATCTAGGTGTGAGTTTTTGTCTTTTTCTGGGAGGCGAAGAAAGAGGGTCAGAGAGTTGTAGGGATCCAGAAGAATCTGTAGGAGTAAGATTTTTGGTTCTAACCATTTTAATTCAGGGAAAAACTTGAAATCTCAGAAAAATAGAGTGAGAAGTCGTGAGTTAGGGCAAGATGAATCTGAACAAAATAGAAAGTTTTTGGAGCTAAGATTTGATGGGTTTTGACGGAAATCAAGTAAGGAAGAGATTGTGAAAACTTTTTGTGAGAGGACTGGTTGATTTACTCAAGGAGATTTTGTGGAAATGACCGAGTTTGTGACAGATAAAGACCTAGAACCCGACGTTACTCGAGGACTTGCTCGAGTAAATATCATGTTTACTCGAGTCCCTACTCGAGTGATCATATAGAAAATTTCTAAAATAATTCATTTAAAGTGCGTACCTGGCATGAATAATATTGTAATTATCCATGTATGTTCCCTCGATCATTTGATAACCATTTAAGAATAGATTTGAGTTGATTCTCATCGAGTTTGTGATCTAGACCTGTAGTTACTCGAGGCCTTACTCAAGTAATCTTCAAGTATACTCGAGGCTTCCCTCAGGTAACCTGTCTTTTCTACTTTTGACTGTTCATTTCTCACCAAATAAACCGTTTGATTTAAATTTCAGGTGACTTGAGACTTTACTGCCAGTTTTGGAAGACCATTACTCGAGTACGTACTCGAGTAATGTGCTCTTTTACTTCAAGTTGTCCCTCGGGTGTCAGACATTACTTGAAGTTGGTACTCCAGTAATGGTGTCCTCTGATAACCTCTGTTTTTTTCTCAAAACAGAGTTTCAATCTTCCTGCAAAACAAGTTTCTACATACTCCGATGCTTAAATTAGTAATCATCAAAACATTATCAAATATCTTTATCTAACATTATAAGAAATTGAAATAACTTACAATTCATTGGGATTTACCATTCCCAATTTTCTTTTAATATGTAGAAATTGATCTTTTGCAAGAGGTTTGGTGAAGATATCAGCTAGTTGAAGATGAGTAGGAATGAATATCACTTTCACATCTTTCTTTTGGACATGATCTCTGATGAAGTGATGTCTAACATAGATATGCTTTGTTCTAGAATGTTGAACTGGATTCTTTGCCAAGCTTATCGTACTGGTATTTTCACAATAGATTGGTATTTCTTTGAGATAAATACCAAGATCTTATAGTTGTTGTTTTAACCATATCACTTGTACACACCAACTTGAGACTGCAACATATTCGGCTTCCGTTGATGAAAGAGACACAGTATTTTGTTTCTTGCTGAACCATGACACAAGAGATCTTCCAAGAAATTGATCTTGTCCGCTCGTACTCTTTCTGTCTGTCTTTTATCCTCCATGATCAGAATCTGAATATACAATTAGATATTCACTTCTTCCTTTGGGATACAATAGACCCAATTCTGGTGTGTCAGCAAGGTATCTAAAGATTCGTTTGACAGTTTCAGCATATGATTCCTTTGGTGCTGATTGATATCTTGCACATATGCTAACACTGAATTGGATGTTCGGTCTGCTTGTCGTGAGATAGAGTAATGATCCAATTATTCCTCTGTATTTTGTGATGTTGTAGTCTTTCCCTTTGACATCAGCATCAAGCAACGTAGTTGATCTCATAGGTGTGTCCATTCCATTTGCTTCATCCATTCCATACTTCTTCAATAACTCTTTCAAGTACTTTGTTTGAGATATAAAGATTCCATTCTTTCTTTGTTTGATTTGCAAACCGAGAAAGAAATTCAATTCTCCCATCATTGACATCTCAAACTCTCCCTGCATTATCTCAGAAAATTCCTTACACAAAGATTCATTAGTAGCACAAAAAACAATATCATCAACATATATTTGAACAATTAAAATATCATCACGTTTTCTTTTTGTAAAAAGTGTTGTATCAACTTTTTCTCGTACAAAACCTTGATCAATAAGAAATTTACTTAGCCTTTCGTACCATGCTCTAGGAGCTTGTTTTAAACCATATAAAGCCTTTTTGAGTTTGAAAACATGGTCAGGTTTGGTTATATCTTCAAAACCTGGAGGTTGCTCTACATATACTTCTTCCATAATGTAGCCATTTAGAAATACACTCTTTACATCCATTTGATAGAGTTTGAATCCTTTGATGCATGCAAAGGCTAAGAGTACGCGTATAGCATCTAATCTAGCCACTGGAGCATACGTTTCCTCATAATCAATTCCTTCTTCCTGATTATAGCCTTTGGCCACCAATCTTGCCTTGTTTCTGACAATAATTGCAGATTCATCGAGTTTGTTCTTGAATACCCATTTAGTGCCAATGATCTTATGATCCTTAGGTCGGGGTACCAAATCCCAAACTTGATTTCTTTCAAATTGATTTAGTTCTTCTTGCATTGCTATAACCCAATCATTATCTGATAGGGCTTCATCAATGTTAGAAGGTTCAATCTCAGAAATAAATGCAGAAAAACTTACTTCATTGAAAATTCTATTTCTAGTTTTGATCCCTTCATTCACATCTCCTATGATTTAATTTAAGGGATGACTTTTATTGTATTTCCAGGTTCTAGGTTGTCCTAGTGATTGCTCTTATTCCTTGGTTTCATCAACTTCTAGAATAAGAGATTTAGAAATAGATTGACCATTTTCTTGATTTAAAACAACTTCATGTTCTTCATTAATGGTTTTATCAGAGGATTCAAATTCATCAAATACAATATGAATTGATTTTTCAACAACACATGTTCTTTTATTGAAAACTCTATATGCTTTACTTCGGTTAGAATATCCTAGGAAAATTCCTTCATCAGTTTTATAATCAAATTTTCCTAAGTTATCTTTACCATTATTATGAATAAAACACTTACAACCGAATATGTGTAGATGAGCAATGTTTGGCTTCCTTTCTTTGTACAGCTCGTATGGTGTCTTTCCAAGTTTTGTTCTAATATAGGCTCTATTTGAAATATAGCATGCTGTACTCATAGCATCAGCCCAGAAAACTTGAGACACGTTGTCACACCCCACCGCCGTCTCACCCCACCGGGCCACAACGGTTGGTGCCCTCTCCCACCAACCGGGTGCGGAGAGGCTGGGTACACTACGTCGACCCAGGACTCACAAGAGTCCCTCGCTCCCCAAGCGAGATTTTTCGCCTCCGTGGGAATCGAAGCCACTACCTGGGGGTAAGTAGCGCCTCAATGCATTCCCACTACCACTTGAGCTAGGTAGCTCAAGTGGTAGTGGGAATGCATTGAGGCGCTACTTACCCCCAGGTAGTGGCTTCGATTCCCACGGAGGCGAAAAATCTCGCTTGGGGAGCGAGGGACTCTTGTGAGTCCTGGGTCGACGTAGTGTACCCAGCCTCTCCGCACCCGGTTGGTGGGAGAGGGCACCAACCGTTGTGGCCCAGTGGGGTGAGACGGCGGTGGGGTGTGACAATAAAAAGGCGCCTTTTTATTGTCACACCCCACCGCCGTCTCACCCCACCGGGCCACAACGGTTGGTGCCCTCTCCCACCAACCGGGTGCGGAGAGGCTGGGTACACTACGTCGACCCAGGACTCACAAGAGTCCCTCGCTCCCCAAGCGAGATTTTTCGCCTCCGTGGGAATCGAAGCCACTACCTGGGGGTAAGTAGCGCCTCAATGCATTCCCACTACCACTTGAGCTACTTAGCTCAAGTGGTAGTGGGAATGCATTGAGGCGCTACTTACCCCCAGGTAGTGGCTTCGATTCCCACGGAGGCGAAAAATCTCGCTTGGGGAGCGAGGGACTCTTGTGAGTCCTGGGTCGACGTAGTGTACCCAGCCTCTCCGCACCCGGTTGGTGGGAGAGGGCACCAACCGTTGTGGCCCGGTGGGGTGAGACGGCGGTGGGGTGTGACAATAAATTCCAATGATTAAACACGTTCCTTTCTACTCCTAACCACTTTATTGACTATTCCATTAGGTTACAACTACCATTTAGTATCAATTTGGGCAGCATAACCCCTAGGGAAACCCATTTTCCATTTTTACAACCAATGGCAATCCGGCGAAATTTCACCGATTAAATTGCCCACAACAGCCAGAATAGTCAATATACAAGAGTTTGGAAGTTACCTCAAGCTCCCACTAGCTTTTCCTTGTCTTGGCTGAAACCCTAGCCCCTTTTAAACAGAAAAATTAAGCTTCAAATACCTTAATCCATGTAGAAGAGAAGCTTAGGAGAAGGATCATACGCGTTAGGTACGAATTCACCGAAGAAATCGATCTACCTCGCGAGTTTTCTCCTTCCTTCTCCCTATTTTCTCCAAGCTCTCTCTCACGTTTTTCTTTCTCAAATGGCGTCAGGAAATGGCTGATGAAGATGAAGGAATTGCTTTTAATTCCATGCTGATGTCATCTTTAATTATGATGATGTCATAATTCCAAAATTGGCATTTTCGGATTTTCTGGCAGATTTTCTGCCCAATCTTTGAAAAATCATAACTAATTCTAGAAAAATAAAAATGAGGTGATCCCAAAGCCAAATGAAAGGTATTTAAGTCCTCTTCATTGGAAAAATATCATCCATTACTAGAAATCACCAAAAAATTCCAGAATTACACAAATGTCATCACTGCCCCAAAACAGAGTCCATTTTCGACCTCAAACTTTGGACAGTCATATCTCCCAGTTCCCAAAACGAAATTGCACAAATTATATGTCCATTTTAAAGCTTGGGATGTGAACTTCATGACTGGAAATTTTCATAATTTTCTGACATCATTTGCCTAGTCAAAACAGCCACACGAGAAGATTGCCCAGACAGAATTCACAATGGACAGCATTTCCAGTTTTGCAACCAATGTGTCCAATCCAATTTAAATCAATTCCAATGATTAAATACCACAACATGACACCATTTCCATCACAATACCCCATTCAATTCTTCCCTCTATTCTAAGTCAATTTGGATGTTAATCCACAATTGAACTCAAATACAGGGTTTTGGCGTTGCTCATAACACAAGCAACTACAATCCTCTTTATATTCTCTAAAAGGGTTCATTAATCACTAACCACGTCCACTTTTGTAGTTATTAACCCCTAATCACAATTTGGGATCTTGCTAAACCGGGGCTTAGCAATCCACTAATCTCAGGCTTATTCTCTAGCCTCGAGTCTCAAAATTCGGGGTATTACACACGTTCTTTTCATTTATCATTGCTCTAGCCATTTCAGTGAGCACTCTATTCTTACGTTCCACGACTCTATTTTGTTGAGGTGTCCTTGGAGCAAAGAAATTGTGATCAATGCCATTAGTATCACAATATTCTTCAAAGGCTTGATTTTCAAATTCTCCACCATGATTGGTCCTAATACCTGTAATGGACATACCTTTTGCACTTTCTTGGCAAAAACAATAAATTCTTCAAAGGTTTCATCCTTTGATGATAGAAAAATAACCCATGTAAATCTGGAGAAGTCATCAACAATGACCAATGAATATAAGTTGCCACCAAGACTCTTTACTTTGCTGGGCCAACTAAATCCATATGCAATAATTGTAGTGGTCTATTTGTTGAAATCTCATTTTTCAATTTGAAAGATTATTTAGTTTGTTTACCTTTTTGACATGTGTCACAAATCAAGTCATTTTTGAAATTTAGTTTGGGTAATCCAAGAACTAAATCCTTTTTGAGTAGTTTGCCTAATTGATGCATATTGACATGAGCCAATCTCTTATGCCATAGCCAACTTTCATCGGCATTACTCAGAAAACAATTTTCAGATTCATTTCTACTAATATCTAGAGTATAACAATTACCTTCCCTTTTTGCTCTGAGCTTAGCCTTGATATTCTTCTTATAAAGTAGTAAGTCATTCTTGTTGATAATTAGACATTCCTCTGAGTTAAATATTACCCAGTTGTTTTTGTCTGCACTTTGACTTACACTCAGCAAATTGTGGCACAATCCTTCGACATAGTATACGTCTTTGACTTATATGCCTTTGTCATTTTTGATTTCACCAATTCTTGCTATCCTTTCGGATTGATTTCCTCCAAATTTTACCTTTCCACCTTCTTTAGGTTACAATTTGGTAAAACTTTAGAAATCACCGGTCATATGTCTAGAGCATCCACTGTTTATGTACCACTTGTTGTTTTTGGATGCTTTGAGACATATCTGTAATTAAATACGATTAAGTCTTGTTAGATCCCAAGTTTTGATGATAACAAAAAGACAAGTGTGTACAAATCATAGTTTTATAAGTTTAAGAAATGGTTA
The DNA here is from genome assembly GCA_963210345.1 of Inga oerstediana. NCBI lineage: Eukaryota > Viridiplantae > Streptophyta > Magnoliopsida > Fabales > Fabaceae > Inga > Inga oerstediana. Next base: position 31,932,756 of record OY723407.1, on the reverse strand, counting down.
CAAAGTTACCAAATGCATATAGCAATGTTTTCTGGTATCTGCTGTCAAATTGAACTGGAGTGCTCGAGCATGAGCTTTACACTCGAGCATAGATCCCTTCTGTGCTCGAGCAGGTACGAGTGAAAGCCAGAAAGTGTTCACCCGAGAGGTATGCCACTGTTATACTCACTGATTCACTCGAGCACTGGAGTTTGCACTCGAGCAGAGAAGCCATTCTCACTCGAGCACATGCGAGTGAAGGTCCGCTAGTGCTTGGCCGAGAGCAAGTATTATCATGCTTCCTTGATTCACTCGAGCAGAGACATCAATGCTTGAGCATGAGCATTCTGTACTCGAGCAAGGTACTGCGAGTGCTTGGCCGAGAGTCATGAAGTTCAGAGAAGCGCAAGTGTGTTCGAGCACAACCTTATATGCTCGAGTGACACATCAGCACTTGCGAGTGAAAATTCTATCCCTCTCCAAATCTGATGCGAGTGCTTGTTTAAATGGTATATTACTTGAGAATATTCTTCTCACTCGAGCAGGAGTCTATGTGCTCGAGTGAGGGCCCACATCACCTGCGAGTGATAAATTTATCCCTCTGAAATCCTGATGCGAGTGTTGGTATTGAGAGCATATTCCTTGAGAATATGCGTCTCACTCGAGCAGGAGTGTGTGTGCTCGAGTGAGGGACCACATCACCCGCGAGTACAAAATCTCACTCTTGCTAAAATGATATGCGAGTGATGACCCGAGAAGACACTCCCAGTGGAAAATGCAAGATCACTCGAGCAGGAGGAATTGTGCTCGAGTGAGACCCCACATCACTCGCGAGTGAGAATTCTGTCTCTCTGAAATCCTATGCAAGCACAACCCGATAACTGAAGCACAAAGAGGAAAATAGGAAGATCACTCGAGTGAGCCCTTTCATGCTCGAGTGATGCTCTGCCAGATCACCAAAAATACCAAGTCTCACAACGTTCAATCCGAATATGGTTTATTGTTATTTATTCATATCATCATTACTTATTATAATTGTTTAACATCATTTTGAATGTATTATAAGTGTGATACAGGAAGATGAACATTTGAAACAAGCTGACACGGAGAAAGTCAAATAACGGCAGACAACATCATTACAAGCACGCTCGCACCTACCACATTCAGAATATTCAAACATGCGCGTGTCATTCCACAGTTGCAAAAGCTCCGCTCCTCAAACTATGATTACTCAAACGGGCAAAATCTGAACATCTATATATACAGAGATTCAGAGATAATCAACAGAAGAACGAAGCACAAGATTTCACAAGCTTATACATGAGTCTTTGCTATTCATCATTTTCTCTGTATACACATTGATCTTCAGTGTTTATTTATTTGCTCTGTGAGAGAGTCTTCATACAATTCAAATTTTATGCTTATTTGATCTCAAGGTATTGGGACCTTGAGAGGGTAGATTTCCTTACGAGAGAAGCAGTTGAGAGAATTCCTTGTTAAACTTTTCACTCATAAGTCTTATAAGATACAAGCAGAAGAGAACGTTGCTGCTCGTAAGACTTACAGTGGTGTAAGCAGGAGAAAACGTTGCTGCTCATAAGTCTTGTATACATAAGCAAGTGAGAAGGGTCATAGGTTGTTTTTCTGCACGTAAGACTTGTCGTAAGGGGGAGAGGAATTTCTTAGTGAGAGAATATTTCTGCTCGTAGTCCTTTCAAGGACGATTGTGGTTTTGTGGCGTTCTGAGAGCCCATTGAATCTTGGAGGTATAGTGAAAATCTCAGTAGGTCTTGATCTCTGAGGACTGGACGTAGGCCTGGTTGTTAGGCCGAACCAGTATAACTCTCTGTGTTCAAATCTTCTCAACTCTACTCTATCTACTATATTTTTCATATCTCCACATCAAGCGAAAAATTTATAACATCACCCAATTCACCCCCCTCTTGGGTGAAGCTTGCCTCTTTCATTTGGTATCAGAGCAAGGTCTTCTCCGAAGAGCCTAACAGCTTGAGAAGGATCCGATAAATGGCAACAATGGGTGAAAATATCCTTCCCAATGGAGCTTCAATCACTAGACCTCCTGGTTTTGCTGGAGAACATTTTTCGTTCTGGAAAGCTAAATTCAGAGTGTTCGTGATGGCTAATGAGTACGGCTTGTGGAATGTAATACAAGATGGTGACTATGTTCCAATAAAGAAAATCGAAGATAGAGCTGTTAAGAAGAGTCCAGAGGAGTTTGACGAGAATGATAAAAGGTTAGTAACATTAAATAGTAAAGCTATTTTAATGATACAGAGTGCTCTTAGTCAAAAAGAATACTTTCATATATGTACTCTACCAACTGCCAAAGATATGTGGGATACTCTTGAAATTGCTCACGAAGGTACATCTGGGATCAAAGAAAATAGAATCAATACTCTAATTACAGAATATGATTTATTTCGTATGAAACCTGGAGAAGGTATATCAGAATTCGAACTCAGGTATACTCATCTTGTTAATCAATTATCTGCTCTTGGAAAGTCGTTTGATCAAAATTCCCAGGTAAGAAAGATTCTTAATATTCTTACGAAAGAATGGGAAATGAAGGTGACAGCTATCAAAGAAGCTAAAGGAGAATCTATGAGATCCGTAGCTGCTCTCTTTGGAAGTCTTTCCGAGTATGAAGGTAAGTTGAGATTCAAAAAGGAACTTGAAGAATTTGATGATAAAAAGAAAAAGGGAGTTGCACTTAATGCTATCAAAGAAGAAGAAGAATCTTCTGAAAATGAAGTTGTCCCTAATGATGATGAAATGGGAATGATCGTGAGAAAATTCAAGAGGTTCTAAAGAAGAGGTCAAAAGAATTTCAAAAACTATCAAGGTGGACCAAGCAAGAAAGAAAACAAAGAACAACAGATAGTATACTATGAATGTGGGAAACCTGGACACATCAAATCTGAATGTTTCAGAAACAAAGACAAAAAGAAGCTGAAAAAGAAAGCATATATATAATCCATATGGGGTGATAGTTCGTCAGACAAAGAAAGTGACAACTACGAAGTAGCAAATCTATGCTTGGTAGCCAAGGAAGAAGAATCAGACTCTGAGGTAAGTGATTTTGAACCTTCCTATGATGAATTGTTATCTGAATATAATGCATTGCATACAGAGTACATCAAAGTAGCTAAAGGAATTGTTAGCTATAAGAAGAAAGTAAAAGAATTAGAAAGTACTGTCATATCATCATATGAAATGTGTAAAGAGAAAGATAAGAAAATAGATGATTTATCAAAAATTGTTGAAAAGTTTATTAAAGGAAGTGAAACTCTTAAGGTTATTTTAAATTATCAGAAAGTTTCATTTGATAAATCTGGAATTGGATATAATTCTATTCATGATAAGAATAAAGGATATAAGAAGAATAGTAGAGCATATCTTAAATATTTCAGGAATTCTGTGCATACATCAAATCCATTTGCATCATACAGTTATTGTAACAGGAAAGGACATTATACTTCATCATGTTATTTCAAAAAGGGACAGGTTGTTGGAACATATAAATGGGTTCCGAAAGGGACACATACATCACATACTAACCACAAAGGACCCAAGAAAGTGTGGGTACCTAAAACTTGATAATCTTATTCTAGGTATGTCTCAAAGCATCTCGAGCGAACAAATGGTATATTGATAGTGGATGTTCGAGACACATGACTGGTGACAAAAATAAGTTCACCATGCTAGAAACCAGAGAAGGAGGAAAGGTAACATTTGGAGGTAATCAATCTGGATGTATTTCTGGAATTGGTGAAGTGGGAAAATCTGATGGTGTTCAAATCAGCAGAGTGTATTATGTTGAGGGATTATGCCACAATCTCCTGAGTGTAAGTCAAAGCACTGACAAAGATAACTGGGTGATTTTTGACTCAAAAGAATGCTTGATAGTGAACAAGAAAGATCTGCCACTAAACAAAGAATCTATCAAAGCAAAGATCCGAGCTCAAAGGGACGGTAATTGTTATACTATTGATTTAAATTCAAATTCTCTTGAAAATTGTTTTCTTAGTCGATCAGAGGAAAGTTGGTTATGGCATAAGCGTCTGGCTCATGTCAATATGAATCAACTTGGTAAATTAATTAGAAAAGATTTAGTTGTTGGTCTTCCCAAACTCAAATTCAAAGATAATATGATTTGTGACGCATGTCAGAAAGGAAAACAAACTAAATCCTCTTTTAAAACGAAGTATGAGATTTCTACTTCAAAACCTTTACAATTACTTCATATGGATTTGGTAGGACCTGCAAGAGTAAAAAGTTTTGGAGGAAATTTATATACGTTAGTAATTGTTGATGATTTTACAAGATTTGCATGGACTATATTTATTGCTTCAAAAGATGAAACTTTTGCTGAATTTATTATGTTTACCAAAAAGGTTCAAAATGAGAAAGGTATTTCTATTGTTTCTATTAGGACGGACCATGGAGGAGAATTTGATAATCAACTATTTGAAAACTACTGCAACAACGAAGGAATAGATCATAACTTCTCTGCTCCTAGAACACCTCATCAAAATGGAGTAGTGGAAAGAAAGAACAGAGTTCTTACAGAAATGGCAAGAGCATTACTTAATGAAAAAGAAATGTCACAAGTGTTCTGGGCAGATGCAATGAGTACTGCTTGCTACATCTCAAACCGAGCATATATTCGCAAATCACTTGGAAAGACGCCTTATGAACTTTACAAAGGAAGAAAGCCAAATCTTGCTCATCTACATATCTTCGGGTGTAAGTGTTTCATTCACAATAATGGTAAAGAAAACTTAGGTAAATTTGATTCAAAGTCTGATGAAGGTATATTTCTAGGATATTCTAATAGAAGTAAGGCTTATAGAGTTTTCAATAAAAGAACTTGTACTGTTGAAGAATCTATTCATATTGTGTTTGATGAAATTGAATCTCAGACAAAACTTATTGATGAAGAAGAAATGGATTCAATCAAGAAAAACAAATCTATTTCAAAACAAGATGATTTTGAATCAAATGATTTTCAAAATTTAGAAGATGTCGATGATCATGCTCAACCAAAAGCATGGAGACATATGAAGGATCATCCAATTGATCAAGTTATAGGAGATATTCATGAAGGTGTCAAAACCAGAAACAAAATCCTCAATGAGGTAACCTTCTCTGCATTTATTTATGAAATTGAACCTTCTAATATTGAAGAAACTTTTTCTGACAATGATTGGGTGATTGCTATGCAAGAAGAACTAAATCAGTTTCAAAGAAATCAAGTTTGGGATTTGGTTCCACGACCTAAAGATCATACGGTTATAGGAACCAAATGGGTTTTCAAAAACAAACTTGATGAATCAGCAATCATTGTGAGAAACAAAGCAAGATTGGTTGCCAAAGGCTATAATCAAGAAGAAGGTATTGATTATGAGGAAACATATGCTCCAGTGGCAAGATTGGAAGCTATACGAGTACTCCTAGCCTTTGCTTGCATTAAAGGTTTTAAACTTTATCAAATGGATGTGAAAAGTGATTTTCTAAATGGTTATATTATGGAGGAAGTATTTGTAGAACAACCTCCTGGTTTTAAAGATGAAACAAAACCTGACCATGTCTTCAAAATTAAGAAAGCACTATATGGTTTGAAACAAGCACCTAGAGCTTGGTATGAAAGACTAAGCAAATTTCTTCTTGATCAAAGTTTTGTCAAAGGTAAAGTTGATACAACTCTATTCATCAAACATAACAAAAATGATATTCTAATTGTTCAAATTTATGTTGATGATATTATTTTTGGTGCTACTAACGAATCTATGTGTCAAGAATTCTCTAAGATTATGCAGGGAGAATTTGAAATGTCCATGATGGGAGAATTGAACTTCTTTCTTGGACTTCAAATCAAACAAAAGAATTATGGTATATTTATATCTCAGACAAAGTATTTGAAAGAGTTGTTAAAGAAATTTGGATTAGATAATGCTAACGGAGCTGATACTCTAATGAGTTCTACAACTCTGTTGGATGCTGATGTAAAGGGACCTAGCTTCAACATCACTAAGTATAGAGGAATGATTATCTCATTATTTTATCTCACAGGTAGCAGGCCAGATATTCAGTTCAGTGTGGGAATGTGTGCAAGGTATCAATCCACTCCCAAGGTATCACATGCAGAGACAGTAAAAAGAATCTTCAAATATCTAGGAGATACTTCAGAGCTTGGTCTTGGTATCCGAAAAGAGGGAATGAGTATTTATTGGCATATTCAGATTCAGATCACGGAGGATATAAAACTGACAAAAAGAGTACCAGTGGTCAATGTCAATTTCTGGGAGGCTCTCTAGTATCATGGTTCAGCAAGAAGCAGAACACAGTTTCATTATCCTCGACTGAAGCTGAATATATAGCTGTAGCAAGTTGCTATTCTCGAGTGTTATGGTTGAAACAACAACTTCAAGATTTGGGAATTTATTTAAAAGAAATTCCAATTTATTGTGATAACACTAGCACGATAAGCTTGGCCAAGAATCCTGTACAACATTCAAGGACCAAACACATAGACATTCGACATCACTTCATTCGAGATCATGTTCAAAAGAAGGATGTCAAAGTGGAATTCATACCAACTCATCTTGAACTTGCGGATATTTTCACAAAGCCAATTGCAAAAGATCAATTTTTATATATTCGAAGAGAATTGGGAATGGTTAATCCCAATGAGTTGTAAGTTTTCTTGTTAAAATATTTTAATTAAATGTTCCTTTTGATGATAACCATACTGATTTTGGCATCGGAGTGTTAAAAACCATTTTGCAGGTCTATCACTCGAGCACTGAGAGTGCTGCTCGAGTGATAAGCTGTCTCACTCAAGCACAAATAGCTCTGCTCGATCACAGCACTGTTGAAAATACTCTGCTTTCTGATATGAAAAACAGAGGTTAACAGAGGAAACAAGAATACCAAGAGTCTATCTCAAAAGCAACAGTGAGAGATGAACTCACTCACGAGTGAGGAACTCTCACTCGAGCATGATATGAACATGCTTGAGGTGAGGAGTGTCTGCTCGAGTGAAGAGGAAGAATGTCTTTCCAAAAGCAATCCAAATCATGGTTACTCAAATGATCTTGGAAGATTTGAGTACAAAGATACAAAATATAGCAAGAAATCCATAATCCAGGTATGTTTTTACATGTTTTCTTAAATTTTCCAGAATATCACTCGAGCACAGATAGAACACACTCGAGCACAGTATGAACATCACTCGAGCACTAGGGTTTATGCTGGAGCACTGTCACTTATATCAGTTACACAGAAGCTCAGAACGTCACACTTCCTACTGTCACTCGAGGTGTCTCGTCACTCGAAGGGCGTAACTCTTCACCTTCAACCATTTCTCTTCAATCAATTGCGTCCATTTGCCTCAAATCATCGTTACAACTCTTTAATCCTCTATAAAAGGTGATTCTTACCCTTTGCATTTCTCATTTGTGCCCTAATCTCAGTTTGCTTTTCTCTTCACTTTCAAAAACTGTGAGTTCTTGCTTCTCTTTCACTTTCTCTACAATGGCAAGAACCAAAATGCCCTCTATCTCTCAAAGATCTCACTCTCCTTCTCCTACTCATTCTGCTGCCAGTGCATCTGGTACCCCAGAACCAACACCTCCATCTCCCAAAATCTCTTCCTCACCGTCACCTCCTCCTAAACCCAAGACCAAAAAGAGGACTCATTCAACAAACAACTTCGGGAAGCATTGGAGAAGTCCAAACTTGACAAGATAGTTGGAAAGATCGCTTCTCAAGCCGGTGTTTCAAGTTCACACCAAGCAAGGCAATCAAGTGCCTCTGCTTCAGGAGCACCTTCTGCCTCACAAGCACCAGTGGATGATCACATCACCAGTCCTCCTGAGGGATTTATTGTTGAGGAACTCAAGGCACTGTCTCAGAAGGTATTTGATGATGAGTTTATTCATAGGCACTTCTGTCCTGTTGTGTATGTGGATTTAGATTATCTGAAGAAGAATTGCCATTTGGATTTATATCCTTATCTTCAATACTATGCTCCCTGGCTAAATATCCTATACCATATTCTCCCACTGTTGTGAAAACATTTTATTGCAATATGAGGTCCCATAATATTAAGTCTAGATCTGGTGAATTGATTGAGGAAGCAGTATCTATAACTGTTAAAGGAAAGTTTATTATGATATCTGCTAAGATCATAAATGACTTGCTTGGGTATGTTGCACCACCTCCTGATCCACCCTCTTTTTCTGCCAATGAAGCCTTCCAAATTTTGAGACCAAAAGACCCCATAGGCCCTCTCAATTTTAAACCCATTGATATGCCTGATTTTCATAGAGTCCTTTATTATATATATTCCCGGAGCATTATTAATAAGTCCAAAAATTTTACCCATTTTGCTCAAAAGGATTACTATATGTTGGCCTCTTGATTGCCGGGCAACAAAGGAATGTGGGGGAGATTATCTTCAATGAGATGAGAAGATTTCGATTTTCTTCATCAAAATCCACAACCATACCATACCCTCAGCTTGTATCCTTCATCCTGATGTAAAACAAGATATGGTATTTGGAAGGAACTGAAAAGGTACTCATTTTAAGGTTTGGTAAGACTTAACTAACTCATATGGGTATTAATCTTCCTGTGAGTCGAACCAAAGCCACATCTAAGAGGGAAACCACTCCATCCAGAGGTGATGAGGCACAATCATCTGCTCAAGGTCCCATTCCTCCTCCTTCCTTCATTAATGCCTCTCTTTCCAACCATGTGACTGAGGCAAACAATCAAGCTGTATCAAGTCTGAAGAAGGAGTTAGTGACTGAGTATGAGAAGCTTGTGGAAAAGATGGAGGCACAGGTCATTAAATTGGTAGACAAGGCCAATACCAATTTTGAGTTGATGTTCAAGTCTCAGGATGAGATGTCTCAGAGGATAACAAATATGGAGACCTTCTTGCACTCACATTTCCCCTCTTCATCTTCAGAGGTGCCTCCAGAGACCACTCATACCTCTGTACCACAGACTCATGTACTCTTCACCGATCCAAATTCTAATGTTGATGTCACTTTTGATCGGTCGCCTTCAATACCTCCCTCATCCTCTGTACCACAGCCATCATCTCCACCAATTGACCCTCTCACTGCCATGGTTTCATTTGTTCCACCTCCTGGTACCACTTTTCCTCAGTCCCCTTCTGATGCTGACAAAATGGGAGAGAAGGATATGTGATGATTTCTGAGCTTTGGGATGTATTGGGAGTTTGGGTAGATTTTCTGTATGGGGTAGGATTTGATGTTATTTTAGATTATCAGTTATTATGTTATTAGCTATGTCAAAGTTTGAAATCAAGTTTAATATTAATGACTATTTTCATGTTTCAAGTTATTAAGTTATTTGCCTCATACTATGCTTATCTTGGTTGTTAAGTGTCCAGAGGAAGTATTGCAGGGAAACTTGAACTTAAAACTAAAACTTGATATGCATTTGGAAACAATGAAGTATTTCAAAAAATTTTCAATCTTAATCAATCTTTCTTAAACTTCCATCACAAAGGTTTTGTCATCATCAAAAAGAGGGAGAATGTTAGATCCCAAGTTTTGATGATAACAAAAAGACAATTGTGTACAAATCATGGTTTTATAAGTGTAAGAAATGTTTACAAAGTTACCAAATGCATATAGCAATGTTTTTTGGTATCTGCTGTCAAATTGAACTGGAGTGCTCGAGCATGAGCTTTGCACTCGAGCATAGATCCCTTCTGTGCTCGAGCAGGTGCTAGTAAAAGCCAGAAAGTGTTCACCCGAGAGGTATGCCACTGTTATACTCACTGATTCACTCGAGCACTGGAGTTTGCACTCGAGCAGAGAAGCCATTCTCACTCGAGCACATGCGAGTAAAGGTCCGCGAGTGCTTGGCCGAGAGCAAGTATTATCATGCTTCCTTGATTCACTCGAGCAGAGACATCAATGCTCGAGCATGAGCATTCTGTACTCGAGCAAGGTACTGTGAGTGCTTGGCCAAGAGTCATGAAGTTCAGAGAAGCGCAAGTGTGCTCGAGCACAACCTCATATGCTCGAGTGACACATCAGCACTTGCGAGTGAAAATTCTATCCCTCTCCAAATCTGATGCGAGTGCTTGTTTAAATGGTATATTACTTGAGAATATTCTTCTCACTCGAGCAGGAGTCTGTGTGCTCGAGTGAGGGCCCACATCACCTGCGAGTGATAAATTTATCCCTCTCAAATCCTGATGCGAGTGTTGGTATTGAGAGCATATTCCTTAAGAATATGCGTCTCACTCGAGCAGGAGTGTGTGTGCTCGAGTGAGGGACCACATCACCCGCGAGTACAAAATCTCACTCTTGCTAAAATGATATGCGAGTGATGACCTGAGAAGACACTCCCAGTGGAAAATGCAAGATCACTCGAGCAGGAGGAATTGTGCTCGAGTGAGACCCCACATCACTCGCGAGTGAGAATTCTGTCTCTCTGAAATCCTATGCAAGCACAACCCGATAACTGAAGCACAAAGAGGAAAATAGGAAGATTACTCGAGTGAACCCTTTCATGCTCGAGTGATGCTCTGCCAGATCACCAAAAATACCAAGTCTCACAACGTTCAATCCGAATATGGTTTATTGTTATTTATTCATATCATCATTACTTATTATCATTATTTAACATCATTTTGAATGTATTATAAGTGTGATACAGGAAGATGAACGTTTGAAACAAGATGACATGGAGAAAGTCAAATAACGGCAGACAACATCATTACAAGCACGCTCGCACCTACCGCATTCAGAATATTCAAACATGCGCGTGTCATTCCACAGTTGCAAAAGCTCCGCTCCTCAAACTATGATTACTCAAACGAGCAAAATCTGAACATCTATATATACAGAGATTCAGAGATAATCAACAGAAGAACGAAGCACAAGATTTCACAAGCTTATACATGAGTCTTTGCTATTCATCATTTTCTCTGTATACACATTGATCTTCAGTGTTTATTTATTTGCTCTGTGAGAGAGTCTTCATACAATTCAAATTTTATGCTTATTTGATCTCAAGGTATTGGGACCTTGAGAGGGTAGATTTCCTTACGAGAGAAGCAGTTGAGAGAATTCCTTGTTAAACTTTTTACTCATAAGTCTTATAAGATACAAGCAGAAGAGAACGTTGCTGCTCGTAAGACTTACAGTGGTGTAAGCAGGAGAAAACGTTGCTGCTCATAAGTCTTGTATACATAAGCAAGTGAGAAGGGTCATAGGTTGTTTTTCTGCACGTAAGACTTGTCGTAAGGGGGAGAGGAATTTCTTAGTGAGAGAATATTTCTGCTCGTAGTCCTTTCAAGGACGATTGTTGTTTTGTGGCGTTCTGAGAGCCCATTGAATCTTGGAGGTATAGTGAAAATCTCAGTAGGTCTTGATCTCTGAGGACTGGACGTAGGCCTGGTTGTTAGGCCGAACCAGTATAACTCTCTGTGTTCAAATCTTCTCAACTCTACTCTATCTACTATATTTTTCATATCTCCACATCAAGCGAAAAATTTATAACATCACCCAATTCACCCCCCTCTTGGGTGAAGCTTGCCTCTTTCAAGTCTTAGGTACCCACTTCTTTTTGGGTCCTTTTGGGTTAGTACAGGAAATTTTTGAAACATATATTCCTTTAGGTACCCATTTGTAGGTTCTTATCGTTCCTTTCTTCTTATGAATGCATGAAGAGGTATAATGTCCTTTTCTATTACAGTAATTACAAGATGCAAAAGGATTTGATGTATGCACAGAATGCTGAAAATAATTCAAATATGACTTACCTCCTGCTTTCTTTCTACCTTTCCTTCTATCTGATTTGGATCATATCCAATACTAGATCGGTCATTTACAAATCGTTGAGCTTTTAAAATCACATTTAGCATCTCACTTCCTTTAGTAAATTTTTCAAGAGTTTTTGTGAGATCAGTGTTTTTCTTTTTCAAAGAAGAATAATTTTCACAATCCTTTTCTGAACTTTCTTTAAGTTCACTTTCAAGAGCTTTGTTTTTTCTTTTAAAAACAACTAATTCTTTAACTATTTGATGAATTCAGAATGTAAAGCATTATATTCAGAAAGTAATTCATCATAGGTAGGATCAGAATCATTTACCTCTTCTTCTGTTTCTTCTTGAGCAACGAGACATATATTAGCTACTTCTTCTTCATCACTTTCTTCATCAGTGGAACTATCACCCCATATAGCAGATACAAAGGCCTTCTTTTTGTTAAAGAATTTTCCTTTTCTCTTTTCTTTGCTCTTTTGATTTAGTTCTGGACATTCTGATTTGATATGTCCTGGTTTTCCACATTCGTAGCAGATGATATGATCTTTGCTGCTAGTTCCTCCTTTGTGAAAGTGTTTGAATCCTTGACCTTTCTTGTAGAACTTTCTAAATCATTTTATGATTAGACCCATTTCATCATCGTCAAACTCCTCATCCTCATCTTGATTTTCTTCTTTTGCTTTTAGTGCTAGGCCTCTCTTCTTCTTGTCACCGATGTCATCTAGTTCCCGTTTGAACTTTAGTTTACTTTCATATTCAGAAAGACTTCCAAATAGAGAAGCAACTGATCTCATTGATTCTCCTTTTGCTTCTTCTATCGCAGTGACTTTGGCCTCCCACTCTTTAGAAAGAATATTCAAAATTTTTCGTACTTGGGTATGTTGATCATAAACTTTCCCAAGTGCTGCAAGTTGATTAACAAGATGAGTATATCTAAGTTCGAATTCAGATATTGATTCACCTGATTTCATTCGACATAGATCGAATTCAGTGACCAAGGTGTTGATCCGATTCTCCTTTATTCCCGAAGTTCCTTCATGAGCTATTTCCAGAGCTTCCCACATTTGTTTTGTTGTTGGAAGTGTGCAAATTCTGAAGTATTCACTTTGACTCAAAGCACTTTGTATCATCAGAATTGCCTTACTGTTGAGAGTGATAAGTTTCTTGTCATTCTCATCATATTCTGCTGGCATCTTGGGAATTTTCTGAGAATCTACAATCTTTGTAGGTTGATAGTTTCCACTCTTAATCACATCCCATAGCCCATATTCGGTAGCCATCACGAATACTCTAAACTTTGCTTTCCAGAAAGAAAAATGTTCACCACTGAAACCTGATGGTCTAGTGATGGATGCTCCATTGGGAAGAATTCCTTCACTCATGCTTGCCATTGGGTCCTTCTTAGGTTGTTATACCTTAACAAGAAGACCTAGGCTCTGATACCAAATGTTAGAGCAAGCATTTCACCTAAAAAGGGGTGAATTGGGTGATACTAAATTTTTTGTTGCAAATACAAAAACTTGACGGTGAATATAATGCAGTAAAGAGTAAGGAGAAATATCACCGAAGTGTACACCAGGAGTTATACTGGTTCGGCCACAACCACTTTGACCTACGTCCAGTCCTCAGAATATCTCTGAGAGTTTCACTATAATTTCCAAGATTCAGTGGGTTCTTGGCACCTCAGTACAAGCAAGTTCCTTCACCTGGACACTCGCTCCCCCTTACAAGTTGTAATCCAATCCTAACTCAAGGTTCCATAACTTTAAGTTACCTCAATAACAAATATTGAGTTTGAATGAAATATCTCTCTTACAGAGTGAATAAGAATCACTAAAGTATAGAATTACAAGTATATGTAAAACAGAGCATTGAACGTGAACTTGATAATGCGTTCGTGTGTGTGTTCTTGTTATTTTTCTCTGTTTAGATGTTCCCATATATATAGATGTGTTGGTAATGACCGTTTAAACATTTTCTTATCGCCCGTTAGAGTGTGCGCAGCCACTGTTGACTTTTCCAGTATTTGAAAAATATCCGTTTGCGGTAGGTGGCGGTAGGTAGCATCTGAACATTGCATTTGACTTTCCTTATTTGGTAAGATCTCTTCATTGTTTATCTGCAAATATGCTAAGAATACTAATACAATAAAGGGTTAATCACATAGAAAACAAATCAATGAACGTTGGAATGATTTCTGAATTTCTGGACTTGCATACTCGAGTAGTTACTCGAGTATGCATTAAGTTTACTTGAGTACTTACTTGAGTATCATCGTGAGAGTAATGATAGCAAGTTAATGAATGAACATCATATAACTCGAGTAGTGTATGAAGTAAACAAATTTACAAACCTTGAAAATACCTGTTTACTCGGGTACTTACTCGGGTATGTCACACTTTTCTTTATAGATTACTCGAGTAGCAACTCGAGTAATCTCTCAAATAAACTTCAGGTTACTCGATGCTTTACTCCAGTAATGTTGGCAGGATTTTAGGGCCGAGAGCACTTCAAGTTTGATTACCTTGTAATCGAGTACTTACTCGAGTAAACATAAATTTTCTGCATAGCTTACTCGGGTAGATACTTCAAGTGCTTTGTAAATAACTCTGCAGATTACTCAATTACTGACTCGAGTAATTCAGTTCAAATATTTGATAAAGAGTAATTGAATACCTGCATACTGGAGTAGTGCCTCGAGTGAAGTGTGATAAAAGCATATCAAGTTAATCGAGTATTACCTTCAAGTTTTGCTTACCACAGGAGGTTACTCGAGTAGCTCCTCGAGTAACATTGGCAGGATTGAAAATGCCGAGAGCAATATATTTCTTGAAGCAGGGGACTCGAATACAGACTCGAGTAACGTTGGCAGGCGGAGAGTAACTGGAAGTCTTTTACCTAGTTACTCGTGTAATATTGGCAGGCCGAGAGCAACTGCAAGTGATTTACCTGGTTACTCAAGTAGCTACTCGAGTAACGTTGGCAGGCCAAGAGCAACTGGAAGTCTTTTACCTTATTACTCGAGTACTTACTCGAGTAACGTTGGCAGGTTACTTGAAGGTTGACTCTGGTTACTTCAAGTTTCTGTCTCATTACTCGAGTACTTACTCAAGTAACCCTTTAGAAATTTTTCCAGTGATGAAGTTTCTCAGCTTTTTCTCTTGGCCTTTCTTCATTACTCCAATGCTTACTTCAAGTGATGATTTGCTCTGTTATTACTTTGTCCAAACTTATTTGTTTATCAAATCTTTTTCATACCATTCTTTGTTATCATCAAAACATGTGAGATCTAACATCATATGCTTCTTAAACATCATATAACATTTATATAATCAAAGCATTATAAAACCCTAAAAATATCAAAACAACTGAAATTAGGGCAGCAAGAGGATTCCATAAAAATGAACCAACCAACACAATACATACATCAAAATAAAGCCTAAACTCATATCTTTTACTTTCTAGAGCTTGTTCTCGATTTCAAGAAACTTAAACCATAGAAATGAAGCTCTTAGTGAGTGGAGCAACTTTTATGAAGACCTCAAGAGCTAGAGAGGTGATTTGGAAGGTGTAAATCAAGGCAGAACACCAACCTTGCTTCTTTGTTCTTCAATTTCTACACTTTCTCTTTCCTCTTCATTTTGTTTTCTCTTTTTCCTTTGATTTGTCCAAATTTTGTGTGTGCAAATGAGATAATATGATGTTTTAATATCCATTCCATGCCTCCTCAATTTACTTGGCCGAAAATCACCTAAAGGAATAAAGAAAAGTCAATATGTCATAGTCTTATTGTGTCTACAAAAGCAATTGAGTTAATTAACCAAAGATAGTTTGGTTAAATTGCAACTCACTCCTTCTCTCTTTCGTATTGGCTTTGGATGAAATATCATTCAAAAAGGGAGGGAATTGTTGACAAAAAATACTCTTGAATTAATGCCTTTTGGTCAAACTTTCAACTTGAATCAAAAGTGAAGACCATTTGAATTCTCTTCTTCTTCTTCTTCTTCTCTTTTCTTTTCTTTTTGGTTGGGTCAATTGGGATTATCTTCCCTTTCTCCTCCTTGTCCCTAACCATCCTTTTTGAGTGTAAAAGTAAGGAAATATCTTGATCAATTCTCTCTTCTTGCTTCCTTTCTATCTTAGCCACATTTATTGATCAAAGGGTGAGGATTTGTTGACCAAGCTTTTCTTTTTTCCTTCTCTTTTGTGCTTGGACGTTTTTGATCATAAAGGGAGGGAGTTAATTTACTTTTTATCCTCATGATTACTCTTTCTTTCCAAGAGTAAATCCTAGCCCTTCATTTTATGTTTCCATTCTTAACCTTAAGATCAAGCAGCAATTATCACCTTTGCCCTTAATTATGGCAACATTAACTAAGGTGCCATTAGTTCTTTTTATTTTTTTTATTTTTCTTTGTTTCTTCTTTCTAGGAACCATTTCCCTTTTCCTTTAGATTCGAGTTTGGTTCTATGTCATTCTGACACATCCTAAAGGAATCGGGTAATTTCTTTCAACTAATTCGCACCAAAATTCATATTCTATTCTGGATGTGGTTTTTACAAGCCATTCTGTTTCTTATGCCTTCCTGGGACTCTTGCTAAATTAGGGCTTATAAGTCCCCTTAATTCAGGCTCATTCTCAAGCCTCTAGTCCCAAAATTTAGGATATTACATAGGGCCTCAGGACAGACAGTCCAACATTCATGCTAAATACATATCGGGACTTTTAACTTGAGGACTTACAGTCCAATAGTTATTTTGAATACATTCTAGGCTTCGACTCTTTCTACTCAAGCCATTCATATACTTATGTAATGTTCACGAAGCATGCAAAACAAAACCATTTAACAACAGTCAGTATTCATCAATCGCATGATACAGCCTATTGGGCAATCACATGACACATGTCCATTGGGTCTTACAGCCTCTTCAGGCTACTCCAGTATTCTTAGGCTTTATAAATCTTTGGGGCACTACTTGGTATTCTTTAAATGTTCATAAGGCATTACTGCCTAGAATACTCGAAGGTCTGACTGCCTAAGGACAAGCTAGCCCAATAGGTCTGACTGCCTACTATATATTCTTGAAATGAATATACTTGATGGTAAACACATACATGCAGAACTATTATATAAGATACGCGAGTAAGAGTTACTTAACTTTCTCTCTCTCATCAAGCTGTTTCAGTATCATCATGACTTTACCTGTACTGCTTTTTGACTCAAAGCAAACACAGTTACTCCAGCTCTAAATCATAAGTTGGGTAATTCATCCAATACAGACAAGTAATTCTTTCATGAGAGTTTTATCAACAGTAAGGCGATTTACATAATTCATAAATACAGCAGGTGCATTAGTCAATCTAAACAGTATCCTGACCTTAGGTCACTTTTCCCATCTTTCTTTTGACAAACAACACTGAGCAAACCATGGTGGTACACTGGGTCATATAAACCCCTTTTCATGGAAACCTACCCAATGTAGGACTCATTACAATGCACCGCTCTCGAGAGTTGACATCCTGGTGGCTCCACTCTATGGTTCAACGTCCCAATAGCTCAACTTTATGGCACCTTACTCGATGCTTTACTCAGTTACTAACTGGTCAACCCCTCTTGTCAGAACCCTCCATAGGTAGCCTTCTCCAGTTGGTTAGCCTAGATGACATCCTGACAACTCTACTCTACAGCCCTTTACTCAACCTTCTATTGGTCAGCCGCTCTATAGGTAGGCGTCTTCGGTTAGTCATCTCTCAATAAAAGTGCCCTTGTAATGGGAACTCAAGGCCTTATAAGGCTCTTTCTTTCTCTGGCAATTTTGTTGTCTGCTTCTTAATTCTACCATTTCAGTTAGGGCCGTTCCATATGGACTTTTGATATCAGTCCAGCTCCAAGCATAATCACAAATTCCTCTTCCCTTTCCAGGGTAATCCATCCACATCTTTCAAGGAATTTATAAGCCACTAATGTATCTTTTATTATCTGTCTTGATTATAAGACCACAATTTATGGCTACTCTTTTCTCTATCTAATACTTTATTCCCTCTGGGAACAAATTCCAAATCAAGCTTTATAAGGGAATATTCTATGATCAAGATCTTTTCCTATGCTAGGTTTATAAGCTAGCAACCTTTAGAAAACCTCATACACATCTTTAACAGATTCCAATACCTCAAACTGCTCAGGTCATTTCAAACTCCAAAAGAATCAATTCAACTATTGAGTTTGATTCTTAAGTCACAATTCATTCTATTGCATAGAATATTGGCTCTATTAAATCTAGAACCTCAACATCACTTGAGCCGAGAAATCATTTGCCTCAATTATACCCAATATATATATTAGGAATCATGGTGATTTATAGTTCTTATTCCAACCTTCACTGTATTCATTCTAACATCCTCATGGCATCCCTAAGGATCACCATATATCATACTTCAATGTACTCAAACCTTTAATCAAAAGGTTTTAAATTTCCAAGGTACTTCCCAGGGGATCACCCATCCTAGTACTACTCTCACCCAAGCATGCTTAACTACGGAGTTCTGATGAGTTTCGGTGTATTAATGCTGATACAGTCCCATATGTCACTGGGTATCGACAACTCATACGTACCTCAATCCTAGTATAACATGTGAACCTTCTAAAAAATGTTAAATACTGTCCTCACAAGGAAGTATAAACAGTACCAACTTCTTGGTATAACTTCCTTATGTATTCTTATAACACAGGATTGGGATCTAAATCATATTCTAATTCAATAGTAGAAACTTTAGAGTTAGCAATATAATCCAAATCTTGTGCTACTTCCTCTATCTCTAGAGTCTCAATCTCATTGGAGGAAAAATCCATACTAGGACTTGGCACCGCTAAAATAACTATCATCGGAGCTCATACCCTTTTCCCTTAGGGTATACATTACTGCTACTATGTTTCTTCCTCTATACACAGCTCTACCTCTTCCTTCAGCAAAGGAATCTATAATTTGCTTATTTACCTGTATACGGCTCTGCCCTTCCTCTATAACCAGCCTGCCATTAATAAGGGAAATCTATCTCATTAGGTTCATCTATTACATAATCTTTCTAGTCTCAGAGTTACCAACTAGGTATCAGCATATGGTTCATATCAGCAAAGAATACTAGACCAATGTCAAAGTGTTTACTCTGAGCAGAGAATATTATCTAATTGCCAGAATTTTTGTTCTGATACCATAATTGTAACACCTTAAATTTCATGCCCTTTTATTATGCAAACAGAAGAGTTATCGTCTTAAGGGAACCAATGGTTAAAGCCCCTAAACTAAAATTCATATTTATCTAGTAGTCACTATTTATTAATTACCATCAATGTATTTCTCTGCTTATAAATTAATACTCTTTCTATCTAGTTCCCAAACATACATGCCATGGATAACAATTCTTAATAACATCATTCAACTTGGCATGTGATACCATTAATTACATTGCATGATAATTTACACATATCAAGTTATCATGCATCAATCTTCTATTCTTCATCATACTTCCTCTTTGCATATCTTTAAGGATTCCACTTATGTGCCCATCATACCTATATGGTTGGGTGAGGGAGGGTGAGATTCAGAAGAATCTCACTAGTAAACAATACTAATTCAGCATGCAAGATAAATGCTTAGTGTATGACATGCTTACTTACAGAAATTCATTCTAATATAATGAATTATTTTCATGTGCAATGTTTCATACAACATACTCATGGCTATAACATTAATAGAAATAGAGCTTCAATGATTCATATATGCTCCACACAATTCAGTAAAGTAATCATACATCAAATACATAAGCATACATATCAAGTACATACAAGCTAAGTAAGTTTACTACCTTTCCACATTCATGTCCTCCTCATATACCTTGTCTTCCAACCATTATAGTTGCTTGAAAAGCCTTCTATTTCCTCTTCCTTGACATCTCATGGCCTTAGATACATAACCATATCATTTGAGCCATGTCAGTAAGTCATTACTCTTGACTTTTACTTTACTTTGTTGGTTATCATTAGGACTCTTGTATTATGCCAAGTAAGTGTCTAATCTAAGACATGTTATGTGTCTCTTGTCCCTTGTGACATGGGTTTCTAATGTGGTCACATTAGGTTCTAAGACATGTCTGTATTCTTTGGACCCATACTTGTCACAATTTACCTCAAATGTCACAAATTCATGGTTCAACCCTAATCTGCCAGGTTTATTACTTAACTTTAAAAATTCATAACTTAATATAGGAACTCTAAATGGGATAGTTTAAGTTCCTATGTAAAGCTCTTTAAGTATATTTTAAATAAAAATATCACTTACTGCCATTTATATGCACAGGAGTCCAGAAATCCTTAATCATCCAAATTGTTCTAAAATTTGTTCCAGATTCAGTGATTGAACTTTAACAAATCATAACTTATAATCTATTAACCCAAATGACATGTTCTATACTCAATTTAAAGCTTAAGATGTCTACTAACACCCTGTAAAATATCATAATTATCAGACACAATTTGGTCACCCAAAATCAACTCATAATCAACTTGCCTTCATTAAAAATGAATCTGGCAGCATTAACCTTAAATAACCTTTAATTTCAATTTTAGGGTTTTTAATCAAACCCTTCTAAAATCATTTCCATACTCTTGACTTTTACTTTACTTTATTGGTTACAATTAGGACTCTTGTATTATGCCAAGTAAGTATCTAATCTAAGACATGTTATATGTCTCTTGCCCCGTGTGACTTGGGTTTATAATATGGTCACATTAGGTTCTAAGACATGTCTCTATTCTTTGAACCCATACTTGTCACAATTTACCTCAAATGCCACAAATTCATGGTTCAACCCTAATTTGCCAGGTTTATTACTCAACTTCAAAAATTCATAACTTAATATAGGGAACTCTAAATGGGATGGTTTAAGTTTCTATATAAAGCTCTTTAAGCATATTTTAAAGGAAAAATATCACTCACTGCCATCTATATGCACAAGAGTCTAGAAATCCTTAATCAACCAAATTGTTCTAAAATTTGTTCCAGATTCAATAATTGAACTTTAACAAATCATAAGTTATAATCTATTAACCCAAATGACGTGTTCTATATTTAATTTAAAGCTTAAGATGTCTACCAACACCCTGTAAAATATCATAATTATTGGACACGATTTGGTCATCTAAAATCAACTCACAATCAACCTGCCTTCCTTAAACATGAATTTGGCAACATTAACCTTAAACAACCTTTAATTTCAATTTGAGGGTTTTCAATCAAACCCTTCTAAAATCATTTCCATAAGCTATTCCTACATATTTTGCCCATAGAATCCATTGGGAAACTCAAAGTCATCAAAATCATACTCCTTCCCTAAGATTTAGGTCTGGGCGAATTGTACGATAAGTCCCCATAAAGTGATTTTAACAATTTTGTCAACAAGACTCTCTCTCTATCATGCTTAAGCCCTAATTAACCACATGTTCATGTTCATAAGGTCAATTAAACACTAAAGTCTCCTCTTGACTGAAAATTTGGGCAGCACTATAACCTCATGAGAACATCTTGAAACCACATAATATTATGCTCAAATCGAAGCCTATGCTTACTTCTACTCGATTCTACAGCCAATTCTTGATTTCGGCAGCACCACAACTTTAGAGGCAGCACAAAACTCCTCTGATCAAGAATATGAAACCATAGAAATACAACCCTCAATGAATAAAAGAATATTTATGAAGGCTTTATCAGTCAGAAATGCCGATTTGGGCTTGAATATGTTAAGAACACTAAGAATACTCGAGATTTTCTATTTTGTCTTTTTTCTCATGATTTTCTTTATTTCCCCCATTTTCTAAGGGCTACAAGAAATTAATAGAGTGGAGAGAAAGTGTTGATGTCATTTAATGACATGTATTTAAGTGTTAACTCATAGGGTGCTCGGCGCTCTTTCTTAAAACTCGACTAACTAACTCATTAGGAAATTTATCCAGCTTGCCTAAGGGGTGTTTGGGAAAAGGACATGTGTCAAGACACAATCATTCTCTCTCCTCTCTCCTCTTGGCCAACTTTAATGCCAGGGAAAGGAGGTCCGATGATTTTGTTTGGCTTTCGTGCTTGATGTTCAGGAAAGTCTGACATATGGCGGGGTTAGGGACTGATGAGTCATGCTGGCTAATTATGAAG
This sequence comes from Inga oerstediana, assembly GCA_963210345.1. NCBI lineage: Eukaryota > Viridiplantae > Streptophyta > Magnoliopsida > Fabales > Fabaceae > Inga > Inga oerstediana. The sequence goes on along the minus strand of OY723407.1, from coordinate 31,910,738 downwards.
GTGCTAGGTGACATCTTCTTATTAAAATAACTTTAATAAAGCTACTTTATTGGAGTTTACTCGATTTTGTACTACGCGTCCTTTTCTTCTTCCATCAGTACCCTTGGCCATCCCTTATTAATTATAATAGGAGAGAAGCATGACATTTTCATTTGGCCTACATGAGCAATGTCTGGGGACGTCAGACATGTGTCCATACAGAAACTGACGAGGTGTCCCAACTAATCATCGTGAGGGGCTAGGTGGCAATATCTTATGGTGCCAACCAAAAAGTATAAAGTAAGAGAGGCTTTATTAGGTGGCGCCCTCTTATACTTCCAATACAAAAGTCACTTTATTAAAGCTACTTTATGAAAAGCAACTTTAATAAAGCTACTTTATTCTTGTCTGTCCATAATTGCACTACACGGATCTGTGTTCTCCAAGGTTGTGTCTAGTGCATGTAAGTGGGCCCCACATGGTGCCACATTACACTATCCTATAAGTTGGTTTATGTATGTGGGCCCTATATGGCACCATATTGCAATACCATTCATTAAGTTTGCGCCATATAGAAGCTTCTCTTCCCTTAACACTTAGTGCCAAGTGTGTGTACCATAAGGAGGCACTAGGTATACTCTTATACATATGCACCGATATACAAAATGGTGTCATTGAAAGAAAGAATAAAGTTCTAATCGATATGACCAAAGCAATATTGAATGAGAAAGAAGTGTCTCAAATGTTCTGGGTAGAAGCAATGAGTACAACGAGCTGCATTTCTAATAGAGCATACATCAGATCAATTCGTGGAAAGACACACTATGAGATATACAAAAGAAGAAAACCAAACTTGGCTCATGTACATGTGTTTGGGTGCAAGTGTTTCATTCACAATAATAGTAAAAACAATCTTGTAAAATTCGATCCTCAATTTGATGAAGGTTTATTTCTTGGTTATTCAAATAGAAGTAAAGCATATAGAGTTTTCAGTAAACATATATATGCTATTGAAGAGTCTATACATGTTATGTTTGTTGAAAATGAGTCTCAACCAAAGCCTAGTGAATAGGAACTAGAGGTAGTTCATAAATTAGGAGACTTAACCATGTCAAATTCTCTTATATCTCATTTGGGAAAAGAGGAAGTTGCTTTTGATAATAACCATAATCTAACTCAACCTAGAGCTTGGTGATATATTAAAGATCATCCCATAGACCAAGTCATAGGTGATTTCAGAGAAGGATTAAAAACAAGAAATAAAGTTTTAAATGAAGTTAGTTTTTCTACATTTATTTCTAAGATAGAACCTTTTATCATTGAAGAATCCCTATTAAACAATGATTGAGCGTTAGCAATGCAAGAAGAATTAAATTAATTTGAAAGATATCAAGTTTGGGATTTGGTACCCATGCCTAAAGGCCATTTGGTTATTGGCACCAAATGGGCATTCAAGAACAAGCTTGATGAATCCACAATCATTGTCACAGACAAGGCAAGGTTGTTGGTCAAAGGCTATAATCAAGAAGAAGGAATTGATTATGAGGAAACATATGCTCTAGTAGCTAGATTGGAGGCCATATGAGTACTCTTAGCCTTTGAGTACATCAAAGGATTCAAACTCTATCAAATGGATGTCAAAGGTGCATTTCTAAGTAGTTACGTCATGGAAGAAGTTTATGTTCAGGAACCCCTTAGGTCTGAGGATGTAACCAAGCCAGCCCATGTCTTTAGATTTAAGAAAGTACTTTATGATCTCAAACAAGCGCTAAGAGCTTGGAATGAATGTCTGAGCAAGTTCCTCCTTGATCAAGGCTTTGTTAGAGGTAAATTAGACACAACATTATTCATCAAACATAAAAAGCATGATATCCTAATTGTTCTAATTTATGTTGATGATATTATCTTCAGTGCTAATTATAACTCTGTCAAGAATTTTCTAAGATAATGTAGGGAGAATTTGAGATGTTTATGATGGGAGAATTAAACTTCTTCCTTGGATTGAAAATCAAGTAAAGAAATAATGTGATATTTATCTCTCAAACCAAATATCTTAAAGAACTCTTGAAGAAATATGGCATGGATCATGCAAATAGAGATGACACTCCAATAAACTTAACAACTTTATTAGATGCTGATGTCAAAGGAGTTGACTTCAATATCACTAAATATAAATGAATGATTAGTTTACTACTCTACTTGACAGCAAGCAGACTAAACATTCAATTCGGTGTTGGCATGTGTGAAAGATATCAATCAGCAACTAAAAATCACACGCTGAAAAAGTGAAGAGGATTTTCAAATATTTGGTAGACACAACTGAGCTTGGAATTTGGTATCCCAAAGGTAGGAAGGAATTCTTGATGGCAGAGTTTGATTTTGACCATGGAGGATACAAGACTGATAGAAAGAGCACTAATGGACAATGTCAATTCCTTGGTGGATCTATAATATCTTGGTTCAATAAGAAGCAAAATATAGTGTCATTGTTATCCACTGAAGTTAAGTACATAGTAGCTGCAAGTTGTTATGCATAAGTTCTATGGTTGAAGCAATAACTTCAATATCTTGGTATTGATCTAAGGGAGATACCTATTTATTATGACATACAAGCACAATAAGTTTAACCAAGAATCCTGGTCAACACTCAAAAACCAGGCATATTAACATAAGGCATCATTTCATCAAAGATCATGTGCAAAAGAATGATGTCAAAGTGGTTTTCATACTTACATATCTCCAATTGGCAGGTATTTTCACAAAACCACTCACCAACGATCAATTCTTGTACATACGAAGAGAATTAAGAATGGTAAATCCTAATGAATTGTAAGAAAATTCTTTCAAATCTTGTGTTTTAATTGTTTATTATATATGTTTTGATGATTCTTAAACTAACTTAAGCCTCAAAAGATCTAGAAAGTTGTTTTGCAGGAAGTGAGAAAATACTTTGTTCACAGATACAGAAAATAAGGGCAAACAGAGAGCCAATCACCATGGTATCACCATGGTGATACCGTGGTGATGACCAACATCACTCGAGTGATCACTTGAGTAATGGTAGACTGAGAGAAAAAAAGGGTCATTGAACAACCATACAATCACTGAACAGTCATATGTGTCTTAGGAGAAGACAAGTAGACATGGATCACTCGAGTGAGCCCTCGAGTGATTATCACCATGGAGCTAAAAGAAACTTTGATGATCTAAAAAATCAAGCCACTAAGTTCAACAATCATGGAAAAATGGTTGACTACTTCAATTTGGATAAACCTTTGAGTAACTACAATATTACTCAAATGGATAAACCTTTGAGTGACTACTCGAGTGATGTTGAGACCCAATGCTTTTTTATATGTTTTGGTAGTGTCATTTCTCTAAAATCACTGCGAGGTCTATTACTAATGCTATGATCTTCCTCTTCCCAAATCAATCTACAATATATTCTGACGAAAACTATAATATCCAAAATTTTGGGCCTAGAAACTTGAGAATAAGCCTAAGTCAAGAAAACTACTAAGCCCAGTTTGGTAAGAGTCCCAAAGATGGAATAAGTTTTATGGGATTATATAATTTAGTCCCCTGGGTTGCGAACGAGTCTATAGATTATATAAGGCTCTATGTATAAGTAGTTGGATAAAAGATGCCAAAAAATGTAACTCCCTTCATTTATGCCCCTTTAATACTCATACAGAAGAGCTCATTTTCTTGTTATGGATTTAGAGAAACGATAATTAAAACTCTCGACTAAAATTTATACAATTACTTTCTTGGGGCACTATTCATTTGGTAAAATTGTACTTTCAAATTTCTCAACTTAAATTTGAGAAAGTCATAACTTTTACCATTTCAAATCTTATTCGTATTTATATATGTCATGAATGTCATATCTAGCAACTTCATTCTCTCAACATGTTTACACAATTATTTACTTTACACGATAATTTACACAATCACATATTATCACGTATCAGTCTTTAACTCTTTCTTCACAAATTCATTTGGTATATCATCATGCATTCCTCTTGTGCTTAAGTACCTATATGGTTGGGTGAGGGAGGAAACAATACTAATTATGCTTGCAAGATAAATGCTTTGTGCATGACATGCTTGCCTTACCTCAATTCATGCTCACATAATGATATATTTGCATGCTCAATGCTTCACATCTCATACATATAGTCATAATATCAATAGAAACACAACTTCAATCATTCATATATATAACAAATAATCAAGCAAAGCAATCATACACAAACATACATATCAATACACACAAGTTAGGTAAGTTTATTACCTTTTTGTATTTATGTCCTCTCCTCATTTCCTTTTCTTCCAACCATTGAAGTGGGTTGGCAAACCTTCCAAATCTTTATCCAAGTGTTTCATGGTCATAATCACATAACCTTATCTTTAAAGCCATGACAACAAGTCATTACTCATGACTTGTCTCTCTTACATAATCTTTATAACTTTCCTCATTTTATGTCAAACACATTATGTGTTTCATTCTTTATGATTTGGGTCTCTAATGTGGTCACATTAGGTTCTAAGACATGCCTTTACTCTTTGGACCCATACTTGTCACAATTTACCTTAAATTGCACAAGTTCTTAGGTCAACCTTAATTTACGAGATTTGTCACTAAACTTTTAAAATTCATGACTTAATCTAAAAAATTCCAAATGAGGTGATTTAAAGTTCTATGTTAAGATTTCCAAGTCCTAGTTAAAGGAAAAATACCACTAGTGTTGATTACAATGGTAAAACCTCAAGAATCCTTGATCAATATTACTGCCTAAAAATGCATTCCAGTGTTTGTACCTCAATTTCAACAGATCATAATTAACAATTCAAAATCCAAATGGGGCATTCTATACATCATTTGAAATCCTAGTATGTCTACTATCACCCTATAAAATATCACAACCATTAGATAAGGTTTGAAGACTGAAAAACATCCCATATGTAGATTGCTATGAATCTGGCAGATTTTGCAACGACTCTTTAAATTCCAAAATTACGGTTTTCTAACCAATCATCCAAAAATCATAACTACATGCTATCCCTACACAATTTTGGCCATAGAATCTATTTTTAACATCCAATTGATCAAAATCTAGATCCAACCCTAAGAACATAGGCTGGCCGAATCTGACCCTAAGGAACAGAAATTGTGTTTTTGTAATTTCAACCTCAAAACATGTGATTAACCATCATAAACCCTTAATTAACATCATGCTTATCATCAAACACCCATTAAAACTCAAAATCATCCTCTTGGCTAAAACCCTGGGGTCCTATAACATCAAAAATACTCATCAAAACATCAAGACACTATACTCAAATCGAAGCTTACAATTACCTATACTTAATTCTCCATTCGGTTCTTGATTTCAGTAGTACTTTCATCAATAAGGTGACACCAAACACCTTTAATAAAAAATACAGAACCATAAAAATGTAGACCTTGATGGATAGAAGAAGATTCGTGATGGCATCAGAAGCTAAAAATACTTATTCGGGAGCAAAATATGCTTGTGAGCTCAAGAACACTCAAACTTCTCTCCTCTTTCTTTTTCTCTTGAACTTTCTTATTTCTCTTCTATTTTTTAAGGGATGCATAACATTAAGAGGTGTGGGGGAGCTGAATGATCCTTTAATTACATGTGTCAAGTGCATATAAATCCAATTTGCCCGACATTCTTTTTGGAAATTATTAGGTATCCAACGATTCGATGTACAGGATGCTCTTTCTTAAGACTGTAGGGCGCCTAATACACCTTCTTAAAATTTGTCTACCCTTCCCCTCTGTTATGCTTGACCAGGTTTATTGGCTAGGGAAGAAGAAACTTGATGAATTCATTCGGCTTTCGGTACAATGTTAGGGAAAGTAGGTTATGTAGCCGGATAGGAGACTGGAGAATTGTATTGGCTATTCTCCATATCCCTGATATATAACTGCAAATGTCTTTATATGATTGCTTATCAAGGAATAAGTCAAAAATTTTCTTTAATAAAAATGCTTTAATAAAGCTACTTAAATAAGGCTACTTTTTGATATAGGGCGGCTCGGTTGTGCGACACGTGTCATGCTCCTCCCTGATTGCCACCATGTGTTATGGAGACTGCCCAGAGGATGACATATGTCCCTGGTGACCATGAAATGGTGACACTTACCCCTGAGTGTTCCAAACATCTGATACCAAGCCAGTGTCTCTTCAAAAACGCAGGGTACATGCACCTGCCTTGAAAATGCCATATGCACACCTATACTGGCATATTTTATCTGACCAATTAGTCATATATGTCTATGTCTTCAAGAATGCACCACATATGTGCCTGTGTTGCATAAGATGGCATTACATACCTCAAAAATTGCCCATGTGAACCTTTGTGTCTTATGTCACATCGAGTATACATAGACATCAATAACTTTCATCTGACCACACACACATGCCCATTTCTCATTGTGCCAACTCAAGAGCTTCTTCATACATGTAGGACTCAAATGGTGTCACACATGCCTCTAGGTGAAAAAAAGAGGCCAAATACAATTCTTAAATCAACAAAGTGATGGCCAATATGCTTGAAGAAGCACTGACTTCAAGAATTCCAACTAGCTCAAGACAAGGCAATAGAAGAACTAGTACTGGACCTTCTTCCAAACTAACTCCACTAGTTGTGCCTCCTAAAGAAGAAGTTGGGCAACAAGGAGAGAATGAAAAAGAAGAGGAGGAGGATCTTTTAGAGGCACCACCTAGGTTTATTGTTGATGAACTTGATGATTTAAAGAAGTTTAAGGCACACTTTGCCACAAGAAAAATTTGTAAGATGTTCTATATCAACTTGAAAGCTTTGGTAGAGACTCTGAAACTAGACTTGTCTCCATATCTGGGTGAAATTATCTTTTAAGAGATCAAGAGATATAGATACACCTCTTCCAAGTCAACTTTTATTCCTTACCCTCAACTAATCTCTTTATTCCTAAAGGAAAATGGGGTTTGGTACCAAATGAAACTCTGGAAAGGTTGCCAAAATTTGGTTGACATCAAATTGGCAAATTAGGAATTGAGCTACCTCTGATACATCTACTTGGCACCTCCCTAAAGAAAATAAAGGTACTATGGTTAGGATCGGCGGGTACAGTGGAAGAATTTTAAAATTTTACCAATGCTAATCGAGGATCTATCAATGACGTTTAAACCAAGTTGGAAGGATTCATACCTTTTATGATTCAGGGTTTTCACGATCTCTAGGAGCCAACACGTCAGGTCCGCTCCCTCTACCGGCATCCACACGAATGCTCTCCAACCGAGACTGCGTGCTAGCGCCTCTAATGTCTCCTAGGGTTTTCCTTGCGGCTCTCAATTCTCATGTGCATATCAATATATCTACTCTATCAAGTTTATAACCTATGAGGGCTATTTTCAAATTTCAAAATTAATCATCATTAATTTCAAAATTAATTAACTATTAATTATCTTGATGAGCTAATTAAATAAATTCAGTTTAAATTAAATCTGTTCAACAGTTTTAATTTAACCTATTTATTTAATCCAAATAAAGAGCCATTATATTTAATTTATCTTCAAAAATTAAATATGAGATACTATATCTCTATCATGTTAGTTATTAAATTTAATATATCTTAATAAATTAAATTTAAAACTAACACAATATAATAATATAATATAATATAATATATATCATATATAAGATATATATATTTCAAAAATATATATCTATATAATATTATTAATGAATTTTATATTATATATATATAAATATAAAATTCGTCCACCATAAATTAAACATTATCTCGTGTTGGGCCATTCTTGTGTGCGACCCTGTAGGCCCATATGAAGTTGGCAGTGGGCCAATAACTATACTAACCCAAAAGTCACAAGCGGCCTCTAGCAAGACATTACGACTACCTAATTCATATGAGGATCGTTATCACGATGCAACCTGTCATACAACCATGTCACGTCCCTTTTGTCACACGATATATCGATCAAGGATAAGGCATAGATAATGTCATCCTCTTGTTCCTGACCATTACTTTCTCGATTCCTGAGTAGCCTGATAATAGAGACGGAAACTCCTTTCCATCATAGTATGGCCATACATTTCTCAAACTCACTCATCGAGGGGCCCAGTAATATCTCTCTACTAATATGAGGGACAAATTCCATCTTGATCATTCATATTCCTTTGCATGAAAAACCACTAAGCCCGATAGTAGCCTTTATCATCACCCGGTCAAAAGTGACTTTTGACTAGTTCAAAGCTTAGCAACTCTCATGTAGGAATCCATGATGACCTCAGGTCTAAGGACATTGTGACGTGGTTATACATGAGAAAAGCTTATGACTTGATCCATCTAGCTTTCTCATAGTGGGTCGGTCCAACACCTTATACTCTTACAAATGCCTAATGTAACCCCCTGCCTAAATTAGCATAATTATAATTCGATATCACTTAATTAAATTGGTTTAGAGACCGTCGAATAGTTTAAAACTCATTTAAAACTCCATTTTATAGTAGGGACTTTACAAAATTTTTAAAACTTCTTTCCTATTCCGGTCTCAAGTTCAATTATCGAATATAATCACCTGTGCAGTTAATTTACATTCATTCATATTAGAATATCTAAAAGCAATCCCGGCAACCCCTGGGTTCCATTCATTCACTAGAAGGTTTACAATTCCCATATAGGGGATTACACAACTGTATTCCACTAATATTTACAACCCAAAAATAATTTACAGAACCCTGTCCAAGATGGACAACCAACATATCTAAAAGAAACGTCCCTACAGGATTCTATCCGCTCCTAGTAGTCCGCTTCTCCTTGGAGCCACTTGCCCTGTCAGAAATGTTAGTCAAAGGAAAGAATGAGATTCAAGAGAATCCCAGTAGTAACAATCTATTCATACCACACATAAGCACATAGCATGTAAGCAATCATCATACATCGACAGCACGAATCACACTCCACCCTCATCCCCTTTTACCGCCGGGAAGGCACACCGTCCTAACCCGAACCGTTGTTAGCGACTCAGGGACTGTTGGCGTGGCAGTGCATACACATAGCCTTATAGCTCATACAGCTATCTGGCTTTCACAATCGGCCCATCGGCCTTCACAAATAGTTTTTCAGCTTTTCACATAATCACACATATCACTCCCCAACCTCATCCCCTTTTACTGCCGGGAAGGCACACCGTCCTAACCCGAACCGTTGTTAGCGACTCAGGGACTCTCGGTATGGCGGTGCTTACACAAATCCATAGATGTTGCAGCATACGATTCATCACAAATCAATGATATAACACACATACAATGCATCATATATGGTATAAAAGAAAACGTCACTACCTTGTTCCTTCCTGACGTTCGCTGGCACAGTGGGCTCACGAGGTCAACAGATGTCAAATCCTATAAACCAAAATCAAGGATGGTGGATTAATTCTCTACCCCCAATTCTCACTTTCAAACACTTAAAATAGGTTATCACATGAGTTCCTTAAGTGACTATAATAGGCTCAATGAAAATCTAGAAGGATTGGGAAAAACTAGATTGGAAATTACTTTACAAAATTACAAAGTGCTGAAAACAGGGTTTTGGCGGCAGCCAGGAATTCTTTGGCTGCGGCCAAAAACAGCACAGAAGTATTTTGGCTGCAGCCAGGAATTCTTTGGCTGTGGCCAAAACGTGCACAGAAAGTTTTGTGCTGCAGCCAAGGAAACTTTGAAAAATCATAACTAATTCTAGAAAAATCAAAATGAGGTGATCCCAAAGCCAAATGAAAGCTATTTAAGTCCTATTCCTAGTAAAAATATTGGCTATTACTGGAAATCACCACAGAAGTACAGAATTACACGAAATTCACCACCTCTCCAAAACAGATTCCAGTTTTAAACCCAAACTTTGGACAGTCATTGCTCTTAGCTCAAAAAACGAAATGACACAAAATTTATGTTCATTTTAAATATTGGAATGTGAAATTTAAATCTGGAAATTTTCAGAATTTTTAGACACCATTTGCCTATTCAAAACATCCAGACAACCTGACTGCCCAGAATAAACTTTCAATGGATAACATTTCCAATTTTGCACCAATGCTTCCAATGGTTCCCAAATTCATATCAAATACCATTCCCACATAAATTTGAACAAGGAATCCATTGAAATCATCGAAACAACCCAATTCAACCTCTATTGACATGTTACACAATGACCACCACATGTCTTACCAAGAACTCAATCGAACCACCATATTACAAACCAATCCAAACCAACATTCCAAACCAATTTCAAATACTCAAGGACACACTATGACACCTATTCCAACATATCACACAATGCAATTCTTCCAAACCAAAATCATATGAAAATCAGGGCAAAATTCGAAATTCTCAAAACTTGATCAATGGTTACAAAACTTAGCTCAAAATGTGTTAAATTCTTACCTCTTCTTCTTCCCAAAGCAACTTCCTTGTTTCTCCAACTTTCAATTTTTCTCAAGTTCTCAAACACCACCTTTCAAAAACCTAAAACCATAGCCATGAAGCCCTCAACACCATGAACAATATTAATGAAGGTAAATTGAGCATTCATGGACAAATTCTCACCTTTCTTTAAGCCTTCTTCTTTCTCTTTTGCTTCTCCAGTTGAACAAAAATGAAGGGGAGGAGAGAGATGAGATGAGATAAAGAAGATGATATGAAATTTCAGCCCTAATTGCTTGCCCAACATCCTAAATGAGAGAGGGAAGAGAAAAAGTAAATTTTGACACTTTGACCTTGATCTATGGTTCACATGAAGCCAAGTGTCAAGATCTTCCTCCTCCTCCCAACTCCTTCCATGTTCATGCAAGCATTGGATCACTCTCTCATAATCTCTTGATATGTAATCCCAACCATTGATCTACAATTTACCAATGAGTTGCCTCTTCGGTAACTGACCAATTGGTAAGTGAATTTCCAATTTTGCCCCTGATTATCATAACCTTTACTAAATCACCATTAAACATGAATATAAGCTTAAACATTGCTTACCACACATTCACAATGAGTTTAGCAACAATTACATCCTTAAGATCATAATTAGCCCTTAATCACAAGTTGGGGCATTACACCTAAGACTTTGATTCATATCTCCATATCTTATCATAGTCATACTGATCTTGTTTCATCTCTGCTCCCGTATAGATGACTGACCAGGGACATTTTAGGACAATCTTTATGAATTATCCAAGGATACAATTGTCACAGTTAACATGCAAATAATATGATAACAGAATGGAGAAATTTCATTAAAATAATGTTAAAGTACAATGATTGGCCCTTAGGACACAATTTCCAACATCCTCCCACTTGCCCTAGGTGCAATCATTAATTTGCCTAATTCCCATTGCCCTAACATGACGCTCATGCTTTACCTGTGCAAGTGGCTTAGTAAGAGGATCAGCAACATTATCTTCTCCTACTACTTTGCATATCTTTATATCACCTCTATCATTGATTTCTCTAATAAGATGAAATCGCCTGAATATATGCTTGGTCCTTTGATGTGACCTAGGCTCCTTGGCTTGTGCAATAGCACCGCTATTGTCATAGAACAAATCTATTGGATTTGAGATGGTAGGCACCACCCCTAGTTCAGTAATGAACTTTCTGATCCAAACGGCTTCTTTAGCTGCATCTGATGCTGCTATATACTCAGCTTCTATTGCAGAATCTGCTATAGTGCTCTGCTTGGAGCTCTTCCAGCTTACTGCTCCATCATTCAGGAGGAATACATATCCAGATTGTGATTTAAGGTCGTCTTGGTCAGTTTGAAAACTTGCATCTATGTAACCGATTACGCAGAGCTCATCATCCAATCCACCATAGACCAAAAATAAGTCCTTAGTCCTTCTTAAGTACTTCAAGATATTCTTGACGGCAGTCCAATGACCCTCACCAGGATCTTATTGGTATCTGCTGGTTATACTTAAGGCAAACGAGACATCCGGTCAAGTACATAACATGGCATACATGATGGATCCAATGGCTGAGGCATATGGAACCTTAACTCATGCGATCTCGCTGATCAGGTGTACTAGGACACAGATCCTTGCTAAGATGGATGCCATGAGACATGGGCATGTAACCCCTTTTTGAATCTTGCATACTGAACCTATGCAGTATCTTGTCTATGTATGTGCTTTGACTTAGGCCTATTAGTCTTTTGGATCTATCCCTATAGATCCTAATCCCTAGGATATAGGTGGCTTCACCTAAGTCTTTCATTGAAAAGGACTTTCCTAACCAAGACTTGACACTCTGCAAGGTAGGAATATCATTCCCAATAAGTAGGATGTCATCTATATAAAGCACTAGAAATACAACTATGCTCCCACTAACCTTCTTGTAAACACAAGGTTCATCGATGTTTTGAATGAATCCAAACTCTTTGACTACTTCATCAAAATAATGATTCCAGCTCCGAGATGCTTGCTTCAATCCATAAATGGATCTTTGAAGCTTGCAAATTTTACCAGAGTCCTCTGGACGCACAAAACCTTCAGGTTGTGTCATGTACACATCCTCAAGCAGCTTTCCATTAAGGAAGGCTGTTTTGACATCCATCTGCCATATTTCATAGTCATAATATGCTGCAATGGCAAGAAGGATTCTGATTGATTTGGCCATTGCAATTGGGAAAAAGGTTTCATCATAGTCTACACCATGAGTTTGAGTGAATCCTTTTGCAACCAGTCGTGCCTTGAAGACATTTATATTACCATCTATGTCAGTTTTCTCCTTGAAAACCCATTTACACCTAATGGTTTTCACACCTTCAGGTGGATTGACTAAGGTCCATACCTGATTGTCGTACATGGATTGCATTTCAGACTTCATGGTATTTAGCCATTTCTCAGAGTTTGGTCCCACTGTGGCTTCTCGATAGGTGGTGGGCTCATTTTGCTCAATGAGCAACACATCACGGCCTTCAGTAATCAAAAATCCATATCTCTGAGGCTGATGCCGTGTCCTATCAGATCTTCGTGGACCTTGTGTTACTTGAGGAGGCTCAGCAACTTGTTGTGAGTCTTCTCTAATTTCCATCTGTGGTTCTGTACCATCTTGTGGCTCTCGAATTTCTTCGAGATGTACGTCGCTCCCACTGGTTGTTTTAGAGACAAACTCTCTTTCTAGAAACTTACTATTTCGAATAACAAACACTTTGTTATCGGTGGGATTGTAAACATAGTATCCTTTCGTTTCTTTAGGATAACCCACAAAAAGGCACTTTGTGGATCTGGGAGCTAATTTATTAGAGGCTTGTTGCTTAACATATACCTCACATCCCCAAATCTTGAGAAAAGATAAACTTGGTTTCTTTCCAGTCTATATCTCATATGGTGTCTTTTCAATTGCCTTAGATGGAACATGATTTAGTGTGAACGCAGCTGTCTCTAGGGCATGTCCCCAAAAGGATGGTGGAAGATCTGTTTGACTCATCATAGATTGAACCATATCTAATAGTGTTCGATTCCTTCATTCAGAAATGTCATTCCATTATGGTGTTCCTGAATGAGTCAATTGTGAGATTATCCCATAATTCCTAAGATGGTCAATGAATTCTTGGCTCAAATATTCACCACCTCGATCAGATCGAAGTGCTTTAATTGTTTTACCAAGTTGGTTTTGTACTTCATTTTGGAATATTTTGAACATTTCAAAAGATTCAGATTTATGTTTCATTAGATAGATATAGCCATATCTACTAAAATCATCTATAAATGTAATGAAGTAGACATAACCTCCTCTGGCAGCTATATTTAATGGTCCACATACATCTGTATGTATGAGGCCCAATAATTCAGTGGCCCTCTCACTGTGCCTAGTAAAAGGTGCCTTAGTCATCTTTCCTAATAAGCAAGATTTGCATGTATCATATGATTCAAAATCAAATGAGCTTAGAAATCCATCTTGATGGAGTTTAGAAATGTGTTTCTCATTTATATTGCTTAGATGACAATGCCATAGGTAGGTCGGAATCAAATTGTTTGATTTTATCCTCTTAGTAGTTACGTTATAGATATTCCCATTATTAGGATGTTCCAAATTTAATATATAATGACCAACATGCAAATCACCATGAGCATAGAAAATGTCATTACGATAAATAGAACATTTACCATTCCTAGTAATGGAAGATAACCTTCCTTATCCAAATAAGAAAGAGAAACAATGTTACTACTCAAAGCAGAAACATAATAGCAATTGTTCAAAACTAACAAAAGCCCACTGGGCAGAACTAATTCATAAGTGCCTATGGCTAAAGCAGCAACTCTTACTTTGTTTCCAACTCGTAGGTCCACATCGCCCTTCTTTAGCTTTCTACTGTCCTTTAAACCCTACACATTTGTACAAATGTGAGAACCACATACAGTATCTAATACCCATATAGAGGAAATAGAAAAATGAATGTCTATAACATAAATACCTGAAGCGATAGCCTCGCTATCCTTCTTGTTCTTTTTTAGATCTTCCAGGTAGAGTTTGCAATTCCTCTTCCAATGACCGGGTTTATTGCAGAAGTAGCAAACTCCTTCCTTTGGAGGCTTTGCCTTCTTGGGTGCAGGCTTGGTTTCAGGCTTATTTGACTCTTTGGTCTTACCACCTGAGCCATTACCCTTCCATTTGCCCTTCCCTTTCCTTTTCATACCCTTTCCTTTTTGAACCATCAAAACTGTGCTAGGCTTTTTCTTAATGCTTTGCTCAGCAGTTTTAAGCATCCCATGCAGCTCAGAAATTGATTTCTCCATGTTGTTTATGCTGTAGTTCATAACAAACAGGTCATAACTCTCTGGGAGTGAGTTGAGGATCAAATCCGTAGCTAACTCCTGGCTCATGGGAAATCCAAGCCTCTCAGGTGATCAATATAGCCTTTCATCTTTAACACATGAGTACTAACTGATGCACCTTCAGCCATTTTGCAAGAATGTAAGGCCTTTGTGGTCTCATACCTTTCTTGCCTTGCCTATTGCTGGAACATTTCCTTGAGATATACAATCATCTCATGAGCCTCCATGAGTTCCAGATCTCTTTGGAGCTCTGGAACTATAGTGGCAAGCATTAGGCAACCTACATCTACAGAGTCATCCTTATGCTTTGTGTAAGCATCTCTCTGAGCTCTTGGAGCATTGGCTGCAGGCTCCTCAAGAATGGGTTGATCTAGGACATAAGCCTTTCTTTCTTGCTTGAGAACAATTCTCAAGTTCCTGAACCAGTCAAGAAAGTTTGTCCCATTGAGTTTGTCATTCTCAAGGACCGATCGCAACGATAGTGTAGCAGTATTACTAGTCGACATGATTCTACAATTAAAATATGCAAAGTTAGTTAGTAGTCTCCCACTAAGTTAACAACCCTTAAAATAATAATTAGTGGGCTAAGATCCATATTTGGCTTAAACTTAAGTCCGCTTTGGCAAGACGCTTAAATTCAAGTTATTTAGGTAGGTAACCTATTTACCAATTACATCGCATGTAACTCTTAGATGTTTATGGGATTCGACCATCATTTGATCCGGCATGTTTAACTCTATCTAATGCCTTGAGATTCAAAACCGTTTTGTTAATCTCAATTAAGTCAAAACAATAATGAATATTATGAGCAGCACCATTACTCAAGCTTGTCTCATCAAGATAACTCAAGTGCATCCACTTTGGTGGTTTCCACAATTGAGCGATCTAGGTTTTGACAAGTATTCATTAATTAACTGCATTATGACTTAAGATTTGATTCAGAGGGCTTAATTAATTAGTTTTGTTTATATGGATGCAATTGTGGTCGTATCTCATACAGATAAATACATATAATTGTAAAAGTAATCATGCAATGATCTTATCAAAAGCATAATTTAAACGAGACACAACATGGCTTACCTAACCTAAAATCCTCCCAAGCCAATGAGAGGACTTCTCTAAAAAAGAAAAGAATTATATTGAGAGAAGCCTCGTTTAAACATTTGAGGGGAGTGAGATGAGAAGAGAATGCACATCGAGAGTATTTAGAGAAAGGCACGGCACGTAGGCCGTATTTAAATATTACAACCCTTTGTAAAATTCTAAAGCCATGTTGTTTACCATACCCAAACAAGTATAAATAATAAACCACAACAAGAATTTATACAATATGAAAAGCAATAAATGTCGTGATCAGATTATATTGCGCTACACAGAGGTGGTCACGGCGGTCCCGCTAACGTGTCTATACGCCATGTTCTTCACCTATTCGAAACCTAAACGATGAATTCTACTTCGGATGTTTTCTTATGAACACACATATATATCTCATATATATCACATGTATAAGAACATAAACTCAGTTTAAACGCACAATTGATCTGGCTCTGATACTACTGTTAGGATTGGCAGGCACAATGGAAGAATTTTAAAATTTTACCAATGCTAATCGAGAATCTATCAACGGCGTTTAAACCAAGTTGAAAAGATTCATACCTTTTATGATTCAGGGTTTTTCACGATCTCTAGGAGCTAACACGTCAGGTCCGCTCCCTCTACCGGCATCCACACGAATGCTCTCCAACCGAGACTGCGTGCTAGCGCCTCTAATGTCTCCTAGGGTTTTCCTTGCGGCTCTCAATTCTCATGTGCATATCAATATATCTGCTCTATCAAGTTTATAACCTATGAGGGCTATTTTCAAATTTCAAAATTAATCATCATTAATTTCAAAATTAATTAACTATTAATTATCTTGATGAGCTAATTAAATAAATTTAGTTTAAATTAAATCTGTCCAACAGTTTTAATTTAACCTATTTATTTAGTCCAAATAAAGAGCCATTATATTTAATTTATCTTCAAAAATTAAATATGAGATACTATATCTCTATCATGTTAGTTATTAAATTTAATATATCTTAATAAATTAAATTTAAAACTAACACAATATAATAATATAATATAATATAATATATATCATATATAAGATATATATATTTCAAAAATATATATCTATATAATATTATTAATGAATTTTTTATTATATATATATATATATATAATTCGTCCACCATAAATTAAACATTATCTCGTGTTGGGCCATTCTTGTGTGCGACCCTGTAAGCCCATATGAAGTTGGCAGTAGGCCAACAACTATACTAACCCAAAAGTCGCAAGCGGCCTCTAGCAAGACATTACGACTACCTAATTCATATGAGGATCATTATCACGATGCAACCTGTCATACAACCATGTCACATCCCTTTTGTCACACGATATATCGATCAAGGATAAGGTAGGGATAATGTCATCCTCTTGTTCCTGACCATTACTTTCTTGATTCCTAAGTAGCCTGATAATAGAGATGGAAACTCCTTTCCATCATAGTATGGCCATACATTTCTCAGACTCACTTATCGAGGGGCCCAGTAATATCTCGCTACTAATGTGAGCGACAAATTCCATCTTGATCATTCATATTCCTCTGCATGAAAAACCACCAAGCCCGATCGTAGCCTTTATCATCACTCGGTCAAAAGTGACTTTTGACTAGTTTAAAGCTTAACAACTCTTATGTAGGAATCCATGATGACCTCAGGTCTAAGGGCATTGTGACGTGGTTATTCATGAGAAAAGCTTATAACTTGATCCATGTAGCTTTCTCATAGTGGGTTTGTCCAGCACATTGTACTCTTACAAGTGCCTAAGACTTTGATTCATATCTCCATATCTTATCAAAGTCATATTGATCTTGTTTCATCTCTGCTCCCGCATAGATGACTGACCAGGGACATTTTAGGACAATCTTTATGAATTATCCAAGGATACAATTATCACAGTTAACATGCAAATAATATGATAATAGAATGGAGAAATTTCATTAAAATAATGTTAAAGTACAATGATTGGCCCTTAGGACACAATTTCCAACAACTATAACCTAAGAATATGAGAGAATAATCAACAATAGATAGCACTCAATCTTCTACCCCAGTTGTATCCACTACACCTTCCTTCCTTATTCTATATTCAAATATACTTGAAGTAAGTGCTTCAAGGTTTCTATGTGGATTTAGCTAATATCAATGCTGAGTTTGCCCCTCATGTTGATGAAAAGATGGGAAAGATGTGTGATGTAATGAATCAGATTTATAATTCCATCCTTGCTCTTTAGGAAGCACAAACCTAGATGATACTTGAGTTTGGAAGCATGTTGAGATAAATAAGTGAGAGGCTGGATACTTTAGCACCTAGCTAGACTACTCCTTTACACCCTACTCTTATTTTTGGTGCTCCCACTCAGACCACTCCTACTCATACCTTTGATCCTGCTCCTGAGATTACTTCTCAGGAGAATGTACTCTTCACTATGTAAGATCCTGAGTCATCTACCTAAGTCAACATCACTCTTGATTTGACTAACCTATAACCTACCTTTGAAAATCACATATCAGATCCTATTGCCTCTAGTAAATTACCACATGTTGGCAAGTCTTGACCGTCAAATAAGGCATCTTGAGACATATGCCAACAAGTTGAATAGGAAGTTGAACCTCATACTTAATCACAATAATGTTGAATATGACTTGCATTCAAACCTTTCATCTCCTTCTCTGTCTCATGCAGTCAAATCCTTCATCTCCACTATTGTTTTTTTAAAAATTAAAAAAAATTAGTAAAAAACAACTTAATAATTCACGGTTGTTAATTAAAAACCGTAAAGCATTCTTGTAATGATAACACCAATATACTTAACGGTTCTAACATAATAAATGTTAAGTAAAGCTTTTGAAACCTTTCCTCTTCCCCGCTTTAACTCTAGGTGCCTCCTCTTTATTTGATGATCATCATGAAGGTGAAGATAAATAACAGTTTTTTGAAACAACCGATATGTATCTCATGGCACGGGAGAAAGAACATAATTGCACGTGGATTGATCCTCTTTAACTTATAACATACATGTCACTTCCAATTTGTTTAAACTCTCCATTTTCATACGTTTTCTTCATCCTCTTCCTCTATTCTTATATCATGGTGAAGTAAGGCGTTGAAGAAATGCTGGAGAATCATCCTCCTTTCTACCCTGCACCTCCACCTACTTCTCTTCCTCCTCCCCCAACCTCCAGCTCTACCTTGTGCTTCTCCTACCCAACCTATACCCCGCCTACTTCCCTTCTTCCACCTCCTTTTCCTCCTCATACTTTTCCTTCCCAACATGCACCTCCACTTGCTTCCCTTCCCCCTCCTCCTCAACTTTCTCCTCTGGTCCACGGTGCCAACGTTAGCGCCTCCATTACAAGCTCATCCTTATCTTCTCAAATGATTCAGATCACTCTTATGAGAATGAAGGGTAGGTTTTTTTATTTCCATTTTTTAGTTTTGTTTATAAAAAAAATATATTAATATAATATGGCACTAATATAAATAAAATAATAACATACATCATGGTTGTTATTAAAGAACCATGATAAATCAAATAAATAACATACCTCACAGTTAACTAAAAATAATTGTGATAAAGGTAAAATAATAATTAGCAGTTTTTACCAACTAACCGTTATATAAGACCTCAATTTGTTAAATAATATACCTCACAGTTATTTAAACATAACCGTGATAAAATTAAAACAATTAGTGGTCTAATCAACTTACCGTTATGTAAAACCTTAAAAACTACTTAACATGGGTTTGTTTGTAAAACATCCAATTAGTTTGACATTTGAAAACTTTCACACTTGATCAAAAGCTATAGCTCTTTCAGCTATGTGAAAGCCGTCTGTTCAACCTCAGAGTTTTCTTGCTTCAACTTTCGGGTTGACATAAGTTTTCATTTGTTATACATTTTAGAGAATTTATTCTGGGTGCGGATGATTATTGGGTTTTAACTGGGGTTTTTGTTTCTAAATGATTTATGCTAGATGGGGTTTTGAATAAGCAGTGTATATATGCCAATCGTCTATCCAAAGACTACTGGGATGGGATAACAAATTTCCTTGAGTTTGCATTTTCCCATAATCCCTCAAATGACAGTTTGATTCTTTGCCACTGTGTAAAGTGTGGTAATGTATAGTGGTTTGATTAAGAAACTTGTTTGTCACACTTAGTGATTAATGAAATTGATCCAACTTATAGATGTTGGACAAGGCATAGGGAGACAAAAAGTAAGGTAGTTGAACACATAGAAAGTTTTGCATCACTTGATTTTGACACAAGTGCATTTGATGCCAACCGTCTCGATGATATGGCCAAAGCATTAGAAGAAGACCTCTGGGATTGTCCTAAATTGATGAAAACTCTGAAAGGCGACGTGGTGAAGCTATTGTATGAGGGGGTACACTACCTTTACTTTATTGAGCGCTATGTTTATTTTGTACAAATTGAAGGCAAGAAATGGGTGGTATGATACATGCTTCAAAGAATTGTTTGAGGCTTTGAATCTAATGCTACCTACAAAAAATGTGGTTCCACCCAAAATATATGTCGCAAAGAAGATGTTGCATTATATCGTCCTTAGCTATGAGAAAATACATGCTTACCCCAATGATTGTGTCTTATTCAAGAATGAATATACTGTTAGATCCCAAGTTTTGATGATAACAATAATTCAATTATGATTAAAACATGTTTTTAGAAGGTTAAGAAAAGATTCCAAGTTAACCAAATGCATATCGGGTGTTTGCTGATATCTGCTGTAAAAATGCACTTGAGTGCTCGAGCATGAAATCTGCACTCGAGCACAAAACACTTCTGTACTCGAGCAGGTGTGAGAGAAAGCCAGGAAGTGAGTACCCGAGAGACATTCTCCCTTGGTAACCAATGGATCACTCGGAGCACAAGGTATGCACTCGAGCAGAGAAGTCATTCTTACTCGAGCACGTATGCGAGCAGGGCATGCGAGCACTTGGCCGAGAGCAAAGCAATGGTGTGCTTCCTATATTCACTCGAGCAAGGGTATGCGAGTGATTGGCCGAGAGCAAGTTAAGGCATGCTTCCTCATTCACTCGAGAAAGGCACTGCGAGCACTTGGCCGAGAGTCTTGAAACTCAGAAAAATACAAGTGTGCTCGAGCACACCCATCCATGCTTGCGAGTAAGATTTTCATCCCTCTCCAGATCAGTTGCGAGTGCTTGTTCAAGAGAGCATATTCTTTCAGAATATGCTTCTCACTCGAGCAGAGGTAAGTGTGCTCGAGTGAGGGCCAATATCACCTGCGAGTGAAAATTCCATCCCTCTGGATTTCTGATGCGAGTGATGTTTTAGAGAGCATATTCCTTGAGAATATGCTTCTCACTCGAGCAGAGGTAAGTGTGCTCGAGTGAGGGTCAATATCACCCGCGAGTGAAAATTC
Organism: Inga oerstediana; assembly: GCA_963210345.1. Taxonomy (NCBI): domain Eukaryota; kingdom Viridiplantae; phylum Streptophyta; class Magnoliopsida; order Fabales; family Fabaceae; genus Inga; species Inga oerstediana. The sequence goes on along the minus strand of OY723407.1, from coordinate 31,889,381 downwards.
TATCCCTCTGGAATTATGGTGCGAGTGATGGTTTAAAGAGCATATTCCTTGAGAATATGCTTCTCACTCGAGCAGAGGTAAGTGTGCTCGAGTGAGGGTCCAGATCACTCGCGAGTGCAAATTCTCACTCTTGTCAATATGGTATGCGAGTGATGACCCGAGAAGGCACTCCCAGGTAAAAGTGCAAGGATCACTCGAGCAGAGATTTTGTGCTCGAGTGAGACCACTCTTCACCCGCGAGTGAAGATATTTTCTCTCTGATTCTCCATGCGAGCACAACCCGATAACAGAGGTAAATGAAGGAAAATAGGAGATCACTCGAAGTGAGCTTTTCATGCTCGAGTGATGCCCTGTTGACCACAGAATATGATAAGTTTCACAACGTTCATTACGAATATAATTTATTGTTATTAATTCATATCATCTTTACTCTTTATCTTTGTTTAACATTGTTTTGAATGTTTTAAGAGGATGATACAGGAATATGAACGTTTGAACTGAGTCACATGAGAAAAGTGATACAACGGCAGACAAGATGATTATGAACACGCTGGCACCTACCGCACTCAAACTATTCTAATATGCACGTGTCTGCCAATATTTTCAAATGTCCCGCTCCACAACTGAAGAGATTCCAAACGGGCAAAAGTTGGAGCAACTATATATATACAGAGACTCACGGAGAAAATATAACAACACAGCACAAGAATTCACAAGCTCATATCAATTCTCTGTTATTCATCTGATTTCTCTGTATACACTTTTGATCTTCAGTGTTTATTCATTTACTCTGTAAGAGAGTCCACATCCAAACTCAAAACTCTATATTTGTGTAATCTCAAGATATTGGGATCTTGAGACGGTAGTTATTCCTTACGAGAGAAGCAGTTGAGAGAATTCCTTGTAGCATCTGTCACTCATAAGCCTTATAAGATACAAGCAGGAGAGAACGTTGTTGTTCATAAGACTTACAGTGGTGTAAGCAGAAGAAAACGTTGCTGCTCATAAGTCTTGTATACATAAGCAAGTGAGAAGAGTCATAGGTTGTTTCTCTGCACATAAGACTTGTCGTAAGGGGGAGAGAAGTTTCTTGTCGAGAGAATATTTCTGCTCGTAGTCCATTCAAGGACGATTGTTGTCTTGTGGCGTTCTGAGAGCCCATTGAATCTTGGAGATAGTGTGAAAAGCTCAGTAGGTCTTGATCTCTGAGGACTGGACGTAGGCATTGTTGTTAGGCCGAACCAGTATAACTCTCTGTGTTCAAATCTTCTCTAATCTACTCTATCCACTATATTTACATATCACCATCTCAAACGAAAAATTTATAACATCACCCAATTCACCCCCCTCTTGGGTGAAGCTTGCCGCTTACATTTGGTATCAGAGCCTCGTCTTCTCCGAAGAGCCTAACAGCTTGAGAAGGATCCTATCAATGGCAACAATGGGTGAAAATATCCTTCCAGACGGTGCTTCAATCACTAGACCTCCTGGTTTTGCTGGAGAACATTTTTCGTTCTGGAAAGCTAAATTCAGAGTGTTCGTGATGGCCAACGAGTATGGATTATGGAATGTTATACAAGATGGTGACTATGTTCCAGTGAAGAAAATCGAAGATAGAGTAGTCAAAAAGACTCCAGATGAGTTTGACGAAAATGACAAGAGGTTAGTAACGTTAAATAGCAAAGCCATTTTAATGATACAGAGTGCTCTTAGTCAAAAAGAATATTTTCGTATATGTACTCTACCTACTGCCAAAGATATGTGGGATGCCCTTGAAATTGCTCACGAAGGTACATCTGGAATCAAAGAAAATAGGATCAATACTTTAATAACAGAGTATGATTTATTTCGTATGAAATCTGGAGAAAGTATATCAGAATTTGAACTAAGGTATACTCATCTTGTTAATCAATTATCTGCTCTTGGAAAGTCGTTTGATCAAAATTCCCAGGTAAGAAAGATTCTTAATATTCTTACAAAAGAATGGGAAGCAAAGGTGACAGCCATCGAAGAAGCCAAAGGAGAGTCAATGAGATCCGTAGCTGCTCTCTTTGGTAGTCTTTCTGAATATGAAGGTAAGTTGAGATTCAAAAAGGAACTTGAAGAAGTTGATGATAGAAAGAAAAGGGGAGTTGCATTTAAAGCTATCAAAGAAGAAGAAGAAACTTCCGAGAATGAAGAAATTCCTAGTGATGATGAAATGGGAATGATCGTGAGAAAGTTCAAGAAATTCTACCGAAGAGGACAAAGGAATTTCAAGAATTATCAAGGAGGACCAAGCAAGAAAGAAAACAAAGAACACCAAATAGTATGCTATGAATGCGGAAAACCAGGACACATCAAATCTGAATGCTTCAGGAACAAAGACAAAAAGAAGCAGAAAAAGAAAGCATATATATCATCTATTTGGGGTGATAGTTCGTCGGACGAAGAAAATGACAACGACGAAGTAGCCAATCTATGCTTGGTAGCTAAGGAAGAAGAATCAGACTCTGAGGTAAGTGACTCTGAACCATCTTATAATGAATTATTATCTGAATATAATGCATTGCATACAGAGTTCATTAAAGTTGCTAAAGAAATGGTTAGTTATAAGAAGAGAGTAAAAGAATTAGAAAATAATGTCATGTCATCACATAAAATGTGTAAAGAGAAAGATAAGAAAATAGAAGACTTAACAAAGATTGTTGAAAAATTTACTAAAGGAAGTGAAACTCTCAAGGTTATCTTAAATTCTCAGAAAGTTTCTGTTGATAAATCTGGAATTGGATATAACGCTGTGCATGATAAGAATAAAAAGAGTAGTAGAGACTATCTTAAATATTTTAGGAATTCTGTGCATACATCAAATCCTTTTGTGTCATGCAATTTTTGCAATAGGAAAGGACATTATACTTCATCATGTTATTTTAAAAAGGGAAAGGTTGTTGGAACATATAAATGGGTTCCGAAAGGGACACATATTCCAAATACTAACCACAAAGGACCCAAGAAAGTGTGGGTACCTAAAACTTGATCATCATATTCTAGGTATGTCTCAAGGCATCTCGAGCGAACAAATGGTATATCGATAGTGGATGTTCGAGACACATGACTGGTGACAAAAATAAGTTCACCATGTTTGAACCTAGAGAAGGAGGAAAGGTAACTTTTGGAGGTAATCAATCCGGACGTATTGCTGGAATTGGTGAGGTTGGAAGGACAGATGGATTTCAAATCAACGGAGTATATTATGTTGAAGGATTATGTCACAATCTCTTAAGCGTAAGCCAAAGCACTGACAAAGATAACTGGGTGATCTTCGACTCAAAAGAATGCTTGATAGTCAGTAAGAAAGATCTACCTTTAAACAAAGAAACAATCAAGGCAAAAATTCGAGCTCAAAGGGACGGTAACTGTTATACAATTGATTTAAATTCAAGTTCTTCTGAAAATTGTTTTCTGAGTCGATCAGAGGAAAGTTGGTTATGGCATAAGCGTCTGGCTCATGTCAATATGAATCAACTTGACAAATTGATCAGAAAAGATTTAGTTGTTGGCCTTCCCAAGCTAAAATTCAAAGATGACATGATTTGTGAAGCATGTCAAAAAGGCAAACAAACTAAATCTTCTTTTAAAACAAAATATGAAATCTCTACTTCAAAACCTTTACAATTACTTCATATGGATTTAGTAGGACCGGCAAGAGTAAAAAGTTTTGGAGGAAACTTGTATACGTTAGTAATTGTAGATGATTTTACTAGATTTGCTTGGACTATATTCATTGCCTCAAAAGATGAAACTTTTGCTGAATTTATTATGTTTGCCAAAAAGGTTCAAAATGAGAAAGGTGTTTCTATTGTCTCTATTAGAACAGATCATGGAGGAGAATTTGATAATCAATTGTTTGAAGATTACTGCAACAACGAGGGGATAGATCACAACTTCTCAGCTCCAAGAACACCTCAACAAAATGGAGTAGTGGAAAGGAAGAATAGAGTGCTTACAGAAATGGCAAGAGCTTTACTTAATGAAAAAGAAATGTCACAAGTGTTCTGGGCAGATGCAATGAGTACTGCATGCTACATTTCAAACAGAGCATATATTCGCAAATCTCTTGGAAAGACACCATATGAACTCTACAAAGGAAGAAAGCCAAATATTGCTCATCTTCATATCTTCGGGTGTAAGTGTTTCATTCACAACAATGGTAAGGAAAATCTAGGTAAATTTGATTCAAAGTCTGATGAAGGTATTTTTCTAGGATATTCTAATAGAAGTAAAGCTTATAGAGTTTTCAATAAAAGAACATGTACTATTGAAGAATCTATTCATGTTGTGTTTGATGAAATTGAATCTCAGACAAAACTTAATGATGAAGAAGAAATGGATTCAATCAAGAAAAACAAATCTATTTCAAAACAGGATGATTTTGAAACAAATGATTTTCAAAATTTAGAAGATGTTGATAATCATGATCAACCTAAAGCGTGGAGACATATGAAGGATCATCCAATTGATCAAGTTATAGGAGATATTCATGAAGGTGTCAAAACCAGAAATAGAATCCTCAATGAGGTAACATTTTCTGCTTTTATTTCTGAGATTGAACCTTCTAATATAGAAGAAGCTTTATCTGACAATGATTGGGTGATTGCTATGCAAGAAGAACTAAATCAATTTCAAAGAAATCAAGTCTGGGATTTGGTTCCTCGACCTAAAGACCATACGGTTATAGGAACCAAATGGGTGTTCAAAAACAAACTTGATGAATCTGCAATCATTGTGAGAAATAAAGCAAGATTGGTTGCAAAAGGCTATAATCAAGAAGAAGGTATTGATTATGAGGAAACGTATGCTCCAGTGGCAAGATTGGAAGCAATACGAGTACTCTTAGCCTTTGCTTGCATCAAAAATTTTAAACTTTATCAAATGGATGTAAAAAGTGCTTTTCTAAATGGTTATATTATGGAGGAAGTTTATGTCGAACAGCCTCCTGGTTTTGAAGATGAAACAAAACCTGATTATGTCTTCAAACTTAAGAAAGCATTATATGGTTTGAAACAAGCACCCAGGGCTTGGTATGAAAGACTAAGCAAATTTCTTCTTGATCAAGGTTTTGTCAGAGGTAAAGTTGACACTACTTTATTCATCAAACATAACAAAAATGATATTCTAATAGTTCAAATTTATGTTGATGATATTATTTTTGGTGCTACTAACGAATCTATGTGTCAAGATTTCTCTAAGATTATGCAGGGAGAATTTGAGATGTCCATGATGGGAGAATTGAACTTCTTTCTTGGACTTCAGATCAAACAAAAGAAGAATGGCATATTTATATCTCAGACAAAATATTTGAAAGAGTTGCTGAAGAAATATGGGTTAGATAATGCCAATGGAGCTGATACTCCAATGAGTTCTACAACATTGCTGGATGCTGATGTAAAGGGACCTAGCTTCAATATCACAAAGTATAGAGGAATGATTGGTTCATTACTCTATCTTACAGCAAGCAGGCCAGATATTCAGTTCAGTGTAGGAATGTGTGCAAGATATCAATCCAATCCTAAAGTATCTCATGCAGAGACAGTAAAAAGAATCTTCAAATATCTAGGAGATACTTCAGAGCTTGGACTTTGGTATCCAAAGAGAGGGAATGAGTACTTAATGGCATATTCAGATTCAGATCACGGAGGATATAAAACTGACAGAAAGAGTACCAGTGGTCAATGTCAATTTCTCGGTGGTTCTCTAGTGTCATGGTTCAGCAAGAAGCAGAACACAGTTTCATTATCTTCGACTGAAGCTGAATATATAGCTGTAGCAAGCTGCTGTTCACAAGTGCTATGGTTAAAACAGCAACTTCAAGATTTGGGAATTTATTTAAAAGAAATTCCAATCTATTGTGATAATACTAGCACAATAAGCTTGGCAAAGAACCCCGTACAACACTCAAGAACCAAGCATATAGACATTCGACATCATTTCATTCGAGATCATGTTCAAAAGAAAGATGTCAAAGTGGAATTCATACCAACTCATCTTCAACTTGCGGATATTTTCACGAAACCAATTGCAAAAGAGCAATTTCTCTATATTCGAAGAGAATTGGGAATGGTTAATCCCAATGAGTTGTAAGTTTTATTGTTAAAATGCCTAATTAAGTATTTGTTTTGATGATAATCATGCTAACTTTGGCATCGGAGTGGCCAAAATGTGTTTTTGCAGGACTCTCACTCGAAGCACAGGAGGCACTGCTCGAGTGAGGAGCTGTGTCACTCGAGCACAAGAAGCTCTGCTCGAGCACAGCACTATTCATGAAGCTCTGTTTTCTTATGGTTAGAACAGAGGTTAACAGAGGAGTCAAGAACACCAAGGAAATATAACATAATCTACAGTGAGAATTGAGCTCACTCGCGAGTGAGGAATTCTCACTCGAGCATGGTATGAACATGCTTGAGGTGAGAAATGCCTGCTCGAGTGAGGAAGAAGAATCTCTGTGCAAGAGCTATCCAAATCAAGGTTACTCAAATGATCTTGGAGGATTTGAGTACAAAGTTTGAAAATATGTCAGAAAAAAACAATCCAGGTACGTTCTACTTGTTTCTTTATTTTCCAGAACATCACTCGAGCACAGTTAGAACACTCGCGAGCACAGTATGAACATCACTCGAGCACTAGGGGTCATGCTCGAGCACTGGCACTTATATCAGTTACTGGGGAGCTCAGAACGTCGCACTTCCTCATCTCACTCGAAGTGCTCTCTCACTCGAGAGTCACAACTCTTCATCTTCAACCGTTCTTTCATCATTTAATCACGTCCTTCTGCTCCAAATCGACGTTACAACCTCTCAATCTTCTATAAGAGGTGATTCTCGTTCTCTGCATTCTTCACTTGTGCCCTAATCTCTGCGTCTATTTTTTTTTTTTCCTATTTCTTTCAAAAACAAGTTTCTTGTTTCTCTTCTATTTGTCAAATGGCAAGAACAAAGTTACCCTCTATTCTTCAAAAGTCTCATTCTCCTTCTTCCACTCACTCTGCTGCCAGTGTTTCTGGAACCCCTGAAATTACTCCTCCATCTCCAAAAAACTCACCCTCACCTTCACCTCCTCCTAAGCACAAAACCAAGAAGAGGACCCTGAAAACACATCCAAAACCTAAAGTTTCCAAGAAAGACCAACCTCCTCAAAAGAAAGCAAAGGGTGTGGTCTTCAAGGAACCCATACTCACCCGGTCTCAATCCAAAGAAGTACAAGGGAAGGGAAAGAAGAAGGATTTAGAGCAACCCCAATCTTCCTCTTCATCTGGGGATACCTTCAGCAAACAACTCAGGGATGCAATAGAAAAATCCAAATTGGACAAGTTAGTTGGGAAGATCACATCTCAGGCAGGTGTCTCAAGTTCACATCAAGTCAAGCACCCAAGTGCATCTGCTTCTGGAGCACCTTCTGCCTCTCAAGCACCAGTGGATGACCAACTCACTAGTCCTCCTGAGGGATTCAATGTGTCAGAACTTAAGGCTTTACCACAAAAGGTATATGATGATGAATTCAAACATAGGCATTTCTGTCCAGTAGTATATGTTGATTTGGATTATCTGAAAAAGAACTGTCATTTGGACCTATACCCTTATCTTCTGGCTTCATTGGTTGCTGGGCAACAGAGGAATGTAGGGGAAATCATTTTTAGTGAGATGAGAAGGTTTCGATTTTCTTCAACAAGATCCACAACCATACCTTACCCTCAACTTGTTTCTTTCATCTTGATGAAGAACAAAATCTGGTATCTGGAAGGGAAAGAAAGGGTGCTCATCTCAAGGTTTGGAAAGACTCAATTAACACACATGGGTATCAATCTTTCAGTGAGTCGAACCAAAGCCACATCAAAGAGGGAAGCAACACCATCTAGAGGAGATGAGGCACAATCATCTGCACAAGGTCCTATTCCCCCACCTTCATTTCTCAATGCCTCATTGTCCAATCATTTGACAGAGGTAATTAATCAAGCTGTATCAAGCTTGAAGAAGGAGTTAGTGACTGAGTATGAGAAGCTTGTGGAGAAGATGGAAACACAAGTGGTTAAATTGGTAGATCAGGCCAATCTTAACTTTGAACTGATGTTCAGAACACAAGATGAGATGTCACAGAGGATCACTAATATGGAGACCTTCCTGCATTCACACTTTCCCTCCTCATCTTCCGGAGTACCTCCAGAGACCACTCAGACCTCACCCCCTCATCCAGAGACTCATGTACTTTTCACTGATCCTGAGTCTAATGTAGATGTTACTTTTGTCCCTCAACCACCATCTCCTCCTGATCAGCCCATTGACCCTCTCTCTGCCATGATATCTTTTGTTCCACCTCCAGAACTCCCTTCTGATGTTGACAAAACGGGGGAGAAGGATGTGTGATGTTTTCTGAGCTTTCTGTAGGCTGTAGGGTGTTTTGGGTAGTTTTCTGTATTGGGTAGGATTTGATATGTATGTCATTTTTCTATTTTGAAGTTATCTTGTATTGTTCAAGTTTGGTAAAGTTAATGATATGGTTTAAGTTTTTCATTATCAAAATTTCAATGTTCCAAGTTATTTGTTAAGTTATATACCTCATACTATACTTATCTTGGCTGTTAAGTGTCCAGAGGAAACATTGCAGGAAAATTGGAATTTGGAACTTAAACTTGATATGCATTTTGGAAACTTTAAAGAAATTTCAAAACTTTCCAATTTCATTCATTTTCTTTTAAACCTTCATCACAAAGAGTTTTGTCATCATCAAAAAGGGGGAGAATGTTAGATCCCAAGTTTTGATGATAACAATAATTCAATTATGATTAAAACATGTTTTTAGAAGGTTAAGAAAAGATTCCAAGTTAACCAAATGCATATCGGGTGTTTGCTGATATCTGCTGTAAAAATGCACTTGAGTGCTCGAGCATGAAATCTGCACTCGAGCACAAAACACTTCTGTACTCGAGCAGGTGTGAGAGAAAGCCAGGAAGTGAGTACCCGAGAGACATTTTCCCTTGGTAACCAATGGATCACTCGGAGCACAAGGTATGCACTCGAGCAGAGAAGTCATTCTTACTCGAGCACGTATGCGAGCAGGGCATGCGAGCACTTGGCCGAGAGCAAAGCAATGGTGTGCTTCCTATATTCACTCGAGCAAGGGTATGCGAGTGATTGGCCGAGAGCAAGTTAAGGCATGCTTCCTCATTCACTCGAGAAAGGCACTGCGAGCACTTGGCCGAGAGTCTTGAAACTCAGAAAAATACAAGTGTGCTCGAGCACACCCATCCATGCTTGCGAGTAAGATTTTCATCCCTCTCCAGATCAGTTGCGAGTGCTTGTTCAAGAGAGCATATTCTTTCAGAATATGCTTCTCACTCGAGCAGAGGTAAGTGTGCTCGAGTGAGGGCCAATATCACCTGCGAGTGAAAATTCCATCCCTCTGGATTTCTGATGCGAGTGATGTTTTAGAGAGCATATTCCTTGAGAATATGCTTCTCACTCGAGCAGAGGTAAGTGTGCTCGAGTGAGGGTCAATATCACCCGCGAGTGAAAATTCTATCCCTCTGGAATTATGGTGCGAGTGATGGTTTAAAGAGCATATTCCTTGAGAATATGCTTCTCACTCGAGCAGAGGTAAGTGTGCTCGAGTGAGGGTCCAGATCACTCGCGAGTGCAAATTCTCACTCTTGTCAATATGGTATGCGAGTGATGACCCGAGAAGGCACTCCCAGGTAAAAGTGCAAGGATCACTCGAGCAGAGATTTTGTGCTCGAGTGAGACCACTCTTCACCCGCGAGTGAAGATATTTTCTCTCTGATTCTCCATGCGAGCACAACCCGATAACAGAGGTAAATGAAGGAAAATAGGAGATCACTCGAAGTGAGCTTTTCATGCTCGAGTGATGCCCTGTTGACCACAGAATATGATAAGTTTCACAACGTTCATTACGAATATAATTTATTGTTATTAATTCATATCATCTTTACTCTTTATCTTTGTTTAACATTGTTTTGAATGTTTTAAGAGGATGATACAGGAATATGAACGTTTGAACTGAGTCACATGAGAAAAGTGATACAACGGCAGACAAGATGATTATGAACACGCTGGCACCTACCGCACTCAAACTATTCTAATATGCACGTGTCTGCCAATATTTTCAAATGTCCCGCTCCACAACTGAAGAGATTCCAAACGGGCAAAAGTTGGAGCAACTATATATATACAGAGACTCACGGAGAAAATATAACAACACAGCACAAGAATTCACAAGCTCATATCAATTCTCTGTTATTCATCTGATTTCTCTGTATACACTTTTGATCTTCAGTGTTTATTCATTTACTCTGTAAGAGAGTCCACATCCAAACTCAAAACTCTATATTTGTGTAATCTCAAGATATTGGGATCTTGAGACGGTAGTTATTCCTTACGAGAGAAGCAGTTGAGAGAATTCCTTGTAGCATCTGTCACTCATAAGCCTTATAAGATACAAGCAGGAGAGAACGTTGTTGTTCATAAGACTTACAGTGGTGTAAGCAGAAGAAAACGTTGCTGCTCATAAGTCTTGTATACATAAGCAAGTGAGAAGAGTCATAGGTTGTTTCTCTGCACATAAGACTTGTCGTAAGGGGGAGAGAAGTTTCTTGTCGAGAGAATATTTCTGCTCGTAGTCCATTCAAGGACGATTGTTGTCTTGTGGCGTTCTGAGAGCCCATTGAATCTTGGAGATAGTGTGAAAAGCTCAGTAGGTCTTGATCTCTGAGGACTGGACGTAGGCATTGTTGTTAGGCCGAACCAGTATAACTCTCTGTGTTCAAATCTTCTCTAATCTACTCTATCCACTATATTTACATATCACCATCTCAAACGAAAAATTTATAACATCACCCAATTCACCCCCCTCTTGGGTGAAGCTTGCCGCTTACATATACATCAGTAACTCATTGTCCCATGTGTGAGGAGCCACACTACCAATAGAACGAGAAGAGCGCGAATAAGGTGTTATGGTATTTCCCCATTATACCTAAATTTAAACGCCTGTATGGCAATCCTAAAGATGCAAAAAATTTGACATGGCATGCAAATGAAAGGACAAATGATGTCATGCTTCGACATCCTGCTAATTCTCTAGAATGAAAGAAGTTTGATTTGAACCACCCTAAATTCGCTAAAGATTTTAGGAACCTACGCTTTGCATTAGATACTGATAGGATAAATCCGTTTGGGATGCAAAGCAGTACCCACAGTGCATGGCCTATAATATTGTTTATATAGAACCTTCCTCCATGGCTCTATATGAAGTGCATGTACTCCATGTTATCCATGCTAATCTTATGGCCTAAGCAACCTAGGAATGACATAGATGTCTACCTGGTTCTACTAATTGATGACTTGAAGCATTTATGGGATGATGGCGTCGTGGTGTATGATGCTCACAAAGAAGAAACGTTCATCTTGAGAGCCATACTCGTTGGCACTATCAATGACTTTCCTACATATGGTAATTTGTCAAGATACAACATTAAAGGCTAACTTGGATGTCCAATTTTTGAAGAGGGTGTGCATTCAATTAAATTGAAGCACTGCATGGAGAATTCCTACATGGGACATCAAAGGTGGTTGCTTCAGGATCATCCTTAATATGTTCCTATATATGTCTATGGTCTTAGTGATCCTATAAAAATCCCTCCTTTCAGACTTCCAGCTCCGTCCTCTGATTCCCTTACTTTTGTTCAACAATAGGGTGATACTATTGATGATGTTTCCTCTCCCTTGCATATTACCCCTTTTTAATCTTTAAATGTTGTTTCAGACACCCAACCACTAAATGCTCCTCTTAGACTTAAACCCTTTGCCTCTTCCCTTTCTGATGATGACAGAAAGGGGGAAAAGGATCAGAGTTCTAACATTGATCCTCAGGGTGATGGTGGAGATCATACTGCATATAAAGTCTTTCATAGTGTTAAAAGTTGTTTGTTTTTTTTACTTTAAATCATGATATATGTTCATGTTGTGATATGATCTAAGTTTGTTGTGAATCTCTTTTTTGTCAATGTTCTAACTCAATATTTCCTATGATTATATGAACTTGCTTTTGATACAGCAAATTGGTTATATATGCTCTCTTTTGATAATATTTTAGTCTAAATTGATGATTTTTTACTTCTCAAAGTATAATGGATAAGTATCAATGATTTTTTAGATGCATTTCAAAAACTTGGCAATTTTTACAAATAAGATTAAAAGAGAACTACTTCAATTAAGTTGTCATTATCAGAAAGGGGGAGAACATTAGATTCTAATTTTTGATGATAAAAAAGCTTAAGAAAGATTAAGAAAAGTGTTTTAGAGAAGGCACATTGACTTAAAACGATTTTAAATCCTATTACTGTGATACACATTGTATTACTCAAGTGACCGCTTAAGTGTGTGATAAAACTTGGTTATCTTATTTTTGAAATAGTGATGAGGTGTTTATGAAAATTTTAGTTGATCATTCGAGTGACCACTCGAGTGATGCAGAAATTTACTATCACTACCACTTTACAATAGTAACCAAGATAGTGATATAATTTCTGGAAAACATTCTTTTAAGTGACCACTTGAGTGATGAGATATAAAGTATATTACTATCAGACTACTATAGTAAACCATTGGTGACAAGTTTTTTGGAAAGAGATTTCAAACTAGACCACTCAAGTGGTGTTTCAAAAATGTCATCACAATTACCTTACCACAGTGATATTTCTTAGTGAACTATTTTCTAAGAATATTTGAAAGAGAAGAACACTTGAGTGATCAATCGAGTGATGTGTTAAATTTCTATCACCATTATTTCACCACAGTGATTTGTTCTAATGATAAGTATTTTGAAAATTTTTTAAGAGAAGACTATTGTAGTGATGTATGTTAAAGTGTATAACTAGCACAACACCACAGTGACTCTGGGAGTGTTTAATGTTTTTAAAAAAGTTTCTAAGACTAGATCACTTAAGTAGGCATTGATTGCAAAGTGTAAGGGGAGTTGTTCTTTGAAGAAGAACTAGCTTATACTGAGGCACTAAGAGCCCTCTCAATCTTAGAAAGATAATGGAAATCTCATAAAGGCTTTTTGGGGACTGGATGTAGGTCAAGTGGGTTGGACCAAACCAGTATAAATTGCTTGTGTTCACCTTCTGTGATATCTCTCTAACTCTTTTCTCTTTACTTAGTTTGCGTAAAATATTAAAATTCTTAAAATCACCTAATCACACCCCTCTTGGGTGAAAGGCTTGAACTAACAACTATATAACTTTGTTTAGTTAACATTTTCCATCAATATTAACTTTATAACAGATCATCAAGCTGCTACTTGTACGGAGGAGTACCCTATTGGGTGGGTGTCTTCACTCTAACTTCTTTTGTTTGCTATATTAGCATATGATGCTTGAAAGTCAATATTGAATTATGGTAGCGAATATATACAAAATGTTTGAATTTTCTCTAATAAAAAACATATGAGCATATAAAATTTCTACAACATCAGAGTCATAGCGGAAGACTTAAAATCATAAATATCTCTCGCCATACTTTAAATCATTATCTAAAACCATAATCTTTGTAATCACTATCTAGATAACTGAAATCATATAACATAATTAGTAGAAAAGAATTACGGTCTATTTTAACAAGAAGATTGGGCACAGTGATAGTATGTGAATAGCCATCACCCGTTAGGTAACCTTTAGAGAGCATGTACTTATTTTCTATGTTACTAATCTAACCCAGACTATGCTATTTATATTCTTTTATCAAGGCTTGCAATATCTTACCGGCTAAGAAAGAAACCCTAAACCTAAGCTCGGTCCAACTCATGCACAAGCCACACATAGGAGATATTTTATTCAAAATAAACATGTACTATCTAGAATATCCAATCATGATCAAATATAGGAAACTAACAATATCAAGAATATCCTGATATGATCAAGTAGTAATTAAGAAATATGTCTAGATATAATCTAAATTAAATAATAAGATATGTAATCATATTTTAAAAAAATATCTAACATTATCCTACATGGCACTACTAGACAAATGCATTTAAGACCACCAAATCTAGACCTCTTATAGGCGGAGACAATTTCAAAACTATGACCGGTAACACTTTTGTAAATATATGTAAAATTTTTGACCTGTTCTGCATACAACATATCCAAAATATACTTTTAAAACCGATTACTTTGACAACCGGTCTAAAAAACATTAAAATATTTCTTATAAAAATAATATTTATAGGCTTTGTAGACCTGTTCTGCATACGACCAGTCTAAAATATACGTTTTAAACTTGGTATTTGTACAACCGATCTAAAAATATATTAAAAAAATTTTTAAAAAAAATTTACAAGCTTTTAAATCGGATTTAGTTAAATCTAGCCTATAAAATTATCTAAACCCTAAAAACAATTATATAAACTTCACTTGGCCGCCCCTTTGAAACCAAATTTCATGATCTTTGAGTCTCTTCATCTACATTCATGATTTGTCCAAAGCTCTCTTCTTCCTCATCTCATCACTTGTGATTTCCTCACCAACTATCAAAAGACGTAAAAGATAAAAAAAATTTCAATAATCATCGCCTACAGGCAGCAGTATACATACTGAAATCAAAATTACATCAAAATATTATATATGAAGATGATCGGCCACAAAATCAAAACTACATCAAAATATTATAACAATGGGGGTTCTTGAAACCTAGGCCTTCAGAAGATCATCATCATTCCTAGAGATCTGCTGCGTCTAGTCTTTATTATTGACAATGACATTCAACACCACCACTAACTCCTCCAGTCATTTGAAGAAACAATCTTGCCTCACCATGACCACTAAAATGGTTCCTTAGAGGTGAAAGATGGCTTCAGCAATATCCTCCAACATCAAAGGTGGAGGGGGCCACGAAAAAGAACCGCAAGTAGCTGCCACCGGAGGAGGAGAGGGGGAATGCTACTTCTTTGTTCTTGCTATTGGATGTGTTGCCACTTAAGAAGAAAGAGATAACTAGAAAGGAAATTTTTAATTTAAAATTCAAAATTAAATGCGCCTTGGTATTTATAATCTCAACTGATGGCCAAAAACTTCAGATGATACTAATGAGACATGATAATATGCACTGGAAGTTGAAATGTTATGCATTTAGACAAGTCACCTTTGAAAACATGATCTAAATAATAATTATGAGACTAGATGCACATCTTTCCGATCTAAATATAAAGTGAACATTGGAAAAATAAATAACGTTTAAACTAGTCAAGAGTTAAAGGACAGTTCATATGAACATATTCAGGCCTTGTGCCCTTACAACCGGTTTGAATATAATCAAATTATATATTTAGCATGCACAATATCCCAAATAATATAATTTACTAAGAAAGTATATATATTCTATAATAAAATTAACTTATCAAGACAGAGACAAAAACAACAATAGAACAAAGATACAAGAGATATGATCAAGATCAAGATTACAAATAAAAATATTTTTTCATTAACAATATATTTTTTATGGTACTAGAAGGTAGCACAACATTTTGCATAATAAAAAAAACCCTCAATCTTTTTCCTAATCACCTGAGGTAGAGGAGGAATAAGAGGAAGGGTTATCCGAAATATTGTACTTGATCTCATTGGTGTAATATCCCAAAATGTATTAAAGGTGTAACACCTTTCATTTATGTCCCTTTTGTAACGCCCTTACCTTTATGGTCATCTGATAAGTTTTACGCATCAAATTCGAACCACTAAGTGACATTCTTTTATAACTATCTTTGAATTCTGAATCTCAAGACATGATTCAAACTTGTAGTTGAGTGGGTTTTTCTGAATATTTAAAAAAAATCTTGTGGAGGCATCTTATAGCGGTTTGCAAATTCATTGTTACTCTTCGATTCTCATCTTTATTCAATTCAATCAGAATGATTTGTTGCTCATTTCTCTGCTCATTCTTAACTCATTCATTTAGCATTGAGTACATACATTCATCATTTATGGCATGTTTATACAACAATAAAAAACATGCAATAATTTATACATGACAAAATATCACATACTAATCTTTAATTTTCCATCACATTTTCTTCTTGTACATCTTCCTACATTCCTCTTTTGAGCTTTCCTACCTGTATGGTTGGTATGGGAGAGTGAGATTCAAGAGAATCCCAGTAGTGAATAGTGCTAACAAATGCATACAAGAAATGCTATATGCATGACATGCTTGCTTACTTAAATTCATGCCAACATAATGACATGTATGCATGCTCAAAGTTTAACACATTACACTAATGGACATAGTATAAGTAAAACAGAGCTTCACTCATTCACATATACTTCATACAATTCATCAAAGCAATTAACATATCAATACACAAGAACACATATCAAGTTATGAAAGTTAGGAAAGTTCCCTACCTCTTATCTTCGTGTCCTCCTCTTGCACCTTTTCTTCCAACTATTGTAGCTTCTTCAAAATTCTTCCATTTCTTCTTCCTTGACCTCTCATGACCTTAGATACCCAATCACATCATTAGAGACATGATAGAGAGTCATTGGAAGTGTATATCAAGGTCTAAGAAATTAGGGAGGCTAAAAAATTCGACGTTTCTCCAAAAAATATGAAATGTTAGAAGTTGGGGTCTTAGCTGTGGCTTAGGAATCCTTTGGCTACGACCAAAGGAGGTTAGAAGCATTTTGGCTATGGCTAAGAATTTTTTGGTTGCAGCCAAAAAATGTGCTGTTTCTTGGCTGAACTTTCAAAAATTATAACTTAATATAAAAAATTGAAATGGAGTAGTTCAAAGTTATATGGAAAGATCTTTAAGTCCTCTGCATGGGAAAAATATAAACCACCACCATCTACAACTACAGAATTATTGAATTCCATAACTTTCCACACTGTTCCAGATTACATTGCAAAAATAGGGTATAACTTTAAAAATCCATAACTTTCAATCTACTAGTCTGAATTGCTTATAATATCTATCAAATTAAAGCTCTACATCTCTGCTTTAATCCTGGAAAGTTTCATAGCATTTGGACTAGGTTTGGCCCTGAGATTTGTAATGCCCTAAAATAAGATTAAGGGTTAATGAGTCCAAAAGTGAATGTAATTAATGTTAAATAAATACTTTTGGAGAATACAATACAAATTATAAGTTGAATGGGTATAATAGTTATTTAGCTAAATAAAATCCAAAACCCAAATTTTTCCCTTTTCCTCATGATATTGGGATGTCCAAATAAGGGAGCATGAAGGGAATAGATACTTGGTGATAAATAAGCTAAAAGATGAAGCAATTGTGACCATACAAAGTATGGTTGAAAAGTTAAAGATAGTAGGCAAGCATATAATATAATGGCCATTACACATTAGTTGCAATGGAATGAATGAAGCTAATTAAAGAGTTTATTTGGTTCCTATGGAAGCCATGTTTACGTCAAGTTGGAGAAAGGAAAGGGAAACATATGCAAGACCAAGAAAAGATGAGGACTTGGTCAATTTTCTCATGCTAAAAGCAATATGTGAGGAATTGGAAATAAGTTAAAGTAAGAAGCTATTTTTCCTCTTTTAAGAGGGCAAGATCGTGTGGCATGAGGAGGCAAAGGAAAAGGTGAAGTCAAAGTCAATTATTTCAACTAAAGTAAGGACGAAACATATGAAATTCAAGAAGCTTTAATATAGCCTCTTTAAGGTATATTTTGGTCAAGTTAGGATGAAGGAAGAGAAAAGATGATGGAAAAAGTCTTATGGTCAAACATTGCAATTCTAAATAAAATATATGGAGTAGGAAAATATGATAACTCAAAGCTCCTTTTTAGTTAAAACAAGAAGCAATTTTTGGCCAAGTATATGGAAAGAGAAAAGATGATGATATCAAGTAAATATGCCATGTGTTGCTTTATAATAAAATATAATATTTGAAGGAGGTGGATCATGATATTTTAAAGGGTCTTTATCTATTTCTTTTGGCCAACTTTTCGGCCAAGTATTAATGTGTTAAGGGAAAAGAAAAACTGATAATTATTCAGACTCTCTTTCATTCTCCAAGTCAGTTTAGGTGCTGCACAAAGAAAAAAGAAGAAGCAAGGTGAAGGTGAGTTCTTTCCTCTTGAGTTTCACCTTCTTAACCTCATCTATGGCTCAAGTATCCTTTATAAACTTTGTTCCTCTTGATGAGAGCTTTATTTCTATGGTTTTATAATTTCAAGAAAAGGTATTTTGAGCCATCATCTAAGAACAAAAGTTGAGGAAGCAAGAAAAGAACATAAGAAGAAGCAAGAGGTGAGTAAGAGCATTATTTTGATGTATATGAAGCTTTGATTGGCTGAGTTTTGGTGGGCTATTGTGATAGCCCTAATTTCGGTTTTTAGGGTATATTAGGGATCATGAAGCTTTCATCCTATGTATGTGCTTATATGTTGTTTGGAGGCAAATGAGCTAAGCTTAGTGATTAGATAGTGAAGTGGTTGTTTGTTGTGAAATACTCTAACATTCTGCCAAAACAGGACATGGGGAATGAGTGGGAATGTATTCATTTTGATGTTACCATTGTGTTCTACATGAAAAATTATGTGGTAATAGCCCTGAGTTGTGAATTTTGGGTAATTGAAACTCAAAATGCAAAACTTGATTTTTGCCTAAACAGAATTCCAGCGAGGTACCTTATTGTTATGGTGTTTTTGGATAACCAAATGATCTCTAAAAATTCTGAAACTTTCCATTTAAATAGTAGACATATCAAGCTTCAATTTGATAAGTCATTTGCATCATTTCAATTTGTATACTGGGAGTTATGAATTGTTGAAGTTAGATCATGAAAACTGGGTTGAATTCTGACAGTGTGGAATAAATGAAAATTCTGGGAATGCTGTATATCTAACTAGCTGTGGGTGATATTATTTCTTGAAAATAGACTAAATAAGGGTCACATAGCCTTTCGAATCACCCCATTTCAATTTTGTAGAATTAGTTATGATTTTTCAAAGTTGATGAAAAATTTTAGCAGATTTGGTCACTTATGCGAAAATTGAAGATGTTATGGCATAATATAATATTGTTGAACTTTGAGGTTAGAAATTGGTCTTTTAGGTTAATTGACCACTTTAGCTCCTTAGTTGACTTGAATAAATGACCATAGTGATAACCAACCCAAATATTAAGAGTTATTAAAGAATTGGAATAGGTAATAACTCATCATCCTTGATTTTAGTTTATAGGATTCGATATTTGCTCTGTTCGTGATCCACCTGTGCCAGAGCACAATCGGAAAAAAAAAGGTAGTGACGCTTTCCCTTATACTATATGTGATGCATTGTATATTTGATTGATAATTGAATTGTGATGATTTCAAATGTTGCAAAGCTTGTGGATGTGAATGCCGTAAGGCTATGTGATAACCATAAAGACTATAAGAAAGCCAAAAGGCTATGTGTAAGCCGCAAGGCTATGTATATGCTGTAAAGACATGTGTAAGCCGAAAGGCTATGTGTAATGTAACCCCTTGCCTTATAAACCATAATTATGATTCAAAATGTGTAATTAAGATGGATTAGAGACCAATGGTTAAACAAGACTTATTTCAATCTCATCCTCATAGTAGGGTTTTTTCACAGATTTCTTTCAAAATCTCTTTTAAACCTAGTCTCAGATTTCACAATTCAAATATAATTATCCTACGTAGTTAAATCACATTTATATATATCAGAGTATACAATAAAATCCTGACAGCCCTCAGGTTTCATATATCAACTAAGGGTTTACAAATTCCCAATTAGGGGATTACACAACTGTATGCAAAATAATATTTACTGAATAAGTAGTGATCCCTAATCAAAATATGACAACCAACCACAACCTAAATCTGAACTATTAGCCTTTGGTTGTCTGCTTATCTGTAGGTTAGTCAATGGAAAGAATGAGACTCAAGAGAATCACAGTAGTAATAAATTACTCAAACAATATATAAGCACATAGCATGTAAGCAAATAAACAGTAGCAGCACAATAATGCATGGCTTTTACCATAAATGACAGTACTCACGGCTGTATACACCATACAACAGCTTTTGCTGTAATCACAATAATGACAGCTTGTGCTGTATTCACAATAATGACAGCTTCCGTTATATAACGACAACTTTTGCTGTATAACGACAGCTTTCATTGTATAACAACAACTATGTAGGATCGGTAAGCACAGCGGAAGAATTTAAAAAAATTTCACCGATCCTAATCAAGGATCTATCAACGGCGTTTAAACCAAGTTGGAAGGATTCATACCTTTTTGATGATTCAGAGTTTTCACGATCTCTAGGAGCCAACACGTCAGGTCCGCTCCCTCTACCGGTATCCACATGAATGCTCTCCAACCGAGACTGCGTGCTAGCGCCTCTAATGTCTCCTAGGGTTTAACTTACGGCTCTCAATTCTAATGTACCCTGAGTCTATCAGCTCTATCAAGTTTATAACCCATGAGGGTTATTTTCAAATTTCAAAATTAATCATCATTAATGTCGAAATTAATTAACAATTAATTATCTTGATGAGCTAATTAAATAAATTCAGTTTAAATTAAATCTGTCCAACAGTTTTAATTTAACCTATTTATTTAATCTAAATAAAGAGCCATTAGATTTAATTTATCTTCATAAATTAAATATGAGATACTATATCTCTATCATGTTAGTTATTAAATTTAATATATCTTAATAAATTAAATTTAAAACCAACGCAATATAATAATATCATATAATATATATACATATATATATATATATATAATATTTCGAAAATATATATATCTATATAATATTATTAAATATAATAATATAATATATATATATATATATATAAGATATATATTTCAAAAATATATATATATCTATATAATATTATTAATGAATTTTATATTATATATATATAAATATAAAATTCATCCACCCTAAATCAAACATTATCTCGTGTTGGGCCATTCTTGTGTGCGACCCTGTAGGCCCATGTGAAGTTGGCAGTGGGCCAATAACTACACTAACCCAAAAGTCGCAAGCGACCTCTAGCAAGACATTACGACTACCCAATTCATATGAGGATTGTTATCATGATGCAACCTGTCATACAACCATGTCACGTCCCTTTTGTCACACGATATATCGATTAAGGATAAGGCATGGAAAATGTCATCCTCTTGTTCCTGACCATTACTTTCTCGATTCCTGAGTAGCCTGATAACTGAGACAGAAACTCCTTTCATCATAGTATGGCCATACATTTCTCAGACTCACTCATCGAGGGGCCCAGTAATATCTCTCTACTAATGTGAGGGACAAATTCCATCTTGATCATTCATATTCCTCTACATGAAAAACCACCAAGCCTGATCGTAGCCTTTATCATCACCCGGTCAAAAGTGACTTTTGACTAGTTCAAAGCTTAGCAACTCTCATGTAGGAATCCATGATGACCTCAGGTCTAAGGGCATTGTGACGTGGTTATACATGAGAAAAGCTTATGACTTGATCCATGTAGCTTTCTCATAGTGGGTCGGTCCAGCACCTTGTATTCTTACAAGTGCCTAAGACTTTGATTCGTATCTCCATATCTTATCAAAGTCATACTGGTCTTGTTTCATCTCTGCTCCCATATAGATGACCGACCGGGACATTTTAGGACAATCTTTATGAATTATCCAAGGATACAATTATCACAGTTAACATGCAAATAATATGATAACAGAATGGAGAAATTTCATTAAAATAATAATGTTTAAAGTACAATGATTGGCCCTTACGGCACAATTTCCAACAAACTATCCCTAGTTGTATTCACAGCAACATTAGAAATTATCACAGAGAATGATAAACATACATACAATGCATCACATATAGTATAAGGAAAAACGTCACTACCTTGTTCTTTCCAAGTGTGCTCCGGGACAGGTTGTTCACGTTCCGGGAAAATATCGAATCCTACAAGTCCAAATGCACTATTTAGACACTTCCATAGTGTTTCTGGGGTTATATGGGTCTATAATGAAAATTTACAAAAATACCCCTGAGGACTCGGCCCAGGCCTGTCGTACCTAGTGCGGTTGCACTTTTCCCAAAATTCTAACCTGGGCTATCCTAACTTATTTCCCCCCAAGGAATCCATTTCTGGATTCAGAATTATCAAATTCAATCTCAAATTACAAAATTACCCTTGGCAACTTCACTTTAAGGGTTTCAGGGGCGTTTTCGTAATTATGATTTTTCAGGCTTTTTCAAAAAAGTGACCAATAGTAATCCCACCTAATTTTTGCTCTTGAACTCAATGGAACCATCAAATCATTGAAAATCCAAATCTAAAGCCCATTTCTAGAGTTGGCCAAAATTATCACATTCCTTTGAAAAATTGGGGTATTCGAAATCCGACTCTATAGATGTGTTCCTTTTTATTCCTAACCACTTTATTAACTATTACATTAGGTTATAACTACCATTTGGACCCAATTTTGGCAGCATAACCCCTAGGCTATTTCAATTTCCAAATTTCAAATCAAAGACAATCCGGTGAAATTTAACCGATTAAATTGTCCACAGCAGCCAGAACAATCAAAGATTGAAGTTTTGGAAGTTACCTTAAGCTCCTTCTTGTTTTTCCTCTTTTAGGCTGAAACCCTAACCTTCCCAAGAACTAAATTTGAGCTTCCAAAACCTTGTGAGTTTTCTTCTCTTTCTCTCTCTAAACTCTCTCAAGCTTTCTCTCTCTATTTTTAGCAAACAATGATGTTAAGTGGCTAAAGAAGACGAGGGAATATATTTTAATACATTATGCTTATGTCATCATTGTGTATGCTTATGTCATAATTCCCATTTTCAGATTTTTTAGAAATTCTGGCAGATTTTCTGTGCAAACTTTGAAAAATCATAACTAATTCTAGAAAAATAAAAATGAGGTAATCCTAAAGCCAATGGAAAGCTATTTAAGTTGTCTTTACTAGAAAAATATAGATCCATGCAGTTTATAACCACAAAAATACTGAATTGCACAAAAGTCTATACTGCTCAAAAGCATATTTAAGTTTCAATCCCTAAACTTTGGAAAATCATAACTCTTAGCTCACAAATGAAATGACACAAACTATACATCCATTTTGAAGCTTGGCATGTGAAATTTAAGATTGGAAAGTTTCAGAATTTTTAGACACCATTTGCTTATTCAAAACGTCCATACAACCGACTGCCCTGTACAAAGTTTCAATGAACAGAATTTCCAACTTTTGCACAATTGTTCCCAATGGTTCCAATTTCATAACAAATACTTTCCCCACACGAATTTTCATAAGGAAGCCATTAGAATCACTAAAACAACCAATTGGTCAGTTACCGAGAGGAAACTCATTGGTAACTTCAAGATCATTGGTTAGGATTGATTTGTGTAAGAGATCAAAGGGTGGAATCATGTGTGTGAGTGCCTATGTGAACTCATGAGAGATGTGATAAGGGTGTGACCCATGGCACTTTTTGGACTTTTAGATCTTGGTCACTTTGTCAAAGCTTTCCTTCTCTCCTTTCTCCCTTAAGGTCGGCTAAAGGGGGCTTTTTGCCCAAAAATCTGATGCTTCTTCATTATCTCATCTCTCTTTCTTCATTCTTCTATTTTCGTGAGCTTAAGGAGGAAAGAGAAAGAAGAAAGCCTAAGGTTAGTGATCTATTTGGCCTCTACTACTCAAATACCCTTCTATAATGTTGTTCCTAGTGATGAAATCTTTATTGGTATGGTTTTAGATTTGTGAAAGAAGGTGTTTTGAGAGCTTGAGGAAACTTGAAGTTGGAGGAATCAAAGAATTGGCCTTGGAAAGAGGAAAAGGTGAGTATTTGAAGCATTTTGACCTAAGTTTAAGTGTTGTTGGTTAAGTTTAGAGAATTGTTGAATTTGCCTTGATTTGTGTGTGATTTTGGAAATGGAGAATTGGTTTGTGTATTATGGTCACAATGGTGTCATATTGTGTTTTGGTGCCATTGGAATTGGTTTTAAATTTGAATGGAAATAATTGTAAAGTTGAGGTTTGAAATGTGACATTGTGTGACATGTTGTGTTCATTGGGAAAACATGTCAATGTAATGTGAATTTTGTTGATTTGGGGTTTCCAATGGATTCCTTGTGAAATTTTTATGGGAATGGTGTATGATGTGAAAATAGAACCATTGGAAGTCATTGTGCAAAATCTGGAAATTCTGGTTTTGGCTAAGTGTAAAATGTTGTGCAAGTGATGAACTTTGCATGGTATTTTAACATAGCAAATGATATTGAATTGACATTTGTAGTTCACATTGCTAGCTTTCCATTGATATAAAGTTTTGGTCTTTTTGAATTTTATGGCCAAAGTTATGGTCTTTAGAAAATGAGCCGGGGATAAGTCTGTGGTTGGCCGTGGCCCAAAACCTTCTGACCTACTTCTGACCGTGGCCCAAATGTTTCTGACCTATCTCTGGCCGTGGGCCAGACCGTGGCCTATGAGTTTCTGACCATCTGTTGTCCGCGGCCCAAGGTGGGGCTGGTTGCGACCAACCTTTAAAAAATGATGTTTTTAGGTTTTAAAAGATGGTCTTTGGTCAAGTTTCTCCCAACCTTTTAGGCATGTGCTTGGGCTCTGAGTAGCCACCTAAAGGTTGTGAATGATAAATGTAATGATCCAATTTGAGATTAAGGGCTAATGGCTTTGAGATTGATTGTAATTAGTGTAATTGAACACTTTTGAAGAAATATGATGTGAATTTGATATAAATGTTCATAGTGATGATTTGTCAATCGTAGTGAAACCAAAGGCAAAATGGTAAAATTGGACTATTGGTCCACACCAAGACACTTGTTCTTATAGGTCTTACGATCAAGGGCATCCACCCTATGCAAATGTGCATCCAGGCTATACCCTACGTAGAGTTCCGCACCAGTCTTAGTGTCACACGAGCTTCCACTCATCTTATTCTAAACTAAAGCGCTTGGTCACATAGTCTCATTGTCTCATGGGTGTCTGCCCATCATATTCTGAATGCTCTTGGCAACCTAAGGACACACTGGTCTACTAGGTCTTAAGGCATCTCACAATAGGTTTGTATATTCATAAAACGAATACACGTGATGGTAAACACATACATGCAGAACCATTATAAAAGATACTAGAGCAAGAGTTTCTTGACTTTCTCTATCTCCTCGAGCCTGTTTTGCTTTAATCTCTTCTCTTGTCTTTCTTTTAACAAACAGTATTGGAGCACCCCATGGCAAAATACTGGGTCATATATACCCTTCTTTTTCAAGGAAACTCTCCCATTTTTGGATTCGTTACAGTATACCATTCTTCAAAGTTGACGTCCCGGTGTCTCCACTCTATGGTACTTCACTCGACACTTTACTCAATTATTGATTGGTCAGCCCCTCTAGTTAGAACCTTCATATATAGCCCTCTCTGATTAGCCAATCCAAATGACAATCCGATGGCTCTACTCTACGGTGCTTTACTCAACCTTCTGTTGGTCAACCCCCCATAGGTATCCCTCTTCAGTTAGCCATCTCTCAATGTAAGTACCATTGTAACGGAAACAAGTCCTTAAGAAAAACACACCTCAAAACTAACCATTGGAGTCAGGGAATCTAAGGCCTTATAAGTAGTTTTGCAATCTGCATCTTTAATTCCATCATTTCATGTAGGGCCATTCTGTATGGTCTTTTATATTAGTCTAGCTCTAGGCATAATCACAAATTCAACTTTTCTTACTAGGGTAACTTAGTCATGTATTTTAGGGAATCCATTAGCCACTAGTATATCTTCTTTTGTTTGTCTCAACTATGAAACCATAATTTGTGGCTACTCTTTATTCTATCAAAGAACTAACTCTCAATCAATCTTCTTAAGGGAATTTTTAATGCTCAAGATCTTTCCCTATGCTAGATTAGCAACTAGCAACCTTTAGAAACCTCACATACATTTTTAACATACTCTAGTACCTCAAACTGCTCCGGTCATTTCAAATGCCTAAAGAATCAATTCAACCATTTGATTCTCAAATCACAATTCATTAGGTAATAACTCTTGGAATATTCACCTAACTTCTAAATTCATTACGGAATCTAGAACCTCAACTGTACCTGAGTCGAGAAATCACTTCTCCTCAAGTATACCCAACTTACATACATACTAAGAATCATCATGATCACAATATTCAATATCATAAAACCATATTCAAAAATCATCATATAGTATTGTATGTCAAAACTAACTAATACAATCACTTAGCATAGAGAAGCCTTAAAACCACCACTAGGCCTTAAGTTACCAAATAGACTTCTCTGACAATACTTACTATGATAGTGATGTCTTGAATTCAAGATCAGGGCCTAAGTCATCATATTTCTAAGCATTCTCTAAATCATCTAAGAATATCACCTCAACTTAATACAACCTTTATATACTCTAACCTCTAGTTAAAGGTTTCAATATAAGGACTTCCCAGGGGTCACTCATTCTAGTACTACTCTCGCTCAAGCACGCTTAACTGCAGAGTACAGATAGGATTCAGTACATTAGCGAAGTTTGGATCCATATATCTCTAGGTATTGATATCTCATATATATTACGATCCAAGAATATCATATCATCCTCCTCAATAATGCTAAGTACTATCCCCACAGGGAAATATAAGTAGTACCAACTTCTTGGCAAAGGTACTCTATGAATTCCCACAACACAGGGGCAAATCTAAATCATATTTTAAATCAGAATTGGAAATTCTATAGCTTGAGGTAGTATCTTGTACTATTTCTTCCTTTGTCGAGGACTCCATACTAAATCACAGCCTCTATTCTAATCCTCAAAACATTCAGATAATATTCTCATTTTGTTTATTTTATACTTCTCGTAACATACCTCTAAGTTCATGTATCATGACTTGCTACTTAATTAGCATGCCCAAAACTTGATGTTGCATAGGATCAAGTTGTTTATTGTTGCCTGGTCCCACTTTACACCTATCTCTTAATTCAATTATGTTGTCTTCTTCTCACTATTATAACTAGAAATGCATAATTAATATCACACATTACACATATATATTCCTCAAGTTCAAAATGTTGGAAATTATGCCCTAGCGACCAGTCATTATATTATGAACATTATTATTTAATGAATTTCTCTATTTTGTTATCATATTATTTGCATGTTCACTGTGATAACTGTATCCTTAGATAAACTTGTCCTAAATGTCCCTGGTCAGTCATCTATGTAGGAGCAAAGATAAAGTAAGCCTAGTATGTCTTTGATAAAGTATGGAGATACGAATCAAAGTCTTAGGCACTCTCAAGAGTATAAGGTGCTGGACCGACCCGCTATGAAAAAGCTGCATAGATCAAGTCATAAGCTTATCTCATGTATAACCACATCATTATGCCCTTCGACCTAAGGTTATCATAGATTCCTAGATAAGAGTTGCTAAGCTTTGACCTAGTCAAAAATCACCTTTGACTAGGTTATGATAAAGACTACAATCGAGCTTAGTGATTTTCATGCAGAGGAATGTGAATGGTCAAGATAGAATTTGTCCCTCACATTAGTAGAGAGATATTACGGGGCCCTTTGATGAGTGAGCTTGAGAAATGTATGGCCATACTATGATGGAAAGGGTTTTTCTATTTCTATTATTATAGTACTCAGGAATTAGAAAAGTAATGGTCAGGAATAGGAGGATGACATTATTCGTGCCTCATCCTTGTAGAAATATCATGTGATAAAAGGGACGTGACATGATTGTATGACAGGTTGCATCGTGTTAATGATCCTCATATGAATTGGGTAGTCGCAATGTCTTGCTAGAGGCCGCTTGTGATTTGTGGGTTAGTACAATTATTGGCCCACTGCCAACTTCGTATGGACCTACAGGATCGCACACAAGAATAGCCCAACACGAGCAATCATGTCTAGGTTCATTGAATATAAGATGTGTCTAAGATTCAATGAATATAATGTTTAATCTAGGGTGGATCAATTTTATACATATATATATGATATAAAATTCATGAAAAGATTAATAATATTTTTATTATGTAGTTTTAGCTTCAGATTTAATTTTATTTGATAAATTAAATGACTAACATTAATAGAGATATAATATCTCAGATTTAATTTATAAAAGATAAATTAAATCTATTTTCATTAGCTCTTTATTTAGATTAAATAAATAGGTTAAATTCAAACTGTTAGACAGATTTAATTAAAACCAAATTTATTTAAGTAGCTCATCAAAACAATTAATTAAGTGTTAATTGATTTCAAAATTAATTAAGATTAGTTTTGAAGACTCAATCTAGTACTTATTAGTTATAAAACTGAAGGGGTAGGATAATCCTTGTACGGATGAAAAAAGGAGCCGCAAGAAAACCCTAGGGAGACATTGGAGGTCTTAGCATGCAGTCTGTATTGGAGTCATATTCGTGTGGATACATGTAAAGGGAGCTAATATGAGGTGTTGGCTCCTAGAGATCAAAAAGTAAAATGTAAAAGGTACGATTCTTTCTAACTTGATTTAAACACTGTTGATAGATTGGGATTGGTGAACTTTAGCAATTTTAAATTTCCGTTGTGCCTGCCAATCCCTATAGTGCCATCAGAGATAGGTCAATTGTGCATTTAAATTGATTTTATATTCTTATACATGTGATACATATGGCACATATATATATATATATATGTTTATAAGAAATATTAGAATATGTATCTGATCTGGTTAATATGAAAAGGAATTGTTTTGAAAGATTTGATCTTGAAATCATTTTCTGATTTTCACTTTTGAAGAAATCTATTCTTTTGCAATTTTCATTTTCAGATACTGTTATATATATATATGCGATCTGGTGAAATTGTTTCAATTATATGCGATATGTTTCGTTTCGATTGTACCTGCTGGTTTCATGATTTCTGTTCTAGATTAGATTTGAAATTGACTTCATGGTTTTGTTTTGAATTGTTTATGTGATTTCAGTCTGGTTTGAGATTTCGATTTTGTGTGAAATTAAAGTCTTAGATCTTGATTGTAAAACATTTTTTCATAAAAGCTGCCACCGAAATTGATGTTTCAAACCCTAGATATGCTGAAAGATCACCTAAAGCTCATAGCCAGTTGTAGGAACAACCGAGTCTCTAATCAGGCTTTAGGGATCCAGAAATATGGAGAAGATGAATAAAAAAACTTCGTTTTGACCTTGCCAAAATGCTCATTTCACTGGAGTTTTGAACCAGAAGAGTTTTGGGCTAGAAAATTTGTTTATAGCACGATATAACCTAGTCACAACATTTATTGCTTTTCATATTGTATGAATTGTTACTTGTTATGGTTCAGTTTCAAACTTGTTTGCATATGGTGAATAACATGGCACTACTACAAAAAAGTTAATTAGTAGTACTTATTTTTTTTTCATTTTGGCAGAACTTTTTGAGTGCTACAAAAGCCTATGCTACAATAGGTTTTTATAGCGCTTAAAAAGCGCTACAATATATGGAACTCTTTTGTAGCATGTTTTTGACAAAGTGCTATAATAGGGCATTATTTTTTTTTAAAAATATTGATATCTTGTAGCGCTTTGTTGGATTAGTGCTACAATAAATGATTCATATATTGTAGCTCTTTTTCAAGAAAGAGCTACAAAAAGGTATTTTTTTTAAAAAAAATAGTTTCAAAATTAAATGAGCAACTATTTTATATACTGATTTTTTTAGCCATCATATTTAGAAAACTTGTATCAGAAAATCAATACCATAATTATGGAACAATTAACTTTTAATATGAATGTCAGTTTAACAACTAGATTAAGATGAAAAAAATAACTTAACTTATAGAAATACCTTAATTTTCTTCCAATTATGGCTATTTCTCCCCTGCTGTTAACCTATTACATATTTACATGTAGGCTCATAAATGAGAATTGTACTCTCCCAGTGTCCCTCAAAACACTCTGGTATAAATACCTTCATATAAAAAAAACAATTAGATTAACATGAATAAAATTACATGACAAAGAAAAAGGATGATAAGGTACCTAATTTATATGTTGGTGCTCCACAATTAAGTATGTCATTCAATTCATCCTAATTTAGCTAGAAATATTATAAAAAACTTTTCTTTAGAAAATATTACTCTAAATATCTACTCCTATCTTAATATCTAGTTCAAACCCTTAAATATCTAACTTAAATAATAAATAAATAATATTTAAACCAAATCCTAACAATATAAATATCTAAAATCCAAATCCTAGCTAATAAGATAATCTATCATAATCTTAACAAAATATTCTAAATAACATATCTCAATGATTTTCAAGAGCCCATAACAAAAGAACTCTCATTTAACAATATATCATAGCTCTTACATAGAAAATAAATACTTTTTCCTAACACAGAAGAAATTAAACACAATATTTAAAAGAAGTCCTTTTTTTACTTGACCCAAAAAATCCTTTCTAGATCATACAAAGTTTAAGGTTTGCCAAATTACACAGACATAGAAAATACTAGAAGTAGCTTAGCTCTATATTTTGAAGATAAGAAATAGTAAAAAGAGGGAAAAATTATCTTTTTTTTATGGTGACAAATCTTTTCTTCATATCATACAAATGACATGAAAAACGTAGCTATCAACTTTTTTTTTCCTTATATAAAAGGCAACTTAGAACTTGAGGTTAAATTTGAGTAAAAAAAAGAACTTAAAGTTAAAGCTTACAACACTAATAGTGACTACCGCTATCTGTCCACTACCTACATACGGGCTTCACATCTAGGATATGATTCAAGAATCATACCATGTCTTCAGGAAAAAAAATGCATACGGGGCCATCAATTTTAACACAATAAAAAAATGCAGCATCCAAATAAAATATGTTGGACTTCCTTAGGGAAATCTTGAGCATTAAAACTAGATATAATATAGTATCTCTCTCTCTCACACACACACACA
This sequence comes from Inga oerstediana, assembly GCA_963210345.1. Classification (NCBI taxonomy): domain Eukaryota; kingdom Viridiplantae; phylum Streptophyta; class Magnoliopsida; order Fabales; family Fabaceae; genus Inga; species Inga oerstediana. The sequence continues at coordinate 31,858,370 of OY723407.1, read as the reverse complement.
ACATTCTCTTAACAAAAAAATTGTTTAAACAAATCAATTGATCAGGAAATCCAATTCCCTCTAATGAATCAATAAATCAGGAAAACATTGCAAAGCATCAACAATTCTAATTACTCTATTCTCGATTAGAATGCTTTTGTTTTTTACAAGACGAACATTGAAGAGGCCAAACTATGGAATAGTTAGCAACAATTTCAAATGGAAAAAGGGGTACCTTGAAAGCTTTCTGATTTCTAACTAGAGAAAGAACAATGTATAGATTTCAAAATTCTAACTTGAAGAGACCAAAACCATTTAAACAAACAAGAAACTTCACTACTAAAACTTACTAGAAACAGAGGCAAATCTTCAAAGAAAAGCTTTACAAGCTTCAGCGTCGAGGAAAAATAGGGTGAGATTCAATAAATCTCAGTAGTAACAGATATCACTCATATAAAATGCACATATATCATGCCATGTCAACCAAAGTTACAATACAATCAACATATTCAACATTCAGAGATAAATTCACAATATGCAGAAAGTATAAAGCTACCAATTCAAGGACAACCATCCCTTACCACAGCGCTGAGAAATTCTATTGGGCCTTAGCCCTTCTTATTTGAATATTTCAAATTCATAATGGTACAAACATGCATATAACATATCACATAGTATGTGAGGGATATGTTACTACCTTGTTAGATATGAATAGTTTTGATTATGTCAAATATTAAGAGCCAAAAGTTTGCATAATATACTTATCTTCTTCATTGACTAACTACTATATTTAATATTGTATATCATGTTGATTAGTCATATACCCAATGGTGGATTTATGTTATTTTGCTTATAATGCCTCATAAATGGAGAACGATCAGCAAGAAGAAAATCAAGAGGCAAGGGATTAAAGAAAGAAGAAATTGTAAGATATAATGGGAATACCAAGATTCAAGATTAATCAAGCAAAGATTGAAGAAGATTGAAGATATTCAAGAAGACATCTAATTGGGTTATGAAGAATGATCATCAATTCAAGAATATATCTAGTTGGGTTATGAAGAATAATCATTAAGTGGCAAAACAAGAAGAAAGAGATTAAAGAAAGAAAAAGAAAGATGGAAGAAAGAATTCACTTGAAGGGCTTACTTGAGTAATATGTAGAATTATTTGAAACCTCACTCGAGGGACCACTCGAGTAATGCAGTTTGAAATGCTGTCGGCCAAGATTTGAATGACATTACTCAAGGGACCACTTGAGTAAGCTGTAAAGTTATTTAAGAGCTTACTCAAGGGATCAGTCGAGTAACTAGAGAAGAAATGAACCAGTAGCTCTCGGCTAAGAATGACAGACTTTACTCGAGGGACTACTCAAGTAATCATATGTGAAAAGGATTAACTCGAGGGAGCACTTGAGTAATATGTAAACTTATTTGAGAGCTTACTCGAGGGATCACTCGAGTAATGAAGATGGAAATGCTCTCGACCAGATTTTGAAAGGAATTACTCGAGGGATCACTCGAGTAATAAAGTTGGAATTACTCTTGGCCGAGATTTGGACAACATTACTCAAGGGAGCACTCGAGTAATCTGTAAAGTTATTTGAACTATTACTCGAGGGATATTGAGTAACCAGAAGAAAAGAGAGGCTTACTCGAGTAACCACTCGAGTAACGCAACCAACAGCGTATCCCAAGATTATAAAAATCATGGAAATTTTATGTAACTTACTCTTCTTATTTCCAATCATTCTAACACTTCATTATATTAGTGTTTAATGTGTTTCTCCAGGAATACAATGAAGAGATGATACGAAGAGACAAAAGTTGACTTTATGGAAGCGGAGCATCAGCGTTCATAACGGCTAGTTTTTAAATTCAAGCAACGGACCAACGAAGTAACGGGACTCAACAGATAAGTTGAAATATTCACAACGGTCATATCCTACTCAACTATAAATATAGGAGATTCAAGCAGAGAGCAACAACAACACCAATGAGAACACTACAACACAAACATGCTTATATCATGAATCATCCACTTCGACCCAACTACTCTCTGTTCTTATCTATTTTCTATATCATGTATATTTGAGAGAGAGTTATTTGTATTGTACTTCAGTGAGCATTATATCCACTTTATAAGAGAGTTTGTAAACACCTTCAACTGTACTTCTGAATTGATCTCAAGGTAGAGGGACCTCGAGTGGGTTGATTTCCTTACGGGGAAGTGTAGAGAGAATCGCCGGTAAGACTTTCCTCTCGTAAGACTTATAAGGTGCAAGCAGTAGAGAATGTTGCTACTCATAAGACTTACAGGGGTGTAAGTAGGAGAGGACATTGCTGCTCGTAAAACTTGCACGGGTAAGCAGGAAGGAAAGATCTTCGGGATTGCTCTACTCGTAAGACTTGCTGTAAGGGGGAGTATCTTGGTGAGAACCTTGTAAAGGCTTTTCTTGTGCCTGGATTAAACAAGAAAATAGTGGATTTGAAAATCTCAGGAGGAGCCTGAGGACTGGACGTAGGCCATTACAGATTGGACCGAACCAGGATAAATCACAGGTTGCATATTCTCTTCCTTAAACTCTTATATTTCTAGCATATATAAACTATTGATTTATGATTCATTACTGTCATATTTATTACTTCCTCTAAGACGCAAAAATATTTTTAAAGTTCTTAAGATTTTTATCTTACGCCCAATTTACCCCCCTCTTTGGTGTCAGCCGGTTCTAACATACATGACAAGTTTTTTTTCCAAATTTTGATCTTGATTGATGTCCTTTGGACGTCCTAGGCAAGTGTCAAATCCTATAAATTATAATTAATGGGTAATGAGTTATTACTTAGTCCAATTCCTTCATAAATCATTCTCTTATGTTGGTTATCATTAGAGTCACTACATTAGGCCCAATATAAAGCTAATGAGCTCAAGATGCTCCAAATGCTTAACTTAACTCTTAAATGTCCAATTCTATTACAAAAATACTTTACTTCAAATTTTTTCACAATTACCAAAAGCTGGCAGATTTTTCACTTAACTTTGAAAAAGTATAACTAATTCTAGGAAAATCGAATTGGGGTGATTCAAAATTTTACGTAACATTTATTAAGTCTATTTTAAGGAAAAAATACCTTCAGTAGCCATCTGACTCGGCACACATCCCAATTTTTCTTTTCCCCCCTGCTGCCAGAAAAAATGACTAGTTTTAATGGTCTACTTTAAACACTCATAACTCCTAGTATACTTATAGAAATCCTTCAAAATACCTATCAAATTAATGGCATTTGGGCATAATTTAATTCTGGAAATTCTCATCATCATCAGATGAAGTTTGTGTAGTGAAATTTTAGCCCCAACAAAACTGCCAGATAAAAACGCACACTGGCAGCTTTGTTACATTAGCTAACTTAATTTCCAGTCTTTGAATCTTTAAACCAGTCTATCAAAAATTATAACCAGAGCCTATTCCTGCACAATTTCTCATGTAGAATCCAATAGAAAACTCAAAAATACCAAAATCAAACTCTTTCTACCAAATTTAGCCCCTACCAAAATCTGCCTCCCAAACAACAAAAATCCAACTGTGTTTTTAACTACCAACAAGTTTAATACTTCCACAAATATCACATATCACCTTAAAAATGATTAAAAACATTATCTTACTTCAAAAACTCCCCTTGGTTGAAAATAAAAGGTGACACAAGAGTCAAGAAATACTCAACGAAAACACAAAGTACTTGTTAAAAAGGAAGCCTACGCTTACCTTTTCGCATTTCTACAGGTAGTTCGGTATTCCGGTGGCACTCCAGTAGACTAACTAACACAAAAAATTTTAGATGAGAAATATAAGACCATAGAATTGAAGCTTATAGTGAGTCGAAGAAGTTTCCTAAAGGACTTACCGGACGATAACAGCGATCCGGGGTCAAAATCGGCTCTAATAGTCAGGGGAACTCACTATTCACTCCTCCTTCTCACTTCTTGTGTTCTTAAGCTTAAAAAATCTGATTTCTCTTTCTATTTACATGCTTGCACAAAATTTAACTCTTGAAATGGAAGGGAATGTTTGAGATTTAATCTTGCAAAGTGATATCATCTTAGCTTGCCATGTGTCACAAGTTTAAGGCTTAAGAGTGCCACGTGTCCTGCAACCATTGGTATTTCATTTTCTCTTTCTTCGGTGGGGCATAAATGGTAAGGGCAAGGGGAGGCCTAACAATTTTCCTTGAAATCCTGAGTTCGGTACTCGATTGGTAAAGTAAGCGACCTAGCCGGAGACCGTTGAATTCCCCCAGACTCATACGCTAGGTGGCGTACTCCGAAGATGACAACACGAAAGGCTTAAAGTGGGAGTAACAATGTGTACTGATGAGGGACACATGCCACCTCCGCATTTGGCCAACATAAAAACATGTTTTTACTTTCTAATGATTTTAGGACACTTGTCATTTTCTTATTTGGCCAAAAAGAAATATGTATCATCATGAGTCAAAATGAGTTGTCATTACATACTTTCCTGAAGTTCTTTTAATAAAGTTGCTCCATTAGTGCATTACTCGGAATTCCATATGGGACCTATATGGGACCGTGGCACGCATATCGAGGCACATCACACAATGCCTGAATTCCTCCAATCTCGCAACTGACGCCCATGTACCCTACAGCCATCGATGAATTTTGCTCCGACTTCTTACACTTGTATTTTTACAATCCTGACTACTCGATATCCATGAATAACACAATGGACATTTGGGAATTTCAAAAGTAACTCTACCTTTAATTCATAAATACCAGTATTTATTTTATTCCACTATTTCCATATTGACACGTTTTCAATACTACAAAATTTAGTATATTACACAAAGGAATATGAATGGTCAATATAAAAATTTGTCCCTCACATTAGTAGAGAGATATTACTGGGCCCCTCGATTAGTAAGTCTGAGAAATATATGGCCATACTACGATAGAAAAGAGTTTCCATTTCTATTGTCAGACTACTTAGAAATCAGGAAAGTAATGATCAGGAATAGGAAGATGACATCATCCATGCCTCATCCTTGACCGAAATATCGTGTGACAAAAGGGACGTGACATGGTTGTATGATAGGTTGTATCGTGTTAATGATCCTCATATGAATTAGGTACTTGCAATGTCTTGCTAGAAGCCGCTTGTGACTTGAGGGTTAGTACAGTTATTGGTCCGCTGCCAACTTCGTATGGGCCTATAGGGTCACACACAATAATGGTCCAACGCGAGACAATGTGTAGTCAAGGGTGGACGAATTTTATATTTATATATATATAATATAAAATTCATGAAAAGAAAATTAATAATATTATATATATGTATTTTTGAAATATATATATATATATATATGATAATACTATTATATTATGTTAGTTTTAAATTTGATTTTATAAATCAAATTTAATAACTAACATGATAGAGATATAATATCTCAAATTTAATTTATGAGGATAAATTAAATCTATTGGCTCTTTATTCGGATTAAATAAATAGGTGAAATTAAAACTGTATGACAGAATTAATTAATTTGAATTATTTAATTAGCTTATCAACGTGTTGTCTCCTGAAGATTAAAAACCAAGAACACACGAAAAGAAAGGTATGATTCTTCCTAACTCTGTTTAAATGCCATTGATAAATCTTCGATTAGGATTGGCAAAATTTTAAAATTATTCTGCTGTGCTTGCCAATCCTAACATGTAGGTTGCCTAATTCTTGTCACTATAGTTCTAGAGCTCCAAAGAGATTTGGAACTTATGAAGGCTCATAAGATGATTGTGCTTCTTAAGGAAATATTCCAGTAACAGGCAAGGCAAGAAAGGTATGAGACCACAAAGGCCTTACATTCCTACAAGATGGTTGAAGGTGTATCAGTTAGTGCTCACTTGTTAAAGATGAAAGGCTACATTAATCACCTTGATAGGATTGGATTTCCCATGAGCTAAGAGTTAGCTATAAATTTGATCTTGAACTCACTCCCAGAAAATTATAACCAGTTTGTTATGAACCACAACATGAAAAACATGGACAAATGAATTTCTGAATTGCATGGGATGCTCAAAATTGCTGAGAAGAACATTAAGAAAAAGCTTAGGACTATTTAGATGGTTCAAAAAGGAAAGGGTATGAAAAGGAAAGACAGGGGCAAGGTAAAGGGTAAAGGCTCAGGTGGTAAGACCAAAAAGTCAAATAAGCCCGAAACCAAGCCTTCAACCAATAAGGCAAAACCTATAAAGGAAGGAGCATGCTTCTTCTTAAATGAACCTGATCATTGGAAAAGGAATTGCAAACTCTACCTAGAAGATCTGAAAAAGAACAAGAAGGATAGTAAGGCTATCACTTCAAGAATTTATGTTATAGACATTTATTTATCTACTTCCTCTACATGGGTATTAGATACTTCATGTGGTTTTTACATTTGTACAAATGTGCAAGGTCTTAAGGATAGTAGAAAGCTAAGGAAGGGCGATATGGGCTACGAGTTAGAAACAAAGCAATAGTTGTTGCTTTAGCTGTAGGCACTTATGAATTTATTCTACCCAATGGGCTTTTATTAGTTTTGAACAACTGCTATTATGTTCCTACTTTGAGTAGTAACATTGTTTCTCTTTCTTATTTTGATAAGGAAGGTTATACTTCCATTACTATGAATGGTAAATGTTTTATTTATCGTGATGATGTTTTCTATTCTGATGGTGATTTGCATGTTAGTCATTATATATTAAATTTGGAACATCCTAATAGTGAAAATATCTGTAATGCAACTACCAAAAGGATCAAGTCAAATGATTTGAATCCGACCTACCTATGGCATTGTCGTCTAGGCCATATAACTGAGACACACATTTCTAAACTTCATCAAGGTGGATTTCTTAACTCATTTGATTTTGAATTATATGATACATGTGAATCTTGCTTATTAGGAAAGATGGTAAAGACATCTTTTACTGGGCATAGTATGAAGGCTATGATTTGTTAGGCCTCATACATATAGATGTATGTGGACCACTGAATATAGCTACCAGAGAAGGTTATATATACTTCATTGCATTTATAGATGACTTTTGTAGATGTGATTATATCTATCTAATGAAACATAAATCTGAATCTTTTGAAATGTTCAAAATATTCCAAAATGAGGTACAAAACCGACTTGGCAAAATGATTAAATCATTTTGATCTAATCGAGGTGGTGAATATTTGAGCCAAGAGTTCATTAACCATCTTAGGTGTTATAAGATAATCTCATAATTGACTCCTCCAAGAACACCACTATAGAATGGAATTTCTGAAAGGAGGAATCGAACACTATTAGATATGATTCGATTTATGATGAGTCAAACAAATCTTCCACTATCCTTTTAGGGCCATGCCCTAGAGATTGCTATATTCACACTAAATTATGTTCCATCTAAGGCTATAATGCCTAGGTTCATTGAATCTAAGATGTGTCTAAGATTCAATAAATATAATGTTTAATCTAGGGTGGATGAATTTTATACATATATATATATATATGATATAAAATTCATGAAAAGAATAATAATAATAATAATATGTAATGTTAGCTTCAGATTTAACTTTATTTGATAAATTAAATGACTAACATTGATAGAGATATAATATCTCAGATCTAATTTATAAAAGATAAATTAAATATATTTTCATTGGTGGTTTACTTATATTAAATAAGTAGGTTAAATTAAAACTATTAGACAAATTTAATTCAACCAAATTTATTTAATTAGCTTATCAAAACAATTTATTAAGTGTTAATTGATTTCAAAATTAATTAAGATTAATTTTGAAGATCCAATCTAGCCCTTATTAATTATAAAAACAAAGGGGCAGGATAATCCTAGTACGTATAAGATATATGGAGCCGCAAGAAAACTCTAGGGAGACATTGGAGGCGCTAGCACGCAGTCTGTGTTGGAGTCATATTTGTGTAGATCTAGTAGGGGGAGCTGATATGAGGTGTTGGCTCTTAGTGATCGAAAAGTAAAACGCAAAAGGTATGATTCTTTAGAACTCCACTTAAATGTCGTTGATAGATCCGCAATTGGGATTGGTGAACTTTCGCAATTTTAAACCAGACAATCCCAATACAAACACCAATATGTAACCAAAATATAGATGTATATATATCAACCTCACAGTCATATGACACCAAAACATCTTTCTAGTACATGGTCTTCTCAAAATAAGGATTTGTACATTACTAACCTATCTTACTACATCATTTACCACATATAATCCTTATCAAAACTTTTCAGGTGCTCCAGGAAACTAGTTAAACCAAAGAGACCCTGTTCTATAACCTCATTCTTCTTTCTTCACCAGAAAGAGGTGTTGGGGAAAAAGCACAAGATTGTATAAATCCACATTTCATCCATCATCTACAATCCATATGTTACGAGCATAAATGGTCTATTAAAAAATGGAAGTGTACACTTTCGTAACCCAGTAATATAGAGGTGAGTAAAGTATTGTTCCCACGAGGACTGATCACTAACTACCAAAATTAGTAATCTTAATTCTATTGAGTTGATCGATTAGTTGGTAAATGAAATTACAAAATTAAAAATGACTAAATATAAATGCAATTTATATGAAAACAACTGTGAGCAAAAAAAAACCCTAGGGATCAAATTTCTCTTGGCAAATTTTAGATTGATTCACTTATTTATTCTAGTCCAATTTATTCCACATGTTTGATGGTCGAGTTTCCCTAATTTAATTACTAGCCTCTTCCAAGGTCAAGTAATTATATAATAATTGCTAATCCAATATATCCCTATTTGAATTAAAGAAATTAATCATGCATTAAGATGTATAGAACTCATTAAGACTACATAACTCATATGAATATATTCCTATTTCATATGTAAATTATAGTTTTAATTATAGGGTCTACACACATACATCTCGATCTCAACATACATATTGAAATCATTTAAAAGATGGCTAATCAATAAAAAAACATCAAGAACAACAATCAAAACTCAATCATGAAAGAAAAATTAAAACTAGATTGAATAAGTTAAGATTTAATCTATCATTAGTAAGCAACACCATCACCCTAGGAAAATGAAAATTTAGCTGATGATGCAATTAAAAACAAAACAAAAATAAATTGAAAACTTCATAAACATTACATAAAACCTAATTATTAAATTCTAAAACACAAAGATACAACTACAAGATGAATGAAAATGGAAAAATCTAGCTCTCCATATAAGAGGTAAAACCTTCCATATAGGTGGCAACCTGTACCATCCATAAAGGAAAACTACCTATACCTTCCATGAAGGAGGCATGCAAAAAACATTACAATACATGAAACTAGGCTCTAAGATGGTGTGTTCTCCATGTGTCTTCCACTTCTCTATTTATAAATGAATGCAGTGCAAGGATTTCAACTTTTTAGGCGTGAATTTTGACCTTAAGCCACCGATGTTGACCTTGTGGCAAGCATGCTTCTTGGTTGCAGATGAATTTTGCATTCAAAACGGTGGAATTTCACATTTTGATCTTCATGAAATTGTAGCTTAAGATCTTATCTAGAAGACTCAAGGGAAGCTCCTCATTTCAACATTTGCTAATCAAGTTATAGTCAAATTAGTGGGTAGAGGTCAGACTAGGACAAATCCACGTTTTCAGCTTCTAATCAAAATTCGAAACCCTTGAAAGCAAAACTGGATTTTGGCCTCAATAGAAAAGATGTAAAGCTTTTTCTTAGCTTTTTATCCATATAAAGAACATCCCAATCTGACATCTAGAGCTCCAAATATTGCCTAAAAAATGAAACATGGTTAAAATTTAGTATTTTTCGATAAATTCTATTTTATGCCAAGATCATTTTTATTTATCAATTACACCCAAATTCATTACATTAAGCTAAAATATCACCTATAAAATCATCATATAAGGGAAAATTAATATGAAAATATTTTACTTATCAAATTCCCCTACACTTAGCTCTTGGACGTCGTCGGACAACAAGGGGTGACTAATAAATTCTTACTATGCTTCAAACAAACTTAAAAGTGTCAAGTCATAAGCAAGAATACAATTGAAGAATAAAGAGATCATAGTATTCTTGAATCAATGAAAATATAAACTAGTGACTTTATTTGAAAATGAATGAACCAAATTCATAATTGTGACTTATTCTCTCAATCTCTCGAGTGTTTAAGGGTAAGTGTTTCGCTCAAATTCAACCGAAAAAAATGCACTACCACAAGCTTGCTAAAAAATCTCAATCTCCACTACCTAATTCACATGCATGATTCAAATCAAAAGGATTTATTGAGAGTTGTAATGGGGTTAAGGTAAAAGGAATATAAAACATGATATGGAAGGCTACATTTAAGAAATTAATAGAGCAATTGAAAAATGGGTCAACTCATAAATAAATTTATGTAATCACAACAACCCACAATTTTAATTCACATACTCAATATCTCTTTTTGTTTTTCTTTTTTTCTTTGCTTTTATTTTCCTTTTTTCCATAATTTTGCAACTCTAAAGTTGATGATATATACACCCCCACACTTATCAAAAGGCCGTTTAACAAAAATTTCAAATGCTCTGCTAGTCTTCCAAATTAAATAGAAGTACTTGATATATCATTAAAACACATGTCAATGGGTTAAGAACAAAGAACCAATCAATTAGGCTCAAAGGGGCTTATCAAAGATATAATTTGAAGATTGGCTATTTGGCTCTAGCTAAAGAAAGAAAATGAATACCTTTATCATTTTTGAATGCGCATGTGAAATGTAATCTCAACCAAATTTAAAGCATGTTCTAGGGTGACAACTTAATAGGTGAATATCACACACAAGAGAAATAGTCATTATTGATCAAATAGGCTCAAAAGCTCATGGTCATGGGTTTTCAAACTCAACTCATTCAATCTCAAAATTCATCACCAATCCCAATCAATTGTTAAATCATGCTATGAAATCTCTAAATTCAATTAATCCATACTTAAAACTTATATACTTCTTAAGATAATTACAAAGGACCTAAACAGGATGATTCTTTTTAAAAAAAATTTTAAGAAGGAATAAAAACATGCAACTAATAAAATGTGTCTCAAAAGTTAAAAATAACTCCTTACTCTGCCATTTTTTCCACACCCCATGCATCTAATAGTTTTACTAACTAACTATTTTTTTAAGTACTCCTCCCCCAACCTAAATCAAACATTGTCCTCAATGTCTTTTAGAGCTTAAAGAAATTTTTATTTAAAAAAACTAAACACCGAATAAAGTAAACCACAATGCTAAGAGTAAAACCAAAAGATTAAGGAAAGTTACAACCAAATAGTGGTATCTGTATTCTGCTTCTGACCGCTATCTGAGGATTAGCCACCTATTTGATTAACTAATAGATCTGATTTAGGTTCATAGATTTGTAGTTGATCCATCAGCTGAATAGCAGTTGGTGCAGAAATTATGGTATGGCGAGTCGCTTGAAGTATAAATCTTGTTCGACAGCATGATCAAAAAAAGATAACAGATCATCCTAAAAACCATTAACATTTAACAATCCTAATGGTTTTTTATGAAAGTTTAGTTTAGCCTAATATGCAATGTTAGAAATCTCATCCAACGTTTCCAACCCACCGAGTAGAGCGATAAAAGCTTCAGCATGGTAGAACAAATGTCCCATATGTTCAGGCAAGCTTGAGATCTGTAACTCTTTTCCTATGGAAAAGATGTGACCATCCAACTCCTTTATACTTACACTCAAACCCTTACTTCTATTAACAAAGTTGATCTTTCTAGCACCTAATGCATTTTCAAGTTCTTTTACTACAGTTAGGAACTCCCTATCCTTTCCCAAATCAATTTCACAAAAAATGCATACAGATTTAAATCTATATTTTAGTGTGATACCCTTTTTCTCTTCTTTACTCTCAGACATTTTGTGTGTTTACAAGTAGAAGAGTGCATATTTATACTACTAAAACAACAACAACAAGATCATGCAAATCATGCATTTTTCAAAGAAGTTTGTAAAAATTACTGACACAAATGACCGGTATAATGTTGCATGAAGAAATTAAGCAAAATAAGTAAAGAAAGTCAAAAGTTACTGAAAAGATAAGACAGATTAGACAAGAGCATAATTATGAACAGTAGTTGTGATTATGGCTCATATCTTCTAAGGGTTTCGAATTTGCTTCCTATCTATAACAGCTTAAATGCTTTCTATGAATCGAGGATTTGATTCCTATCCAGTTTTCTTATAAATTGGCGAACATGGTCTTTTAATTTCATATTTCTAAGACAATAGCACTCTTTTTCTTTGTTAAATTTGTTCACTAAATCGAGAAGAATTCAATGAACATCACTACTAGGATGTGTCTCAAGACTTTGAATAATATTCTCCAATGACTCCTTACTCAATTCATCCTTTTATGAATTGAATTTTATCTTCTCAATTTATAGAAGCCATACCTTTACTGTTACAGTGCTGCTCACATGTCCACCTTGCACATTTTTGGAGTAAGAACTTCTTCCCATTCTTGTCATGGGTTTAATTAATGACTCATGAATCTCACCTATTAAATGAAGCTTAGTTTCAATGATCTAGTGTACATCCTCAGAAAGGCCCAAAACTTGAATATCTTCATTCTTCACATCGACAGCTATAGATCTTCCTAAGCACATCTTTGGGAAGAGTAGGAAACCTAATTTTAAGCTTTAAAAGAGATTCCTCCATGTTATCTTGAAATGAAAATGATGAAAAATAAAATTTTTAATGTAGTGCAATATACTTCAGTAAGTAGGAAAGAAAAATTAATGACTAAGGAAAAGAAGTATTGTGTTGCCTCCCAAATAGTCGCCCTTCATCAATGTCTTTAGCTAGACAAAAACTAAACCAACTAACATTTTTTTAATTTATTTTAAATAGTTTTAGAAGGAGGGCTTACCTATTAGTTCCTCAAATGTGATGATAGTTTTCAAAGTATTGAGTGTACCATTATTATACTATTTTAGCCTTTGCCCATTCACTTTGAAATTTTGATCATTATCTTGAATCTCCATGGTTCCATTTGGCCATACTTGAATCATAGTAAAAGGTCTAGACCACCTTGATCTCAGCTTTCTTGGAAAAAGCTTTAACCTTGAGTTATATAAAAGCACTTTTTGTCCCAGTGTGAACTCTCTCCTCAAAATTCTTCTGTCATGCCATATTTTTGTCTTCTCCTTATATAACTTGGCATTTTCATAAGCTTGTTGTCTGAATCCTTCAAGCTCATTGAGTTGGAGAAGTCTCTTCTCACCAGCTACCATGTGAAAAGAGGCAAGCTTCACCCAAGAGGGGGGTGAATTGGGTGATGTTATAAATTTTTCGTTTGAGGTGGTGAAATGTAAATATAGTGACTAGAGTAGAGTAGAGAAGATTTGAACACAGAGAGTTATACTGGTTCGGCCTAACAACAATGCCTACGTCCAGTCCTCAGAGATCAAGACCTACTGAGCTTCTCACAATATCTCCAAGATTCAATGGGCTCTCAGAACGCCACAAGACAACAATCGTCCTTGAATGGACTACGAACAGAAATATTCTCTCAACAAGAAACTTCTCTCCCCCTTACGACAAGTCTTATGTGCAGAGAAACAACCTATGACTCTTCTCACTTGCTTATGTATACAAGACTTATGAGCAGCAACGTTTTCTTCCGCTTACACCTCTGTAAGTCTTATGAACAACAACGTTCTCTCCTGCTTGTATCTTATAAGGCTTATGAGTGAAAGACACTACAAGGAATTCTCTCAACTGCTTCTCTCGTAAGGAATAACTATCCTCTCAAGGTCCCAATACCTTGAGATCACATAAACATAGAATTTTAAGTTTGTATGTGGACTCTCTTAAAGAGTAAATGAATAAACACTGAAGATCAAAGTGTATACAGAGAAAACAGATGAATAGCAGAGAATTGGTATAAGCTTGTGAATTCTTGTGCTCAGTTATGTATGTTTCTCCGTGAGTCTCTGTATATATATAGTTGCTCCAGTTTTTGCCCGTTTGGATATTCTTCATTTGAGGAGCGGGACATTTGAAACTAATGGCAGACACGTGCATGTTTGAATAACCTGAGTGCGGTAGGTGCCAGCGTGTTCATAATCATCTTGTCTGCCGTTGTATCACTTTTCTCATGTGGTTCAATTCAAAACGTTCATATTCCTGTATCATCCTTTTAAAACATCCAAAACAATGTTAAACAAAGGTAAAAAGAAATGATGATATGAATTAATAACAATAAACCACATTCGTAATGAACGTTGTGATACTTAGCACTTTCTGTGGTTAACAGGGCATCACTTCGAGCATAAAAAGCTCACCTCGAGTGATCTCCTATTTTCTTCTGTTATCGGGTTGTGCTTGCATGGAAAAACAGAGAGACAAAATCTTCACTCGCGGGTGAAGAAGGGTCTCACTCGAGCACAAAACTCTGCTCGAGTGATCTTTGCACTTTACCTTGGGAATGTCTTCTCGGGTCATCACTCGCATACCATTTTGACAAGAGTGAGGATTTGCACTCGCGGGTGAAATGGACCCTCACTCGAGCACACTTACCTCTGCTCGAGTGAGAAGCATATTCTGAAGGAATATGCTCTCTAAACCATCACTCGCATCAGTTTATCAGAGGGATAGAATTTTCACTCGCAAGTGATATGGGCCCTCACTCGAGCACACTTACCTCTGCTCGAGTGAGAAGCATATTCCCAAGGAATATGCTCTCTTGAACAAGCACTCGTAACTGATCAGGAGAAGGATGGAAATATTACTCGCAAGCATGGACGTGTCACTCCGAGCATGAATGGTGTGCTCGAGCACACTTGTAATTTTCTGAACTTCAAGACTCTCGGCCAAGTACTCGCAGTGTCTTGCTCGAGTGAATATAGGAAGCATGCCTTTGCTTGCTCTCGGCCAAGCACTCGCATGCCCTCACTCGCATGTGTGCTCGAGTGAGAATGACTTCTCTGCTCGAGTGCATACCTTGTGCTTCGAGTGATCCAGTAAGTACAAAGGGAGAATGCTTCTCGGGTACTCACTTCCTGGCTTTCTCTCACACCTGCTCGAGTACAGAAGTGATTTGTGCTCGAGTGCAGATTTCATGCTCGAGCACTCAAGTGCAAATTTACAGCAGATATCAGCAAACTTCAAATATGCATTTGGTAACTTGAAATCTTTTCTTAGCCTTCTAAAAACATGTTTTACACATAATTGAATTATTATTATCATCAAAACTTGGGATCTAACACCATGAAGTCAAAATTTAAGGCTTTTATTGCCAAATATGCTTTGTGTTCCATTTCTACTAGAAAAGGATATGCCTTTCTATAGACCAATTGATATGGGGATGTACCAATTGGTGTCTTGAAGGTACTTCTATAAGCCCAAAGTACATCATCTAATTTCCTTGCCCAATCCTTCCAATTGTAATTAACTGTCTTCTCTAAGATCAATTTCAGTTCTCTGTTTGAGATTTATACTTGCCCAATAGGTTGTAGATGATATGGTGTTACAACTGTTAGTGCAAGCGTTTCACCCAAAAGGGGGATGAATTGGGTGATACCAAAAAATTCCGTTGCGTATAAGTAAATTGACAGAATATTTAAAGCAGTTGAGAGTAAAGATAAATATCACCGAAGTGTACACTGGGAGTTATACTGGTTCGGCCACAACCACTTTGACCTACGTCCAGTCCTCAGAGCGTCTCTGAAAGTTTCACTATATTCTCCAAGATTCAATGGGTTCTTGGCACCTCAGTACACAGCAAGTTCCTTCACCTGGACACTCGCTCCCCCTTACACGTTGCAATCAAATCCCCTACTTAAGGTTCCACAACCTTAAGTTGTCTCAATAACAAATATTGAGTTTGTTATGAAAACATCTCTCACAGAGCAAAAATATAATCACTGAAGTACAATGAATAAGTATAAGAAAACAAAGCATAAAGAGTATGTTGATCGATGTGTGATTGCTTGTTTTCAGTTGTTGTTGTATGCTTTTTGAATGCTCCATATATATAGATGATTTGTAGTATCCGTTAAAAGCAATTCGAACATGTCCGTTAGAGTCGCGTAGCAACAGTTGACTATTCTTCTCATTTGAAAACTATCCATTTGTGGTAGGTAGCGGTAGGTGAACGTTCGGACTTTTATTTGACTTTTCACTTCTGACATGATCTCTTCATTGTTTCTTTGTAAATGTACTTAGAATACTAGTGCAATGAAGAGTTAATCATATAGATAATAAATTAATAATCATTCAATTAAAAATATGATTTTTGGACTTCATTACTTGAGTGGCTACTCGAGTGATCATGCTTGTTACTCGAGTAGTCCCTCAAGTAAACCTATCAAAGTTTCCAAAATGCATATCAAGTTTAAGTTCCAAATTCAAGTTTTCCTGCAATGTTTCCTTTGGACGCTTAACAGCCAAGATAAGTATAGTATGAGGTATATAACTTAACAAAAATTTAATAACTTGAAACATTGAAAATTTGATAATTAAAAACTTGAACCATGTCATTACTTTTAAAGAAAACAGAAACAAACTTGAACAATACAAGATAACTTTAAAAAAGCAAAATGACAATGTCATACATCTCAAATCCTACCCAATACAGAAAAACTACCCAAACACCACCCATATACACCCTACAGAAGCTCAGACATCACACATCATCCTTCTCCCCTGTTTTGTCAATATCAGAAGGGGGTTCTGGAGGTGGAACAAAAGATATCATGGCAGAGAGAGGGTCAATGGGCTGATCAGAGGGAGATGGTGCTTGAGGTACAGATGATGAGGGAGGAAGTGAAGGCGACCGATCAAATGTGACATCAACATTGGACTCAGGATCAGTGAAGAGCACATGAGTTTGTGGTACTGAGGGAGAAGTGGTTTCAGGAGGTACCCCAGAAGATGAAGAGGGAAAATGTGATTGTAGAAAGGTCTCCATGTTGGTGATCCTCTGTGACATCTCATCCTGAGTTTTGAACATCAGTTCAAAATTCAGATTGGCCTTGTCTACCAGATTGATGACTTGTGCTTCCATTTTCTCCACAAGCTTCTCATATTCAGTCACTAACTCCTTCTTCAAACTTGATACAGCTTGATTAATTACCTCAGACAAATGGTTGGACAGAGAGGTATTGAGAAATGAAGGAGGAGGAATAGGACCTTGTGCAGATGATTGTGCCTCATCTCCTCTGGATGGAGTGGCTTCCCTCTTTGATGTGGCTTTGGTCTGACTCACCGGAAGATTGATACCCATGTGAGTTAACTGAGTCTTTCCAAACCTTGAGATGAGCACCCTTTCTTTTCCTTCCAAATACCAGATTTTATTTTTCATCAAGATGAAGGAAACAAGTTGAGGGTAAGGTATGGTTGTGGATCTTGTTGAAGAAAAACGAAACCTTCTCATCTCACTAAAAATGATCTCCCCTACATTCCTTTGTTGCCCAGCAACCAATGAAGCCAATAGATAATAATCCTTTTGTGCAAAGTGGGTAAAGTTTTTGGATTTATTGATTATGCTCCGGGAGTAAATGTAATGAAGGATTCTGTGATTATCAGGCATATCAATAGGCTTGAAAGTGAGGGGGCCAATTAGATCTTTTGGTCTCAAGATTTTAAAGGTTTCATTGGCAGAAAAAGAGGGTGGATCAATAGGAGGTGCAACATAACCAAGTAAATCATTAATGATTTTGGCAGAAATCATAATGAATTTTCCTCTAATGGTTGTAGATACAGCTTCTTCAATCAGATCACCAGATCTAGACATACTATTATGAACTTTCATATTGCTGTAAAATGTTTTCACAACAGTGGGGGAATATGGCATATGAATATTTAGCCAGGGAGCATAGTACTGAAGGTAAGGATACAAGTCCAAATGACAATTCTTTTTCAGATAATCCAAATCAACATATACTACTGGGCAGAAATGTCTATGTTTGAATTCATCATCATATACCTTCTGTGGTAAAGCCTTAAGCTCTGTCACATTGAATCCCTCAGGAGGACTAGTGAGTTGGTCATCCACTGGTGCTTGAGATGCAGAAGGTGCTCCTGAAGCAGAAGCACTTGGGTGCTTAACTTGGTGTGAACTTGAAACACCGGCTTGAGATGTAATCTTCCCAACAATCTTGTCCAATTTGGATTTTTCTATTGCTTCCCTGAGTTGTTTACTGAAAGTATCCCCAGAAGAAGAGGATGAATGGGGTTGCTCTGAATCCTTCTTCTTTCCCTTCCCTTGTACCTCTTTGGATTGAGACCGGGTGAGTATGGGTTCCTTGAAGACCACACCCTTTGGTTTCTTTTGAGGAGGTTGGTCTTTCTTGGAAACTTGAGGCTTTGGGTGAGGTTTCTTAGCGGGAGTTCTCTTTTTGGTCTTAGGCTTAGGAGGAGGTGAAGGTGAGGGAGAGTTTTTGGGAGATGGAGGAGTAAGTTCAGGGGTTCCAGATTTACTGGCAGCAGAGTGAGTAGGAGAAGGGGAATGAGACTTTTGAGGAATAGAGGGTAACTTTGTTCTTGCCATTGGAAAAGTGGAAGAGAAACAAGAACTCTTGTTTTTGAAAGAGAGAAAAATATAAGAGAGATTAGGGCACAAGTGAAGAATGCAGAAGACAAAAATCACCTCTTATAGAAGATTGAAAGGTTGAAACGACGATTTGAAGCAGAAGGACGTGATTGAATGATGAGAAAACGGTTGAAGATGAAGAGTTGTGTCTTTCGAGTGAGAGAGCACTTCGAGTGAGAGGAGGAAGTGCGACGTTCTGAGCTCCCAGTAACTGATATAAGTGACAGTGCTCGAGCATGAACCCTAGTGCTCGAGTGTGTTCTATCTGTGCTCGAGTGATGCTCTGGAAAAATAAAGAAACAAGTAGAACGTACCTGGATTGTTGATTCCCTGACATATTTTGCATCTTTGTACTCAAATCCTCCAAGATCATTTGAGTAACCATGATTTGGATAGTTTTTGCACAGAAATTCTTCTACCTCACTCGAGCAGGCATTTCTCACCTCAAGCATGTTCATACCATGCTCGAGTGAGAATTCCTCACTCGCGAGTGAGCTCAATTCTCACTGAAGTTTATAATATATCACCTTGGTGTTCTTAACTCCTCTGTTAACCTCTGTTCTAACTATAAGAGAACAGAGCATCAAGAATAGTGCTGTGCTCGAGCAGAGCTTCTTGTGCTCGAGTGACACAGCTTCTCACTCGAGCAGTACCTTCAGTGCTTTGAGTGAGACTCCTGCAACAACAAATTTTGGCCACTCCGATGCCAAAGTCAGTATAGTTATCATCAAAATAAACATTTAATTAAACTTTTTAACAAGAAAACTTACAACTCATTGGGATTAACCATTCCCAATTCTCTTCGAATATAGAGAAATTGTTCTTTTGCAATTGGTTTTGTGAAAATATCCGCAAGTTGAAGATGAGTTGGTATGAATTCCACTTTGACATCTTTCTTTTGAACATGATCTCGAATGAAATGATGTCGAATGTCTATATGCTTGGTTCTTGAATGTTGTACCGGATTCTTTGCCAAGCTTATCGTGCTAGTATTATCACAATAGATTGGGATTTCTTTTAAATAAATTCCCAAATCTTGAAGTTGTTGTTTTAACCATAACACTTGAGAACAACAACTTGCCACAGCTATATATTCAGCTTCAGTCGAAGATAATGAAACTGTGTTCTGCTTTTTGCTGAACCATGACACTAGAGAACCTCCAAGAAATTGACATTGTCCACTGGTACTCTTTCTGTCAGTTTTATATCCACCGTGATCTGAATCTGAATATGCCATTAAGTATTCATTCCCTCTCTTTGGATACCAAAGTCCAAGCTCTGAAGTATCTCCTAGATATTTGAAAATTCTTTTTACTGTCTCTGCATGAGATGCTTTAGGATTGGATTGATACCTTGCACACATTCCTACACTGAACTGAATATCTGGCCTGCTTGCTGTAAGATAGAGTAATGAACCAATCATTCCTCTATACTTTGTGATGTTGAAGCTAGGTCCCTTTATATCAGCATCCAGCAATGTTGTGGAACTCATTGGAGTATCAACTCCGTTAGCATTATCTAGACCATATTTCTTCAGCAATTCTTTTAAATACTTTGTCTGAGATATAAATATGCCGTTCTTCTTTTGTTTGATCTGAAGTCCAAGAGAGAAGTTCAATTCTCCCATCATGGACATTTCAAATTCTCCCTGCATAATCTTAGAGAAATCTTGACACATAGATTCGTTAGTAGCACCAAAAATAATATCATCAACATAGATTTGAACTATTAGAATATCATTTTTGTTATGTTTGATGAATAGAGTTGTATCAACTTTACCTCTGACAAAACCTTGATCAAGAAGAAATTTCCTTAGTCTTTCATACCAAGCTCTGGGAGCTTGTTTCAAACCATATAATGGTTTCTTAAGTTTGAAGACATAATCAGGTTTTGTTTGATCTTCAAAACCAGGAGGCTGTTCGACATAAACTTCCTCCATAATATATCCATTTAGAAAAGCACTTTTTACATCCATTTGATAAAGTTTAAAACTTTTGATGCAAGCAAAAGCTAAGAGTACTCGTATTGCTTCCAATCTTGCCACTGGAGCATATGTTTCCTCATAATCAATACCTTCTTCTTGATTATAGCCTTTGGCAACCAATCTTGCTTTATTTCTCACAATGATTGCTGATTCATCAAGTTTGTTTTTGAAAACCCATTTGGTCCCTATAACCGTATGATCTTTAGGTCGAGGAACCAAATCCCAAACTTGATTTCTTTGAAATTGATTTAATTCTTCTTGCATAGCAATCACCCAATCATTGTCAGATAAAGCTTCTTCTATATTAGAAGGTTCAATCTCAGAAATAAAAGCAGAAAATGTTACCTCATTGAGGATTCTATTTCTGGTTTTGACACCTTCATGAATATCTCCTATAACTTGATCAATTGGATGATCCTTCATATGTCTCCATGCTTTAGGTTGATCATGATCATCAACATCTTCCAAATTTTGAAGATCATTTATTTCAAAATCATCTTGCTTTGAAATAGGTTTGTTTTTCTTGATTGAATCCATTTCTTCTTCATCATTAAGTTTTGTCTGAGATTCAATTTCATCAAACACAACATGGATAGATTCTTCAATAGTACATGTTCTTTTATTGAAAACTCTATAAGCTTTACTTCTATTAGAATATCCTAGAAAAATACCTTCATCGGACTTTGAATCAAATTTACCTAAATTTTCCTTACCATTGTTGTGAATGAAACACTTACACCCGAAGATATGAAGATGAGCAATATTTGGCTTTCTTCCTTTGTAGAGTTCATATGGTGTCTTTCCAAGAGATTTACGAATATATGCTCTGTTTGAAATATAGCATGCAGTACTCATTGCATCTGCCCAGAACACTTGTGACATTTCTTTTTCATTAAGTAAAGCTCTTGCCATTTCTGTAAGCACTCTGTTCTTCCTTTCCACTACTCCATTTTGTTGAGGTGTTCTAGGAGCTGAGAAGTTGTGATCTATCCCCTCGTTGTTGCAGTAATCTTCAAACAATTGATTATCAAATTCTCCTCCATGATCTGTTCTAATAGAGACAATAGAAATACCTTTCTCATTCTGAACCTTTTTGGCAAACATAATAAATTCAGCAAAAGTTTCATCTTTTGAGGCAATGAATATAGTCCAAGCAAATCTTGTAAAATCATCTACAATAACTAACGTATATAAATTTCCTCCAAAACTTTTTACTCTTGCAGGTCCTACCAAATCCATATGAAGTAATTGTAAAGGTTTTGAAGTAGAAATTTCATATTTTGTTTTAAAAGATGATTTAGTTTGTTTGCCTTTTTGACATGCTTCACAAATCATGTTGTCTTTGAATTTGAGTTTGGGAAGCCCAACAACTAAATCTTTTCTGATCAATTTGTCAAGTTGATTCATATTGACATGAGCCAAACGCTTATGCTATAACCAACTTTCCTCTGATCGACTAAGAAAACAGTTTTCAGAAGAATTTGAATTTAAATCAATTGTATAACAATTACCGTCCCTTTGAGCTCGGATTTTTGCCTTGATAGTTTCCTTGTTCAGAAGTAGATCTTTCTTACTTACTATCAAGCATTCTTTTGAATCGAAAATCACCCAGTTATCTTTGTCAGTGCTTTGGCTTACGCTTAAGAGATTGTGGCATAATCCTTCAACATAATATACTCCATTGATTTGAAAGCCATCTGTTCTTCCCACTTCACCAATTCCAGCAATACTTCCGGATTGATTTCCTCCAAAAGTCACCTTTCCTCCTTCTCTAGGTTCAAACATGGTGAACTTATTTTTGTCACCAGTCATGTGTCTCGAACATCCACTATCAATATACCATTTGTTCGCTCGAGATGCTTTGAGACATACCTAGAATAAGATGATCAAGTTTTAGGTACCCACACTTTCTTGGGTCCTTTGTGGTTAGTATTTGGAAAATGTGTCCCTTTCGGAACCCATTTATATGTTCCAACAACTTTTCCCTTTTTGAAATAACACGATGAAGTATAATGTCCTTTCCTATTACAAAAATTGCATGACACAAATGGATTTGATGTATGCACAGAATTCCTAAAATATTTAAGATAGTCTCTACTACTCTTCTTATTCTTATCATGCACAGCATTATATCCAATTCCAGATTTATCAAAGGAAACTTTCTGAGAACTTAAGATA
Source organism: Inga oerstediana (assembly GCA_963210345.1). Taxonomy (NCBI): domain Eukaryota; kingdom Viridiplantae; phylum Streptophyta; class Magnoliopsida; order Fabales; family Fabaceae; genus Inga; species Inga oerstediana. The sequence goes on along the minus strand of OY723407.1, from coordinate 31,835,579 downwards.
ACCTTGAGAGTTTCACTTCCTTTAGTAAATTTTTCAACAATCTTTGTTAAGTCTTCTATTTTCTTATCTTTCTCCTTACACATTTCATGTGATGATATGACATTACTTTCTAATTCTTTTACTTTCTTCTTATAACTAACCATTTCTTTAGCAACTTTAATGAACTCTGTATGCAATGCATTATATTCAGATAACAATTCATTATAAGAGGGTTCAGAGTCACTTACCTCAGAGTCTGATTCTTCTTCCTTAGCTACCAAGCATAAATTGGCTACTTCGTCGTTGTCGTTTTCTTCGTCTGACGAACTATCACCCCAAATAGATGATATATATGCTTTCTTTTTCTGCTTCTTTTTGTCTTTGTTCCTGAAGCATTCAGATTTGATGTGTCCTGGTTTTCCACATTCATAGCATACTATTTGGTGTTCTTTGTTTTCTTTCTTGCTTGGTCCTCCTTGATAATTCTTGAAATTCCTTTGTCCTCTTCTGTAGAATTTCTTGAACTTTCTCACGATCATTCCCATTTCATCATCACTAGGAACATCTTCATTCCCGGAAGTTTCTTCTTCTTCTTTAATAGCTTTAAATGCAACTCCCTTTTTCTTTCTATCATCGACTTCTTCAAGTTCCTTTTTGAATCTCAACTTACCTTCATATTCGGAAAGACTACCAAAGAGAGCAGCTACGGATCTCATAGACTCTCCTTTGGCTTCTTCGATAGCTGTCACCTTTGCTTCCCATTCTTTCGTAAGAATATTAAGAATCTTTCTTACCTGGGAATTTTGATCAAACGACTTTCCAAGAGCAGATAGTTGATTAACAAGATGAGTATACCTTAGTTCAAATTCTGATATACTCTCTCCAGATTTCATACGAAATAAATCATACTCTGTTATTAACGTATTGATCCTATTTTCTTTGATTCCAGATGTACCTTCGTGAGCAATTTCAAGAGCATCCCACATATCTTTGGCAGTAGGTAGAGTACATATACAAAAATATTCTTTTTGACTAAGAGCACTCTGTATCATTAAAATGGCTTTGCTATTTAATGTTACTAACCTCTTGTCATTTTCGTCAAACTCATCTGGACTCTTTTTAACTGCTCTATCTTCGATTTTCTTCACTGGAACATAGTCACCATCTTGTATAACATTCCATAATCCGTATTCGTTGGCCATCACAAACACTCTGAATTTGGCTTTCCAGAACGAAAAATGATCTCCAGCAAAACCAGGAGGTCTAGTGATTGAAGCACCGTCTGGAAGGATATTTTCACCCATTGTTGCCATTTGTCGGATCCTTCTCAAGCTGTTAGGCTCTTCGGAGAAGACGAGTCTCTGATACCAAATGAAAAGAGGCAAGCTTCACCCAAGAGGGGGGTGAATTGGGTGATGTTATAAATTTTTCGTTTGAGGTGGTGAAATGTAAATATAGTGACTAGAGTAGAATAGAGAAGATTTGAACACAGAGAGTTATACTGGTTCGGCCTAACAACAATGCCTACGTCCAGTCCTCAGAGATCAAGACCTACTGAGCTTCTCACAATATCTCCAAGATTCAATGGGCTCTCAGAACGCCACAAGACAACAATCGTCCTTGAATAGACTACGAACAGAAATATTCTCTCAACAAGAAACTTCTCTCCCCCTTACGACAAGTCTTATGTGCAGAGAAACAACCTATGACTCTTCTCACTTGCTTATGTATACAAGACTTATGAGCAGCAACGTTTTCTTCCGCTTACACCTCTGTAAGTCTTATGAACAACAACGTTCTCTCCTGCTTGTATCTTATAAGGCTTATGAGTGAAAGACACTACAAGGAATTCTCTCAACTGCTTCTCTCGTAAGGAATAACTATCCTCTCAAGGTCCCAATACCTTGAGATCACATAAACATAGAATTTTAAGTTTGTATGTGGACTCTCTTAAAGAGTAAATGAATAAACACTGAAGATCAAAGTGTATACAGAGAAAACAGATGAATAGCAGAGAATTGGTATAAGCTTGTGAATTCTTGTGCTCAGTTATGTATGTTTCTCCGTGAGTCTCTGTATATATATAGTTGCTCCAGTTTTTGCCCGTTTGGATATTCTTCATTTGAGGAGCGGGACATTTGAAACTAATGGCAGACACGTGCATGTTTGAATAACCTGAGTGCGGTAGGTGCCAGCGTGTTCATAATCATCTTGTCTGCCGTTGTATCACTTTTCTCATGTGGTTCAATTCAAAATGTTCATATTCCTGTATCATCCTTTTAAAACATCCAAAACAATGTTAAACAAAGGTAAAAAGAAATGATGATATGAATTAATAACAATAAACCACATTCGTAATGAACGTTGTGATACTTAGCACTTTCTGTGGTTAACAGGGCATCACTTCGAGCATAAAAAGCTCACCTCGAGTGATCTCCTATTTTCTTCTGTTATCGGGTTGTGCTTGCATGGAAAAACAGAGAGACAAAATCTTCACTCGCGGGTGAAGAAGGGTCTCACTCGAGCACAAAACTCTGCTCGAGTGATCTTTGCACTTTACCTTGGGAATGTCTTCTCGGGTCATCACTCGCATACCATTTTGACAAGAGTGAGGATTTGCACTCGCGGGTGAAATGGACCCTCACTCGAGCACACTTACCTCTGCTCGAGTGAGAAGCATATTCTGAAGGAATATGCTCTCTAAACCATCACTCGCATCAGTTTATCAGAGGGATAGAATTTTCACTCGCAAGTGATATGGGCCCTCACTCGAGCACACTTACCTCTGCTCGAGTGAGAAGCATATTCCCAAGGAATATGCTCTCTTGAACAAGCACTCACAACTGATCAGGAGAAGGATGGAAATATTACTCGCAAGCATGGATGTGTCACTCCGAGCATGAATGGTGTGCTCGAGCACACTTGTAATTTTCTGAACTTCAAGACTCTCGGCCAAGTACTCGCAGTGTCTTGCTCGAGTGAATATAGGAAGCATGCCTTTGCTTGCTCTCGGCCAAGCACTCGCATGCCCTCACTCGCATGTGTGCTCGTGTGAGAATGACTTCTCTGCTCGAGTGCATACCTTGTGCTTCGAGTGATCCAGTAAGTACAAAGGGAGAATGCTTCTCGGGTACTCACTTCCTGGCTTTGTCTCACACCTGCTCGAGTACAGAAGTGATTTGTGCTCGAGTGCAGATTTCATGCTCGAGCACTCAAGTGCAAATTTACAGCAGATATCAGCAAACTTCAAATATGCATTTGGTAACTTGAAATCTTTTCTTAGCCTTCTAAAAACATGTTTTACACATAATTGAATTATTATTATCATCAAAACTTGGGATCTAACACCATGAAGTCAAAATTTAAGGCTTTTATTGCCAAATATGCTTTGTGTTCCATTTCTACTAGAAAAGGATATGCCTTTCTATAGACCAATTGATATGGGGATGTACCAATTGGTGTCTTGAAGGTACTTCTATAAGCCCAAAGTACATCATCTAATTTCCTTGCCCAATCCTTCCAATTGTAATTAACCGTCTTCTCTAAGATCAATTTCAGTTCTCTGTTTGAGATTTATACTTGCCCAATAGGTTGTAGATGATATGGTGTTACAACTGTTAGTGCAAGCGTTTCACCCAAAAGGGGGATGAATTGGGTGATACCAAAAAATTTCGTTGCGTATAAGTAAATTGACAGAATATTTAAAGCAGTTGAGAGTAAAGATAAATATCACCGAAGTGTACACTGGGAGTTATACTGGTTCGGCCACAACCACTTTGACCTACGTCCAGTCCTCAGAGCGTCTCTGAGAGTTTCACTATATTCTCCAAGATTCAATGGGTTCTTGGCACCTCAGTACACAGCAAGTTCCTTCACCTGGACACTCGCTCCCCCTTACACGTTGCAATCAAATCCCCTACTTAAGGTTCCACAACCTTAAGTTGTCTCAATAACAAATATTGAGTTTGTTATGAAAACATCTCTCACAGAGCAAAAATATAATAACTGAAGTACAATGAATAAGTATAAGAAAACAAAGCATAAAGAGTATGTTGATCGATGTGTGATTGCTTGTTTTCAGTTGTTGTTATATGCTTTTTGAATGCTCTATATATATAGATGATTTGTAGTATCCGTTAAAAGCAATTCGAACATGTCCGTTAGAGTCGCGTAGCAACAGTTGACTATTCTTCGCATTTGAAAACTATCCATTTGTGGTAGGTAGCGGTAGGTGAACGTTCGGACTTTTATTTGACTTTTCACTTCTGACATGATCTCTTCATTGTTTCTTTGTAAATGTACTTAGAATACTAGTGCAATGAAGAGTTAATCATATAGATAATAAATTAATAATCATTCAATTAAAAATATGATTTTTGGACTTCATTACTTGAGTGGCTACTCGAGTGATCATGCTTGTTACTCGAGTAGTCCCTCGAGTAAACCTATCAAAAATATGGCAGTGAGTAATTCAACATTTTTTACAAGATATTACTTGGGTAAGACATGGAGTAAGATACATCACAAACCTTGGAAATATATGATTACTCGAGTGGCTATGTCTTCTCTTCACACATTACTCGGGTGTCGTCTCCAGTAAGCCTATTACTCGAGTGGTTACTCGAGTAGCCATGTCTTTTCTTCACATCTTACTTGAGTGATCCCTCGAGTGAACTCCAAATAACTCTGCAGATTACTCGATTACTCACTCCAGTAATTGCATCAAATTCTTGGCTGAGAGTACTTGTTCTTTGTTTACCTGATTACTCGAGTGATCCCTCAAGTAATGGATCAAATAAGTCCACAGATTACTAGAATACTCCCTCGAATAATGCCTTTTCCTCACATGGTTACTCAAGTTGCTACTCGAGTAAGTGTTGCATTTCTTGGCTGAGAGCTACTGGAAGATTTTTAACTTGGTTACTCGAGTGGCTACTCGAATAATGCATTTTCTCATGTGTTACTCGAGTGGCTACTCGAGTAATGGTTCATATAAATTTGTAGATTACTCGAGTGGCTACTTGAGTAACTTCTTCCAAATTTTGGCAGTGCCTCCGAAAACATTTTCTTTCAACATTACTCGGTGCCCACTCTAGTAACAGTGTCCCTTACTCGAGTGGTCACTCGAGTAAACATAGACTACTGCCAGTGATGGTCTTCCTTTGCTTTTCCTCTCAGATCTTCTTCATTACTCCAGTACTTACTTCAAGTAATACTTTATCTGCCATTTATTTGTTTTTTTCAAATTCATTTGTTATCATATCCTCTTATATTATTGGGCCAATCTTTGTTATCATCAAAACATATGGGATCTAACAGTAACCTTATGAGTTACTCCATATTTATCTAACACTGACTGAAGCTCTTGATTGCAAAAATGCCTTCCTCGATCACTGATAATAGCTCTAGGCAATCCAAATCATGTAAAAATACTCTTCCTCAAAAACTTCATAACCACTTAAGAATTATTTACAAGAAAAGCAGCTACTTCAACCTACTTAGAGACATAGTCAACAGCTCCTAAAATAAACTTATTGCTAAATAAGGATGGAAAAAGCCCCATAAAATAGATTCCCCATACATCAAAAGCTCAACTTCTAAGATGTTAGTTAAAGGGGCTTTATGTCTCCTTAATATATTTACCATTCTTTAATATCTATCTTAGGTTGTCATAATTCTATGGGCATCCTTGAAGAGTGTAGGCCAGTAAAACCTAGATTGAAGGACTTTAGTAGCTATTCTATTTTCTCCAAAATTACCACCATAAGGGGATGGATGGAAATAATTTAAGATGCTAGCCATTTCTTCTTCAGGAACACATCACTTGATAATTCGATCTAAGCATTATTTATATAAGAAAGGATCCTCCCTAAAGTAATGCCTTACATTACTAGAAACTTCTTCTTTTGTACTTTAGAAAGTTCATAAGGCATTACTCTGCTTGCCAAATAATTTACAAAATCAATATACCAATGGGTGGGTTGTGATTGCATAACAAAAAGTTGTTTATTTGGGAAATTCTCCTTGATTGGTGTTTCTCTCTTTTGTTCAAATGGCTCTAATCAAGAAAGATGATCTATATTGAGATTTTCGGTCCCTTTTTTTCCTTTGATCTCCTAATCAAATTCTTGTAGCAAAGCACCCATATGATCAATATGGGCTTAGTATCTTTCTTCTCAATTAAGTATTTGATTGCTGAGTAGTCCATCCAGACAATGACTTTCGACCCGATCAAGTAGGCTCTAAATTTGTTAAATGCAAACACTACTGCTAATAACTCCTTTTCTGTTGTTGTATAATTCAGCCATGTGTCTGAGAGTGTCCTGCTAGCATAATAGATAGCATGAAAAACCTTGTCTCTTTTTTGGCCTAAAATAGCTCCAACTACATAATTACTTGTATCACACATCTTTTTGAATGGAAGGTTTCAATCTGGATCTATGATAACTTGTACACAAGTCAAGGCACTATTTAGAGTTTGGAAGGTTGATAAGCACTCCTTATTAAACACAAAGGGAGTATTTTCTCTAATCGCATGCAAAGTGGCTTTATGATTTTTGAGAAGTCCTTAATGAATCTTCTATAGAAGTCTGCATGTCCTAAAAAACTCTGAATGCCCTTGATTGGGGAGGGAGGTGGTAGCTTTTCAATATTTCAATCTTGGCTTAGTCTACTTTAATGCCTCGATCAGATACCTTGTGAACCAGCACGATTCCTTCTTTCACCATGAAATGGCATTTCTCCCAATTTAAAACTAAATTTGTCTCCATTCAATGTTGCAAGACTTTTGCCAGATTTGAAAGACAATGATCATATGATTCTCCAAAAATTGAGAAATCATCCATGAACACCTCAATGATTGCCATCATACTCCTTTGAAATGTTGTTGGTGCATTACATAAACTAAATGGCACCTTTCTAAAGGCAAAGGTACGATATGGACATGTAAAAGTTGTTTTCTCTTGATCTTCCAGTGCAATTGTAATTTGATTATATCCTATGTACCCGTCCATAAAACAATAATAGGCTTCCCATCTATTCTGCCAAGTATCTGGCCTAAAATAGCATAGGCAAGTGATCTTTTCTAATAACTTTATTGAGCTTTTGTAGTTGATGCACACTCTCCAGCCCATCACTGTTCATTATAGAATCAGTTCATCTTCTTATAAGGCACTATGTTATTCCACCTTTCTTTGGCACAACTTGAACTGGACTTACCCATTGAGTATCAGAGATTGGGTAGATTATACCAACATCTAGCCACTTTATTACCTCTTTCCTCACCACCTCCTTCATATTCAGGTTGAGTCTTCTCTGGTGCTTAATTGATTGCTTGTAGTTATCTTCCATAAGGATCTTATGCATACAAATTGAAGGACTAATTCCTCTTATGTCCACTATTAACGATCCAAATGTTGTTTTATACTCCCTCATAACTCTTAATAACTTTTCTTCTTTATCGGGTATAAGAGTTATAGAGACGATTACTGATAATATTGAATTTCCTCCTAGATAAGCATACTTTAAGTAGGATGGTAGTGTTTTCAACTCCAGTACTGGTGATTTCTCTGTTGATGGTATCGGCTTACTTGGCCTTTCTCCCAAATCCTCAAATGGTTTCTTGATAAAAATGGGGGGATTTGCTTCAAAATACCTTATTTGCTCCAAGACTTCAGGGTTAGTAAATTTTGATATATCTACTATTTGCATTTCTAATGGTTGATTCAAGCAGATTTTGTTTACCATGTCCTTTGTGTAGCTGGTCAATGTATCTACTTACAGGTGTCTCACCTTCATTTGGAAAGGATAAAGCCTTGAAAATGTTGAAAGATACTTAATTATCTTCAACTCATAAGGTTAACTTCCCCTGTTGTACATCTATTAAGGTTCTCCCAGTTGCTAAGAATGGCCTCAAAAGAATTATAGAAATTTCTTGGCCTTCTTCCATGTCGAGTATTATGAAATTAGCTAGAAATATAAGTTTGTCCACTTTTACTAGAACATCTTCTAAGACACCCCTCAGATGTTTTATTGATTGATGAACTAGAAGTAATGGAATTGTGGTAGGCTTCATCTCCCTAAGACTGAGTTTTCTATAAATAGATAGAGGCATAAGATTTACACTTGCTCCTAAGTCACAAAGTGCTCGTTCAAAGTGACATTGACCTATAGTGCAAGGTATGCAAAAGCTTCCTGGATCTTTCAACTTTAGTGGTAATTTCTTTTAAGAATAGTACTACACTCCTTAGTAAGTACAACTGTCTCGAATTCCTCAAGCTTACGCTTATTTGAGAGAATATCCTTCATGAATTTTGCGTAACTGGGCAATTGGGCAAGAGCGTCTGCAAAAAGAATGTTGATATGTACCTTTTTGAAAACCCCTAGAAACTTTCCAAACTGCTTGTCTAGCTTTGCCTTTACAAGTCTCTGAGGGATGGAATAAGTAGTACATACGAAGGAGGGTTATCTGGAAAGCTAATTCTTCTTGGTAACATATCATCGTATTTAGGTTTCTGTTCTTCCTCCTTCTATTCTTCTCCATTTTCCTTCTTTTCTCCATCATTCTTCTTTTTAATTATAGGATCTTTCAATTCTTTCCCACCCTTTAGTGCAACGTGTAACCCCCTGCCTTAATTAGTGTAATTAAGATTCGATAACACATAATAAAATGGATTAGAGACCGTCGGATAATTTAAAACTCATTTAAAATTCCCTCCTTGTAGTAGGGATTTCACAAAATTTTCAAAACTTCTTTTCTATCCTGGTCTCAAGTTCAAATATCGAATACAATTACCTGTGCAGTTATATCACATTTTAACATATCAGAGTGTACAACTTAATTCCCGGCAACCCCCAGGTTTCATCTATGTATAGATATATAGGGTTTCAGTTCCCAATTAGGGGATTACACCACTATGTATTCAAAAACCATTTACAACTCAAAAATATCATACAGTAATCCTTATCCAAAATGAATAACCAACATAACCCAAATCAAATGTCCCTATAGGGTCCTAGCTGCTCCTCATCGTTCACTTTTCCTTGAAGCCACTTGCCTTGTCTGAAATGTTAGTCAATGGAAAGAATGAGATTCAAGAGAATCCCAGTAGTAACAAACCATTCATACCACACGTAATCACATAGCATGTAAGCAATTCACCACTCAGCAGCAGCAACACAAGTCACACTCCGCCCTTATCCCCTTTACCGTCGGGAAGGCACACCGTCCTAACCCGAATCGTTGTTAGTGACTCAGGGACTGTTGGTATGGCAGTACATACAAATAGCCTTGTGACTCACATATAGCCTTTCGGCCCACGAATAGCCTTTCGGCCCACATAATCACAAATATCACACCGCATCCTCATCCCCGTTTACCACTGAGAAGGCTCACTGACCTTACTCAAACCGTTGTTAGCGGCTCAAGGACTATTGGCATAGCAGTGCATACACATATCCACAAACATAGTAGCATCCAAACCATCACAAATAAATTATACAAGGCACATATAATGCATCACATATGGTATAAGAGAAAGAGTCACTATGTTGTTCTTTTCAGATGTTCTTCGGCACCAAGGGCTCGCGAGTGAGGCAAATGTCAAATCCTATAAACTAAATCAGGGACAACCGATCAATCTCCTTTCCAAGTTCTTAATTCCATAATACTTTAAGTTGGTATTCATGTAAACTCTTTAGGTGGCTATTTAATGCCTAAACATATGCCTAAAGTGTTAGGAGAAACTACCCCAAAGATGCCTTTCTAGGAACCAAAACACTGATTTTTTAATGGCTCACTAGAGTGAAGATAACTTCACTCGAATGATGATGGACTTGTACTCGGGTGAAGGTGGCACACACTCGTGAGTGTTTGATAGAGAGCACCACTAACGACTTGAAAGTGCTCACAACACTTGAGCGTAACGGCCTGCACTGAGAGCACACCCAACTTAGAAGAGAAAGCTCACTCGAGTACTACCCCTGCCACTCGAGTGAGAACATAACACTTGCAAGTTTCAGATCACACTCTTGGAATTTAGTTTGCGAGTGATTGACTGAGAGAAACCCTTAGCAAGAACATACACTTGCACTCGAGTGAACTCATGCTCACTCAAGTGATGACCTATATCACTCGGGGATTGGGAAGTGCACTCGCGCTTCCCACCAAAAAACCCAAGAATAATGCAGAAGAAAAAGGGAATTTATGTTGCTACACTCGAGTAAGACCCGCACTCACTCAAGTGACATTTATCAGAACCCAGAAACGCAACAACTGATATAACTTTCCAGATTTACCAAAACTGATCCCAATGGCTTAAAGACTTATACCAAAACTCATTCTTACTCAAAATTCCATAAGAAACTTATTGGTAACCTTAAAACACCCAAATTAACATCAAAATGACATACTCCACATTCAAATACATTTTACATCACAATACACCTCATATACTTCAAAAATGTTTAACTAACATTAATTACATCACTTGTGAGGTCATTAGCTCTTAATTACAATTTAGGATATTATAATTCTCCCCTCGAAAAGTAAATTTCATCCTCGAAATTTGTTACACCACTTGAGCCATAAACTCCAGATAACGTCTTCGCATATCTTCTTTTGCTTCCCAAGTTGCCTCTCTTTAAGTCATTCCCTTCTAGATCACTTTCATATATGGAATGCTTCATTGTCCGAGCTGTCGATTTTCTTGGTCAATGATCTGCTCTGGCTCCACCACATATGTGAAATTGTCTTGCAATTCATTTCCTCATACTCAATGACATGAGATGAATCTGGTTGGTACTTCTTCAATTGGGAAATGTGAAACATATCATGAAGTCTACTCAAGTTCGGGGGTAGGGTTATTCAATAGGCTACAGGCCCAATCCTCTCAAAGATTTCAAAAGGACCTATATATCTCGGGCTCAGCTTTTTTTGCTTGATAGCTCTCTCGACACTTGTAACTGGTGATATTCTCAAAAAGACATGGTTATCAACCTCAAATTCTAGAGGCTTTCTCCTCTTGTCAGCGTAGCTTTTCTGTCTACTCTGCGCTACAAGGAGCCTCTTTCGAATAATTCAAATATGTGCTAAGGTTTGGTCAACAAGCTCTGGCCCATAAAGTTTCCTCTCAAACAATTTATTCCAACACAAGGGTGACTAGCACTTCTTCCGTACAACGCTTCATACGGCGCCATCTGAATGCTCACTTGATAGCTGTTGTTGTAGGTGAATTTAGTAAATGGAAGAAAGCGATCCTAATTCCCTTTGAAGTCGAGGACACAAGCTCATAGCATATCTTCCAGTGTCTGAATTGTCCTCTCTAATTGTCCATTTGTCTGGGGATGATAGGTCGTACTGAATCTCAACTGAGTGCCTAGGGCTTCATGCAACGCCCTCTAAAATCTAGAAGTGAATCGGGGATCTCAGTCGAAAATGATATTCTTCGGTGTGCCATGGAGCTTCACAATTTCTCGAATATAAATCTCTGCTAGCTTATCCGAAGAGTAACTAACATTAATTGGTATGAAGTGCTCCATCTTCGTTAATCAATCTACAATTACCCAGATCACATTATAGTTTCTAATCTTGGGTAATCCTACAACCAAATCCATGGTCATACTTTCCCATTTCCATTCTGGAATCTCAGGACTCTGAAGCAAACCAGGCGGTTTCTGGTGCTCTATCTTTACCTTCTGGCAAGTGAGACACCTCGCTATATACTTTGTCACATCACTCTTCAAACCCGACCACCAATACATAGACTTTAGATTATGGTACATTTTGGTCATACCAGGATGAAGAGTATATCGGCTCTTGTGCGCTTTATCCAGAATCTTCTATCTTAACTCCGCCTTAAGTGGAACACAAATCCTCTTTTGATAATGAACTAGTCCACTAGGTGATAGTTCGTAGCCTTGAGCTTCTCCCCGTTCAATTCTAGCCAGATTCCGCTGTATCCAATCATCTTGCCTCTAGGCTTCCTCAATCTCAGCCCTCAAGTTACTTTCCCCTGGGGAAATAGTATAGTTGGTACTGATGAATTGGTGTGATAAATTCAAACCTCATAAATTTGCAATCATCTTCCCCTCCTGTATCATCATTGCTGCTATAAGTACTGCCTTTCGACTAAGAGCATCCACAACTACATTTGCCTTACCCGGATGATATTTAATTTCCAGGTTGTAGTCCTTCAACAACTCCATCCAATGATGTTGTCTCATATTTAGTTCTTTCTGATCATACAAATACTTGAGACTCTTGTGGTCACAGTACAGTTCTACCGTCACACCATACAAATAATGCTGCCAAATCTTTAAAGCAAACACAATGGCCATAAGCTCCAGATCATGAGTGGGATAGTTCATTTCATGAGGTTTGAGTTGTCGAGGGGCATAGGCCACCACACATCCCTACTGTATCAGAACACACCCTAATCCCTGCTTACTCACATCACTGTACACAACATAAGTCAAGCTGGGATCAGGTATAATCAACACAGGTGCCGTAGTCAACCTCTTTTTCAACTCCACAAAGCAATTTTCACATTTCTCATCCCACACAAATGGCTTATCCTTTGTCATGAGCTTAGTCATTGGAAAGGCAATATGGGAGAAATTATGAATGAATCTCCTGTAATAACCAGCAATACCTAAAAAACTGCGTAGCTCGACAACAGTTTCTGGCCTCTTCCAGTCTAGTACTGCTTTCACTTTACTGGGATCCACAGAAATCCCTTCTTGCAGGATAACATGGCCTAAGAATTTCACTTCTGAAAGCCAGAACTCGCATTTACTCAGTTTGGCATTGAGTTGCTTCTTATGTAATGTATTCAACACAATTCTCAAATGATGCTCATGTTCTTCCCTACTCTTGGAGTATATCAGAATGTCATCGATAAACACAACAACAAATTGATCCAAATATTGTCTAAAGACACGGTTCATGTAATCCATAAATACCGCAGGAGCATTGGTTAGCCCAAATGGCATCACTAAGAATTCATATTGACCATAGCTGGAGGCAGGTGTTTACAAAATTTGGAGACCTAAAACTGAAGATCTCTTTCCTCCCTAGTTCGAACTCCATATGATTTAGGGTTTGGTCTAGCACAAAGAGGTGATTCAATCAGTCACGCTGACCCTTCTGCAGTTTCTTCTTTATAGGTCCCCTCTTGAGTCTCCTCTTGAGTAAACTTACCCCAGCCCATATTGTTCTTAGCTCTCTCAACTCTGAGCTCTTCTCGTAGCTCAGCTATCATATCCCGCTGATCCAGAATCAACCCCATCATTTCTTGCAACGGGTCTGGTGGATTATCATTAACCATCTCCACCTCGAGATCGACTTGTTGTACTCTGGGGTGACCTTTTGTTGTTCTTTTCATTCTACAAATAACTCACCCCATTAATCCAACAATCATGGTATACACAAAATTCCATAAAGCACATATCCACATAATCTGAATACATATGTGTATACAACAGTCATTCACAGATGATCTTCTATCACTAGGGCCAAACTATGGGAGCTATCCTAACAAACTCTACCCTTGCCAGAAACTACAACTTTGATACCAAAAATGTAACCCCCTCACCATAATTATATCTAGATTATGAAATTTAAGTGAAATAGGGACCAATAAGACAAAACCAACACTTATAATCCCTCATCTTCAAAATGGGGTGTTCAGAAAATAGTTCAAAACATAATTAATCTGGTCTCACATTCACTTTCGGATACAACTACCTGTGCAGTTAAATAACATTCATAAATATCAGAGTACGTAACAAAAATCCCGACAACCCCGGGTTACATGTATATATATAATAGGTTTAAAGTTTCCCAAAATGGGGATTACATATCCAAAAATTATATTTACATCCCATATACATACAGTAATCCCAATCCAAAACAAATAACCAACTGTCCAAATTAAAATGTCCCTAAGAGATCCTAACCACTTTGGGTTGTCTGCTTCCTTTTTGAGCCACATGCTCTGTTTGAAATGTTAGTCATTAGAAAGAATGAGATTCTAAGGAATCCCAGTAGTAACAAATCACTCATATAGTATATAAACACATAGCATGTAAGTTTATCTTGTTCAGCAGCAACTCAATGATTCTTGGCTTGTGCCACGAATAACAGCACTCACGGCTGTAATCACAATGCAATAGCTTTCACTGCGATCTCAATGCCCGCTTTCACGGTAAACACTATGCCAGCTTTCGCTATAATCACTATGCACGCTTTCGTGGTAAACACTATGCAGCAACATCACAAGGCACAAAGCATCACAAAGCTCCACAAGGTGTCACAAGGCATCACAAAGCAGTAGCAGCAACATAATGCATGGAAAAATACATACAATGATTCACACACAATATAAGAGAAATAGTCACTACTTGTATCTTTCCTGACGTTCTTTAGCACAATAGGCTCATGTGTCTTGCAGATGTCAAATCCTATAACCAAATTAGGGACAACCAATCAATTTCTTTTCCAAAATACTTATTTCCATAATACTCTATGTTGGTTACCATTTAAACTCTTTAGGATGACTATTAGAGGCCTAAACACATGCTAAAAGGGTTGGAAGAAACTACCCTGAAGACCCTTTTTTTGAAAACAAAACTCTGATTTTTGGCTGACTTACTCGAGTGAAGATGACTTCTCTCGAGTGATGAGAGACTTGCACTCGAGTGAGAATGGCTCTCACTCGCGAGTGTTTGATAGTGAGCAACAACTATGGCCAAAAAGTGCTCACAACACTCGAGCATGAGGGATCACACTCGGGTGATAACTCCAAAGTCACTCGAGCCTGTAAAAGTGCAACACAAGAAGTGACGACCCGAGAGCACAACTAACTTCAGAGAAAAAAGCTCACTCGAGCATAACCCTTAGCACTCATGTGAGAACACTACACTTGCGATTGTCAATGCACACTCTTTGAAATTGGCCAGCGGGTAAGGACCCGAGAGCAACCCTAACCAAAAATCACTCCATCACTTGAGTGAACCCATGCTCACTCGAGTGATCGCCAATATCACTCGCGGGCAGAGAAGTACACTCGAGCTTTCTTCATGAAAGCCCAGGAAAAACACAAAGGTGAAAGGGAAATTATACGACAGGACTCAAGTGAGACCCCCTCACTCGAGTGATGCTATCAGATTGCCAGATCATAGCAACTGACAGAAATTCCCAGATTTGCCAAAACTGATCCCAGATTTAATAACTAACATGATAGAGATATAATATCTCAGATTTAATTTATGAAGATAAATTAAATCTAATGGCTCTTTATTAGGATTAAATAAATAGGTTAAATTAAAATTGTTGGACAGATTTAATTTAAACTGAATTTATTTAATTAGCTCATCAAGATAATAAATTGTTGATTAATTTTGAAATTAATGGTGATTAATTTTGAAATTTGAATATAGCCCTCATAGGTTATAAACTAGATAGAACAGATATACTCATACGCACATGAGAATTCAGAGCCGCAAGGGAAACCCTAAAAAACATTGGAGGCGCTAGCACACAGTCTCAGTTGGAGAGCATTCGTGTAGATACCGGTAGAGGGAGCGGACCTAATGTGTTGGCTCCTAGAGATCGTGAAAGCCCTAAGTTAAAAAAGGTACAAGTTCTTTTTAACCTGATTTAAACACCATTGATAGATCCTCGATTAGGATCGGTAAAATTTTAAAATTCTTCCACTGTGCCTGCCGATCCTAACAGATTTAATAAAGCTACTTTTTGATTCGGGGTTGCTCGATTTTGTGACACATGTCACCCTTCAACCTGATCTTTGCCATGTGTCTTGGAGACTGTCTGGAGAGTGTCATACATCCCTGGAGACCATAAAATGGCACTATATACACCAGTGTCTTCAGGAACTGCCTATTTTGTGTGCCTGTTTATCTTAGTGGATGCTGGGTATCTATGCAGGACCCACACTAGGTCTTCGCACCATATTTGCCTAAGTCTCCTAAAATGGCGCCATGTAGGTACTTGCAAGAAGTGTCCAAGTTTTCCCAAACACAAGCATATATATATTGCATCGGGTCATTCATATACACACAAAGCATTACGGGTTACAAAATTTTAGTATATTACAACTCGTACTGTGTCTTGTCAAGAATTGTTCTGATGTATTCTCTATTTGATATGTAACATGATGTGCTCATTGCATTTGCGCAGAACACTTGTGATACTTCTTTCTTAGTTAGCATTGCCATTGCCATGTCAGTGAGAACTCTATTATTTCTTTCTACAACACTGTTTTGTTGTGGAGTTCTTGGATCTGAAAAGTTGTAGTCAATACCATTTGTATTACAATATTCTCTGAAGGTTTGATTCTCAAACTCTCCATCATGATCAGTCTTGATAGACGCAATAGGAATACCTTTCTCATGTTGGACCTTCTTGACAAAAATAACATATTTATCAAAAGTTTCATCTTTTGAGGAAAGAAATATAGTCCAAGTAAATATATAATAGTCATAAACTATTACCAAAGTGTAAAGATTCCCACTAAGGCTCTTTACTCTTGCTGGTTCAACTAAATCCATATGAAATAGTTGGAGTGGTTTTTCTGTTGAGACTATCTTCTTTGATTTGATAGAGGACTTTATTTGTTTCACCTTTTTACAAGAATCACAAACTACATTATCTTTAAATTGAAGTTTAAGAAGACCGACAACTAAATTCTTTTTAATTAATTTTCCTAGTTGGTTCATTTGACATGAGCAAGTTTCTTATGCCAAAACCAACTTTCATCAGTATTACTTATAAAACAATTTTCAGATGCATTGTTATTATAATAGTTACCATCCCTTGAAGCTCTTATCTTGATTTTGAGATCATCTTTATTGATTTGAAGATCTTTCTTGTTGATAATGAGACATACTTCTGAAAAAAAATGACCCAATTGTCTTTGTCTATGCTTTGGCTCACACTTAGTAGGTTGTAACACAATCCTTTTACATAGTAAACATCCTTGACTCTTACTCCATTTGTCTTGCCTAATTCACCAATTCTAGCAATTTCCCTGGATTGGTTGCCCCCAAAGCTAACTTTGCCTCCTTCTTTGGGTTCTAGCATGGTGAATTTGTTCTTGTCACTAGTTATATGTCTCGAGCATCCACTATCAATATACCATTTATTTGTTTTTGATGCCTTGAGACACACTTACAATAAGAAACATTCAAGTCTTAGGTGCCCACACTTTCATGGGTCGTTTGTGGTTAGTGTAAATCACTTTTGGCATATGTGATCCTTTTGGAACTTATTTATAGGTGCCAATCACTAGAGGGCCAAACTACGCCATTTCACGCAAATTGTAGGAGACTTTTCCACTGGCCAAAATAGTGCATTTCACTTGTCTCCCTCACACAGCCAGGATAGCCTCCCCAACCCAACTCCCATGAGTCACCCTCCGCCGCTTGCAGTTTCAGGTGACCTTATGCGGCAATTCTGGACATGAAAAGTCGACGAATTTAATGGTGTGCTCCATAGAAAATCGCGGAAAATGAAGTATGCTCCACAATTTTACCAAAGTTGCCTAAAATCTAAATGAAAATTTTTTATCCTTGAACCTGAAATCAAAACACTATAACAGGTTTGTTTTCCAGTGAGTTTGATGGCAAGGCAAACTCAAAATAATAATTATTATAACATGAAATTGAATCATGAAAATGAATAGAATATATAAATGAACAAGATCAAAACGGAATATGCATCAAAACTCATCAATATCTGACTTCATAAATGACAACCAAATCGAGAATGGAAAAGGTTTCATTCTCACCCTGAAACATATATGTGCAGAACCGTGAATGGCAAAAGCAAATTAGAGTCTGATCTCAAAAGGCACTTCATTGGATCATCATTAATAAAACATTTCGGTGTTCAAAATATTTTCCCAAGCAGAAACACGTCATAAAAGATGGCACATGTTGAAATTTGCGCTCTTATAAGCATGTAAAATTTCTAGAATATTAGAGTCCTGGTGCACTTAAAATTATAAATATCTCTCGCCATATCTTGGTATAGTGATGGTTTAGGAATAATCGTCAACCCTCAGGGAGAATATATATTTTTTCTATATTATTGTTATAACTCAGTCTATGCTATTTATACCATTCCATTAATATTGGTACAACATACCAACCAAATAAGAAACTCTAAACCTAAGCTTGATCTAACTCAGTTGAGATATTTTATCCAAAATAAACAGATAATATCTAAAATATCTAACTGTGAAATATCTAGAATATCTCATATAATCAAGTAGTGATTAGAAAATATATCTAGATATAATCTGAATCAAATAATAAGATATGTAATCATATTTAATAAAATATCTAACACATAAGACTCACTCTAGGTCGCTGAGCAAGGAGCCTTTTCTTTCCTTACTATAATGGCTCTCTCTTGTGTCTTAGTGTGTGTTTGGATTAATTTTTGGAGAATAGCTTTTACGATTTACAAGGTAAGTAAGTGAGAAGAGTTTTGTCTCAATTTGCAGAATAGAACTTTTGAAACCACGGTTTGGGGCTTACCTAAACATACACTTACTATTGCTTGGTTTAAAGTGGCTTTTTCCTCTATGTTTTCTGTAATTAGTCCTTTCCTTTTCGTGGATAAAAGTGGAGCCTTATATCCGAGACTCTGTAACCTTTGCAAGTAATGAGGTACTATCCAGATTTGATGAAAAAATAATAATGCTCTTTAGAAAATGCACTTTAAATTCCGAGGTAAAAGTAAACTTTAGTCTTACAAATTTTTAAAATTAATATAATAATAAATAATACATAAATTATCCATAGCTTTAAGAATAAAAAATATCGTAGCAATCTTACATATTAAGAATTAATATATTTTTGTCCGTAGAACATGTTACTATGTGTGTATGCAGGAGTGTTTTTTTTTTTTGGAGTATATATCATTTGCTAAATATGTTATATTAATAAAAAAATGTAAAAGAAACGATACAATAAATATGATAATAATTTTTTACTAAATTTTTGATATTATATTTTCTTATAAATTTATAATTTTATTAATTAAGAGTTTCAATTATTTTTCAAAAGCTCCAATTATAATAGCTATAAATAAACTAAGGGTATGAAATAAATAATAAAACTGTTAAACTTTATTTTGATTGACTCGTTATTCAATTAAAAATGATGAAAAATAAATTAATTAGCGACTGTTAGTTATTAACTTAATTTAAGTTAATTAATTATAATCATTTTATGACTTTAGTTTGAATTATTTAGAATAAATCTAATAATTTCATGAAATAAAGATAAAATCCTAGGTGCGGTGGAAAATAATATAGGATGTTTAGTTAGAGGTAATTTAGTGCTTTTAAAATTATATTTTAGTATTTAGGGTTAAGGTGAAAAAATCCTAATGAGCTTTTATCAAAAGTGTGTCCAGTACCATATCCTTTCTGAAAGTACAAAAATACTCATGAACATTCAAAATAGAAGCAAAAATGTCACGATCGTTAAATCCAACCTAGCGTTAGTTTTTGTATTGGAACCCACGTTATCTTTATGAAAGTACTAAAATAATGCTCTCAACTCAAAAAAAAAAAATTCCCCCTTCCAAACACATCGATTTGAAACACAAGCCAAGAAGGACCACTAGTGGAGATTGCTCTAAAGAAGAAGAAGATAGAGTTCATTTCACCAAAAACAATAAAAAAAGAAGAAGAAGATAGATTTCAAGAATGTTGCTTCTCCCCTCATAACTCATGTCTGTCCAAGAAAATACAACGGCTATTGCTCCTTAGTTCAAACTCAACTCTGTCTTCAATGAAAAGGATGATTAATAGTGGAGTAGAAACAATCTCTCTCTCTCCCCCCTCCTTCATTCTCTGGTCACTGCTCCTCTGGTTAAGACCGCGTCGGAGAAGAGAAGAAATAGAACAGTGACGATAAGACACAGAACATTACCCATTACCTCTTCAATGAAGAGTTGGGGAAGGGTTGGTAGAGTGGGGGAGGGAGAAACCGTCATTGAAGACTGGAATGTAAAAGGAAGAAGGTGCCTTATATGCATTTGCCATTCAAAATATAAATTTTTTTTCTTGATTTAATGGAAATGAACAATGACTTTAAATTGAAAGAAATATTTGAAGGGTTAGAGTTGCTAATCAAAAGTTGATTAGGTAATTAAAATTCAACACATGGTGTAACCCCCTTCGATAATCAGGCAGGGATTAGTGTTTAATCACATTTAATAATCGAATGAGAGATCCAGAACAATTAAAAACTTTTTGCGGAAACTGTACAACTGGATCTCCATTCATTTCATTCATTAAAACAAATGGCCTGTTTGGACTGTTACATATACAATATCAGAGTATCAGTACAATTCCTGACGTTCACCCGGGATAATAACATTTAATCCAAAATATTGTTCAGGGCATCATCGCCCATCTCAATATCCATACCAGGGATTACACAAAACTATAGTACTATGATCTATACAATATATTTAAATTGATCCAAAATGATAACCAATTCGATATAAAACCAAAATATCTAATTAAGACTACCGCTGGCAGCCCTAATCACCCTTATCCACTTGCTTGCTTTTCGATCCACTTGCCCTGTCTAAAAATATTATTTGGAAAGAATGAGATTCTAGAGAATCCCAGTAGCAACAGTTTATTTATATGATGCATATATACAAAGCAAGTCACATATATCACAATGCAGCAATCAATATTTGAGACCGGGCTTTTGCCACGTTCCCTTCACTATATACGAGGTCGGGCTTTTGCCACGTTCCCTTCACTATATACGAGGTCGGGCTT
Organism: Inga oerstediana; assembly: GCA_963210345.1. Lineage (NCBI taxonomy): Eukaryota > Viridiplantae > Streptophyta > Magnoliopsida > Fabales > Fabaceae > Inga > Inga oerstediana. Next base: position 31,814,769 of record OY723407.1, on the reverse strand, counting down.
ACGCCACGCCCCCTTCACTTTATCTATATTCGAGTCCGGGCTTTCGCCGCGTCCCCTTCACTTTCACTATAATCGAGTCCGGGCTTTCGCCACATCCCCTTCACTTTCACTGTAATCGATGACTAATGCAAACAAGCAATGCAATACATATGATATAGGATAAAGTGTTACTACCTTTGTCTTTCCTTCCTTGAGCAGGCACATGCCTTCTATGCTCCGGGCAGATATCAAATCCTAAAGTCATAATTAAGGACGAATCATTATTCTCTATTCCAATACTCAATTGACTCTTCAACCCTTAGATTTGGTTATCAATAATGACCCTTAAGAAGCTACAATTGGCTCTAATAAAGGCCCTAAAGGATTGGGAAACACCGAGTTGGAAACCACTTTTCAAAATCCCAAGGTGCTGAAAATAGGGGGTTGGCTGCAGCTAAGAAACCTCTGGCTGTGGCCAAAAACAGCACAGAAAGTTTCTGGCTACAGCCAAGAATTTCTGTCTGCGGCCAAAACGCACACAGAAACTTTTGCGCTGCAGCCAAGATTTTCTGCTGCAGCCAAGGTAACTTCAAAAATTCATAATTAATTCTAAAAAAATCGAAATAATGTGATCCCAAAGCCCATTGAAATCTATTTAAGTGCTATTTACCAGAAAAATATGGACCATTACCAAAAATCACCACACAAATACAGAATTTAAGAAATGTCCACACTGTTCCAGAATTGTTCCCATATTTAACATCAAATTTTGGACAGTCATAACTCCTAGCCAAAAAATCGAAATGACACGAAATATATATCCATTTTGAAGCTTGAGATGTGAAATTTAAGACTGGAAAGTTTCATAATTTTTAGACACCATTTGATCATTCAAAACGCCAATACAAACAGACTGCCCAGAATAGACTTTCAATGACAGCATTTCCAATTTTCTACCAAAGTGTCCAATGGCTCCAAAATCAACAATCAAGCCTATTCCTTACAATAAAACACTCAAGGAATCTAATAAAACCATTTAAACAACCTAATTTCCACTACATTAGCATGCTTTGGTCCATGGCCACACTAAACACTAACTTTCCAAACTTTCCAATCTCACTCATTTCTTTCCCAATCAATCCTATCTATCCATACACATTCCAAATATACCATTTCTATACCTTTAACATGCCAAATGACCAATGACACTCATTTTCAAAAATGGCCAATAAATCCCAGAAATTCAAAGCTACCTCAAATGGCACAAAACTTAGATGGGTAGATAGGTTTCACTTACCTCTTTAACTTTCTCAAAGTGACTTTTCAATTCTCCAACTTTCACAATCTCTTGAGGTCACAAACTAACACCAATGAACACATTACAACCATCAAAATGAAGCTCTTCATTCAAGGATCAATATTAGAGAAGGAAGTTTGAGCATTTGGAGACATTTCCCCTTACCTTTTGAAGCTTTTCTTCCCCCTTATTTCTGCAACAATGGCACCAAGAGAGAGGAGAATGAGAGAGATGAGAGATGGAGTAGTGAAGGAGAGGAAATGATGATTATTTCCCCCTTACCCATGCTTCATTCAACGAAAAGGAGGGAGGAAGGAGAGAAAAAGAATGTTTAAAATATCCCATTTTGACTTTTCTCCTACACTCTCACATCCTTTCATCTTAACACATGTCACTTTTCCATTTGTTCTCACACACTTAGTCACCAATTAGCTTCTCCAATGCATCCATTAGCCATTTAATCACACTTCTCACTTTTCTTTTAGTTTGTAATTAATTTTCCCATTAATCACCAACTTAGAGCCAATAATTCCATTCTTTAAATTTTCCATCAATTATGACATATAAATTAATATTGCCACCAAAACACATAATTATTTCACTTTAATTCGATAATTATCCTCAATAATTGTCATTAACCCTTAATCGCAAATTGGGGCGTTACACATGGGTCTTAAAAGAGAAGCTGGAAATATCATATACTAATTGAATCGAAATCCATAGTGGATATAAGAATAATAACATAATAGAGAAGGTGAGCCTGAAACTATCAATTTCATTTCATAATATTTTTTTTCCAGTGTAATCAAAATCAGAGAAATGGAAGTATGAAATCTTAAGTGTTTGAGTTATCAATGGAAATATGAGTTTGAATGGAAGAACAATGATCATACTGGTAAGTTCCATCACAAGTTTCATGCGATTGTTGTCTCTCAGTCCCCTTTAATAACAAGCCTCACCTTTTCTCTCTCCAATTTGATAAAGAGGTTGGGAGGGGGAGTTTTTGTTTTAATTGGAGTTGAGGGCATTTTAGTACTTCACAAAAATAATGTGGGTCCCACTACAAAAAGTAATAATTTTATATTAGATTTACCTAAGGTTCTGAAACCCGGACTAGTCACATGACTAGATGGGGTATTGGGTCAAAGGTCAGTGGGTCAGACCAGAGTTAAATCTGAGCTAACTGAGGCCAAAATAGTGAAAAATTTATTAATATGAAATTATAAAAAAAAATTAAAAATCAATTTTTTTTTTAAAAAATACTGAACCAAACCAATTCACGAATCTCACCTGTTCCATGCCCAGCTCATCTATTCCCGGTCCCGTTTGGGTTTCAAAATATTGCATTTAATGGTCATAACATTTTTGCTCATATTTTGAACACTTATGTGTAACCCCCATCACGATCAAGGACGAGATTAACGTTTAATTGTGTTTCATAATTGAATAAGAGATCTGGAATAATTTAAAAAAAATTTATAACACATGCATAAATAGATATCCATTCATTAATTTATAAAATTAATAGGCCTGTTCGGTTTATCACATATACAATATAAGAGTATAAGCACAATTCCCAACATTCACCTGGGATACTAACATTAATCCAAAATATTGTTCAGGGCATTATTGCCCATCTCAATTTCCATACTGGGGATTACACAAAACTATAATTCTATAATCTATTCAATACATACATTCGCCAAAATGATAACCAGTCAAAACCAAAAGTATCTATCTAAGACTACCGCCGACAGTCCCAGTCATCCTTGCTCACTTGTTTGCTTCTTGATCCACTTGCCCTGTCTAAAATGTTATTTGGAAAGAATGGGATTCTAAAGAATCCCAGTAGCAATAGTTTACGTATATGATGCATAATTAAGCAAAGTAAGTAAGCATACATCATAATGCAGCAATCAATATTCGAGGCCGGGCATACTGCCATGTCCCCTTCACTGCATACAAGGTTGAGCTTTCGCCACATCGCCTTACTGTATCTGTATTCAAAGCTGGGCTTTTGCCACATCCCCTCACTGTATCTGTATTTAATGACTAATACAAACAAGAAATGCAATACACAGGATATAGGATAAAGTGTTACTACTTTGGTCTTTTCGTTCTTGAGTAGGCACGGGCCTTCTACACTCCAGGCAAAAAATATCAAATCCTAAAGTCATAATTAAGGATGATGCATTGCCACTTAGTCCAATACTCAATATCTTCATAATGCTTAAATTGGTTATCATTATTGTCTCTTAAGAACTCATATATGCCTCTAATAAATGCCCTAAAGGGTTGGAGGAACTACCCCAGGGATCCCCTTTTGGAAGCACATCACTAACATTTTTCACTGTTTCACTCGAGTGAAGACGGCCTTACTCGAGTGATGGGGAACTGATACTCGAGTAAAGATGGTCTGTACTCAGATATCTGGGAGTGAAGGATATTGAGTGAGCACTCAAGAGCATAAGAACTTTATCAGAGATAGAGACACTCGAGCACACAAGACCTCACTCGTGTGATAGCCAAATGCTTCACTCAAGCACTAAAGAGTGAAGTCCAGGAAGTGAGAACCCGAGAGCAAATGGGAATTTCAAATAAAAAGAGTACCCGAGCACTGATCTTTGCACTCGAGTGAGGGCTAAATACCCGCTAGTGCCGAAACACACTCTTGCAACTTAACCACGAGTGACAACCAGAGAGGCAAGTTTTGGGTGTCAAATACATCAGCACTCAAGTGAGAACCTACTACACTCGCAGGTGAGGCAACACTCTTACTCTTTTTGCAGAAGTGAAATGCAGAAACTGAAGGGAAAATGAAGAATTTCGCTTACTCACTGGAGTGACACCCTCCTTACTCAAGTGATATGCATCAGAAACCAGAAAATGTAGAAACAATGACAACATTCACCAGAATTTTCCCAAGAGTTTCCAATGGACCCAAAACCTTAACCAAAGCTATCCCCACACAAAATCACTCAAGGAATCCAATAAAACCATTAAAACAACCAAATTCCTACTCCATTATCATGCTTTGGTCTTAGACAACAAAAGCACTAAATTTCCAAAATCACTAAACTCAAACATTCAATCTCCAATCAATCCTATCTATCCATATACCTTCCAAATATACCATTTTCATACCAATAACATACCAAACTTCCCATTAACCTTTATTTTTGAAAATATGCAATAATTTCTAGAAATCCAAAGTTATTACATTCGGTATAAAACTTAGATAGATAGGTTTTTTAAACCCACCTTATCAACTTCTTCAAAGAAGCTTTTTGATTCTCCAACTTTCACAATTCCTTGGAGCCACAAATCAATACCAATGGACACACTACAACCATCAAAATAAAACTCATCACTCAAGAAACAATTTTAAAGAAATGAGTTTGAGCATTTGAGGCTATTTTCCTTATCTTTTTGAAGCTTTTCTTCCTTCCCTTTCCTTCAACAATGGCTGACGGTTTTGGAGAGAGAAGAAAGAGATGAGAGTGGTTGAAGATGAAGAAGGAAATGATCATACTCCCCCTAGCCCATGTCAGCCGAAAAGAGGGAAGATGAAAGAGAAAATATACTTTAAAATTTGCATTTGACTTTTCCACTCATCTCTTTACATGTGAGCTTGCCAGGTGTCTTCTTCCTATTAGCTCTCACACACTAAGTCACCAATTAGCTTATCTAATCCCTCCATTAGCCATATAATCACACTTCACATTTTTCTCTTAGTTAGTAATTAATTTACCCATTAACTACTAACTTATGGCCAATATTTCCATTCTATCAATTTTCCATCAATTATGACATATTAGATGATATTATCACAAATACACATTAATTCCACTTTAATCCATGATTACATTCTCAATAATTCTTATTAGCTCTTAATCAAAATTTTGGGTGTTACAATCCCCCCCCCCCCATTTAATATATTTCGCCCTCGAAATTGATTACACATCTTCAGGCATAAAATCAAGAAATCTTTTCTTCATGTCTGATTCTACCTCCCAAGTTGTTTTTCTTGGAAACATTCCCTTCCAGACCACCTTCACAAACGGTAAGCTTCGATGCCTGAGCCTCCGTTATTCTTAGTCAATGATTCGCTCTGGCTCTACTGCGTAAGTGAAGTTATCTTGTAACTCTACATCTTCATATTCAATAATATGCACAGGGTCTGGTTGGTAATTCTTGAGCTATGAGATATGGAACACATCATGAAATCTACTCAAATTCGGGGGTAAGTGTAACCCCCTGACTTTAAACACGTAATTATAATTCGATAACACATATTTAAATCGGATTAGAGACCATTGGATACTTTAACCTTGTTTTAAACTTTCTGTCTCACAGTAAAATTTTTACAAAACTTTCAAAACTCTGTTTCCCATCCAGGTCTCAATTTCAATATTCGAATATAATTACCTGTGCAGTTAATATACATTCAATCATATCAGAGTGTATAACCGCATCCCCGGCAACTCCCGGGTTCTATGCATAAAACCTGAAGGTTTTTAAGTATACACTAGGGGATTACACAACCAAAATCGAATGTAGTGTTCCTGATTCAGAATATACAGTAATCCCGAGTTCAAAATACATAACCAACGTTTCCAATTCAACTATATACCCCTAAGGGTCCTAATTGCTCCGGGTTGGCCGCTTCTCCCTTGAGCCACACGCCCTGTCTGAAATGTTAGTCATAGGAAAGAATGAGATTCTAGAGAATCTCAGTAGTAACAAACCACTCACACAATGCATAAACACAAAGCATGTACATAAATCACAAACAGCAACAGCAGCAGCAATTCACAGATAAATGGTTTTCACCACAAACGATAGCACTCACGGCTGTATTCACAATACGACAGCTCTTGCTGTAATCAACATCACGACAGCTTACGCTGTAATCAGTAATCAACATCACGACAGCTTACGCTGTAATCACAATAACGACAGCTTACGCTGTAAACGACAGCTTGCGCTGTAAACGACAGCTATCACCAGCTGTAACCGCAGCAACATCAGAAATCATCATAAAACAGTGATACAACACACATACAGTGCATTACACAAAGTATAAGAGAGAGAGAGAGTCACTACCTTGTCCTTTCCTGACGTCCTTCGGCGCAGTTGGCTCCCGAGGGCGGCAAATATCGAATCCTACAATTCCAAATGCACCATTTAGACACTTCCATAGTGTTACTTGGGGTTATATGAGTCTATAATGAAAATTTACAAAAATACCCCCGGGGACCCGGCCCGGGCCCGCCGTACCCGGTCCGGCTGTACTTTTCTTGAAATTTTGACATGGGCTATCCTGACATATTTTCGCCCAAGGAATCCATTTCCGGACTCGGAATTATCAAATTCAATGTTAAATTACGAAATTGCCCTTGGCAGCCCTACTTTTAGGGTTTTAGGGGTGTTTCCGTAATTATGCTTTCTCGGCCTTTTTTGAAAAAGTGCCCAACTGTAACCCCACCTATTTTTGCCTACTGAATCCAATGGAATCATCAAATCATTGAAAATCCAACTATAAGACCCATTTACAGCCTTGGCCGAAATATACATGTTCTCCGGGAAAAATTGGGGTTTTACGATTTCGGCTCCGTAAACGCGTTCCTTTCTACTCCTAACCACTTTATTCACTATTACATTAGGTTATAACTACCATTTGAACCAAAATTGGGCAGCATAACCCTTAGGAAACTCAATTTCCAAAATTTAAAACCAATGGCAATCCAGCGAAATTTCACCGATTAAATTGCCCACAGCAGCCAGAATAAGCAATATACGAAAGTTTGGAAGTTACCTCAAGCTCCCTCTGGCTTTTCCCAAATTTGGCTGAACCCTAGCCTCTTTGAAACACCAAATTTTGAGCTTCACAACCTTAAAGAATAAAGAGGAGTAGCTTAGAGTCGGAATTATACGCGTTAGGAGCTAGATCGTCGGAGAAATCGGCTTACCTTGCGAGATTTCTTCCTCTTTTTCTCTCTTTTCTCCAAGCTCTCTTCACGTCTTTTTTTTCTCTGAAATGGGTCGGGAATGGCTGATCAAGATGATGGAATTGCTTTTAATTCCATGTTGATGTCACCTTACCACATGATGATGTCATAATTTCTAATTTCACATTTTCGGATTTTCTGGCAGATTTTCTGCCCAACTTTGAAATATCATAACTAATTCTAAAAAAATCGAAATGAGGTGATTCCAAAGCCAAATGAAAGATATTTAAGTCCTCTTCATAGGAAAAATATTGGCCATTACTGAAAATCACCACAAAATTCCCAGAATTTCAATCTTTGCATACTGTTCCAGAAAATAATTAATTTCGCTGGGCAAACTCCAAAAATCCAACAATCTTAGGTCACAAATCAAAATGATACAAATTATATGTTCATTTTGAAGCTTGACATGTGAACTTTAATACTGGAAAATTTCATAATTTTTAGACACCATTTACCTATTTAAAACGTCCAGACAAATTGGCTGCCCTGTACAGAGTTTCAATGGACAGAATTTTCAACTTTTGCACGATTGTTCCCAATGGTTCCAATTTCACAATAAACACTCTCCCCACACGAATTTTCACAAGGACGACATTGGAATCATTAAAATATCCAAATTCCCATCACACATTCTCCAAAAGTGTTTATTCAACAATAATTATATCTACTTTTAAAGTCATTAGCCCTTAATCACTTTTTGGGATATTACAGTAAGACTATCTGGTATGCTAGAGGTCCGATTCGTGCCAGAATCTCAAATGGACCAATGTACCTCAGGCTTAGTTTCCTCTGCTTGATTGCTCTTCCGATGCTTGTGACCGGAGATACTCTGAGGAAATCATGATCCCCTCCTTTTGTGATACATTAAGATACTTTGAGATCACAGTGAAAGTTGATGTCTAGAGTTCGCAGTGAAAGCTGACGTATAGTATTTACATCCATGAGTGCTGTCGTTTGTGGCATGAGCCATGATACATTGTGATGCTGCTTAACATGATCATATACGCTATGTGTTTGTGCACTATATGAGTGATTTGTTACTACTGGGATTCTTTTGAATCTCATTCTTTCCAATGACTAATATTTCAGATAGGGCTAGTGGGTCAAAAGGGAAGCAGACAACCCAGAGTAGTTAGGATCTCTTAAGGGCATTTTATTTTAGACGGTTGGTTATCTGTTTTGATTTGGGATTACTCTATGTATATGGGATGTAAATATGATTTTTTGGATATGTAATCCCCATTTTAGGAAACTATACATCCAATATATATATATATACATATGACCCAGGATTTGCTGGGATTTTAGTTGTGCAAGGGGAAACCAGTGAGACTTTGAGTGATATACCCATAGTAAATGAATTCCTTGAGGTATTTCTGGATGACCTAGGTGGATTACCTCCTGAGAGGGAAGTTCAATTTCTGATTGATATTATGCTTGGAGCTGGTTCTACATCCAAAGCCCCATATCGTATGGCCCCAAATGAAATGGTAGAACTAAATAAACAGATTGAGGATTTGCTCGAAAAATGGTTTATTAGACCCAGTGTGTCGCCTTAGGGAGCTCCAGTTTTGTTTGTGAAAAAGAAAGATGGGAGTTTTTGTTTGTGTGTCGACTATAGAGAGTTGAATAAGATCACTATCAAGAACAAGTACCCTCTCCCCAGAATTGATGACCTTCTAGATCAACTGTCCGGTTCATGTGTATTTTTGAAGATTGATATAATGTCGGGGCATCATCAGCTGTGAGTGAAAGCAGAAGTATTCTGAAGACTGCTTTTCGAACTAGGTATAGTCATTATGAATTCTTAGTGATGTCGTTTGGGCTAACCAATGTACTTGTGGTTTTCATGGATTACATGAACCATATTTTCTGACAATACCTAGATCAGTTCATTGTGGTATTCATAGATGATATTCTGATATACTCTAAGAGTAGAGAAGAGCATGAGCATCATTTGAGAATTATGTAAATACATTGCGTGAGAAGCAGCTCTATGCCAAATTGAGTAAGTGCGAGTTTTGGCTATCAGAAGTGAGATTTCTAGGACATGTTATCTCGCAAGAAGGGGTCTCTGTGGATCCCAGAAAAGTGGAAGTAGTACTGGACTGGAAGAGGCCAAAAACTGTTGCGGAGGTACGCAGTTTTCTGGGTCTTACTGGTTACTACCAGAGATTCATTTAGAATTTCTCCTGTATTGTTTTGCCAATGACCAAGCTCACGAGAAAAGATAATCCCTTTGTGTGGGATGAACATTGTGAAAATTGCTTTGTGGAGCTGAAACAGAGGTTGACTATGGCACCTGTGTTAATTATACCTGATCCCAGTTTGACATACATTGGGTATGATGCCAATGGGTAGTGATTAGGGTGTGTCCTTATGCAGCAGGGACATGTGGTGGCCTATGCCTCTTGACAGCTCAAACCTCATGAATGAACTATCCCACTCATGATCTGGAGCTTGCGGCCATTGTGTTTGCATTGAAGATTTGGCAGCATTATTTGTATGGTGTGACAATAGAACTGTACTGCGACCACAACAGTCTCAAGTATCTGTATGACCAGAAAGAATTGAATATGAGACAACGTCGCTGGATAGAGTTGCTTAAGGACTACAACCTGGAAATCAAATATCATCCGGGTAAGGCAAATGTAGCCGCTGATGCTCTTAGTCGAAAGATGGTGCTTGTGGCAGCTATGATGATACAGGAGGGGAAGTTGATTGCTGATTTTAGTGATATGGATTTATTGAACCAAATCATCTGTGCCAACTATACGGTTTCCCAAGGGGAAAGTGACTTGAGAGCTGAGATTGAAGAGGCTCAGAGACAAGATGGCTGGATACAACGTAATCTAGCTAGAATAGAGCAGGAAGAAGCTCAAGGCTATGATTTGTCGCCTAGTAGATTGGTTCGTTATCAAAAGAGAATTTGTGTTCTACTTAAGGCAGAGTTGAGACAGAAGATCTTAGATGAGGCGCATAAAAGTTGGTATACTCTTCATTCTGGTATGACCAAAATGTATCATAATTTGAAATTTGTGTATTGGTGGCCGGGATTGAAGAGTGATGTGATGAAATATGTGGTACGGTGTCTCATTTGTCATAAAGTAAAGATCGAGCACCAGAGACCGCCTGGTTTGTTGCAAAGTTCTGAGATTCTGGAATGGAAATGGGAAAGTGTGACTATGGACCTTGTGGTGGGATTGCCCAGGATCAGGAATTATAATGCGATCTGGGTCATTGTGGACTGGTTAACAAAGTCAGTGCACTTCATACTGATCAACGCTAGTTACTCTCTGGACAAGCTAGCAGACATTTATGTTCGAGAGATTGTGAAGCTCCATGGCATACCAAAGAATATCATTTTTGATCGTGATCCCTAATTTATTTCGAGATTTTGGAGAGCATTACATGAGGCGCTGGGAACTTAATTGAGATTCAATACGGCCTATCATCCTCATACAGACGGACAGTCAAAGAGGACTATTCAAACACTAGAGGATATGCTTCGTGCATGTGTTCTCAACTTCAAAGGGAGTTGGAATCATTTTCTTCCTCTTGTAGAGTTTGCCTACAATAATAGCTATCAGGCGAGCATTCAAATGGCGCCGTATGAAGCGTTGTATGGAAGAAAGTGCCAATCACCATTGTGTTAGAATGAATTGTCTGAGAGGAAGCTTTATGGGCTAGAGCTTGTTGATCAAACCTTAGCATAAATTCGTGTTATTCCTAAGAGTCTTCTTGCAGCGTAGAGTCGTCAGAAAAGCTATGCTAACAAGAGAAGAAGGCCTCTAGAGTTTGAAGTTGGTGACTATGTGTTTCTAAGAATATCTCCAGTTACCGGCATCGGGAGAGCTATCAAGCGAAAGAAGCTGAGCCTGAGGTATGTAGGTCCTTTTGAGATCCTTGAAAGGATTGGGCTTATTGCGTATCGAGTAGCCCTACCCCCAAACTTGAGCAGACTTCATGATGTGTTCCATGTTTCCCAACTAAAGAAGTACCAACAAGATCTATCTCACATCGTTGAGTATGAGGAAGTGGAGTTGCAAGATAACTTCACGTATACGGTGGAGCCAGAGCAGATTATAGATCGAGAAGAACGGTGGCTTAGACACCAGAGTATTCCTTATGTGAAAGTGATCTGGAAGGGAATGACTCAGAAAGAAGCAACATGGGAAGCGGAGCAGGATTTGCGGAGACGATATCCGGAGTTTATGGCTCAAGCTGTGTGATCAAATTTTGAAGGCGAAATTTATTTTTATGGTGGAAGAATTGTAATGACCCAATTTGAGATTAAGGGCTAATGGCTTTGAGATTGATTGTAATTAGTATAATTAAACACTTTTGGATAAATGTGATATGAATTTGATATAAATGTTCATAGTGATGATTTAATAATCATAGTGAAACTAGGGCAAAATGGTAAAATTGGAAATTTACCGACCAAATGGTCAGTTACCAAAGAGTAAACTTATAATATCCTGGATTGTAATTAAGGATTAATAACTTCAAAGTAATGTAATTAATATTAATTGAGCACTTTTGAAGTATATATCGTGCATTGTGATAATCAGGGGCAAAACGGTAAATTACCGACCAACTGGTTAGATACCATTGAGAACACTCCTTAGTAATCAAGATTAATGGCTAAGATTGAAAGACCAAGAGGTGGAATCTTGTGCATGCAAATGTATGTGAGATCATAGAAGGGAGAACAAGATGGTGCCAAGTGTCAAGATATGGACCATGGATGAGGTCAAAATTTTCAAACTCATTCTCTCTTCCTCCCAAGTCGGCTAAGTGCATAGAAAGAATGGAAATGTGATAATCTTCATCAATATTTCACTTCTCTCTCATCCACCTCCATTTTTCGCCAAGAACAAGCAAGAAAGAGAAAGAGAAAAGCTTGAGTTTTTGGTAAGTTAATGCCTTCATATGCTCAAGTGTCTTTCATTAATGTTGTTCATGAGGTTGAGGGCTATATTCCTATGGTTTCAGAATTTTGGTTGGTGAATTTTGAGAACTTGTGGAAATTTGAAGTTGGAGAATTGAAGAATTGGCTTTAGGAAGAAGAAGAGGTAAGAATTAGAAGTATTTTGGTATAGTTGTTGTAATCATTGGTTGAGTATTGAGAATTTATGAATTTGCCCTGATTTTGTGCAATTTTCGAATGGAATGAATTGGCTTATGTGTTGTGTAGAATTTGGTCTTTTGTTGAACCCATTGGGATTGATTTGGGAACTTGGGTTGGAAAGTGTGGCAATGTGTGAATTGTGTTGTGACATTGTGAGACATGTTGTGGTTGTTGTGTAATATGTCAATGGGAGTTGAATTTGGTCATTTTGATGATTCCAATGGTTTTCTTGAGCAAAATTTATTAGATATGAATAGTTTTGATGATGTAAAATATAGATGTTAAATATGAGCAAAATGTAGGATCGGTAAGCACAGCGGAAGAATTTAAAAAATTTTTACCGATCCTAATCGAGGATCTATCAACGGCGTTTAAACCAAGTTGGAAGGATTCATACCTTTTTGATGATTCAGAGTTTTCACGATCTCTAAGAGCCAACACATTAGGTCCGCTCCCTCTACCGGTATCCACACAAATGCTCTCCAACCGAGACTGCATGCTAGCGCCTACAATGTTTTTTAGGGTTTCCCTTGCGGCTCTGAATTCTCATGTGCGTATGAGTATATCTGTTCTATCTAGTTTATAACCCATGAGGGCTATATTCAAATTTCAAAATTAATCACCATTAATTTCGAAATTAATCAACAATTTATTATCTTGATGAGCTAATTAAATAAATTCAATTTAAATTAAATCTGTCCAACAGTTTTAATTTAACCTATTTATTTAATCTAAATAAAGAGCCATTAGATTTAATTTATCTTCATAAATTAAATATGAGTTACTATATCTCTATCATGTTAGTTATTAAATTTAATATATCTTAATAAATTAAATTTAAAACCAACACAATATAATAATATCATATAATATATATATACATATATATATATATATAATATTTTGAAAAAATATATATCTATATAATATTATTAAATATAATAATATAATATATATATATATATATAAGATATATATTTCGAAAATATATATATATATATCTATATAATATTATTAATGAATTTTATATTTTTTATATATATATAAATATAAAATTCATCCGCCCTAAATCAAATATTATCTCGTGTTGGGCCATTCTTGTGTGCGACCCTGTAGGCCCATATGAAGTTGGCAGTGGGCCAATAACTACACTAACCCAAAAGTTGCAAGCAGCCTCTAGCAAGACATTACAACTACCCAATTCATATGAGGATCGTTATCACGATGCAACCTGTCATACAACCATGTCACGTCCCTTTTGTCACACGATATATCGATCAAGGATAAGGCATGGAAAATGTCATCCTCTTGTTCCTGACCATTACTTTCTCGATTCCTGAATAGCCTGATAACAGAGACAGAAACTACTTTCATCATAATATGGCCATACATTTCTCAGACTCACTCATCGAGGGGCCCAGTAATATCTCTCTACTAATGTGAGGGACAAATTCCATCTTGATCATTCATGTTCCTCTACATGAAAAACCACCAAGCCCGATGGTAGCCTTTATCATCACCCGGTCAAAAGTGACTTTTGACTAGTTCAAAGCTTAGCAACTCTCATATAGGAATCCATGATGACCTCAGGTCTAAGGGCATTGTGACGTGGTTATACATGAGAAAAGCTTATGACTTGATCCATGTAGCTTTCTCATAGTGGGTCGGTCCAGCACCTTGTACTCTTACAAGTGCCTAAGACTTTGATTCGTATCTCCATATCTTATCAAAGTCATACTAGTCATGTTTCATCTCTACTCCCGCATAGATGACCGACCAGGGACATTTTAGGACAATCTTTATGAATTATCCAAGGATACAATTATCACAGTTAACATGCAAATAATATGATAACAGAATGGAGAAATTTCATTAAAATAATAATGTTTAAAGTACAATGATTGGCCCTTAGGGCACAATTTCCAACACAAAAAGTTTGTATAATATACTTATCTTCTACATTGACTAACTACAATATTTAATGTGAAATATCTTGTAGATTAGTCAAGCAAAGAGAGAAGATATCAAGTTGGGTTGAAAATATTCATGTGATTTAATACTGTGGATTATTCGAATAGTCAAATTGTTATTCGAATAGGAAAACTTGTTTTCACTTAAGATATATTCGAATAACTCTCAATTTATCCGAATAAACAAAGTACTATTCGAATAATGAATATGCTATTCAAATAGAGGAGAACTGTTAACAGTTGATAGCATTCGGATAAGCACATTAGTATTCGAATAGTATGCTTTCTGAAAATAATTCAAGTGAAAACGTATTCGAATAGTCAAGGCATTATCCGAATAGTTATTGTGATTTCAAACTCAGTTTCTAAATATGGTATTCGGATAGTAGGATAGCTATTCGAATAGTAAGGGCACTATTCGAATAATATGATGATTATCCGAATAAGCTTTTGATGAATTTCAACATCCAATATCACAAGACTATCAGGATAGTAAAGTTACTATCAGAATAGTAAGATTACTATCAGGATAGTAAGGAGACTATCAGAATAATATTTGACATATTTCAAAGGTGACTATCAGGATAGTAATTGAACTATCAGAATAGTCTCAGTGCAAAAATTCAAATATTATTCGAATAGTAATTGAACTATCAGAATAGTCCATAACTGAAAAAGAGTGATTTTATTCGAATAGTTAAAAGATTATCATGATAATGCATATGTTATTCGAATAGTTAAAAGATTATCATGGTAATGCATATGTTATTCGAATAGTTAAAAGTTTATCATGATAATGCATGTGTTATTCGAATAGCTAAAACAATTATCATGATAATGCATATGTTATTAGAATAACGCAGTAGACTCTGTTTCTTTCAGCATGGGCGACGTTCAGTAATTTGGTCATATCTCCCAAACCACAACTCGGATTGAGATGAAACTAGTGGCATATGAAACTAGACTCCCAATGCGAACTACAGAGAGCAAGATCACATTCAAAGGAGTTCAGATGAGAGAGATATAAGCTTCGAAAGTTGATACATGAATCAGCATCATATTCCTGGACAGTTTTGGTATTTTGGACATAACTCTCAAAATACATATCGGATTGAGACAAACCTGGTGCCATATGAAAGAAGACTCAAAGAGCTTTCCATGGATAGGTCATTTGACATATTTGAGGTTATATTCTAATAGCTATGCCATCTGGAAGTGGCTGCTCGTGATTTCTGAGATTGTCTAAGAACAGTAGATACTCTTTGGATCATAACTTTCTGTACACAACGTGTTTGGAGCTGATTCTTGTTGCATTGGAATGTAGATAATGAGGGATTTCCGATGATATATAATTTGCCATGTTTCGAGTCAAAATCAAGAATTCACTTGAAGGCACCAACTGGTTGATAACAAAAGACTTTACTCGAGTAAGTACTCGAGTAACTAGGTAAAAGACTTTCAGTAGCTCTCAGCCAAGAAATGACTGACATTACTCACTCGAGGGATTACTTAGTAATCAAATATGAAAAATATAGTGGTTGCAGGAATATGAAGATTCATCATCAAAGTGCATTATTCGAATACAACAAGTTGTATTCGAATAGTATATCATATCTTATGTAGAAAGGCTATTCGAATACGGGTTCGGCTATTCAAATATTAAAGTTCATTATGAGAGAATATTATTCGAATACAAATGACACTATTCGAATAATATCATTTGTTTTACAAGGCAACTATTCGAATAAGGAATTCACTATTTGAATACACTTCAAGTTCCAAAAGTTTATTCGGATAGAGAATAAAGTATTCGAATAAATATTACTCATTATCAAAGAAGGCTATTCGAATACAACAGATGTTATCCGAATAACTGATTTCCTAGAAAACAGAACAACGTCCCGAAGATTCTGGAAATCAATGGAATGATCATATAACTCATTCTTCTTGCTTCTAATCACTCTAACACTTCATTGTATTAGTGTTTAATATATTTCTCCAGGAGTACAATGAATATATGATGTGAAGAGTCAAAAGGTGAAATTATGGAAGCGGAGCGTCAACGTTATAACGTTCAAATGCCACCCACCGCCAACGGATATTTTTCAAAAACTTTAAAAGTCAATAGTGGCTGCGCACTCTCCAACAGACGAGAAGAAAATGTTCCAACGGTCATCACCAACATACCTATATATATGGGAACATCCAAACAGAGAAAAATACAGAACAACAAGATTACACATGAACGTATTATCAAGTTCATTACTCTGTTTTATGTTGTAATTGAAATTCTATGCTTCAGTGATTCTTATTCACTCTTGAGAGAGATATTTCATTCAAACTCAATATTTGTTATTGAGGTAACTTAAGGTTGTGAAACCTTGAGTTGGGATTGGATTACAACTTGTAAGGGGGAGCGAGTGTCCAGGTGAAGGAACTTGCTTGTACTGAGGTGCCAAGAACCCACTGAATCTTGGAAGTTATAGTGAAACTCTCAGAGAAGCTCTGAGGACTGGACGTAGGTCAGAGTGGTTGTGGCCGAACTAGTATAACTCCCGGTGTACACCTCGGTGATATTTCTCCTTACTCTTTACTATTTTAAATTCACTGTCAAAGTTTTATACTTGCAACGAATTTTTAGTATCACCCAATTCACCCCCCCCCCTCTTGGGTGAAATGCTTGCTCTAACAAAATTGTGTGAGAATGGTGTTTGGGTTGGAATGGGAATCATTTGGGATCAAATGTGAAAATCTGGAAAATCTGTCCATTGAAGGTCTGTGCTGGGCAGTCTTTTTGTGTGGGCGTTTTGAATAGGCTAATGATGTTAGAAAATTATGAAACTTTCCAGTTTTGAATTTCACTTCCCAGGATTCAAAATGGGCATAAATTTTGTGTCATTTCGCTTTGTGAGCTGGGACTTTGAACTGTCCAAAGTTTGGCATCAAAACTGGACTCTGTTTTGGCACAATGTTAGGTTTTTGGTAGATATGGACTTTTGTGCTGATTTCCAGAAATGGCCAATATTTTTCCTTAAGAGAGAACTTAAATAGCTTTCATTTGGCTTTGAGATCACCTCATTTCGATTTTTGTGGAATTAGTTATGATTTTTGGAAGTTCAGCCAAGAAACTGGATTTTCTTGGCCGCGGCCCAAATGTTTCTGAGCAGTTTTTGGCCATAGCCAGTGGACTTTTGGGCCGCGGCCAACCCCCAAAAATCAGTATTTTACACTTTTAAAGGTAGTTTTTGGTATAACCTTTCCCAACCCTTTAGGCATATATTTACACCTAGAATAGTCACCTAAAGAGTTCAAATGATAACCAACTTAAAGTATTATAGAGAAAAGAACTTGGGAAAGAGATTGACGGGTTATCCCTAACTTGGTTTACAGGATTTGATATTTGCCGTCCTTGTAACCCCGCAGTGCCAAGAAACGTCGGGAAAGGATCAGGTATTGACTCTCTCTCTCTTATACTTTGTGTAATGCACTGTATGTGTGTTGTATCACTGTTTTATGATGATTTCTGATACTGCTGCAGTTACAGCTGCTGATAGCTGTCGTTTACAGCGCAAGCTGTCATTTACAGCGTAAGCTGTCGTTATTGTGATTACAGCGTAAGCTGTCGTGATGGTGATTACAGCGTAAGCTATCATATTGTGTATACAGCCGTGAGTGCTGTCGTTTGTGGTGAAAACCATGTATCTCTGAGATTGCTGCTGCTGTTACTATTTGTGATTTATGTACATGCTTTGTGTTTATGCATTGTGTGAGTGATTTGTTACTACTGAGATTCTCTCGAATCTCATTCTTTCCTATGACTAACATTTCAGACAGGGCGTGTGGCTCAAAGGAAAGGCGGCCAACCCGGAGCAATTAGGACCCTTGGGGGTATATAGTTGAATTGGAAATGTTGGTTATCCATTTTGAACTTGGGATTACTGTATATTTTGAGATATAAGTGCTATATTCGATTTTGGTTGTGTAATCCCCTAGTGTATACTTATAAACCTTCAGGTTTTTATGTATAGAACCCGGGAGTTGCCGGGGATGCGGTTATACACTCTGATATGATGAATGTATATTTACTGCACAGGTAATTATATTCGAATATTGAAATTGAAACCGGGATGGGAAAAAGATTTTTTGAAAGATTTTGTGAAAATTTTACTGTAAGACAGAAAGTTTAAAACGAGGTTAAAGCATCCAATGGTCTCTAATCCGATTTAATTATGTGTTTCCGAATTATAATTACGTGTTTAAAGTCAGGGGGTTACATTTTGGTATCAGAGCTATAGTTCCTGGCAAGGGTAGAGTTTGCTAGGATAGATCCCTTAGTTGGTTGTAGGGATAGAAGATTATCTGTGAATGATTGTTGTGTATGCACATGTATGTTTTATTGACATGGATATATATATGAGTTTTGTGACTATATGTGCATACTATCTCTGCTAAATTAATGGGGCAAGTTGTTTGTAGAATGAAGAAAACTAGAGGACGCCCCAATATTCCGCGTGTAGACCCAGAGGTGGAGGTCGTCAAGGATAACCCACCGGATGCAATGCAGGAATTAATGGGTCTAATCAAAGATCAGCGGGATATGATAACTGAGCTGAGAGAAGAGCTTAGAGCAGAGAAGGCGAAGAACAAGGAAGGTCTAGTTCAATCCACTCCGGAGGAAACTCAAGAAGAGACTCGACATGAGGACATAGCTGAAGGATCAGCATGACCACTAGAATCCCCACCTCGTGCTATTCCGAATCAAGAATCACATGGGATGCCACTTAGAGAGGAAAGAGACCTGCAGTTTTGGGTCACCAGATTCTGCAAGCATCTGCCTCCGACGTTCAGAGGGAGGTTTGACCCTCAAGCAGCCGAAGATTGGATGAACAGGATGGAGAAAATATTTGAGGTTCTTGGTTGCCCGGATGAGGTGAAGCCACGACTAGCCGTTTATAAGCTCGAAGGGGATGCAGACCGTTGGTGGCGGAATATCGCCCTAATATTGAAGAGCAAAGAAATGCCATTGACTTGGGAACTGTTTCAACAAGAATTCAACGAGAAGTATTTTCCCAAATCAGTGAGACTCGAGAAGGAGACAGAGTTCCTGAATATCAGACAAGGGGATACAGAGAGCTTTGATGATTACTTGTCCCGTTTTGTTTGATTGGCTCGGTACTCCTCCTACCTCCGGTTCAAGGATGATGAAGAGTGGAGTTCGGATATGCTCATCCGTGGTCTGAGGAGAGAGTTGAGGAAGTGGCTAGCTACTCACCAATTTACTAAGTTCAACAAGGCGGTTGAACAGTGCAGAATTACAGAGAACAACTTGAGAGAATTGTATCCTGCCAGAGCTATTAGCCACCGCAATGAACCTAGTAGGGGTGCTACCTCACAGATGCGAAAGGGGCAAGGATCTTCATCTGGAAGTGGTAAGAAGCCCTACCAGTCTGGGAGTCGTGACCAGTAAAGAACATATTTTGGACCGTGGATTTGTCGTCGGTGTAACCAACCACATCAAGGCAAAACTTGTGTTGGTAAAATAATATGCTTCAATTGTAAGCGTGTGGGGCATACTGCTACTGAATGCAAAGAGCCACGACCAGACTAGAGATCGAAGACACAGGTCGAGTATTTGCTATGACCCACGAGGAGGCCCGTAAATCTCCTAAGTTGATACAAGGTAAAATCTCTATTAATGGCTATCTGTTGCAAGCATTGTTCGACTCGGGTGCAAGTCACTCCTTCATTGCTTATGATTGCGTGAAGCGCCTGGGATTGCATGTACATAAATTACCATTTGAATTAATAGTGTCAACTCCAATGGGTGTTAAGGCCTTAACCACAGAAGCTTGTTTGAGTTGTGTCATAACTATGGAAGGGCACCAATCTGTTGTAGATCTGATATGTTTGCCGCTTTACCAATTGGAAGTTATTTTGGGTTTTGATTGGTTAACGGCAAATAATGTATTACTTGATTGTGGGAACAAGAGGATAGTATATCCTGTTTCTCAGAGGGCTGAAGTTGTGGATTCTAGTATGAATTTCCTTGCTGCAGCTAAAGCTGAACTATATCTTGAAAAAGGTTGCCAAGGGTATATGGTATTTTTCTCTGTACAAAAGGAAGCTGGCGAAACCTTGAATAATATACCCGTGGTAAATGAATTTCCTGAGGTGTTTCCGGATGATTTGAGCGGATTACCTCCTGAGAGGGAAGTTCAGTTCCCAATTGACATTATACCTGGAGCTGGTTCTATATCTACGGCCCCATATCGCATGGCCACCAAACAAAATGGCGGAGTTAAAGAAACAAATAGAAGATTTGCTTGAGAAAGGGTTTATTAGACCCAGTGTGTCGCCTTGGGGAGCTCCAGTGTTATTTGTTAAGAAGAAAGATGGAAGCCTTCGGTTGTGTATCGATTATAGAGAATTGAACAAGGTTACTATTAAGAACAAGTACCCTCTTCCCCGAATCGATGACCTTTTAGATCAACTATCCGGTTCGTGTGTATTTTCAAAGATTGATCTAAGGTCAGGGTATCATCAACTGCGAGTGAAAGCAGAGGATGTTCCAAAGACTGCTTTTAGGACCCGATATGGTCATTATGAGTTCTTGGTGATGCCATTTGGGCTAACCAATGCGCCTGCGGTTTTCATGGATTACATGAACCGTATCTTTCGGCAGTATCTGGACCAGTTTGTTGTTCTGTTTATCAATGATATTTTGATATATTCCAAAAGTAAGGAAGAGCATGAACATCATTTGATTATCGTATTGAATACATTGCGTGAGAAGCAACTATATGCCAAATTGAGCAAGTGCGAGTTCTGGCTATCAGAAGTGAAATTCTTAGGCCATGTTATCTCGCAAAAAGGGGTCTCTGTGGATCCCAGTAAAGTGGAAGCAGTACTGAACTGGAAGAGGCCAGAATCTGTGGCGGAAGTACGCAGTTTTCTGGGTCTTGCTGGTTACTATCGGAGATTCATCTAGAATTTCTCCCGTATTGCGTTGCCAATGACCAAGCTCACGAGAAAGGATCAGCCGTTTGTTAGATCCCAAGTTTTGATGATAACAATAAGTCAATTATGTGCAAAACATGTTTTTTAGAAGGTTAAGAAAAGTTTCCAAGTTACCAAATGCATATTTGATGATTTGCTGATATCTGCTGTGAAATTACACTGGAGTGCTCGAGCAAGGATTTTACACTCGAGTATAGATCTCTTCTGTGCTCGAGCAGGTGCGAGTGAAAGCCAGAAAGTGTGTACCCGAGAGGCATTCTCCCATTATGTTCACTGGATCACTCGAGCACTAAGGTGTGCACTCGAGCAGAGAAGTCATTCTCACTCGAGCAGGTGCGAGTGAGGGTCTGCGAGTGCTTGGCCGAGAGCAGGTAATAGCATGCTTCCTTTATTCACTCGAGCAGAGACATCAATGCTCGAGCATGGGCATTTTGTGCTCGAGCAAGGGATTGCGAGTGTCTGGCCGACAGTCATGAAGTACAGAGAAGTGCAAGTGTGCTCGAGCACACCCTTATATGCTCGAGTGACACATCAATGCTTGCAAGTGAAAATTCTATCCCTCTCCAGATCTGTTGCGAGCATTTGTTTAAAAGGTATAATTCTTGAGAATATTCTTCTCACTCGAGCAGGAGTCTGTGTGCTCGAGTGAGGGCCCACATCACTCGCGAGTGATATTTCTATCCCTCTGAAATCCTGATGCGAGTGATGGTATTGAGAGCATATTCCTTGAGAATATGCGTCTCACTCGAGCAGAGGTATGTGTGCTCGAGTGAGGGTCCATATCACCCGCGAGTACAAATCCTCACTCTTGTCAAAATGGTGTGCGAGTGATGACCCGAGAAGACACTCCCAGTTGAAATTGAGAGATCACTCGAGCAGAGGAAGTTGTGCTCGAGTGAGACCCCTCTTCACCCGCGAGTGAAGATTTTGTCTCTCTGAAATTCCATGCAAGCACAACCCGATAACAGAGGCATATGAAGGAAAATAGGAGATCACTCGAAGTGAGCTTTTCATGCTCGAGTGATGCCCTGTCTGACCACCAAAAATGCTAAGTTTCACAACGATCATTCCAAATATGGTTTATTGTTATTTATTCATATCATCATTACTTATTATCATTGTTTAACATTGTTTTGAATGATTTAAAAGTATGATACAGGAATATGATTGTTTGAAATAAACTACATGAAGAAAGTGATACAACGGCAGACAAGATGATTATAAACACGCTGGCACCTACCGCACTCAGATTATTCAAACATGCACGTGTCTGCCAATACTTTCAAATGTCCCGCTCCTCAAATGAAGAATTTCCAAACGGGCAAAAACTGGAGCAACTATATATATACAGAGACTCAAAGAGAAACTACAACAACGTAGCACATGAATTCATAAGCTCATACCAAGTCTCTGCTATTCATCATTTTTCTCTGTAAACACATTGATCTTCAGTGTTCATTCATTTGCTCTGTAAGAGAGTCTTCATACAATTCAAAATTCTATGTTTATTTGATCTCAAGGTATTGGGACCTTGAGAGGGGAGTTTTTCCTTACGAGAGAAGCAGTTGAGAGAAATCCTTGTTGTATCTTCCACTCATAAGCCTTATAAGATACAAGCAGAAGAGAACGTTGCTGCTCGTAAGACTTACAGTGGTGTAAGCAGGAGAGAACGTTGCTGCTCATAAGTCTTGTATACATAAGCAAGTGAGAAGCGTCATAGGTTATTTTTCTGCATGTAAGACTTGTCGTAAGGGGGAGAGAAGTTTCTTGTTGAGAGAATATTTCTGCTCGTAGTCCGTTCAAGGACGATTGTTGTCTTGTGGAGTTCTGAGAGCCCATTGAATCTTGGAGGTATAGTGAAAATCTCAGTAGGTCTTGATCTCTGAGGACTGGACGTAGGCCCTATTGTTAGGCCGAACCAGTATAACTCTCTGTGTTCAAATCTTCTCAACTCTACTCAATCTACTATATTTTTCATATCCTCACATCAAGCGAAAAATTTATAACATCACCCAATTCACCCCCCTCTTGGGTGAAGCTTGCCTCTTACATTTGGTATCAGAGCCTCGTCTTCTCCGAAGAGCCTAACAGCTTGAGAAGGATCCGACAAATGGCAACAATAGGTGAAAATATCCTTCCAGACGGTGCTTCAATCACTAGACCTCCTGGTTTTGCTGGAGAACATTTTTCGTTCTAGAAAGCCAAATTCAGAGTGTTCGTGATGGCCAACGAGTACGGATTGTGGAATGTTATACAAGATGGTGACTATGTTCCAATAAAGAAAATCGAAGATAGAGCAGTTAAAAAGAGCCCAGATGAGTTTGACGAGAATGACAAAAGGTTAGTGACATTAAATAGTAAAGCTATTCTAATGTTACAGAGTGCTCTTAGTCAAAAAGAATATTTTCGTATATGTACTCTACCAACTGCCAAAGATATGTGGGATGCTCTTGAGATTGCTCATGAAGGTACTTCTGGAATCAAAGAAAATAGAATCAATACTTTAATTACAGAATATGATCTATTTCGTATGAAATCTGGAGAAAGTATATCAGAATTTGAACTAAGGTATACTCATCTTGTTAATCAATTATCTGCTCTTGGAAAGTCGTTTGATCAAAATTCCCAGGTAAGAAAGATTCTTAATATTCTTATGAAAGAGTGGGAAGCAAAGGTGACAGCCATCGAAGAAGCTAAAGGAGAGTCTATGAGATCCGTAGCTGCTCTCTTTGGAAGTCTTTCTGAATATGAAGGTAAGTTGAGATTCAAAAAGGAACTTGAAGAATTCGATGATAAAAAGAAAAAGGGAGTTACATTTAAAGCTATCAAAGAAGAAGAAGAAACTTCCGAGAATGAAGATGTTCCTAGTGATGATGAAATGGGAATGATCGTGAGAAAGTTCAAGAAATTCTACAGAAGAGGACAAAAGAATTTCAAGAATTATCAAGGTGGACCAAGCAAGAAAGAAAACAAAGAACAACAAATAGTATGCTATGAATGTGGGAAACCAGGACACATCAAATCTGAATGCTTCAGAAACAAAGACAAAAAGAAGCAGAAAAAGAAAGCATAATTCATCTATTTGGGGTGATAGTTCGTCAGACGAAGAAAATGACAATGACGAAGTAGCAAATCTATGCTTGGTAGCTAAGGAAGAAGAATCAGACTCTGAGGTAAGTGACTCTAAACCCTCTTATAATGAATTGTTATCTGAATATAATGCATTGCATACAGAGTTCATCAAAGTTGCTAAAGAAATGGTTAGTTATAAGAAGAAAGTAAAAGAATTAGAAAGTAATGTCTTATCATCATATGAAATGTGTAAAGAGAAAGATAAGAAAATAGAAGATTTAATAAAGATTGTTGAAAAGTTTACACCGTTTGTGTGGGTTGAGAAATGTGAAAACTGTTTTGTGGAGCTGAAGGAGAGGTTGACTACGGCACCTGTGTTGATT
This sequence comes from Inga oerstediana, assembly GCA_963210345.1. Taxonomy (NCBI): domain Eukaryota; kingdom Viridiplantae; phylum Streptophyta; class Magnoliopsida; order Fabales; family Fabaceae; genus Inga; species Inga oerstediana. The sequence goes on along the minus strand of OY723407.1, from coordinate 31,789,903 downwards.
TTACCCGATCCCAGTTTGACATACGTTGTGTATTCTGATGCCAGTGGGCAGGGATTAGGGTGTGTCCTTATGCAGCAGGGACGTGTGGTGGCCTACGCCACTCGACAGCTCAGACCTCATGAATTGAACGATCCCACTCATGATTTGGAGCTTGCGGCCATTGTATTTGCTTTGAAGATTTGGCGTCATTACCTGTATGGTATGACTGTGGAATTGTACTGTGACCACAAGAGTCTCAAATATCTGTATGATAAAAAAGAACTGAATATGAGATAGCGCCGCTGGATGGAATTGCTTAAGGACTACGACCTGGAAATAAAATATCATCCGGGTAAGGCAAATATAGTCGCTGATGCTCTTAGTCGAAAGACCGTGGTCGTTGCAGCTATGATGATACAAGAAGTGAAATTGATTGAAGATTTTCGTGATTTGAATTTAACAAACCAGATCATCTGTGCCAATTACACTGTTTCTCAAGAAGAGAGTGATCTAAGGGCGAAAATTGAAGAAGCTCAGAGGCAAGATAGATGGATACAGCGCAACCTGGCTTGAATTGAACAGGGAGAAGTTCCAGGCTACGACCTATCGCCTCGTGGATTAGTTTGTTATCAGAAGAGAGTTTGCGTTCTACTTAGGGCGGAGTTGAGGTAGAAGATTCTGGATGAGGCGCACAAGAGCCAATATACTCTCCATTCTGGTATGACCAAGATGTATCATAATCTGAAATCGGTGTATTGGTGGCCGGGTATGAAGAGTGATGTGACCAAATATGTAGCAAGGTGTCTCACTTGCCAGAAGGTAAAGATCGAGCACCAGAGACCGCCTGGTTTACTTCAGAGTCCTGAGATTCCGGAATGGAAATGGGAAAGCGTGACCATGGATTTGGTTGTGGGATTGCCCAGGATCAGAAACATGATGCGATCTGGGTAATTGTGGATCGGTTAACGAAGTCGGCATACTTCATACCAATCAATACTGGTTATTCTCCTGATAAACTAGCAGAGATTTATATCCGAGAGATTGTCAGACTTCATGGTACACCGAAGAATATCATTTCCGACCGAGATCCACGATTTACTTCAAGATTCTGGAGAGCATTGCATGAAGCTTTAGGTACTCAACTGAGATTCAGTATGGCTTATCATCCTCAAACGGATGGACAATCTGAGAGAACAATTCAGACGTTGGAAGATATGTTGCGAGCTTGTGTTCTCGACTTTAAAGGAAGTTGGGATCATTTCCTTCCACTTGTTGAGTTCGCCTACAACAATAGCTATCATGCGAGCATCCAAATGGCTCCGTATGAAGCATTGTATGGAAGACGGTGTCAATCACCATTATGCTGGAATGAGTTATCCAAAAGGAAGCTTTATGGGCCAAATTTGGTTGATCAAACCTCAACACAGATTCGGATTATTCGTAAGAGGTTGCTTGCAGCGCAGAGTCGACAGAAAAGCTACGTTGACAAGAGAAGACGGCCTCTAGAGTTTAAGGTTGGAGATCATATTTTTTTGAGAGTATCACCAGTTACGGGCTTTGGACGAGCGATCAAGAGAAAGAAGCTGAGCCCGAGATATATAGGACCTTTTGAAATCCTTGAGAGGATTGGACCTGTTGCGTACCGAGTAGCACTACCTCCGACCTTGAGCAGGCTCCATGACATATTCCACGTTTCTCAACTGAAGAAGTACCAACCGGATCCGTCTCACATCATTGAATATGAGAATGTTGAGCTACAAGACAATTTCATGCATGCGGTGGAACTAGAGCAAGTCATTGATTGAGAGGAGCGACGGCTCAGACACTGAAGCATTCCATATGTGAAGGTGATCTGGAAGGGAATGACTCAAAGAAAGGCAACTTGGGAAGCGAGGAAGATATGCGAAGATGATATCCGGAGTTTATGGCTCAAGTTGTGTAACAATTTCGAGGACGAAATTTAATATTCGGGGGGAGAATTGTAATATCCTGGATTGTAATCAAGGATTAATAACTTCAAAGTAATGTAATTAATATTAATTGAGCACTTTTGAAGTATATATCGTGCATTGTGATAATCAGGGGCAAAACGGTAAATTACCGACCAACTGGTTAGATACCATTGAGAACACTCCTTAGTAATCAAGATTAATGGCTAAGATTGAAAGACCAAGAGGTGGAATCTTGTGCATGCAAATGTATGTGAAATCATAGAAGGGAGAACAAGATGGTGCCAAGTGTCAAGATATGGACCATGGATGAGGTCAAAGTTTTCAAACTCATTCTCTCTTCCTCCCAAGTCGGCTAAGTGCATAGAAAGAATGGAAATGTGATAATCTTCATCAATATTTCACTTCTCTCTCATCCACCTCCATTTTTCGCCAAGAACAAGCAAGAAAGAGAAAGAGAAAAGCTTGAGTTTTTGGTAAGTTAATGCCTTCATATGCTCAAGTGTCTTTCATTAATGTTGTTCATGAGGTTGAGGGCTATATTCCTATGGTTTCAGAATTTTGGTTGGCGAAGTTTGAGAAATTGTGGAAATTTGGAAGTTGGAGAATTGAAGAATTGGCTTTAGGAAGAAGAAGAGGTAAGAATTAGAAGTATTTTGGTATAGTTGTTGTAATCATTGGTTGAGTATTGAGAATTTATGAATTTGCCCTGATTTTGTACAATTTTCGAATGGAATGAATTGGCTTATGTGTTGTGTAGAATTTGGTCTTTTGTTGAACATTTTGGCCATTGGAATTGATTTGGGAACTTGGGTTGGAAAGTGTGGCAATGTGTGAATTGTGTTGTGACATTGTGAGACATGTTGTGGTTGTTGTGTAATATGTCAATGGGAGTTGAATTTGGTCATTTTGATGATTCCAATGGTTTTCTTGAGCAAAATTGTGTGAGAATGGTGTTTGGGTTGGAATGGGAATCATTTGGGATCAAATGTGAAAATCTGGAAAATCTGTCTATTGAAGGTCTGTGCTGGGCAGTCTTTTTGTGTGGGCGTTTTGAATAGGCTAATGATGTTAGAAAATTATAAAACTTTCCGGTTTTGAAGTTCACTTCCCAAGCTTCAAAATGAACATAAATTGTGTCATTTCGCTTTGTGAGCTGGGAGTTTGAACTGTCCAAAGTTTGGCATCAAAACTGGACTCTGTTTTGGCACAATGTTAGGTTTTTGGTAGATCTAGACTTTTGTGCTGATTTCCAGTAATGGCCAATATTTTTCCTTGAGAGAGGACTTAAATAGCTTTCATTTGGCTTTGGGATCACCCCACTTCGATTTTTGTGGAATTAGTTATGATATTTGGAAGTTCAGCCAAGAAACTGGATTTTCTTGGCCGCAGCCAGCGGACTCTGGACCGCGGCCCAAATGTTTCTAAGCGTTTCTGAGCAGTTTTTTGCCGCGGCCAACCCCAAAAATCAGTATTTTACACTTTTAAAGGTGGTTTTTGGTATAGCCTTTCCCAACCCTTTAGGCATATATTTACACCTAGAATAGTCACCTAAAGAGTTCAAATGATAACCAACTTAAAGTATTATAGAGAAAAGAACTTGGGAAAGAGATTGACGGGTTGTCCCTAACTTGGTTTACAGGATTTGATATTTGCCGTCCTCGTGAGCCCGCAGTGCCAAGAAACATCGGGAAAGGATCAGGTAGTGACTCTCTCTCTCTCTTATACTTTGTGTAATGCACTGTATGTGTGTTGTATCACTGTTTTATGATGATTTCTGATGCTGCTACGGTTACAGCTGCTGATAGCTGTCGTTTACAGCACAAGCTGTCGTTTATAGCGTAAGCTATCATTATTGTGATTACAGCGTAAGCTGTCGTGATGGTGATTACAGCATAAGCTGTCGTGATTATGATTACAGCGAGAGCTGTCGTATTGTGTATACAGCCGTGAGTGCTGTCGTTTGTGGTGAAAACCATGTATCTCTAAGATTGCTGCTGCTATTACTGTTTGTGATTTATGTACATGCTTTGTGTTTATGCATTGTGTGAGTGATTTGTTACTACTGAGATTCTCTCGAATCTCATTCTTTCCTATGACTAACATTTCAGACAGGGCGTGTGGCTCAAAGGAGAGGCGGCCAACCCGGAGCAATTAGGACCCTTGGGGGTATATAGTTGAATTGGAAATATTGGTTGTCCATTTTGAACTTGGGATTACTGTATATTTTGAGATATAAGTGCTATATTCGATTTTGGTTGTGTAATCCCCTAGTGTATACTTATAAACCTTCAGGTTTTTATGTATAGAACCCGGGAGTTGCCGGGGATGCGGTTATACACTCTGATATGATGAATGTATATTTACTGCACAGGTAATTATATTCGAATATTGAAATTGAGACCGGGATGGGAAAAAGATTTTTTGAAAGATTTTGTGAAAATTTTACTGTAAGACAGAAAGTTTAAAACGAGGTTAAAGCATCCAATGGTCTCTAATCCGATTTAATTATGTGTTTCCGAATTATAATTACGTGTTTAAAGTCAGGGGGTTACAAAACTCATTGGCAATTAGAGATCAAGGGTTGAGATCTATTGGCTATGGGATGGAATCCTATGCTTTGCATTGGTGTGAGCTCATGGAGGGAGTGAGTAAGATCATGACAAGTGTCATAGTGTAGACTAATGAATATGGCACAAAAGACAAAAACTCACTTTTTATCTCTTTTTCTCTCCTATTCGGTGGGGAAGTATGGGCAAAGGAAAAAATTGCATCATCATTATCATCTCTATTTCTCATTATCTCTCTCTCTCATCCTTCTCCCATTTCTGGTGACCTTAAAGGTGGAAAGAGAAAGAGAAAGAGAAAGCTTTGATTTGGGTGAGTAATGGTCCTCCTATGCTCAAATCATATTCCTTAAATTTGTTCATAGTGTAAAGAGCTCCATTTTGGTTGTTTCAGAATTTTGAATAGTGGTGGTTTGAGTGTTGGAGCAATTTGAAAGTTTGAGAATCAAGTTTTAGTAAAGTGAAGAGGTATGCATTTGATGCTTTTTGATATATATGTTGTGATTTTTGGATAAGTTTGAGAATTTCTAGATTTTGCCCTGGTTTATGTCCATTTTTGAATATATGAACTTCATAGTGGATGATGTTGGAATTGGTTCATTGTGAAGCTATTTGAGTGTTGAATATAGTTTCGAAGTTTGGAAGTGTATTGATTAGAATTGGGTATTGAGTGTGGATAAAGACCCAATAGCATAAATTGTGGTTAAAATGGTTTTTGGATGTTTTGGAGGTTACCAATGTGTTCCTTAGGCAATTTTGAATGGGTATAAGCTTTGTGTGGAGTTGGGAACCATTGGGTTAAGTTTGGTAAATCTGGGAATTTTCTGTCACTTGCTGCGATCTGGGCAATCTGATAGCATCACTCGAGTGAGGGAGGATCACACTTGAGTGTTGCTGTGTGTTTTCCTTTTCTCTTTGTGTTTTGCCTGGATTCTCATGAAGCAGGCTCGAGTGCACTTCTTAAACCGCGAGTGAAGTTGGTGATCACTCGAGTGAGCAAGGGGTTGTAACTCATTGGTCAATGTTCAAGAGTGTGTTCTAATACTCACAAGTGAAGCCCTCTCACCCGAGTGCCAAGGGTGGTGCTCGAGTGAGCTATATCCTCTGATGTTGCATGTGCTCTCAGGTTCTCACATTTTGTGTTGCACTTCCGGGGACTCGAGTGGATTTGGAGTCATCACCCGAGTGCAAAGCCTTATGCTCGAGTATGGTGAGCATTTTCTAGCCAAGGTGGTTGCTCACTATCAAACACTCGCGAGTGAGAGCCATTCTCACTCGAGTGCAAGTCTCTTATCACTCAAGTGAGGTCATCTTCACTCGAGTGAGCCAGCTGAGAATCAATGTTATGCTTCTGAAAAAGGGTCTTAAGGGTAGTTTTTTCCAACCCTTTTAGCATATGTTTAGGCCTCTAATGGTCATCCTAAAGAGTTTAAATAATAACCAACTTAGAGTATTATAGTAATAAGCATTTGGAAAAAGAGATTGATTGGTTGTCCCTAATTTGATTATAGGATTTGACATCTGTCAGACTCGTGAGCCCACTATACCGAAGAACGTCAGGAAAGGTAGAAGTAGTGACTCCTCTCTTATACTTTGTGTAAATGTACTGTATGTATGCCTATCATGCATTGTATTGCTGCTGCTACTGCCTTGTGATGCATTGAGACGCCTTATGGAGCTTTATGTTGCTTTGTGCCTTGTGGAGCTTTATGCCTTGTGATACTTTGTGCTTTGTGATGCTGCTGCATAGTGATTACCGTGGAAGCGGGCATAGTGATTATAGCGAAAGCTGGCATAGTAATTACAGCGAAAGTGGGCATAGTGCATTGTGATAACAGCCTTGAGTGCTATCGGTTGTGGCACGAGCCATGACTCATACGGTTGTTACTGAACATGATGAACTTACATGCTTTGTGTTTATATATTGTATGAGTGATTTATTACTACTGGGATTCTTTAGAATCTAATTCTTTCCAAATAACTAACATTTCAGCAGGGCAAATGGCTCAAAGGGGAAGTGGCCAACCCGGAGTGGTTAGGATCTCGCAAGGAAATTTTGATTTTGGACCGTTGGTTATCTAATAGGATTTTGGGATTACTGTATGTATATGAGATATAAATAATAATTTTTGGATATGTAATCCCCATTTTGGGAAACTCTAAACCCATTCTATATATATACAAGTAACCTGGGGTTGTCGGGATTTTAGTTACGCACTCTGATATTTATGTGATTTAATTGCACAGGTAGTTGTATCCGAAGGTGAATGTGAGACCAGATAAACAATGTTTTGAACTGTTTTTCGGTATACCCCATCTTGAAGATGAGGGATTATAAATGTTATTTTGTCTTATTGGTCACTATTTCACTTAAATTTCATAATTCGGATATAATTACAGTGAGGGGGTTACACTTTGAACACTAGAGGCATGTGCTTACAGAATTTAGAAACCCAAAATCGTAGGTCTCTACCCTCTCGGATAGGTACCCCTAGCGACTCCTGATTTGGCACCGTGCGAGATAGGGTCTCTCGAGACCAATTAGACCCCCAACTGTCTCTTCATGTCGAGTCTCCTCTTGGGTCTCCTCATGTGTAGACTAGACCTTCTCCTCATTGTGCTTAGCCCTTTCCTCCCTGAGCTCTTCTCTCAGCTCAGCAGTTATATCTCTTTGTTCCCGAATCAGACCCATCATCTCTTACATAGGGTCAAGTGGATCTTCATTGATCTCTTCTACCTCTGGGTCAGGTCTTCTGACTCTAGGGGAGCCATCGTTCCTCTTCAGTCTACAAATGGTTCACCCAGTTAGAAATCACAATAAGAGTATACACATATTCCTTAAACTCTTATATACCAATCAATAACAAGAATATTTATGTGTATACAATCCACAATCATCAACCATCTAATACTCAGGCAATAAACTAGGGCAACTATCCTAGCAATTCCTACAAATGCTAGGAAAACTGCTCTGATACCACAAGTGTAACCTCGTCATGATTAAGGCCGGCATTAGCGTTTAATTGCGTTTCATAATTGAATAAGAGATCCGAAATAATTTAAAAACTTTTTTCAACACTTGCACAAATAGATCTCCATTCATTAATTTATAAAGTCAATAAGCCTGTTCGGTTTGTCACATATATAATATCAGAGTATAAGCACAATTCCTGACATTCATCCGGGATACTAACATTAATACAAAATATTGTTCAGGGCGTTATTGCCCATCTCAATTCCCATACCAGGGATTACACAAAGCTATAATTCTATAATCTATTCAATACATACATTCGCTAAAATGATAACAAGTCAAAACCAAAAGTATCTATCTAAGACTACCGCCGACAGTCTTAGTCATCCTTGCTCACTTGTTTGCTTCTTGATCCACTTGCCCTGTCTAAAATGCTATTTGGAAAGAGTGAGATTCTAAAGAATCCCAGTAGCAACAGTTTACATATATGATACATAATTAAACAAAGAAAATAAGCATACATCACAATGCAGCAATCAATATTCGAGGCTGGGCACACTGCCACATCCCTTTAACTGTATACAAGGTCGGGCTTTTGCCACATCCCCTCATTGTATCTGTATTTAAGGCTGGGCTTTCGCCACGTCCCCTCACTGTATCTGTATTTAATGACTAATGCAAACAAGCAATGCAATATACATGATATAGGATAAAGTGTTACTACCTTGGTCTTTTCATTCTTGAGTAGGCACGGGCCTTCTACTTTCCAAGCAAATATCAAATCCTAAAGTCATAATTAAGGACGATGCGTTACCACTTAGTCCAATACTCAATATCTTCACAATGCTTAAATTAGTTATCATTACTATTTCTTAAGCACTCATATATGTCTCTAATAAATGCCCTAAAGGGTTAGAGGAACTACCCCAGGGATCCCCTTTTGGAAGCACAACACTGACATATTTCACTATTTCACTCGAGTGGAGATGGCCTCACTCTAGTGATGGGGTACTGATACTCGAGTGAAGACGGCCTCACTCGAGTGATGGTACAGTCTGCACTCGGGTATCTGAGAGTGAAGGATAGCAAGTGAGCACCTGAGAGCATAACAAATTTATTAGAGACGGAGACACTCGAGCACACAAGACCTCACTCAAGTGATAACTAAATGCTTCACTCGAGCACTAAAGAGTGAAGTCCAGGAAGGGAGAACCCGAGAGCAAATGAGAATTTTGTTAGATCCTAAGTTTTGATGATTACAAAAAGACAATTGTGTACAAATCATGGTTTTATAAGTTTAAGAAATGTTTACAAAGTTACCAAATGCATATAGCAATGTTTTCTGATATCTGCTGTCAAATTGAACTGGAGTGCTCGACCATGAGCTTTGCACTCGAGCATAGATCCCTTCTGTGCTCGAGCAGGTGTGAGTGAAAGTCAGAAAGTGTTCACCCGAGAGGCATGCCACTGTCATACTCACTGATTCACTCGAGCAGAGAAGCCATTCTCACTCGAGCACATGCGAGGGAAGGTCCGCGAGTGCTTGGCCGAGAGCAAGTATTATCATGCTTCCTTGATTCACTCGAGTAGAGACATCAATGCTCGAGCATGAGCATTCTGTACTCGAACAAGGTACTGCGAGTGCTTGGCCGAGAGTCATGAAGTTCAGAGAAGCGCAAGTGTAATATCCCAAAAAGTGATTAAGGGCTAATGACTTTAAAAGTGCATATAATTATTGTTGAATAAACACTTTTGGAGAATGTGTGATGGGAATTTGGATATTTTAATGATTCCAATGGCTTCCTTGTGAAAATTCATGTGGGGAGAGTGTTTATTGTGAAATTGGAACCATTGGGAACAATCGTGCTAAAGTTGAAAACTCTGTCCATTGAAACTCTGTACAGGGTAGCCAATTTGTATGGACGTTTAAAATAGGCAAATGGTGTCTAAAAATTCTGAAATTTTCCAGTATTAAAGTTCACATGTCAAGCTTCAAAATGAACATATAATTTGTATCATTTTGATTTGTGACCTAAGAGTTTTGGATTTTTGAAGTTTGCCCAGCGAAATTAATTATTTTCTGGAACAGTATGCAAAGATTGAAATTCTGGGAATTTTGTGGTGATTTTCAGTAATGGCCAATATTTTGCCTATGAAGAGGACTTAAATATCTTTCATTTGGCTTTGGAATCACCTCATTTCGATTTTTCTAGAATTAGTTATGATTTTTCAAAGTTTGGGCAGAAAATCTGCCAGAAAATCCGAAAATGGGAATTATGACATCATCTCATTAAAAGATGATGCCAGCATGGATTATTAATCAAATTGCTCATCTTCTTCAGCCATTTCACGCCATTTCCAGCTGAAGATAGTGAGAGAAAGTTGAGAGCTCTTAGAGAGAGAAAGAGGAGAAATCTCGCAAGGTAAGCCGATTTCTCCGACGATCTAGCTCCTAACGCGTATAACCTTGTTCCTAAGCTTCTCTTCTATGTTATTTAAGGTGTTTGAGAAGACAATTTGGTGTTCAAGGGGCTAGGGTTTTCAGCCACTCTTGAGAAAAGCTAGAAGGAGTTTGAGGTAACTTCCAAACTTTCGTATATTGCTTATTCTGGCTGCTGTGGGCAATTTAATCGGTGAAATTTCGCCGGATTGCCATTGGTTTTAAAGTTTGGAAATGATGTGGCCTAGGGGTTATGCTGCCCAAATTGGGTCTTAATGTTAGTTGTAACCTAATGTAATGGTTAATAAAGTGGTTAGGAGTATAAAGGAACGCGTTTACGGAGCCAAAATCGTAAAACCCCAATTTTTCCCGGAGAACATGTATATTTCGGCCAAGGCTATAAATAGGTCTTAGAGTTGGATTTTCAATGATTTGATGATTCCATTGGATTCAGTGGGTGAAAATAGGTGGGGTTACAGTTGGGCACTTTTTCAAAAAAGGCCGAGAAAGCATAATTACGGAAACACCCCTAAAACCCTAAAAGTAGGGCTGCCAAGGGCAATTTCGTAATTTGACATTGAATTTGGTAATTATGAGTACGGAAATGGATTCCTTAGGCGGAAATATGTTAGGATAGCCCAGATTAGAATTTCGAGAAAAGTGCAACCGGTCCGGGTATGGCGGGCCCAGGCCGAGTCCCCGGGGGTATTTTTGTAAATTTTCATTATAGACTCATATAACCCTAAGTAACACTATGGAAGTGTCTAAATAGTGCATTTGGAATTGTAGGATTCGATATTTGCCGCCCTCGTGAGCCAACTGCGCTGAAGGACGTCAGGAAAGGATCAGGTAGTGACTCTCTCTCTTATACTATGTGTAATGCTCTGTATGTGTGTGTTATCACTGTTCTGTGATGAATCTTTGATGCTGCTACGGTTACAGTTGGTGATAGCTGTCATTTACAGCGCAAGCTGTCGTTTACAGCGCAAGCTGTCGTTATTGTGATTACAGCGTAAGCTGTCGTGATGGTGATTACAGCGTAAGCTGTCGTATTGTGTATACAGCCGTGAGTGCTGTCGTTTGTGGTGAAAACCATGTATCTTTGATATTGATGTTGCTGTTGTTGCTGGTTGTGATTTATATACATGCTTGGTATTTATACATTGTATGAGTGGTTTGTTACTACTGAGATTCTCTCGAATCTCATTCCTTCCTATGACTAACTTTTCAGACAGGGCATGTGGCTCAAAGGAGAAGAGGCCGACCCGGAGCACTTAGGACTCTTAGGGGTATAGTTGATTTTGGAATGTTGGTTATATCTTTTGAATTCGGGATTACTGTATAATCTGAAATATGAATAGTATATTCAATTTTGGATGTAATCCTCTAGTGGATACTTAAACGTCAGGTTATATATGTATAGAATCCGGGAGTTGCCGGGGAATTGGTTTTACACTCTGTCATACGTGAATGTAGATAAACTGCACAGGTGATTATATTCGAATTTTGAAATGGAGACCAGGAATAGGAAAGAGATTTTGAATGATTTTGTGAAAACCCTACCACAAAGTAGGAGATTGAAACGAGTTTAAGTTATCCGAAGGTCTCTAATCTACTTTAATTATTTAATATCGAATTATAATTACATGATTAAAGTCAGGGTGTTACATTTTGGTATCAGAGCTGTAGTTCTTGGCAAGGGTAGAGGTTGCTAGGATAGATCCCTTAGATAGTAGTAGGGATAGAAGATTATCTGTGAATGATTGTTGTGTATGCACATGTATGTTTTATTGACATGGATATATATATGAGTTTTGTGACTATATGTGCATACTATCTCTGCTAAATTAATGGGGAAAGTTGTTTGTAGAATGAAGAAAACTAGAGGACGCCCCAATATTCCGCGTGTAGACCCAGAGGTGGAGGTCGTCAATGATAATCCACCAGATCCTATGCAAGAGATGATGGGTCTAATCCGGGATCAAAGAGATATGATAACTGAGTTGAGAGAAGAGCTCAGAGCAGAGAAGGCGAAGAACAAGGAAGGTCCGGTTCAGTCCACTCCGGAGGAAACTCAAGGAGAAACCCGTCATGAGGACACTGCTGAAGGGTCAGCACGACCCCTGGAGTCCCCACCTCACATTGTCCCAAATCAAGAATCACATGGGATGCCGCTTAGAGAGGAAAGAGACCTTCAGTTTTGGGTCACCAGGTTCTGCAAGCATCTGCCTCCTGCGTTCAGAGGGAGGTTTGACCCTCAAGCAGCCGAAGATTGGATGAACAGACTGGAGAAAATATTTGAGGTGCTTAATTGTCCGGATGAGGTGAAGCCACGACTGGCCGTTTACAAACTCGAAGGGGATGCAGACCGTTGGTGGCGGAATATCGCCCTAACCTTGAAGAGCAACAAGATGCCATTGACTTGGGAATTGTTTCAACAAGAATTCAACGAGAAGTATTTTCCCAAATCAGTGAGGCTCGAGAAGGAGACAGAATTCCTGAATATCAGGCAAGGGGACGCGGAAAGCTTCGATGATTACTTGTCCCGTTTTGTCCGATTGGCTCGATACTCCTCCTATCTCCGGTTCAAGGATGATGAAGAATGGAGTTCTGATATGCTCATTCGCGGTCTGAGGCGAGAGTTGAGGAAGCGCTTAGCTACTCATCAATTTACCAAGTTCAACAAGGCGGTTGAACAGTGCAGGATTACAGAGAACAACTTGAGAGATTTGTATCCTGCCAGAGCTACTAGCCACCGCAATGAACCTAATAAGGGTGCTACCTCACAAAAGCGAAAGGGGCAAGGATCTTCGTCTGGAAGTGGTAAGAAGCCCTACCAGTCTGGGAGCCGTGACCAGCAAAGAACATATCCTGGACCATGGATTTGTCGTCGGTGTAATCAACCACATCAAGGCAAAACTTGTGATGGCAAAATAATATGCTTCAATTGTAAGCGTGTGGGGCATACTTCTGCTGAATGCAAAGAGCCACGACCAGACCAGAGACCGAGGACACAGGGCCGAGTATTCACTATGACCCATGAGGAGGCCCGCAAATCTCCTGAGCTAATACAAGGTAAACTTCTACTTCATGGCCATCTGTTGCAAGTTTTATTTGACTCGGGTACAAGTCACTCCTTCATTGCCTATGATTGCGTGAAGCGCCTGGGATTGCATGTACACAAACTGCCATTTGAATTAGTAGTGTCAACTCCAATGGGTATTAAGGCCTTGACCACAGAAGCTTGTTTGAGTTGTGTCATAACTGTGGAAGGGCATCAATCTATTGTAGATTTGATATGTTTGCCTCTTAGTCAATTAGAAGTCATTTTGGGTTTTGATTGGTTAATGGCAAATAATATATTGCTTGATTGTGGAAACAAGAGGATAGTATATCCTGTATCTCAGAGGGTTAAAGATGTAGATGCTAGTATGAATTTTCTTTCGGCAGCCAAAGCTGAAAAGTATCTTGAAAAGGGTTGCCAAGGGTATGTAGTGTTTTTCTCTGTGCAAGGGGAAAATGGCGAAACCTTGAATAATATACCCGTGGTAAATGAATTCCCTGAGGTGTTTCCGGACGATCTGAGCGGATTACCTCCAGAAAGGGAAGTTCAGTTCCCAATTGACATTGTACCTGGAGCTGGTTCTATATCCAAGGCCCCATACCGCAGGCCCCAAACGAAATGGCGGAGTTAAAGAAACAAATAGAAGATTTGCTTGAGAAAGGGTTTATTAGACCCAGTGTGTCGCCTTGGGGAGCTCCAGTGTTGTTTGTAAAGAAGAAAGATGGGAGTCTTCGCTTGTGTATCGACTACAGAGAGCTGAATAAAGTTACTATAAAAAACAAGTACCCTCTTCCCCGAATTGATGACCTATTAGATCAACTCTCTGGTTCGTGTGTGTTTTCAAAGATTGATCTAAGGTCAGGGTATCATCAGCTGCGAGTGAAAGCAGAAGATATTCCAAAGACTGCTTTCAGGACCCGATATGGTCATTATGAGTTCTTGGTGATGCCATTTGGGCTAACCAATGCGCCTGCGGTTTTCATGGATTACATGAACCGTATCTTTCGGCAATATCTGGATCAGTTTGTTGTTGTGTTTATCGATGACATTTTGATATATTCCAAGAATAAGGATGAGCATGAGCATCATTTGAGAATCGTATTGAATATCTTGTGCGAGAAGCAATTATATGCTAAATTGAGCAAGTGCGAGTTTTGGCTATCAGAAGTGAAATTCTTAGGCCATGTTATCTCGCAAGAAGGGGTCTCTGTGGATCCCAGCAAAGTGGAAGCAGTACTGAACTGGAAGAGGCCAGAATCTGTGGCGGAAATACGCAGTTTTCTGGGTCTTGCTGGTTATTATCGGAGATTTATCCAAAATTTCTCCCGTATTGCGTTGCCGATGACCAAGCTCAAGAGAAAAGATCAGCCGTTTGTGTGGGACGAGAAATGTGAAAACTGCTTTGTGGAGCTGAAGGAGAGGTTGACGTCGGCACCTGTATTGATTTTACCCGATCCCAGTGTGACATATGTTGTGTATTCTGATGCCAGTGGGCAGGGATTAGGGTGTGTCCTTATGCAGCAGGGACGTGTGGTGGCCTACGCCTCTCGACAGCTCAGACCTCATGAATTGAATTATCCCACTCATGATCTGGAGCTTGCGGCCATTGTATTTGCTTTAAAGATTGGGCGTCATTACCTGTATGGTGTGACTGTGGAACTGTACTGCGACCACAAGAGTCTTAAATATCTATATGATCAAAAAGAGTTGAATATGAGACAGCGTCGCTGGATGGAATTGCTTAAGGACTACGACCTGGAGATAAAATATCACCCGGGTAAGGCAAATGTAGTCGCTGATGCTCTTAGCCGAAAGACTGTGCTTGTTGCAGCTATGATGATACAAGAAAGGAAATTGATTGAAGATTTCCGTGATTTAAATTTGACAAATCAGATCATCTGTGCCAATTACACTGTTTCTCAAGAGGAGAGTGATCTAAGGGTGGAAATTGAAGAAGCTCAGAGTCAAGATGACTGGATACAGCGCAATCTGACTCGAATCAAACAGGGAGAAGTTTCAGGCTATGACATATCGCCTCGTGGATTGGTTCGTTACCAGAAAAGAGTCTGCGTTCCACTTAAGGCAGAGTTGAGGCAGAAGATTCTGGATGAGGCACACAAGAGCCGATATACTCTTCATCCTGGTATGACCAAGATGTATCAGAATCTGAAATCGGTGTATTGGTGGCCGGGTTTGAAGAGTGACGTGACCAAATATGTTGCAAGGTGTCTCACTTGTCAGAAAGTGAAAATCGAGCACCAGAGACCGCCTGGTTTACTTCAGAGTCCTGAGATTCCGGAATGGAAATGGGAAAGCGTGACCATGGATTTGGTTATGGGATTACCCAGGATCAGAAACTATGATGCGATCTGGGTAATTGTGGATCGGTTAACGAAGTCAGCCCACTTCATACCAATCGATGCTGGTTACTCTCCGGATAAGCTAGCAGAGATTTATATCCGAGAAATTGTGAAACTCCATGGTGTACCGAAGAATATCATTTCCGATCGAGATCCCCGATTCACTTCGAGATTCTGGAAAGCATTGCATGAAGCCTTAGGTACTCAACTGAGGTTCAGTACGGCTTATCATCCTCAAACGGATGGACAATCTGAGAGAACAATTCAGACGCTGGAAGATATGTTGCGAGCGTGTGTTCTCGACTTTAAAGGAAGTTGGGAACGTTTCCTTCCACTGGCTGAGTTCGCCTACAACAATAGCTATCATGCGAGCATCCAAATGGCTCCGTATGAAGCGTTGTATGGAAGACGATGTCAATCACCTTTGTGCTGGAACGAGTTATCCGAAAGGAAGCTTTATGGGCCAGATTTGGTTGATCAAACCTCAGCACAGATTCGGATTATTCGTAAGAGGTTGCTTGAAGCGCAGAGTCGACAGAAAAGCTACGCTGACAAGAGAAGACGGCCTCTAGAGTTTGAAGTTGGTGACCATGTGCTTCTGAGAGTATCTCCTGTCACCGGCATTGGGCGAGCAATCAAACGAAAGAAGTTGAGCCCAAGATATATAGGTCATTTTGAAATCCTTGAGAGGATTGGGCCTGTTGCTTATCGAGTAGCCCTACCCCCAAACTTGAGCAGACTCCATGATGTGTTTCATGTTTCCCAACTGAAGAAGTATCAACCGGATCCATCTCACATTGTCGAATACGAAGAAGTCGAGTTGCAAGACAACTTCACATATGTGATAGAGCCAGAACAGATCATTGATAGAGAAGAACGACGGCTCAGACACCGAAGCATTCCCTTTGTGAAGGTGATCTGGAAGGGAATGACTCAGAGGGAAGCAACTTGGGAAGCGGAGGCGGATATGCGAAGACGTTATCCAGAGTTTATGGGTCAAGTTGTGTAGCAATTTCGAGGACGAAATTTAATTTTCGGGGGGAGAAATGTAATATCCCAAAAAGTGATTAAGGGCTAATGACTTTAAAAGTGCATATAATTATTGTTGAATAAACACTTTTGGAGAATGTGTGATGGGAATTTGGATATTTTAATGATTCCAATGGCTTCCTTGTGAAAATTCATGTGGGGAGAGTGTTTATTGTGAAATTGGAACCATTGGGAACAATCGTGCTAAAGTTGAAAACTCTGTCCATTGAAACTCTGTACAGGGCAGCCAATTTGTATGGACGTTTTAAATAGGCAAATGGTGTCTAAAAATTCTGAAATTTTCCAGTATTAAAGTTCACATGTCAAGCTTCAAAATGAACATATAATTTGTATCATTTTGATTTGTGACCTAAGAGTTTTGGATATTTGAAGTTTGCCCAGCGAAATTAATTATTTTCTGGAACAGTATGCAAAGATTGAAATTCTGGGAATTTTGTGGTGATTTTCAGTAATGGCCAATATTTTTCCTATGAAGAGGACTTAAATATCTTTCATTTGGCTTTGGAATCACCTCATTTCGATTTTTCTAGAATTAGTTATGATTTTTCAAAGTTTGGGCAGAAAATCTGCCAGAAAATCCGAAAATGGGAATTATGACATCATCTCATTAAAAGATTATGCCAGCATGGATTATTAATCAAATTGCTCATCTTCTTCAGCCATTTCACGCCATTTCCAGCTGAAGATAGTGAGAGAAAGTTGAGAGCTCTTAGAGAGAGAAAGAGGAGAAATCTCGCAAGGTAAGCCGATTTCTCCGACGATCTAGCTCCTAACGCGTATAACCTTGTTCCTAAGCTTCTCTTCTATGTTATTTAAGGTGTTTGAGAAGACAATTTGGTGTTCAAGGGGCTAGGGTTTTCAGCCACTCTTGAGAAAAGCTAGAAGGAGCTTGAGGTAACTTCCAAACTTTCGTATATTGCTTATTCTGGCTGCTGTGGGCAATTTAATCGGTGAAATTTCGCCGGATTGCCATTGGTTTTAAAGTTTGGAAATGATGTGGCCTAGGGGTTATGCTGCCCAAATTGGGTCTTAATGTTAGTTGTAACCTAATGTAATGGTTAATAAAGTGGTTAGGAGTAGAAAGGAACGCGTTTACGGAGCCGAAATCGTAAAACCCCAATTTTTCCCGGAGAACATGTATATTTCGGCCAAGGCTGTAAATGGGTCTTAGAGTTGGATTTTCAATGATTTGATGATTCCATTGGATTCAGTGGGCGAAAATAGGTGGGGTTACAGTTGGGCACTTTTTCAAAAAAGGCCGAGAAAGCATAATTACGGAAACACCCCTAAAACCCTAAAAGTAGGGCTGCCAAGGGCAATTTCGTAATTTGACATTGAATTTGGTAATTATGAGTACGGAAATGGATTCCTTGGGCGGAAATATGTTAGGATAGCCCAGATTAGAATTTCGAGAAAAGTGCAACCGGTCCGGATATGGCGGGCCCAGGTCGGGTCCCCGGGGGTATTTTTGTAAATTTCATTATAGACTCATATAACCCTAAGTAACACTATGGAAGTGTCTAAATAGTGCATTTGGAATTGTAGGATTCGATATTTGCCGCCCTCGTGAGCCAACTGCGCTGAAGGACGTCAGGAAAGGATCAGGTAGTGACTCTCTCTCTTATACTATGTGTAATGCTCTGTATGTGTGTGTTATCACTGTTCTGTGATGAATCTTTGATGCTGTTGCGGTTACAGCTGGTGATAGCTGTCATTTACAGCACAAGCTGTCGTTTACAGCGCAAGCTGTCGTTTACAGCGCAAGCTGTCGTTATTGTGATTACAGCGTAAGCTGTCGTGATGGTGATTACAGCGTAAGCTGTCGTATTGTGTATACAGCCGTGAGTGCTGTCGTTTGTGGTGAAAACCATGTATCTTTGAGATTGATGTTGCTGTTGTTGCTGGTTGTGATTTATATACATGCTTGGTATTTATACATTGTATGAGTGGTTTGTTACTACTGAGATTCTCTCGAATCTCATTCCTTCCTATGACTAACCTTTCAGACAGGGCATGTGGCTCAAAGGAGAAGAGGCCGACCCGGAGCACTTAGGACTCTTAGGGGTATAGTTGATTTTGGAATGTTGTTATATCTTTTGAATTCGGGATTACTGTATAATCTGAAATATGAATAGTATATTCAATTTTGGATGTAATCCCCTAGTGGATACTTAAACCTCAGGTTATATATGTATAGAATCCGGGAGTTGCCGGGGAATTGGTTTTACACTCTGTCATACGTGAATGTAGATAAACTGCACAGGTGATTATATTCGAATTTTGAAATAGAGACCAGGAACAGGAAAGAGATTTTGAATGATTTTGTGAAAACCCTACCACAAAGTAGGAGATTGAAACGAGTTTAAGTTATCCGAAGGTCTCTAATCTACTTTAATTATTTAATATCGAATTATAATTACATGATTAAAGTCAGGGTGTTACACAAGTGTGCTCGAGCACAACCTCATCTGCTCGAGTGACACATCAGCACTTGCGAGTGAAAATTCTATCCCTCTCCAAATCTGATGCGAGTGCTTGTTTAAATGGTATATTACTTGAGAATATTCTTCTCACTCGAGCAGGAGTATGTGTGCTCGAGTGAGGGCCCACATCACCTGCGAGTAATAAATTTATCCTTCTCAAATTCTGATGCGAGTGTTGGTATTGAGAGCATATTCCTTGAGAATATACGTCTCACTCGAGCTGGAGTGTGTGTGCTCGAGTGAGGGACCACATCACCCGCGAGTACAAAATCTCACTCTTGCTAAAATGATATGCGAGTGATGACCCGAGAAGACACTCCCATTAGAAAATGCAAGATCACTCAAGCAGGAGGAGTTGTGCTCGAGTGAGACCCACATCACTCGCGAGTGAGAATTCTGTCTCTCTGAAATCCTATGCAAGCACAACCCGATAACTGAAGCACAAAGAAGAAAATAGGAAGATCACTCGAGTGAACCTTTCATGCTCGAGTGATGCTCTGCCAGATCACCAAAAATGCCAAGTCTCACAACGTTCAATCCGAATATGGTTTATTGTTATTTATTCATATCATCATTACTTATTATCATTGCTTAACATCATTTTGAATGTATTATAAGTGTGATGCAGGAAGATGAACGTTTGAAATCAGTTATTACGGAGAAAGTCAAATAACGGCAAACAACATCATTACAAGCACGCACATACCTACCGCATTCAGATTATTCAAACATGCGCGTGTCTTTCAATAGTTGCAAAAGTCCCGCTCCTCAAACGATGATTACCCAAACGGGCAAAAACTAAAGCAACTATATATACAGAGATTCAGAGATAGTCAAGTTAAGAACGAAGCACAAGAATTCACAAGCTTATACACGAGTCTCTGCTATTCATCATTTTCTCTGTATACACATTGATCTTCAGTGTTTATTCATTTGCTCTGTAAGAGAGTCTTCATACAATTCAAATTCTATGTTTATTTGATCTCAAGGTATTGGGACCTTGAGAGGGTAGATTTCCTTACGAGAGAAGCAGTTGAGAGAATTCCTTGTTGTACCTTCCACTCATAAGCCTTATAAGATACAAGCAGAAGAGAACGTTGCTGCTCGTAAGACTTACAGTGGTGTAAGCAGGAGAGAACGTTGCTGCTCATAAGTCTTGTATACATAAGCAAGTGAGAAGGGTCATAGGTTGTTTTTCTGCACGTAAGACTTGTCGTAAGGGGGAGAGAAATTTCTTATTGAGAGAATATTTCTGCTCGTAGTCTGTTCAAGGACGATTGTTGTTTTGTGGCGTTCTGAGAGCCCATTGAATCTTGGAGGTATAGTGAAAATCTCAGTAGGTCTTGATCTCTGAGGACTGGACGTAGGCCTGGTTGTTAGGCCGAACCAGTATAACTCTCTGTGTTCAAATCTTCTCAACTCTACTCTATCTACTATAATTTTCATATCACCACACCAAGCGAAAAATTTATAACATCACCCAATTCACCCCCCTCTTGGGTGAAGCTTGCCTCCTACATTTGGTATCAGAGCCTAGTCTTCTCTGAAGAGCCTAAGAGCTTGAGAAGGATCTGACAAATGGCAACAATGGGTGAAAACATCCTTCCAGATGGAGCTTCAATCACTAGACCTCCTGGTTTTGCTGGAGAACATTTTTCGTTCTGGAAAGCTAAATTCAGAGTGTTCGTGATGGCCAACGAGTACGGATTGTGGAATGTTATACAAGATGGTGACTATGTTCCAATGAAGAAAATCGAAGATAGAACAGTTAAAAAGAGCCCAGATGAGTTTGACAAGAATGACAAAAGGTTAATAACATTAAATAGTAAAGCCATTTTAATGATACAGAGTGCTCTTAGTCAAAAAGAATATTTTCGAATATGTACTCTACCTGTAATATCCCAAAAAGTGATTAAGGGCTAATGACTTCAAAAGTGGATGTAATTATTGTTGAATAAACACTTTTGAAGATTGTGTGATGGGAATTTGGATATTTTAATGATTCCAATGGCTTCCTTGTGAAAATTTATGTGGGAATGATGTTTGGTATGAAAATGGAACCAATGGAAGCAAAGATGCAAAATCTAAAATTCTGTCCAGTGAAATTCTATTCTGGGCAGTCCGTTTGTGTGAACGTTTTGAATGACTAAATGGTGTCTAAAAATTCTGAAACTTTCCAGTATTATATTTCACATCTCAAGCTTCAAAATGGACATATAATTTGTGCCATTTCGTTTTGTGAACTAGGAGATATAACTGTCCAAAGTTTGGGATGGAAACTGAACTCTGTTTTGGGGCAGTGATGAGTTTTATGTAATTCTGGAATTGTGTGGTGATTTTTATAAATGGCCAATATTTGTCCTATGAATAGGACTTAAATATCTTTCATTTGGCTTTGGAATCACCTCATTTTGAGTTTTCTAGAATTAGTTATGATTTTTCAAAGTTTGGCCAGAAAATCCGAAAATGGGAATTATGACATCATCTCAATAAAAGATGACATCAGCATGGAATTAAATATGTTCTCATCTTCTTCAGCTCTCATTTTCTGTCGTGAGTTTCAGCTGAAAAGAGAGAGAGACGTTTGAGAGCTCTTAGAGAGAGAAAGAGGAGAAATCTCACAAGGTAAGCCGATTTCTCCGACGATCTAGCTCCTAATGCGTATAACCTTGTTCCTAAGCTTCTCTTCTATGTTATTTAAGGTGTTGAGAAGCAAATTTGGTGTTCAAGAGGCTAGGGTTTTCAGCCAAGTCAAGAAGAAGCTATTAGGAGCTTGAGGTAACTTCCAAACTTTCGTATATTGCTTATTCTGGCTGTTGTGGGCAATTTAATCGGTGAAATTTCGCCGGATTGCCATTGGTTTTAAAGTTTGGAAATGATATGGCCTAGGGGTTATGCTGCCCAAATTGGGTCTTAATGTTAGTTGTAACCTAATGTAATGGTTAATAAAGTGGTTAGGAGTAGAAAGGAACGCGTTTACGGAGCCGAAATCGTAAAACCCCGATTTTCCCTGGAGAACTCATAAATTTCGGCCAGCTGTAGAAATGGGTCTTAGAGTTGGATTTTCAATGATTTGATGGTTCCATTGAGTTCAGGAGCGAAAATTAGGTGGGGTTACAGTTGGTCACTTTTTCGGAAAAGGCCGAAAAAGCATAATTACGAAAACGCCCCTGAAACCCTCGAAGTAGGGCTGCCAAGGGTAAATTTGTAATTTTACATTGAATTTGATAATTCCGAGTCTAGAAATAGATTCCTTAGGCGGAAATAGGTTAGGATAGCCCAGATTACAATTTTGGAAAAAGTGCAACCGGACCGGGTACGGCGGGCCCGGGCCGGGTCCCCGGGGCATTTTTGTAAATTTTCATTATAGACTTATATAACCCCAAGTAACACTATGGAAGTGTCTAAATGGTGCATTTGGAATTGTAGGATTCGATATTTGCCGCCCTCGGGAGCCAACTGCGCCGAAGGACGTCAGGAAAGGACAAGGTAGTGACTCTCTCTCTTATACTTTGTGTAATGCACTGTATGTGTGTTGTATCACTGTTTTATGATGATTTCTGATGCTGCTGCGGTTACAGCTGGTGATAGCTGTCGTTTACAGCGCAAGCTGTCGTTTACAGCGCAAGCTGTCGTTATTGTGATTACAGCGTAAGCTGTCATGATGTTGATTACTGATTACAGCGTAAGCTGTCGTGATGTTGATTACAGCAAGAGCTGTCGTATTGTGAATACAGCCGTGAGTGCTGTCGTTTGTGGTGAAAACCATGTATATGTGAATTGCTGCTGCTATTGCTGTTTGTGATTTATGTACATACTTTGTGTTTATGCATTGTGTGAGTGGTTTGTTGCTACTGAGATTCTCTCGAATCTCATTCTTTCCTATGACTAACATTTCAGACAGGGTGTGTGGCTCAAAGGAGAAGCGGCCAACCCAGAGCAATTAGGACCCTTAGGGGTATATAGTTGAATTGGAAACGTTGGTTATGTATTTTGAACTCGGGATTACTGTATATTCTGAATCAGGAACACTACATTCGATTTTGGTTGCGTAATCCCCTAGTGTATACTTATAAACCTTCAGGTTTTTATGCATAGAACCCGGGAGTTGCCGGGGATGCGGTTATACACTCTGATATGATTGAATGTATATTAACTGCACAGGTAATTATATTCGAATATTGAAATTGAGACCTGGATCGGAAAAAGAGTTTTGAAAGTTTTGTAAAAATTTTACTGAGACAGAAAGTTTAAAACGAGGTTAAAGCATCCAATGGTCTCTAATCCGATTTAAATATGTGTTATCGAATTATAATTACGTGTTTAAAGTCAGGGGGTTACACTACCAACGGCCAAAGATATGTGGGATGCTCTAGAAATTGCTCATGAAGGTACATCCGAAATCAAAGAAAATAGAGTCAATACTCTAATTACAGAATATGACCTATTTCGTATGAAACCTGGAGAAGGCATATCAGAATTTAAACTCAGGTATACTCATCTTGTTAATCAATTATCTGCTCTTGGAAAATCGTTTGATCAAAATTCCCAGGTAAGAAAGATTCTTAATATTCTTACGAAAGAATGGGAAGCGAAGGTGACAGCTATCGAAGAAGCTAAAGGAGAATCTATGAGATCCGTAGCTGCCCTCTTTAGGAGTCTTTCAGAGTATGAAGGAAAGTTGAGGTTCAAAAAGGAACTTGAAGAATTCGATGATAAGAAGAAAAAGGGAGTTGCACTAAAACTTATCAAGGAGGAAGAAGAATCGTCCGAGAATGAAGATATCCCTAATGATGGTGAAATGGGAATGATCGTAAGAAAATTCAAAAGATTCTACATAAGAGGTTAAAAGAACTTCAAAAATTATCAAGGTGGACCAAGCAAGAGAGAAAATAAAGAACAACAGATAGTATGCTATGAATGTGGGAAACCTGGACACATCAAATCTGAATGCTTCAAGAACAAAG
Organism: Inga oerstediana; assembly: GCA_963210345.1. Lineage (NCBI taxonomy): Eukaryota > Viridiplantae > Streptophyta > Magnoliopsida > Fabales > Fabaceae > Inga > Inga oerstediana. Next base: position 31,766,070 of record OY723407.1, on the reverse strand, counting down.
ACAAAAAGAAGCAGAAAAAGAAAGCATATATATCATCTATATGGGGAGATAGTTCGTTAGACGAAGAAAGTGACAATGACGAAGTAGCAAATCTGTGCTTAGTAGCCAAGGAAGAAGAATCAGACTCTGAGGTAAGTGATTCTGAACCTACTTATGATGAATTGTTATCTGAATATAATGCATTGCATACAGAGTTCATCAAAGTTGCTAAAGAAATGGTTAGCTATAAGAAGAAAGTAAAAGAATTAGAAAGTACTGTCATATCATCATATGAAATGTGTAAAGAGAAAGATAAGAAAATAGAAGATTTAACAAAAAATGTTGAAAAGTTTACTAAAGGAAGTGAAACTCTCAAGGTTATTTTAAATTCTCAGAAAGTTTCATTTGATAAATCTGGAATTGGATATAATTCTGTTCATGATAAGAATAAAGGATATAAGAAGAATAGTAGAGCATATCTTAAATATTTCAGGAATTCTGTGCAAACATCAAATCCATTTGCATCATGCAATTATTGTAACAGGAAAGGACATTATATTTCATCATGTTATTTCAAAAAGGGACAGGTTGTTGGAACATATAAATGGGTTCCAAAAGGAACACATACATTACATACTAACCACAAAGGACCCAAGAGAGTGTGGGCACCTAAAACTTGATCATCTTATTCTAGGTATGTCTCAAAGCATCTCGAGCGAACAAATGGTATATTAATAGTGGATGTTCGAGACACATGACTGGTGACAAAAATAAGTTCACCATGCTAGAAACTAAAGAAGGAGGAAAGGTAACATTTGGAGGTAATCGATCTGGACGTATTGCTGGAATTGGTGAAGTAGGAAAATCCGATGGTGCTCAAATCAATGGAATATATTATGTTGAGGGATTATGCCACAACCTCCTGAGTGTAAGTCAAAGCACTGACAAAGATAACTGAGTAATATTTGACTCAAAAGAATGCTTGATAGTAAGCAAGAAAGATCTACCACTGAACAAAGAATCTATCAAGGCAAAGATCCAAGCTCAAAGGGACGATAATTGTTATACTATTGATTTAAATTCAAATTCTTCTGAAAATTGTTTTCTTAGTCGATCAGAGGAAAGTTGGTTATGGCATAAGAGTTTGGCTCATGTCAATATGAATCAACTTGACAAACTGATTAGAAAAGATTTAGTTGTTGGTCTTCCCAAACTCAAATTCAAAGATAATATGATTTGTGAAGCATGTCAAAAAGGCAAACAAACTAAGTCCTCTTTTAAAACAAAGTATGAGATTTCTACTTCAAAACCTTTACAATTACTTCATATGGATTTGGTAGGACCTGCAAGAGTAAAAAGTTTTGGAGGAAATTTATATACTTTAGTAATTGTCGATAATTTTACAAGATTTACTTGGACTATATTTATTGCTTCAAAAGATGAAACCTTTGCTGAATTCATTATGTATGCCAAAAAGGTTCAAAATGAGACAGGTATTTCTATTGTTTCTATTAGGACAGACCATGGAGGAGAATTTGATAATCAACTATTTGAAAACTACTGCAACAACGAAGGAATAGATCATAACTTCTCTGCTCCTAGAACCCCTCAACAAAATGGAGTAGTGGAAAGAAAGAACAGAGTTCTTACAGAAATGGCGAGAGCATTACTTAATGAAAAAGAAATGTCACAAGTGTTCTGGGCAGATGCAATGAGTACTGCATGCTATATTTCAAACCGAGCATATATCCGCAAATCACTTGGAAAGACGCCATATGAACTTTACAAAGGAAGAAAGCCAAATATTGCTCATCTACATATCTTCGAGTGTAAGTGTTTCATTCACAACAATGGTAAAGAAAACTTAGGTAAATTTGATTCAAAGTCTGATGAAGGTATATTTCTAGGATATTCTAATAGAAGTAAGGCTTATAGAGTTTTCAACAAAAGAACATGTACTGTTGAAGAATCTATTCATGTTGTGTTTGATGAAATTGAATCTCAGACAAAACTTATTGATGAAGAAGAAATGGATTCAATCAAGAAAAACAAATCTATTTCAAAACAAGATGATTTTGAAACAAATGATTTTCAAAATTTAGAAGATGTCGATGATCATGCTCAACCAAAAGCATGGAGACATATGAAGGATCATCCAATTGATCAAGTTATAGGAGATATTCATGAAGGTGTCAAAACCAGAAATAGAATCCTCAATGAGGTAACCTTCTCTGCATTTATTTCTGAAATTGAACCTTCTAATATTGAAAAAGCTTTATCTGACAATGATTGGGTGATTGCTATGCAAGAAGAACTAAATCAATTTCAAAGAAATCAAGTTTGGGATTTGGTTCCTCGACCTAAAGATCATACGGTTATAGGGACCAAATGGGTTTTCAAAAACAAACTTGATGAATCAGCAATCATTGTGAGAAACAAAGCAAGATTGGTTGACAAAGGCTATAATCAAGAAGAAGGTATTGATTATGAGGAAACATATGCTCCAGTGGCAAGATTGGAAGTAATACGAGTACTCCTAGCCTTTGCTTGCATTAAAGGTTTTAAACTTTATCAAATGGATGTGAAAAGTGCTTTTCTAAATGGTTATATTATGGAGGAAGTATATGTAGAACAACCTCCTGGGTTTGAAGATGAAACAAAACCTGATCATGTCTTCAAACTTAAGAAAGCACTATATGGTTTGAAACAAGCACCTAGAGCTTGGTATGAACGACTAAGCAAATTTCTTCTTGATCAAAGTTTTGTCAGAGGTAAAGTTGATACAACTCTATTCATCAAACATAACAAAAATGATATTCTAATTGTTCAAATTTATGTTGATGATATTATTTTTGGTGCTACTAACGAATCTATGTGTCAAGAATTCTCTAAGATTATGCAGGGAGAATTTGAAATGTCCATGATGGGAGAATTGAACTTCTTTCTTGGACTTCAAATCAAACAAAAGAAGAATGGTATATTTATTTCTCAGTCAAAGTATTTGAAAGAGTTGTTAAAGAAATATGGATTAGATAATGCTAACGGAGCTGATACTCCAATGAGTTCTACAACTCTGTTGGATGCTGATGTAAAGGGACCTAGCTTCAACATCACTAAGTATAGAGGAATGATTGGCTCATTACTCTATCTCACAGCTAGCAGGCCAGATATTCAGTTCAGTGTGGGAATGTGTGCAAGGTATCAATCCGCTCCCAAGGTATCACATACAGAGACAGTAAAAAGAATCTTCAAATATCTAGGAGATACTTCAGAACTTGGTCTTTGGTATCCGAAAAGAGGGAACGAGTATTTATTGGCATATTCAGATTCAGATCACGGAGGATATAAAACTGACAGAAAGAGTACCAGTGGTCAATGTCAATTTCTGGGAGGCTCTCTAGTATCATGGTTCATCAAGAAGCAGAACACAGTTTCATTATCCTCGACTGAAGCTGAATATATAGCTGTGGCAAGTTGCTGTTCTCAAGTGTTATGGTTGAAACAACAACTTCAAGATTTGGGAATTTATTTAAAAGAAATTCCAATTTATTGTGATAACACTAGCACGATAAGCTTGGCCAAGAATCCTGTACAACATTCAAGGACCAAACACATAGACATTCGACATCACTTCATTCGAGATCATGTTCAAAAGAAGGATGTCAAAGTGGAATTCATACCAACTCATCTTCAACTTGCGGATATTTTTACAAAGCCAATTGCAAAAGATCAATTTTTATATATTCGAAGAGAATTGGGAATGGTTAATCCCAATGAGTTGTAAGTTTTCTTGTTAAATATTTTAATTAAATGTTCCTTTTGATGATAACCATACTGATTTTGGCATCGGAGTGTTAAAAACCATTTTGCAGGTCTATCACTCGAGCATTGAGAGTGCTGCTCGAGTGATAAGCTATTTCACTCGAAGCACAAATAGCTCTGCTCGAGCACAGCACTGTTGAAAATACTCTGCTTCTTGATATGAAAAACAGAGGTTAACAGAGGAAACAAGAATACCAAGGGTCTATCTCAAAAGCAACAGTGAGAGATGAACTCACTCGCGAGTGAGGAACTCTCACTCGAGCATGATATGAACATGCTTGAGGTGAGGAGTGCCTGCTCGAGTGAAGAGGAAGAATTTCTTTCCAAAAGCAATCCAAATCATGGTTACTCAAATGATCTTGGAGGATTTGAGTACAAAGATACAAAATATGGCAAGAAATCCATAATCCAGGTACGCTTTTACATGTTTTCTTAAATTCTCTAGAATATCACTCGAGCACAGATAGAACACACTCGAGCACAGTATGAACATCACTCGAGCACTAGGGTTTATGCTCGAGCATTGTCACTTATATCAGTTACACAGAAGCTCAGAACGTCGCACTTCCTACTCTCACTCGAGGTGTCTCGTCACTCGAAGGGCGCAACTGAAGAATCAGGCTTTGTCAGCTTTTTGCCTTGGTAACCTCTTCAAAAATAACCAAGGATTGCAATATAGGGTACAATCCCGGATCGTCTCTCGAAGAGCCTTTTATTAATTACCTAGAAACTAAGTGCAATAATTGACATGAAATGAGTTAAAAATGATCTTTGAGCTTTTTGTCTAACAACTAAGTTGCAATTAAACTAAAATGCTTTTAAAACTAATATTTTTGGATTTTTGTAATTGAAGAAGGAATGAAAATTGGTTAGAAATGCAAGTGATGAAGATGCTCTTGGAAATGATTTTCAATGGCTATCCTTGCTCAATTAAAATATTTGGGGAGTTAATTCACTAAGCTTCTAATATATCAAACCTCAATTACCATTGAGTCTAGCATCACAAGAGAGGAACCCCTACCCTTGAAATGCTATTAAGCCCTCTTAGTGTAATGAGTTTCTCTAAGTTTTCTAATATATCAAACCCCAATTACCATTGAGTCTAATGCTTAAACTCATGAACCCATTTATTTAAACATTATTAAAACCCCTTAGAGAGTGATTATGGAATAAGCAATGCATTTAGGTTCAACTATAATTCCAATTCAATCAAACTATCCAACAATACCATGTTAAATAGATAGAAAGCAATAGAATCATAGGTAAACATATATATAACCATATATATTGATGAGCACAAATCCTCATTACAAATTCCAAATCACAACAACTCAATCCATAGAATAAAACATAACTAAAATCATAGTCTCAATGTATAAATGAATTCTTAAACCTAAGAAATCAAAAATACAATGAGCTATAGATAAAATAAACTCCCCTTTGAAGCACATATGAGCTCAAGTCATCTCCAATTCATCTCCAAGATCAAAGCAATTCAGCTACTCACAGCCATGCATTACTTTAAAATAACCACAGAAAATTTAGAAACATGACAGCCACGTGGTGAAATGCAGAAGAGAAATAGTGGAGACACGGTGGTGACTTCAACGGAATCACAGAAGGAGGGGCTGACGACGGTCTTCGGTGGTGGAGTGCAGCTCTGACGGTGAGACCTCAGCTCTTCACCTCCGCTCACAGATTCCCAGCCGCCCCTAGCTCGCGTCTCCCACTCTCTCGCGGCGCTGCTCTCCCTCTCGGTTCTGCTTTCTGGTTCTCTGAAATTAACCTCACCGACGACGAAGATGTATGGCGACAGTGAAGCTAAGGTCGCCGGCGAGGAGAGGGGAAGAAGATGATGGTCTGCTGATGATGATGATACTCGATGATGATTCAAGGTGATTCCCCTGTCCAGCGCCTCACTTCTCAATCATCTCTTCAGCTCACTCTCGGGTCTGCTTCAACATCCAGCGCATGTCTATCACCCAATTGGATCCTCCATTTTGGGCTGAAGCTCTCCCATATCAGGCCTTCACAGTCGGGTCTGTCCAGTGCATTCTTTTTTTAGCTCAGGTCTGCAATTCATTCTCCAACAAAAGCCCAAAACTGCAACCTATGGCCCAGGGACTTCCATGACAATTCCAAAATGTTCTTAAGGAGGGACTTAAGCAAACTAATTTGAAATGTTCTGGGGCAGGACTAAACTTTCTGAATATTTTGGGTCTTTTTACTATAATTTCTTCTGTCCCTTTTCTCCATACACTTGTAATTTCTATGAAATTCTGGGATTTATTTTGTGATTTTCTCTAATCCACAAATTAATAATTTTTGACCTCCAAAATCCCAAGATTTCTCCTTGAGCACCTACAATGCAAAAATTAAGCACAACGTAGCATCAAAAGTTCAAGGGACAATTGTATAAAAATAATTTATAAATTATGACATTTTTACTCCTAATTCCCATTAATTCAAAATAATTGTCCCTAACCAAAATTAATGCTTAATAATGCAATAATGTCCTAGAAAATACATTAAAATCCCAAATTAATCATGGAAAATTCATATAAAAATATGGTTCAATCAGCAACTCTTCACCTTCAACCGTTTCTCTTCAATCAATCGCGTCCATTTGCCTCAAATCACCGTTACAACTCTTCAATCCTCTATAAAAGGTGATTCTTACCCTCTGCATTTCTCATTCGTGCCCTAATCTTAGTTTGCTTTTCTTTCAAAAACTGTGAGTTCTTGCTTCTCTTCCACTTTCTCTACAATGGCAAGAACCAAACTACCCTCTATCCCTCAAAGATCTCACTCTCCTTCTCCTACTCATTCTGCTGCCAGTGCATCTGGTACCCCAGAACCAACACCTCCCTCTCCCAAAATCTCTTCCTCACCGTCACCTCCTCCTAAACCCAAGACCAAAAAGAGGACTCCGGCTAAGAAACTTCACCCAAAGCCTCAAATTACTAAGAAAGATCAACCTCCTCAAAAGAAGCCAAAGGGTGTGGTGTTCAATCCAAGGAGGTTCAAGGAAAAGGAAAGAAAAAGGAAACAGAGCAACCCCAACATTCATCTTCTTCCTCTGGTGATTCATTCAACAAACAACTTCGGGAAGTATTGGAGAAGTCCAAACTTGACAAGATAGTTGGAAAGATTGCTTCTTAAGCCGGTGTTTCAAGTTCACACCAAGCAAGGCAATCAAGTGCCTCTGCTTCAGGAGCACCTTCTGCCTCACAAGCACCAGTGGATGATCACATCACCAGTCCTCCTGAGGGATTTATTGTTGAGGAACTCAAGGCACTGTCTCAGAAGGTATTTGATGATGAGTTTATTCATAGGCACTTCTGTCCTGTTGTGTATGTAGATTTAGATTATCTGAAGAAGAATTGCCATTTGGATTTATACCCTTATCTTCAATACTATGCTCCCTGGCTAAATATCCATATACCATATTCTCCCACTATTGTGAAAACTTTTTATTGCAACATGAGGTCTCATAATATTATGTCTAGATCTGGTGAATTGATTGAGGAAGCAGTATCTACAACTGTTAGAGGAAAGTTTATTATGATATCTGCTAAGATCATAAATGACTTGCTTGGGTATGTTGCACCACCTCCTGATCCACCCTCTTTCTCTGCCAATGAAGCTTTCCATATTTTGAGACCAAAAGACCCCATAGGCCCTCTCAATTTTAAACCCATTGATATGCCTAATTCTCATAGAGTCCTTCATTATATATATTCCCGGAGCATTGTTAATAAGTCCAAAAATTTTACCCATTTTGCTCAAAAGGATTACTATATGTTGGCCTCTTTGATTGCCGGGCAACAAAGGAATGTGGGGGAGATTATCTTCAATGAGATGAGAAGATTTCGATTTTCTTCATCAAAATCCGCAACCATACCATACCCTCAGCTTGTATCCTTCATCCTGATGAAAAACAAGATATGGTATTTGGAAGGAAATGAAAGGGTCCTCATTTCAAGGTTTGGTAAGACTCAACTAACTCATATGGGTATTAATCTTCCTATGAATCGAACCAAAGCCACATCTAAGAGGGAAACCACTCCATCCAGGGGTGATGAGGCACAATCATCTGCTCAAAGTCCTATTCCTCCTCCTTCTTTCATTAATGCCTCTCTTTCCAACCATGTGACTGAGGCAATCAATCAAGCTGTATCAAGTCTGAAGAAGGAGTTGGTGGCTGAATATGAGAAGCTTGTGGAAAAGATGGAGTCACAGGTCATCAAATTGGTAGACAAGGCCAATACCAATTTTGAGTTGATGTTCAAGACTCAGGATGAGATGTCTCAGAGGATAACAAATATGGAGACCTTCTTGCACTCACATTTCCCCTCTTCATCTTCAGAGGTGCCTCCAGAGACCACTCATACCTCTGTACCACAGACTCATGTACTCTTCACCGATCCAGATTCTAATGTTGATGTCACTTTTGATCGGTCGCCTTCACTGCCTCCCTCATCCTCTATACCACAGCCATCATCTCCACCCATTGATCCTCTCACTGCCATGGTTTCATTTGTTCCACCTCCTGATATCACCTTTCCTCAGCCCCCTTCTGATGCTGACAAAATGGGGGAGAAGGATGTGTGATGATTTCTGAGCTATGGGATGTATTGGGAGTCTGGGTAGATTTTCTGTATGGGGTAGGATTTGATGTTATTTTAGATTATCAGTTATTATGTTATTAACTATGTCAAAGTTTGATGTTATTTTAGATTATCAGTTATTATGTTATTAATTATGTCAAAGTTTGAAATCAAGTTTAATATTAATAACTATTTTCATGTTTCAAGTTATTAAGTTATTTGCCTCATACTATGCTTATCTTGGTTGTTAAGTGTTCAGAAGAAGTATTGCAGGGAAACTTGAACTTGAAACTAAAACTTGATATGCATTTGGAAACAATGAAGTATTTAAAAATTTTCAATCTTAATCAATCCTTCTTAAACTTCCATCACAAAGGTTTTGTCATCATCAAAAATGGGGAGAATGTTAGATCCCAAGTTTTGATGATAACAAAAAGACAATTGTGTACAAATCATGGTTTTATAAGTTTAAGAAATGTTTACAAAGTTGCCAAATGCATATAGCAATGTTTTCTGATATCTGCTGTCAAATTGAACTGGAGTGCTCGAGCATGAGCTTTGCACTCGAGCATAGATCCCTTCTGTGCTCGAGCAGGTGCGAGTGAAAGTCAGAAAGTGTTCACCCGAGAGGCATGCCACTGTCATACTCACTGATTCACTCGAGCACTGGAGTTTGCACTCGAGCAGAGAAGCCATTCTCACTCGAGTACATGCGAGTGAAGGTCCGTGAGTGCTTGGCTGAGAGCAAGTATTATCATGCTTCCTTGATTCACTCGAGCAGAGACATCAATGCTCGAGCATGAGCATTCTGTACTTGAGCAAGGTACTGCGAGTGCTTGGCCGAGAGTCATGAAGTTCAAAGAAGCGCAAGTGTGCTCGAGCACAACCTCATCTGCTCGAGTGACACATCAGCACTTGCGAGTGAAAATTCTATCCCTCTCCAAATCTGATGCGAGTGCTTGTCTAAATGGTATATTACTTGAGAATATTCTTCTCACTCGAGCAGGAGTATGTGTGCTCGAGTGAGGGCCCACATCACCTGCGAGTGATAAATTTATCCCTCTCAAATCCTGATGCGAGTGTTGGTATTGAGAGCATATTCCTTGAGAATATGCGTCTCACTCGAGCAGGAGTATGTGTGCTCGAGTGAGGGACCACATCACCCGTGAGTACAAAATCTCACTCTTGCTAAAATGATATGCGAGTGATGACCCGAGAAGACACTCCCATTAGAAAATGCAAGATCACTCGAGCAGGAGGAGTTGTGCTCGAGTGAGACCCACATCACTCGCGAGTGAGAATTCTGTCTCTCTGAAATCCTATGCAAGTACAACCCGATAACTGAAGCACAAAGAAGAAAATAGGAAGATCACTCGAGTGAACCTTTCATGCTCGAGTGATGCTCTGCCAGATCACCAAAAATGCCAAGTCTCACAACGTTCAATCCGAATATGGTTTATTGTTATTTGTTCATATCATCATTACTTATTATCATTGCTTAACATCATTTTGAATGTATTATAAGTGTGATGTAGGAAGATGAACGTTTGAAATCAGTTATTACGGAGAAAGTCAAATAACGGCAGACAACATCATTACAAGCACGCACGTACCTACCGCATTCAGATTATTCAAACATGCGCGTGTCTTTCAATAGTTGCAAAAATCCCGCTCCTCAAATGATGATTACCCAAATGGGCAAAAACTAAAGCAACTATATATACAGAGATTCAGAGATAGTCAAGTTAAGAACGAAGCACAAGAATTCACAAGATTATACACGAGTCTCTGCTATTCATCATTTTCTCTGTATACACATTGATCTTCAGTGTTTATTCATTTGCTCTGTAAGAGAGTCTTCATACAATTCAAATTCTATGTTTATTTGATCTCAAGGTATTGGGACCTTGAGAGGGTAGATTTCCTTACGAGAGAAGCAGTTGAGAGAATTCCTTGTTGTACCTTCTACTCATAAGCCTTATAAGATACAAGCAGAAGAGAACGTTGCTGCTCGTAAGACTTACAGTGGTGTAAGCAGGAGAGAACGTTGCTGCTCATAAGTCTTGTATACATAAGCAAGTGAGAAGGGTCATAGGTTGTTTTTCTGCACGTAAGACTTGTCGTAAGGGGGAGAGAAATTTCTTATTGAGAGAATATTTCTGCTCGTAGTCCGTTCAAGGACGATTGTTGTTTTGTGGCGTTCTGAGAGCCTATTGAATCTTGGAGGTATAGTGAAAATCTCAGTAGGTCTTGATCTCTGAGGACTGGACGTAGGCCTGGTTGTTAGGCCGAACCAGTATAACTCTGTGTTCAAATCTTCTCAACTCTATATCTACTATAATTTTCATATCACCACACCAAGCGAAAAATTTATAACATCACCCAATTCACCCCCCTCTTGGGTGAAGCTTGCCTCCTACAAATTTCAAATAAGAAGAGCACTTGAGCATGGATCTTTGCACTCGAGTAAGGGCTAAATACCCGCGAGTGCCAAAACGCACTCTTGCACCTTAACCGCGAGTGACAACCCGAAAGGCAAGTTCTGGGTGTCAAATACATCAACACTCGAGTGAGAACCTATCACACTCGCAGGTGAGGCAACACTCTTGCTCTTTTTGTAGAAGTGAAATGCAGAAACTGAAGGGAAAACAAAGAATTTCGCTGACTCACTCGAGTGACACCCTCCTCACTCCAGTGATATGCATCAGAAACCAGAAAACGCAGAAACAATGACAACATTCACCAGAATTTTCCCAAGAGTTTCGAATGGACCCAAAACCTCAACCAAAGCTTTCCCTACACAAAATCACTCTAGGAATCCAATAAAACTATTAAAACAACCAAATTCCTACTCCATTATCATGCTTTGGTCTTGGGCAACATTAAACACTAAATTTCCAAAATCACTAAACTCAAACATTCAATCTCCAATCAATCCTATCTATCCATATACCTTCCAAATATACCATTTCTATACCAATAACATACCAAACTTCCCATTAACCTTCATTTTCGAAAATATGCAATAATTTCTAGAAATCCAAAGTTATTCCATTTGGCATAAAACTTAGATAGATAGGTCTTTTAAACTCACCTTATCAACTTCTTCAAAGAAGCTTTTTGATTCTCCAACTTTCATAATTCCTTGGAGCCACAAATCAATACAAATGGACACACTACACCCATCAAAATAAAACTCATCACTCAAGGAACAATTTTAAAGAAATGAGTTTGATCATTTGAGGCCATTTCCCTTACCTTTTTAAAGCTTTTCTTCCTTCCCTTTCCTTCAACAATGGCTGATGGTTTTGGAGAGAGATGAGAGTGGTTGAAGATGAAGAAGGAAATGATCATACTCCCTCTAGCCCATGTCAGCCGAAAAGACGGAAGATGAAAGAGAAAATATACTTTAAAATTTGCATTTGACTTTTCCACTAATCTCTTTACATGTGAGCTTGCCAATTGTCTTCTTCCTAATGGCTCTCATACACTAAGTCACCAATTAGCTTATCTAATCCCTCCATTAGCCATATAATCACACTTCACATTTTTCTCTTAGTTAGTAATTAATTTACCCATTAACTTTTAACTTATGGCCAATATTTCCATTCTATCAATTTTCCATCAATTATGACATATTATATGATATTGTCACAAATACACATTAATTCCACTTTAATCCATGATTACATTCTCAATAATTCTCATTAGCCCTTAATCAAAATTTGGGTGTTACACATGTGTATTTTTGCATCTCCGAAAAACATATGATGCTGAGCATTCTTTTGGTAAAAGCTCATAAATACATTTGCACCTTAACCCTATTATTTTCTACTATTTAGTCCTTCTACATAATTCCAGTTTTCAAGTCCTCTCGAGTGAATTTTAATTATTTGAAAACCTATTATGAATTGTTTTATTAAAACTAATTTAATACGATAGGAGAAAATATTAATAACTAGAAAAAGATATATAAATATATTATGAATTTAAAAATTATTAAATAATATTTTTTTGTTATTATAATCAAATTTAAAATAGGGAAAATCCCTATAAAATACCGCTGAAATTGCAAAATTTTGTTTCAGTGTAGCGAATTCCAAAAATCCGAATTAGTCCTGTGTTAGTACACAATGAACAGTGTTGGGTGGCAAAAGACGATTTTGTCCTTCAGCCCTTATTCTCACCACTTTTAGAATAACAATACGAGCTTTTTAATTAACAATTCTGGATTCTTGATTAACAACTCTGCTTTATTCTTTTACATATTCGCATCTCCCAAATATAGTGTTGTTAATGTAAAAAATGGTGTTGTTAATAAAGAAAGAGGTGTTGTTATTGGCCCTGAAACTTAAATTACGAAGTTGTGAAATAAGAAATGAGAGTTGTTAATGTAGAATATGGTGTTGTTATTGTGAAAGTAAAAAGATGAAACTAGAGTTGTTAATCAAGAATTCAAAGTTATTAATTGAGAGGCTCGTGTTGTTATTCTGAAAGTGGCGAGAATGAGGGCTGAAGGGCAAAATTGTCTTTTGGCACCCTGCACTGTTCATTCCGTACTGACACAGGACTAATTTGGGTTTTTGGAATTCGTTGCACTAAAACGGAATTTTGCAATTTTGGTGGTATGTTATAGGGATTTTCCCTTTAAAATAATTTTTAAGTTTGATAAAATATCTAAACAATAAGATTAACAGATAGGATCTTTGAGAGAATGAAGCGCATAATTAAAATGCATTATATGAGTTGATTTAAAAATTATTGTAAACTTAAGAGATTAAATACAAAATTCCCTCAGGCCCAAAAAAATACAAAATTTCCCGAAGGTTAAAAATATTACAAATTTTCCCCCATAAAAGAACTTTTCAAGTTTCAACTTTTCATATATTGCTCGGGGCAAAAACCTAATATACTAAGTGCATGTTTGTTTAAGCTTTTTGCACAGTAAATAAGCCCTTATTACGCAAGCCGAGAAAAAACTCCTCTCACATACTTACCTCGTATACTGTGAATCACGAATTATAAGCACTTATTGCCCAAAAATAAACTATTCCAAACGCACACTAATTCTACTGCAAAAATTATCCTTTAGAACTTTTTCAATATATTGCGCGGCCCAAAAACAGGGGCGTTTCACACAGGAATCGCAGGAAAGGGTTGTTGCCGTGTTAATTCCTCATTCCTCAGTTCGTAAATTCGTGGGGAGATAGTGAAAGGGGTAGCGGAGGTGTGGCGTTTTCTCCAGCGAGCATCGTGGAGCCTGGAGAGCTTGGACGATTGTGTTTCTACTTCAATGCTTCGCAATCCAGTTCACTAGTTGATTAGGGCCGAACCACAAATATTACCTTACTGGCCGCCATGGCTCTCCCAATCGGGAAGCTCACCATTCTCGTTGGTGCAGGTTTGCTCTTATTTTCATATTCGTTGTCTATTTCTGTTTTATTGCCGATTCACTTTTATTGAGAATCTGTCCCGATTTACGGTTTGTTGATGAAACTAGCATTTGCTTCTAATTATTTTGGATGGCTGTTAATTTTCGTTCGTTGGTATCATGCGGCCAATGACAGACTATGTCCGTGTGAAATTTGTGTGAGCTGAGGGATTAGTTTAAAGCACCATCTACGCTGAAGTTTAGCTAGTTGAATTTCAGTTTTCTACTTTCTTGATGGTGTTGACTTTAAGTAGTAGCTTTGTTAATTTATGTCGATTTTTGTTTTTGAGGTGGCATGTCTTGGCTCAATTTTTTGAACCTCATTTATTCTGTAATACTGTTGATCACATAAGCCTCTTAGCGTAGTGTGCCTTATGCCTTTGATGAAAGCCTGACTGATCAGTTGAAGTCCTTTTTAGGTATTGTTGGTTCAGTACTTGCCAAAGAAGGGCGAATTCCAGATGTCTCTAGTCTTGTCTCAGGTGCTTTCAAGGTAAATTTTTGCCATTTTTATTCTGAAAGCAAGGCAATAAACATAGCCATGCATATAGTCGTTATGTCTAATGAAATATGTAAAATTGTACTATGTAATGATAATATTGCTTTTAGTTGCCCACCATGCTAATGAATTTTCTCCTTTTATGTATCTCATATTTATATCTTGAATGGCCTACATGTGAGACCATTTGAATTTTGGTAGAAAAGTTGATCTTTCATATAGTAGAAACTAGAAACATTTGAAGTAATAGGCTCTTAATCTGAATGTAGAACTTTGTCTGTGCATTTCAATAGATTAGTAGTAGACCTAACAGTAAACCTGACAAAAACATCTGAGGTGTAACATTAGTAAATGGATTTAACCCCCTTCAGCAGTAGAATTCTCAAAAATATCTTTATATTTATTCAAGTCAAAGTTTCAATAGCATGACCTGTTACAGAGGTGTCAATAAGCATGCTTGTTTTTAAATAACATAAGATGCTAATGGAAGTTTTCCATATCGAACCAATGACTTACAGCTACTGAGTTTTGACCTTATGCTCTTAGAAGGCTAGAAGTATAGTTACATATTCCTTTTAATTGTATTGTGCCTTAAAATATGACATTTTTAATCATTCTAGTTGTTAGTATATTTTGGTGGTTGGGTATCACATATAATTATGATGTCTAGATATATTTGTCTTCATAAAGGGTATGGTGTGCTGATTCTAGAATGTTATTTTTGTGGAACACAGATTTTTTTGAAGCAAAATAGAAGTAATGAGTCTGCTCCAGCTGTTAAAAAGCCACCAAATGAAGCTTTGATGGCTCAGGTTTGTATTTTGGTGTCAATTATTGCATTGATACTTTGATAGCGTTGTTAGATCTTATTATATTCAATTGGACAAATTGTTGACTCATGCTCATACAATCCCTTATGTTGGAACTCTTTTATTATTTGGTGTTATATAGTCCATGTGAACTGTTAGGATGATTGGGAATTTGGGACAGTGAAAACATGGTCATCTATTAGTTCAGTTTTGGGAGACAAATCTTTGTTGATGCCTGTACCCTGGAGAATCCTGTACTTGTGGTTTCAGAATAAAAAAACAAAGTGCCAGTGGCTCTTTCATAATTTTAAATTGTTCATTTTCACATGCACTTATATGTATAAACTACAGTTTCTTGTTTAGAGCACAAAAAGAGCATGCTTAAGAGCCAATTGTGATATATCCATAATTTGGTTAAAACAACAATGGCAAGAGTACATTGAAACTTAATCTGCAAGTATTTTTTGTTTAATACATATTTTATCTTCTCAACCTTCTTTCTATATGCAATCATGTATAAGTTAATTCCTTGCACTTTATTCAGAACCGTCATCATCATGTTTCAAGCAGGTCAAGAAAACTTGCTGGATGGCACTGTCTTATATAATTTCTTTTGTTAAACCATGCAATAGCAATTGGGGGTGTGTATGGGAAGGGCTGGGCTGGGGATCGTTCTAGCCATGAATTGGCTTGGTGATTTCTGGCAGGTTTTGTCACGGCTCAGCCTGACTTGGCATCAACTGCTTGCTGAGTTCCTTCACTAGTGCTGGTGATTGGTGAACAGTCAAGACAAGGAGGAGGAGGATTTAGAAGGGAAATATGAAGGGACTTGTAAGAATACAAGAATTATTCGAGAATCTGATGTAACCCAAACTGAAATATCAGCTAAAAACCATCAGAATCTAAGATTCATATCACATGTCTAAGATTCAAAAAATCAAAATAGACATAATCATATCACAAAATTAAAAAATACCAAAAAAAGTATCACAAAATCATGAGAGTCCAATAATGTACCATAGAACAGATCTGAGAGAAAGAAGATTATGGAAGAGATTGATGAGGCGATTTGCTGTCATTGAAGAAGGAAGAATATCGTGCCATGTGAAGGTCGTTGAACATTGAGAGATGGAAGAATATTTTGGAGAAGATGAGAAAGAGATGCCATCGAGTATTTGGAAGGCGAAAGGGACTCCATTCAACAACTTAGGACTCTATTAAGCATTAACCTAAAATTTTTTTAATATATATATATTTTTTAATTATGCAAGCTGGTCTGGGTTAGCCAAACCCATGGATTCAACTCACAACCCATCTAACCTAGTATTTACAAGCTTAATAGATGTTGGGCCAGGCCTGGTTCCTAAGGCCTATCAGGTTATGCACACTCCTATATAGCATACATTATGCTAAGTGGACGTATATAGCTACAGCCTATTCATAGTTTTGCAATTTTTGAAGAATATGCATGGTGATTGGACAGTACTTCAAATTGTATACAGTTTTGGCACTATTAGCAAAGTAATTATCCTCACTTTCTATTCATTCTTTAAAAGGATAATATTTTTGCTTTCTTAAAGTGTTAGAAGTGTTATGTCAAATATTTGGACTAGAAAACAAATACTTTTTTTAATAAATACATAGTTATATGAGTGTCTGCTAATGCCAATACAATACCAAAGTCTTACTTTCACAATTTTCTTGGAAGCTTGTAAAATATTGTAAATCCTGATGAAGCTTTCAATTTACAGGTTAACAGCCTTCGTCAGGAATTACAACTTCTTGCTAGAGATAGAACAATCACCATTGTAAATGCTAGTGGATCAGGTTCTGGTTATCTGCCTTCTTTCACACATTAATGGATGCTTTTCGTTTTTGTTTGTTTGTAGTTCATGCTATTTATTACATTATCATGCTCTTTTGCAACATTTGGAATTAATAGTTTTAATTATAGGGGCTATACTATCCTGATATGATATTTTATTTTTTCTATTTTCGCCCACAGTTTGCAGTATCTGCTTACTAGCTTTTGAAATGCTCAGGTGCAGGAAAATATGGTACAGTAATTATTATTGTGGTGGTGGGATATGGCTACATTTGGTGGAAGGTAATAATATCCTTCGTTTTGGTTGGCAGAATAATCAATTGAGCTAACAACCAAATGTTTTGAACTTTTACTAATCCCTTTGTTGAGATTTGTTCAAATGAAAGTAGTGGCGGACTGTATGGGTTTTTATGATTGCTCCCTAAATGGTTGGAACAGTCCAATTTAAAATGTAACATAACATAATTGCAATTATAGTAGGCTTCGTTGTCTATCTTGAGCTCTAGTAATAATTTTGTGAAATATTTTAGCATAATGCGTAACTGATGAGATTGAATTAATGGGTGTGTTTTAGTATAATTTATACTAAATTTGGATGGTAAAAACAGTCAGATATTTGTAATGGTTTAAATGTATAAAACAACCTTCCTATCTGGAATTCTGTTATACACAGTTTTCTACCAGTAGGCTTTATAAATGTTCGCACCATCCAGTTGGTTGAGTTATATGGCTGTTGCATTTTTTCAGGGGTGGAAACTTCCAGATTTTATGTTTGCAACAAGGCGTAGTTTATCTGATGCTTGCTCAAGTATAGGTAATCAGCTGGGGAAGGTTTATGAATCAATTGAGGTAAGCCTTTTTATGCTATAGGTTGCGAATCTTAGATTGTTGTAAAACTATTGTTTTCTTTCATTGCTGAGATTAAGTGATTACTTTTTTTAATGGTAATGAAATTAAGTGATTGTCTGGATCAACTTATTTCAAGTGATTTTTGCGTTGTATGATGCAACAATGTGAGAGAAGTTTTGACTCGGAAAGCATAAAAATACTTATTTCAAGTGCTCCCAAACAAGCACTGAATGACAACTTTCTATTAGCTAGAGATGACCACGTCCAAAAAGTTTTTAAAACCACATCATTATTAGTTATCTTCGTAGATGTTACCCTTTATGTATTGTTTATGGGAAGCATAGTTTTTCTGGGTATATGTTAACTAATGGCACACTGTAAAATTACTTGTGTTAAATCTTGCATGTGGAAATAAAATCTAGTTGGTAAGACATTCTTCGAAGACTTAAAATTGTGTCGTAGGTAAATATGCATGACAAATAAAATTTGACACTGAAAGAGGGAATACTGTTTTGATTTCTAATTTACAATTAGTCCTTGCACATTACTAGTATCGTAATACTTAGTTATATTTTAATAATAGCATTACAAAATCGTACACCTCATTTTTTTGTGAAGCCTTGGTCTTGGTGTATTGATCTTTATCACTTGAATATTTCCTTTGATAGCGTCAGTGCATGACTGCATTTATCTATTTATGGTTATGATAGGATTTGCTAGAAAGGTTTATTATTTAAGCTGAAGCATTATTATATTTCAAATAATGTCAAGAAGGGTTAGATGAAATATACACATTAATTTTGCACTCTTATGTGTAAATGAGCTTTTAAAAGTAGTGTTTCTGGCTTGAAATTATAAGATATCGTCTAACTTGTTCTGTATCAGAAATTTGGAATGATTTTGATGATATTTTAACTTTTGAATAGCTTTTCACTCATTTGCAATGGTTTCAGGAGGCCAAGAAGAAGTTATCTGCAAGAATAAATCGCCTGGATAGCAGTTTAGATGAGTGTGCTGCTCTTACTGAAAATACAAGGGTGGAGGTAAGGGAAGAATTTAGAAGTTATGCTTTTAGCTTATTGGTCATTGATAATTGTGTATATTTTATTGTAGATCTCTGAAATACAACGGGAGACAGATACAATATGTGGGGATTTTTCACATGTTCGAGTTGCAGTTCGTGTTCTGGTGAATCAATTGCAGCAATTCTTTTTTTTTTTTTTTCGGGTTCTTGCTGGCTGTGTAACTCTGTAATTTTTTCTTTTGCTTGTCAGGAATCCAAAATAAAAGAAATAGAGGGGAAGCAGGTATTATCATGTTACATGTAAATTTTGTGAATTATGAGGTGGATTTTCTGTTGTTTGTATTTAACAGGATTGATTTTATTTACTATTGACGATTTAGTGCTTATTTCTATCTTAGGCATCCACAACTGATAGAGTAACTGAATTGTGTCAAATTGCGGTTAACATGGAGAATAGCAGACCCCCAGAGCGCATTCAGGCATGGGCTGAATGATCTTTATGAATGGATTATCTTCACTTGGCTTGGCCTCAAAACTTGAACTTTGTTTTTTCTTTCTGATACTAATGTATGAAGTTTTAATAATGCAGGCATCTTCCTCCAGTTCTTCTAGGCCAGCTCTTGATTTACCACCAGTTTCACCCAGCTCCAGGGTAAGGATTATGTTTTCTGGGCTAATTAATTATTGCATACTTGCAATCATGCTCTCAAAAAAACACTGTTGGAAATTAGTGAAAGTATTTGTCTCTGTGCTTCCAAGTTTTGCTGAAAGTATTTAACTTTGTTACCTGATTTTTACAGGCATTACCATCAAGTTCTTCAAGGCTATCTCTAGAGCAACCATCCATCACACCCTCATCAAGGGTAATTTTTATTGTAATCCTAGACGTTGACCTGCATAAGATATCTAGGAACTATAGTTCATGTTAGTACTTGTGTGACATGATTTCCTGGAAATCTAGTGTATTTTACTTTATTTACTTGATGGGTAGTGCAATTGAGAATCTTACAATCGCATATCTGAAAGCTAGAGCTCAATGAAACCCCATTGTTTATTGCCCATAAATAAGAATTTATTCCATTATCTGCTTTTGTTAGCTGGTTATTAGTTGTTGGGTTTTATCTTTTACAAAGAACTATGTACTTTAACAGACTGGATCCTTGCCTCTAAATTTGTCAGCTGATCCGACATCTCCCTCATATTCTGCTGGACAATACCAGGTTTGTGAGCCATTTTGATTTACTGGACTTGGCTATGTTTTCAGACAGTTCTTGTTCGTTATTGTTGAATAATCTGTGTTACAAACTTCCCTGCCCGTGTTTAGTTTATCAAACCTGTTTTTGCTAGATAAACAGCTCTTTCATACCACTTGTGGCCTTGGTCTGAACTGCCTTTCTGGGAATAATTACAATTTCTCTTCCCTTAATCTTTTCATTACTCCACTGCCCTCAACAGAATGCTGTCCTGGAAGTGTCTTAAGTGTCATTCCCTGCTTTCATATTTTTAAAATTGTTCATTTATCAATCTTCCTTTCAGGAGAGCAATGGAAATTCAGACGCGATCAATTCCCCTAGAAGTCCTGCAGGTTCTTGCAGGACACTTCCTATAGAGGACAAAGCCTCCAATGGTTCTAGTTATGGCTTGTTTGGGCGATTTCCATTTCTTTCAAGAACGCGTAGTGCGACAGATGCAGCATCGCAACAAACTCGTTCCAGTGCTGTCTAAACCTGGTTTTTCCTTTCAAGTTCATCAATACGGATGTACCCAGGTAGACCAACGGACCTTACTCTGGGTGGAATGTCTTCACCAATTGGTGTGGCTTCTCGGAGGTTTCCTATTCAAGTTCTGCCCAATAAGGTCTGATTAAAAGTAACTGGGCAGTGATTTTTGTAGAGAATTCTTAATTTACTGTTTTAGTAGGATTAAACGAAAATCATTAGTTGGACCGATTCTTGTTGGTGACTTTTGGAAGAGCAACGGAAGGTTAAGTGGCCGTTGAACCGTTACAGACTCATTTATGCACCATACTACCATTATCAATATAGTACAGGCTTTTATAACCCCTGGTTCTAAATTTAAACGAACTGCTTGAGGGGTTTTCCCCTAATTTTGGTTGTATGCTGAATCTACTTTTTAGGTACTGGCTGGGATAAACATGCTTAAATCCCATTGTAATGGGCATATACTGTTATCTTGTAGTTTTGCAATAAAGAAATTAATCTTGGATTACTGTTTACCGTTTGAATTTTCTTATCAATGTCTAAAACTGTTTTCTTCTTTTCCCGGTAACATCATTTTGAATTGCAATACATTTGGCAACTAGTCTCAATTAGCATCAGTTCTGTATTATTGTGTTCGAGTGTTTCTTTGGCGCATCTATGGGCTGCTGTGTAATCACTGTGACACTTTAGAAAGATTGGTGCTAACGAGTGTTTGGGCGTTTGGGGTGGCAGACCAATTTGCGTGTGTTGAACACAAGCCGAAAGGTAGCTTTTGCGTTTTGCATTGAGACTAAGGATTTAAAGACTAACAGTTTCGTCTGGAGTTTGTTTTGTGAGTGAGTCCGTCAATGTAATATTATCTCCGCTAATGGTTTGAAACTGGACATGTCATTTCTAATTGATGATATTCTTGATCTTGGAAATTACGTCCCAATCTTTCTTCATTTGCGGATGGCTTGGGAAGGGTCACATCTTGGAATTTTGTTTCCAGCACCCTGATCCCATGCTCTCTTTAGCCCATCTAGCACCCCCATAATTTTGCTGTAAAATGATCCCCTCCTTCCAAATTGAGTACAAAGCCTTTAACCAGAGAACCGCCTTTTGATTACAAGATGCCACCACACGCTGCTTTGACAGAAGCGGCGGAAAAGGCACCATCGACATCAAATGCTGCACGTTTAATCTCACCCCAATGAGTTTACTTTATGTATGCGTCATGTCCTTAGCCAGAACAAACGCAAATACGGTAAGCATGGACCATTACAATCACTATTCTAATATTCATTATTCAAACCACTTGTGGGTTGTCTTCCAGGCATTTATGATAAAAATTAATGCTTTTAAAATCTTACATGAGTTCATTTTCTTGCATCCGATTTTAAGCAATATTATGAGTTGCTTTTTAACATTTTCAATAGTGCTTTTCAATTTTTTCAGTAGTCATTTTAGATATTTTCTTGATTTATCTTTGAATTTTTCAACCCTAATCTTTAACTATTTTTGTCCTAAAAGCATGAAAAATAAGTATTGAAAATAATTAAGATGACTACTGAAAATTTGGAAAGCTTTTACTTTGTGCTGAAAATAATTAAATATGAGGTTTTAAAATATGAAAGATAAGTTTACAAAATATTTAAGATGACTATTAAAAATTGAAAACTAATTATTAAAAATGTTAAAGATAAATACTAAAAACATGAGAGATGAGTACAAAAAATTGAAAAAAAAAAAGAGAAATAGAAAAATTAACTCAGAAAACAGTTCAAGTGCCTAAATTCTCGCAAAAAACTACTTTAAAATATTGAGTATTATTAAAAAAAATATTTTATGGTGCAAGATGTACATATACTTATTAGACTTTTAAGAGAGTTAATGATGAGTTTAAATCTGATCATTAAAAATATTTTAAGGGCAAATTTTCTGCTAAAAAAGATATTTTAAGGATAAAATTGCACTACAAAATACTTTAGGATATTATATGTATTTGAAAAAAAAAAAAAAAGCTTCACAGTATTGGATGAATCTTAACCCTTCGTTAATTAATCTTTTATCAACAATTGTATATTTTTATTTCATACAAATAAACTTAGCTTAGTACCCTGTAACAATTTTATTCGCGCATTAAAGATTGTTTAGTTCGCTATTTAAAATTTAGAATTTAAAATTTCAAATACATCTAATTCAGATTCAGATTTTAATTTCAAATGTCAAACTTATTATTTATTATAATGGTCGATGATTGGTCATTCTGTCATTTGTTTCACTCACTCCATTTTATTTGTGAAAAAAGTTATACTTTCCAAAATATTCAATTTAGGAAAAAAAATATATTCGTTTTAACTGTCTTCTTTCAAAATCAAATTTCATCCAATTTATTTTCATTTAATTCCATTTACTTCTATTTTGGTATATATGTAATTTATGTCAACACCCGTTTCTATTTTGATATGCGCAGGGCAATAATGAACAAGTTCTATAGGCAAACAGAACAGTACAGTTATACTGATAATAAGTATTTGTTTACAGACAGTCTTTAACAGAGCAGAATTTGTTTACAGACAGTCTTTAACAGAGCAGAAGTCGATAATAATGACAAATATGTACAGAATGTCCCAAAACTATTTCACATACAGACTATATATAACCATTGTATTTATCTTCGGAAATGTGTCTGTCAGTTTCCCTTCTCTGCATCCTTGGCTTTCGAGCCGCTGGCACCTGCTGAGACATTTTGATTAGAAAAAGGGGTGAGATTCCAAGGAATCTCAGTAGAAACATACGATCAATACATAAAATGCGAAAATTAAATATGCAATGCACCGTATCAAGTAAAATAAAAATTCATATAATCCTTGTGTGTACACAAAATTGAGGGCCAACTAACCCGTTGAAACCCCTACATGTACCTTAGCTGAGTCCTTGACTACAGCTAGGTAAGACTAGTGTACCTCAGCTAGGTCCTAGACCATAGCTAGGTAATGTGCCTCCAGCACGTGTTCAGATCACAAAATACAGTAACACACATCATACAAATAGTCACATAGTATATGAGAGATAGTAGTCCCTACCTTAACCTCTTTCCTGTCTTAAAGGGTCCGCCTCGTAAAACGTGTCAACTATAGGCGTCCAACTCGGTCCTAAAACATCAAATGTACAAGAAATAGGTTATAACCTATCCAAGTATCATTTTAGACACTTCCATAGTGTTTCTTGTGGTTATATTAGCCTATGGTGAAAATTTACCAAAATGCCCCCAGGACCTCGGCCAGGCCTCGCCGTACCCGGCCCGATGGCATGTTTTTCCAAATTTTTGAATAGGGCTATCCTGACATATTTTCGTTCAATGAATCCATTTCCGGACACAAAATTACCAAATTCAATGTCAAATTACGAAATTGCCCTTGGCAGCCCTACTTTTAGGGTTTTAGGGGCGTTTCCGTAATTATGCTTTCTCAGCCTTTTATGAAAAAGTGTCCAACTGTAACCCCACCTAATTTTCCCCCCTGAACCCAATGGAACCATCAAATCATTGAAAATCCAACTCTAAGGCCCTCAAACATTCCTGGCCGAAATAATGGTGTTCTCCGGGAAAAATCGGGGTTTTACGATTTCGACTCCGTAAACACGTTCCTTTCTACTCCTAACCACTTTATTAACCATCTAATTGAGTTGTAACAACCATTTGAACTAAAAATTGGGCAGCATAACTCTTAGGCACATACTTTTCCAAAATTTAAAACCAATGGCAATCCGGCGAAATTTCACCGATTAAATTGCCCACAGCAGCCAGAATAGTTAATATACGAAGGTTTGGAAGTTACCTCAAGCTCCCACAAGCTTTTCCCAAAAATGGCTGAAAACCCTAACTTTTAGAACACCAAATTTGAGCTTTCCAAACCTTAAAGAACCAAGAGGAGTAGTTTAGAGTCAGAGTTATACGCGTTAGGAGTTAAATCGTCGGAGAAATCGACTTACCTTGTGATTTTTCTTCCCCTTTCTCTCTCTACAATTCCAAACGTTCTCACACTATGTTTCAGGTCTGTTTCTCATGGAAATAGCAGCTGAATGAGAAAGATGAAATTATATTCTAATATCTCATAATATTATAATACTTTGTTTAATTTTCCAAAATTGCTAAAATCCAATTTTATGTACATAACTTCCTACATTCACGTAACCATGCCATCATGTCCAACCAATATTTCCTTCTTTATGCCACATGTAGGAGACACCTAGGGGTCCCTCCCTATGGTCTCAAATGGCTTCACAACTTGTCCAGGTTACATATACATGTAAAGTCTCAATTTTGGTCAAAATTGCACTTTTTGCTCAAATTTTCCATAAATTCATATTAAATTGACCAAAATATTCTAAATATATTTTTAACATTTATTGTCCTTAATTAATTGAAATTAACTTCAATTAATTGGAAAATAATTTATTTTGTGCTATTTTGGCAAAATTATGATTTTGCCATTACCTTTCCAATCCAATTTAATGTTACAAAAGGTTTTATATAATAAACAAAAAGGTTTGAATAAAGTAACCAAGCTCTTAGTGGTAGGCAAGAATCATTACTCGAGGGATCACTCAAGTAATGTGTGAGAAATTGTTCCAAAAGCTTTCTGCCAAAAATTGCATGTTATTACTCAGAGATTAGTCGAGTAATCTGAAAAGAAATTGAAGCATTACTCAAGGGATCAGTCGAGTAATTAGAGAAGAAATGATGCAATAATTCTCAGCTAAGAAATGAGTGACATTACTCAAGGGATCACTCGAGTAATCAGGTAAGTAAAGAAGCAATTACTCTCAGCCAAGATTTGGATCACATTACTCGAGGGATCACTCAAGTAATCAGAAAAGAATTTGAAGTATTACTTGAGGGATCACTTGAGTAATCAGAGAAGAAAAGATAGACTTAGTCGAGGGATCACTCGAGTAATCAAGTCTATCAAGTTTTGTAAAATGAATTACTCAATGAATTACTTGAGTAATCTAGTCAGAAAACATTGGCTTACTCTCTGACTTATTTTGAAAGGGATTACTTGTGGGGTACTCGAGTATTGTACCTCGACGCCTCGAGTAACCACTAGAGTAATCATATCCAAAATCTTACTCTTAATCTGTTGTTCATTGAATTATTATCCATATGATTAATCTATCATTGTATTAGTTTCCTAAGTGTATTTGCATAGAAATAATGAAGAGATCATGCATTGAGAGAAAAGTCAAACATATCGTCCGCAACATCCGAAATGCTCACCTACCACAAACGGCTAGTTTTCAAATTTGAAGAACGGTCAAACAAAGCTACGCTACTCTAACAGATATGTTGAAATGGTTCCAACAGCTATTACAAATTCAACTATAAATATGGGAACATTCAATAAACAACATAACACAACAACTGAAAACACATGAACATACATCGATCAACATATTCCTAGTGCTCTTTTTTCTTATATTCACTCTTTGTACTTTAGTGATTATGTTTTTGCCCTATGAGAGAGATTTTCATTACAAACTCAATATCAGTTATTGAGAAAACTTAAGGTTGTGGAACTTTGAGTTGGGGATTTGATTACAACGTGTAAGAGGGAGAAGTGTTCAAGTGAAGGAACTTGCTATGTACTGAGTTGCCAAGAACCCACTAAATCTTGGAAGATATAGTGAAACTCTCAAAGAAGCTCTGAGGACTGGATGTAGGTCAAAGTGGTTGTGGCCAAACTAATATAATTCTTGGTGTGCACTTTGGTGATATTTCTCCTAGCTCTTAACTGCTTTACATCCTCAGTCAATTTTTATATACGAAACGACTTTTCTGTAGTCACCCAATTCACTCCCCTTTTGGGTGAGACGCTTACACAAACACACTGACACAATAACATTGTCACTATCCACCTTAACTAACTACACCACTTGTAGGATGCCAGGTAGGGCTAATATACATACATGTTAAACTAATACAATAAGCAGGAGTGCAAACAAACATAATAAGGAGTATAATATTATCGATTTATATGCCTCAGACAATGTTTACTCATAATGCAACATACCGTATTACAAAATGTCATAATGCAATTATTACTCTTTATCTTTAATTAGCCCCAAACCATCCTTATATCCTCCTTATTTCCTTCGACTGAACCTATGGGCTAAGTACATTCCATGATACTGGTTACTCTTATGAGCTCTCCACAAGTGTGATATAGATCGGCCAAAGTACTATAGAGCACACAAGGGACCATGGGTTCCTCCAGTAGGGTTACTTGCTTGGGGAATACTGCCTGAGCTCCAAGAATGCTACCCAAAAGCCCCTAGAGTATTATATCAAGGAATGCTGATGTAATATCCCAAATTTTAGGACTAGATGCTTGAGATTAAGTCTAAATCAAGTGGACTGCTAAGCCTCAATTTAGCAAGAGTCCCAAGAATGTCCAAGAGCTGTAATGAAAATTTTTAGACTAATTTGGAATAAACTATGGGACTTAGTTCCAATTAGTTAAAGGAAAGTACACAATTTCTTTATCTAAAGTCAAATAGGATTTAAAGCCTAGCTTGGATCCAAAAAGAGAGGGAATGAAATCTTGGAAGATGGAAGATAAACAAAAGAAAAGAGCTAATGGTAATCCAATTAATGTTGTCATGATCAAGGGCAAAAGAGACACTTGCCATTTGATCTTGAGGTTAAAATTGGAAACCAAGATGAAAGGTTAGGATTTGCTCTTGAAAAGCAAGAGTAATCATAAGGATGAAAACAAAAATTAAGTTCCTCCTCTTATGTGGTTAAAAACATCTAAGGGCTTAATAGGAAGAAAGAAAGGTTTGGTCAAAGTTTCAAACCCACTTTTGAAGAAGACCAAAGTCAAATTTAAGCACATACACCTTTAGGAATTTGGTCAATATTTCCTTCCTTCTTTTGTAATATCTCGAATTTTGGGACTGGAAGCTTGAGAATAAGCCTGAATCAAGTGGACTACTAAGCCCCAGTTTAGCAAGAGTCCTAAGGATGTAAACTTTGCTGCTGGTGTATTTTTTCCTGTATGACAGTCTAGTTGTGTGATATTTTTGAATAGGAAAATGATTTCTAATACTTATGATATTTTTCAGAATGAAAGTAGACATATCAAACTTTAATTTAATAGTTCATATAGGTCATTAGGAGTTGTGCACTAAGAGTTATGTATTTTTGAAGTTAGCCTAGTGAAACTAAAAGGATTTTGTGACAGTGTCCAATAAATGATAATTCTAGGAATGATGTGCGACTAGTTGGCTAAGGAACATATTTTTCCATAAAACTATACTTAATAAGGGTCAAATAGCCTTTAGAATGACAACAATTAGACATATATACATAAAGATATAAATTTCCAAAGTTTGATGAAAATTCTGCTAGCTTGTACGAAAATCACAGAATGTAAGGGCAAAATGGTAATTTTCCATATTAAACAATAGACAATTATTTTCCCTTGATTATTTACTAATTTTTGTCAAAAAAGAGATAAAGGAAGGGAAAAATAATTGAGTGGGGATTTATTAGTATGTGGAGCAATTTTTGGCAATGGTTAAAAGAATAAAATATATGATGACACTAGGCCAACAATTGCAACTCTAATTGAATATATGTGGAGGAGGAATTAAGTTAGTTGAAGGCCTAATATTACTCCCTCCTAACATGTATTTTCATCCAAGTTATTTGGGAAGGGAAAAAGATGATAATCTATACTAATTTGGCATGTGTTCATTTAACAATAAAATACAATAAATGAGAAGGATGAAGGAGGATATTTTTATGAGGCCTCTTCTCTTTCTCTTTTCTTCATATTTGGCTAGCTGAACCAAAATAGAGAGATAGAGAGAGAGAGAGAGAGAGAGAGAGAGAGAGAGAGAGACAATTGGACAAAGTTGAAAGCTCAAGAACAACAAGTACTAGGGTTTAAGCAAAATCCAAGGTAAGATGATGAAAACTCAAGTGTTCTGGTATGCTAATTCATGGAAAACCTCCTCTAACCTTCATTTCTTCATGAACATGGTTGTAGCAAGCAAAATCAAGAGAGAAGAGAAAGAGAGAGAGAGGGTAGAGGAATGTAGAGAGAGAAATTTTGAAAATCAAGAGGTAATCTCCAAAACTTTGATCCTCTTGCCTTATGTGTTGTTGTTGTGGTTGTTGTTGTTGTGTTTGGCTTGGATTTGGTTGTTTTGAAAAAATGGAAAGACGAAACCCTCAGGGGTCATGCTATCAAAATTTCCATGAATCATGTGTATTAAGTGTTTAAATGATCAATCATATGATTAGGACTGGAAAGGAAGGTGTTTGTGGCTTAATTGCATGAAAACATGTTTTTCCCTTTTTCCTTCTATTGTTTCGGCTAGAAGTAGAACCTAGAGATAGAGTTGAAATTTCAAAATTTTAATAGTTCTATTGGATTTAAAAGGGAAAATTGTGTAGGAATACATGTGTTCATGACTTTTGGAAATTTGTATGCAAATATAGAATTTATTGAAGTTAAGGGGAAATGCTGCTTGATTTGTTTCACTTGAGGCAGTCTGATTTTGCAATAAATTTCATTAGTCAAACCTTTTCCAAATAATATGAAATTTGGTAGGAGTAAAGTAAAGATGTAGAGCTTTAATTTTGTAGGTGTATCATGATTTTTGAACTAGTGTACTAAAAGATATGAATTTTCAAAGTTGTGCCTTATTTCTGGAATGCAATTTAGAATAGCGAAAGTTTGGCTAATTTCTAGGGAAAATGTGATAATAGTGCCTTGGTATTTTTCCATGAAAATAAACTTAGAGAGCTATACATAGGCTTTAGAGCCAGTCAATTCAGAATTTCCTAAAATTAATTAAGATTTTCCTAACTAGACTGAAAATCTACTAGTTTTCTGAAAAATAAAGAAACTGCACTATACAAAGTTGTACTGTGCAAATATTGTTGAAAATATGATAGGTAACCAATAAACTATGATTAAAGGCAGTAATAGTTCAAGTAATAACCAGTTACTTGTAACTCTAATTTTTTAGTAATTTACAATCGCCCGAGCAAGATCAAAGGTATTGAAGACACAAGTGGAGCAGGAAAGGGCAATTCCAGGTAGTAACTCTTTCTTCTATGCATTATGTGATTATTGTATGTTTGTGTATGCCATCTTTAGTAACATCAGCACAATGTCTTGGACATGTATATTAGCTTAGTTATAGTATGGGACCCAATGGAGGCGCAGAGTAAGCCAGGGTTGTAAACAGTCATTTGGCCTTAGATAGTATGCACACAAAATTCTATCATTTTACATAACATGGCGGATGGCATATTTATTTTCACATCGTATATGTCTGATTTTATGTTACTACTGAGATTCCTTGAATCACACCCTTTCTATAAATGTAAAAAGTTTCCAGCAATAGACAGTGGCTCAAAGAGCAGAATCATAATTACTGGCAACAAAAGGTTCCGGACAAGCACAAGAGGAGATATTGGTTATTTGAAGATCTTTTATTTTTTTAAGGCCTATAATTATTATGTTTGAACCCTTATGGGGAACTTCTATAATATAACCAATCAATATTATTTCAATAATATCATAATATTTTTGCTATTCCTATGTGCCTATTAAACTGTGAAATTGCTACTCTGATTAATATCGATAATAAGTGGTATGTAAGTCAAGGTCTTACATCTTTCTTAGCATTTTAGCCAAGTCATAATAAGAGAAAGGAAAAGAATGCAATTAATACACTTCCCTACCTTTTTATGGGCAAGACACAAATAAAGGAAGGGAGAAAGAAAAGTCAACTTGTTCTCATCCTTATTTAACTTAAGGTTGGTCAAGAAATACCAAGGAAAGGGAGAAAGATTGGTCAACACAATTTCCTTCCCTTTTTGACAATAGAGTCAGTCAATGAGAAGAGAGAGAGAAGGAGTGAAGCACACTTTAACCAAACCACTCTTTGGTTAATTAACTAAGTTGCTTTTTGGCAAGACACCACATGAGGTTGACACATCATCTCTCTCTCAACTCACTCTCATATTTTGGCCAACACTTTAAGAGGAAGAGGATGAAGATTTAATTAACATATTTTCTCATCCTCAAATTCTAAAAGTCAACCAGAAAAAGGGAAAATAACAGGAAAAGAAAAAGGAAAGAGAAAAGAGAAATTAAAGAAAAAAGAGGCAAAGGTAAGTGGTCTTGCTTCATTTTCACCATCATAAACCTTATTTCTAGCTCTTGAGGCATTTATAAACATTGATCCTTTCATCAAGTACTTCATTTCTATGGTTTTAGTTTATTGAAGAGAGGTGTTTTGTGCTAACTAAGTGGTGTTGAAGTTGGAGAATTCAAGAGAGAGCTATGGTAAAGCAAAAAGGTAAGCACAAGCTTTGTTTTAACCTAAGTGTCTTGAAATTTGGTTATGCTTTTGCGGAAATATTATGCTGCCCTATTTTTACTGAAAAGTAATATTAGGGTTTTAGTGAAATTAAGCACATGAACATAAGGTTAAAATAGGGTTAGGCATGATAGAATTTAGGAGATTTTCTAGCTTCCTCCTGAGTTATAGTGTAGACCCTACCCTAAACTCTTGGCCTAGGCTTCACTGTCTGTTGCTGCTACTGTGGACTAGCAAGTCGTTATGGTTGAAAGATTGCAAAAAAAAAAAAATCACTCTATTCTTCTTTATATAATGTTTTGGCCAGATCAAGAACTTGGAGAAGGAATGAGTTTTTGATGATTTTGATGGTTCCAATGATTTTAAAATACAAAATTATGTGGGATTAGCTAGTTGGCACAATTTTAGAAAGATTGGATTGAAAGGTCAAAATGTGGAATTTATGCTACTAGATTTGGGCAGTTTGTTTGGGGTATGTTTTGGTCAATCAAATTGTGTCTAAGGGCTATGAAATTTTACAGACCAATAGTACACATATATAGCTTTAATATGAGTCCTAGAATGTGTCAATTAGGAATCTAGGAAGAAAGTTGTTAAGTTTTTAAGCTAGACATTTAAAGTTGGAATGATTATGTGGCAGTGTCAATTGAGTTGTGGTTCTGGATTACTGTGCATGGAATTGGCTGAAGGAAATATTTTTCCTTAAACGTCAACTTAATGAGTGACACATAGAACTTTGAACCACTTTAATTGGATATTCCTAGAAAAAGATATGAATTTTGAAAGTTTATTGAAATTTCTGGCAGCTTGTAGCTAACATGCGA
Source organism: Inga oerstediana (assembly GCA_963210345.1). Taxonomy (NCBI): domain Eukaryota; kingdom Viridiplantae; phylum Streptophyta; class Magnoliopsida; order Fabales; family Fabaceae; genus Inga; species Inga oerstediana. Next base: position 31,734,288 of record OY723407.1, on the reverse strand, counting down.
ATTTAAGAAATTAAGGACCAAGTGTAATAAACTTGAACTCCAAGGGTAGAACTAAGCATTTTGGTCTAGTGTAAACATATTAACTTTTCATAGTATTTGTGTTATATACAATATACACAGAACCAAAACTGGATAACCAACTAAAACTCTTGATTCTTTAATATGCTTTGTGTATTTACATATCATAGTATTGGAAAGGGGTGAGATTGAAAAGAATCTTAGTAGTAAGCCTATATCAAACTTGCTTCGACAGGAGTGTTGTTTGCCAAAACAAGGATGAGTTACAACCATATGAAATTTAGCTCAGTTCACACATACTTGCCTATAGTTGCCTCTAATTGTCACATATATCAATTTATCTAGTCCTAGGCTTCATCAAAGGTTTCCAAGAAGGCAACTTTAGTCTTAAAATATAGGTTTCATACTAGCTCTACTCAAAATAAGCTTGTGGAGTTTTAGAAAAACCCACGAGTAGCACTGATAATGAAGATAGATAGGACCACATTACATGATATTCTCTAAGTTGCAATTAAGAAAGGTCCATATCACAAAGCTAAAACTAAACTATAGTGTAACAAGAAACCGAATTTAAAAAAAATTATTTAGCAACACTAGATGTTCTTAATTTTACCTCTATTTAGCTCCTTATAATTTCCTATGAGTGGAAACACTACATGAGAACTATATTAGATCTAAAAATTGGGATCATTGGAGTCTTAGAATAGCTATATCTAATGTTTCTAAGATCTCGATTTGGGATTCTAACATTTAGAACACCATTTTCTAGGAAATTCCCAAATTTACGACAGAATTCCTATTTTTCTAATAGTAGATTCAGTACATGATAAATTTTTCATACCTTAGGCCTCCAATCATCAATCCCACTGTTGAAATTTATGAAAGGGATATCCTGAACCTTCATACAAACTTCCATGATGATCCAATGGTGGATAAAGTTGCAAATGTCGATTCTTTTCTCTAGTTTGTTTTCTTTGTCCTAGAATCCCAATTATGTTTCTTCCTTTGTAACTATTAAACTCTAATGTAAATAGCTAATCTAAATATTGAATATGATAGGTTGGATGTCTTAGATGGGCTACCCAAGGTATATGTAAAAAGAAATTGTTACACCTTAATTCCAACTCACCATTCCTATATATAGACTCCGACGCCTCCCTCTTCTCCTTATTTAGTCGATGTGTGACTTTGTATTCCCCTTTTATTTTATTATTTAGTTATTTATTATTTACCACTAAATATTTCTTCATAATACTACTTAATTTTTATGATTAAAAATTTAGGATGTTACAAGTAGTGTGCACAACTAGACAACACAAACATATAAAATCGATGACATCATGGTAATAATATCAACAAGACAAGTAGTTACATATTACAAAACATTTAAAAGTTTTACAAGGAAATTCATTTCTTCAATCATGTTGAAGCTGATAAGCTACTTATAGGCATTTTTGTATTGGGTCAAAAGACAAAGGTACTTCCCTATCAATTTCTATGAGAGTGCCAATCAAATTAATTTCTGTTGTGTATTGGGTCTTGAGAAGAGAGCACATTTCTCTCAATTTTTGCAGCAGAGCTCCCATTTGTTTGTTTTCTATTATGTATTAGGTCTGGAGAAAAGGGCATATTTCTCTCACTATATGCATAAAGCACTCACTTGTTTCTCTTTCGTTATGCATTGGGTCCGGAGAGGAGGGCACATTTCTCTCAATGTCTACAATAAAGCACCCAGTTGTTTCTCTTCTGTTGTGTATCGGATTTGGAGAAGAAGGCATATTTCTGTCAATCTCTACAACAGAGTGACCATGTGTTTCTCTTTCAATGTGTAACAGGTGAGAAGAAGGCACATTTTTCTCAATCTCTACAATAGAATGGCCATTTATTTCTCTTCCTTTATGTTTGGGTGTGGAGAAAAGGGCACATTTCTCTAAATCATTGCAACAGATTGCCTAGTTGTTTTTCTTAGGTTATGTTTCTGGTTTGGAGGAAAGGGCATATTTCTCTCACTGTCTGAAATAGAGCGACCACTTGTTTCTCTTTTGTTGTGTATCGGGTCTAGGGAAAAAGGCACATTTCTCTTAATCTCTAGAACAGAATGCCTAATTGTTTCTCTTGGTTTGTGTTTCGAGTCTAGAGAAAGGGCATATTTCTCTCAATGTCTGCAACTACTTATTTCTCTTCCATTGTGTATATGGTCTAGAGAAGAAAGCACATTTCTCTCAATCTCTGCAATAGAGCACTCAGTTGTTTCTCTTCCATTGTTTATCGGGTTTAGAGAAGTGGAAACATTTCTCTCAACATCTACTACAGAGTGTCCACTAGTTTATCTTCCGTTGTGTATTGGGTCTAAAGAGGAGGGCAAAGTTCTCTCAATCCCTCTAACAGAGTGCCCAATTATTTCTCTTCTATTATACATTATGTCTAGAGAAGAGGGCACATTTCTCTCAATCTCTACAACTAATCGACCACGCGTTTCCCTTCCCTTTTTTGCCAGGTCAGGAGAAGAGGGCAAATTTCTCTCAATCTCTGCAATAAAGCGCCTACTTGTTTCTCTTCCATTGTGTATTGGGTACAGAGAAGAGGGAAAATTTCTTTCAATCTCTGCAACAGAGCAACCACATGTTTCTCTTCTATTGTGTATTAGGCTAAGAGAAGATGGTGTACTTCTCTCATTTTCTGCGATAGTGCACCCACTTGTTTCTTTTCTTAACATCACTATAAGAAGATGGAAGAAAATCTATGTGAATGATATCTTTGTCATCTCTATTGAATGATATGAACAATAACAATGTTTCAATTGACTGGAGCCATGAGAAAGAAAAGGCATATATATTGATGTCATTGTAGTTTGACAACCAAGTTTGTTCTTCTTCTACAACATCACCTCTTAATAAGGAAAAAAATTTCCTATCTAAAACAAGAAAGTATTGTTATTTTCTTCAGTTGAAAAGCTATATGAATACGTTGTGTTACTATAACTTGAATGCCGTTTGTTATGTGAATGTCTTTTTTTTGGTTTTAAAATTTAATGAAAAGATAAAGAACTGAAAACCAACATATTTACATCTTTAGTTTCACAACATTCATTTGATAACAGATAATTCATTAATGGTAAACATTATCATCTTAATTTTGTTAAAATAACCAAATTTATTTATACAGTTTTAACAACTCACAATGTAAAACAATTAGACATATACCGCCTTTATATTTTCACAATATTACATGAATTTTTTCTTCTCCTACAAAAAAAAATTTACGCAAAGCTTTGTTGGCAAAATAGGAGTAAACGATACATGAATTTTACAAGAATCGTAAAACCCCATATTTTTATAGAAGGTTTGTGTTTAATAAACAAATATTTTATATATAATGAAATTCATGAGAATTTGACTTTATTCATTATTCTATGAGAGTTTTAAGCAAGTTTTAATAATAGATAGAAACATGTACTTGTTACTAAACTCCCAAAAATTACATGGATTTCTTGATAGAGGACGACAATCACTTGAAGAAAACTTTAGGGACCTAGATATGATTTAATTTTTGTGCCATCTATTTGTACATGGAAGTTGATCAATAGGAAGGCTAAGTGAATAAGGATATTGTAAGAACAAGTGTTTGACCCAAGAGGGGTGAATTGGGTGATACCAGAAAATTTGTTTTGTATATAAAAAATTGACTGAAAATTTAAAGCAGTTAAGAGCTAGGAGAAATATTACCGAAGTGTACACTGGGAGTTATACAGGTTCGGTCACAACGACTTTGACATACATCCAGTCCACATAGCTTCTCTGAGAATTTCACTATATCTTCCAAGATTCGATGGGTTCTTGGAACATCATACACAGCAAGTTCCTTTACTAGACACTTGCTCCCCCTTACATATTGTAAACCAATCCCCGACTCAAGGTTCCATAACCTTAAGTTGTCTGAATAATAGATATTGAGTTTGTAATGAAAATCTCTCTAACATAGCAAATATATAATCACTGAAGTACAAAGAGTGAATGTAAGAAAAATGTAGCACTAAGAAAATGTTGATCAATGTATGTTCGTGTGTTCTAAGTTATTGTGTTCTGTTCTTTGTTGAATGCTCCATATATTTAGATGAATTGTAATGTCTATTGGAAGCATTTCAAACATGTCTGTTAGAGTCGCGCAACTTTGTTTGACTATTCCATGAATTTGATAACTAGACATTTGCAGTAGGTGAGCGTTTCGGATGTTGCAGATGATATGTTTGACTTTTTTCTTAGTGCATGATCTTTTTATTATTTTCTGTGAATACACTTAGGAAACTAATACAATAAAATATTAATCATATGCATAACAAATCAATAAACAACAGATTAAAATCATACTCTATATACTACATTACTCAAGTAATTATGATCCATTACTAGAGTGGTTACTAAAGTGATTTAAAAGCATTACTCGAGTAGTTACTCAAGTGGTCTTAGCAAAATATTGACAAAGTCTTCATTGCCTAAAAACTTACCTAGTCACTTGAGGGGTCCCTCGAGTGATCAATTGTCATTACTCAAGTGGCTACTCAAGTGACACCATCAAAAGCATGGCAGAGAGCTCACTGACTATATTACTTGAGTGATCCCTCAAGTAAGTCTATGCAAATCTTGATAGAGAGCTCTGGAACATCATTACTCGAGTGGTTACTCGAGTAATAGAGAATCATTACTTGAGTGATCCCTCGAGTAACCTTCTTTGAAATATGCCACTACTTCATTCTCCTATTTTGGGAATTCCTGTTCTTCTTCATTACTCGAGTGCCTACTCAAGTAATGGTTTTTCCTACCACCAAAGACTTAGTTCCTTTGTTTAAATCTCTTTTGTTTATTATTAAAACTTTTTGTAGGATCAATCCAATCTTTATTGTCATCAAAATATGTGGATCTAACATTCTGCCCCTTTTTGATTATGACAAAACTTGGTAATTTTTGAACAAGGTGTTTGAAAGCATTTGTGACTTTTCTTTAAAATTATATGCATTTAAAATTCTTGAGCTCTTTTCAAATATCATTTGTTGAGTTTTGTAAAAAGCTTCTTTTAACTTCAAATGACTTGGAATTTATCTGAAAATGATTTTAAGTTCAAATCTATGTTTTTGAATCTTTTGTTTTAACTTATTTTGAAATCAAGTACTTAACATCTTTGAGTTTCCTATGATTTCAAATTCAACGATTATGAAATTCTTAATATTTTTGAAATCATTTTGGATTCAAGTTTAGTGATTTTGAAATTTCTAAAATAAGAATGAGTTAAAACCTGTAATCATCTTCCATACACAAATAGAAATCCATCAGTTCATAAAAATAGGTTCTAACTACATAAGAACTTTAACTTGCATAATTCATTCATGAAATTCATTACATAGCTAAAAAAAGTCAATGTACTATCAAAAGCTCCCTAAATCCCAATACACCCGTAAGTTTATGCTATCTAGGCAACATTAATGTTATTTCTAAAAAAAAATCACTTCTAGTTCTTCTCCCCCTTTTTGTCTTCATCACAAATGTGGGAATCAATCAAGAGAGAGACTAGGACTAGATGGCTAGGCTACAAAAATGGGAGTGACAAAAAGAGGTGTAAATCTAGAGCCATATGAATCAATCGAATTGGAAGAATCTAAAGATAATGGTTGATGTTCAGGGAGATTCATTGGAGGTATCTATAGAGGAGCCTCTAAAGGGCTCTGTGGTGATGGGATGAGAGAACTAACCTCTACCTCCTCTGTACTAGTAGGTGACTGATAATTACTGGAAGAAACAGTCACCTCCTCAATGCTTGTAGGTGAAGCAATAGGAGTAGGCACTGGCTGGGGTTGGACTGGCTGGGTTGGTAGGATTGGGTCATCAATGGTGATATGAATAGGTTCAGATATGTCAGGGTCATGATCAGGCATAAAGAAAAGGAGATTTTTAGGGATGGTGATAGGAATGCTAGGAAGAGGAATAGAAGAAGGTCTAAGCTCAGAAGGTCCAGGCTCAAAAGCCAGTACTGACTCAAGTGTAGAATAAGGCATAGATGGACCAGGAGTATATAGACTAGGCACCATAGCATCAAGTCTGGTATGAAGCGATCTCAGAAGCTCACCCTGAGCTTATTGTTCTACCAACATCTCCTCATGTCTCTTATTCATAATCTCTACAAGTTCTCCCATCTTGTTGGTAGTGTTAGAGATGACTTTCGCAATGGTGTTGGCAATATCCACATGAAAGCCCTTAAGGATATTTTTCATAAATGTCTACAATGTAAATCCAAGGAATGATAGAGTAGAAGTAGAAGCAGGAGCATATGACTGAGTATCATCCAACCTACTAGATCTAGCCTTAGTCTTTTTCTTCTTAGGACTATACTCAAGTAGCTTCTTCAAGGGAGTGTCAATGTGCAATTTCCCAATTTAATTTTGTCCCACTGGAGTTAGCCTCTCAACTAGTTCATTCTTCTCTAAGTACCAAATCTTATTCTTTTTTTAAGAATAAAGATATAAGCTGGGGATAAGGTATTAGAGTGGTTAGTTTTCCTTCAAACCTATATCTCTTGATCTCAGCAAATATGAACTCACCCAAGTCCTTTTTCTCTAAGAGAAGAATGAAGGCAAATTTTCTGAAATCCCTCTCAATGAAATGAGTGAAATTGTTGAATTTATTTACTATGGCTCTAAAATTGACATACCATAGAACTCGGTGAAGATCACACATATCATTGGGCTTAAAACTGAGAGGTCCCACTATCTCACCAGGCCTTACAATTGAAAACAATTATCTTGAGTCAAGGGAAGGATAAATATCTTGAAGGGGGTCCTCTATCCCTAACCAGGTGTTTATTTTGGAGGGTGAGATTAAAATTTCTTGTCCTTTAACCTTAGAGACCATTTCGTCTTCCAGAGAATCTCTAAGGGCATCATTGATAGGTTCTAAATTGCAATAGAAATGCTTGACTATTTTTGTGCAAAAATGAAGTTTAACTGATAGCTAGGGCATGTAGGACTTTAGATAAGGTTTGAGGTCGAATTTCAATACCTCTTGAAGAATCTTGAGGTTAATGAAGTGCATCTTGCACACTTTTCTCTTTGAAAAGTGATATATGAATTTCTGTGACTCCTCAAGCTTCTTTACATTGAATCCCTTTGGAGGAAATATGATTTCCTCTTTCCTCTCTTCTGGTTCCTTTGAAGATTGGCCTTGCTTCACTCCTCTAGATTTGGAAGCCCCATCTAGTATACTTGCCATTACTTGGGCAAGTTTTCTATCATACTTGGCTCCCTTAGAGGGTTTCTTAGAGAAGGATGAAGTGTTAGAGTCTGAGGAAGGAGGAGATAGTGTCATGGTCCCTTTGCCTCTACCAGGAGGAATAGCCTTCTTAGATTGAGTTATTGTGGCAATAGGTTCCATGATCACAACTCCCTTGACTTTAGGTTTGGCTTGAGGCTTTAGTTTTGATTTTGGTTTGGGAGCCAATTTCTGTTTCTTGGTTGGAGGAGATGTGTAACCCCCTACCGTAATTATATCTAAAATATATGATTAAAGTGAAATAGAGACCAATAATAAATAAAATCCATTCTCAAACTCATCTACCAAACAGGGTTTTCACAAATACTTTTTGAAATCTAATACATATGGTCTCACATTCACATTTCGAATACAATTACCACACGAAGATAAATCACATTCATTATAAACATTAGAGTATACAACATAATAATTCCCGGCTAATCCCAGGTTTTACATATTAATTCAAGCTTTATAGGGCATATTCACCCATTACCATTACTCAAATGGGGATTACACAACTTTATCTCAGATACATATTTTAGATATACATAATCAAATCTTCATCCACACATACACATCCCAACTATGATAACCAACTCTAAAAATCTCATCCCGAATGAGACCTCGCCGCCCTGGGTGCCAACTCCATCCTGGATCTACTACCCTGTCTGAAAGGTTAGTAGGGGAGGGTGAGATTCGAGAGAATCTTAGTAGGAAAACAATACCGATATGCATGTACGATAAATGTTTAATGCATGACATGCTTGCATCACATAACTTATTCTCACACAATGATAAATCTGTAAGCTCAATGCTTCAAACAATATACTTATGGCCATAGAATAAATTGAAACATAGCTTCAAATCATTCATTCATGTTTCACATAATCAAGCAAAGCAATAACATACATCAACATACTAGTACAAATATCAAATACATGCCGAAGAGGTAAGTTCCCTACACTTGTTCTTCCACATATGCACCAGCACCAGCAACTCCCGATCAGGGCGAACATCAAACCCTATAACTAAAGCAAGGACATAAGGTTAATCCCTTTTCCAGTTCCTTAACTTTCAAACACTTAAGTTGGTTATCATTTAAGACCTTTAGGTGGCTACTCAAAGCCTAAACACATGCCTAAAGGGTTGGGAGAAACTTAACCAAAGATTATGTTTCAAAACCTCAAAATCTCTTTTTTGGCTACATCTCTTAAGTGATGGATGACGCACTCAAGTGATTGATGACTCGTACCTGAGTAAGAACTGCTCACTCGTGCGAGTGCTTGGCCAAAAGCACAAACAAAGACAGAAAATGATCACTACACTTGAGCATCAAGATCAATACTCGAGTGATGCCCCCATACTCACCCGAGTCCCACCAAGTGAGGCATAAGAAGTGCTCACTCGAGGGCATAGAAAACCCAGAGCCAGAAGTGCACTCGAGCACTAGCTCTAGCACTCGAGTGAGGGCACAAAACTCATGAGTGGTAACACATACTCTTGACAAATTGGCTATGAGTGTCAATCCGAGACGCAGGCTTATACCACAAAATACACATTCACTCGAGTGAGACCCTTCGCACACGAGTGATGACACACTTTCACTCGCAGGTAAGGAATTGCACTCTTGCTTTTTCACATAAAAATGCAATCAAAAATGAAGAGAAAAGGGAAAATATGATGCTGCACTCGAGTGACACCCCTGTGCACTCGAGTGAGGCTCTATCAGAAGTTAGAACGCAGAAAATATCAGAATTTCCCCAACTTCTAACATATGTTTCCAATAGTCCCAAAACTCTAACACAAGGTTACTCCCACACAATTTTACACAAGGAACCCATTGGACACCTCAAAACAACCAAAATCACATCATAACGACAATTTCCCCTTGGTCACACTTATTGCACACTTTACTCAATTTTAGTAACCTTTCTTCCAATTATCCAAACCAATCCTAATAACACCAAAACATATCCAAATACCATTTTCAACACAAAACAACATACAATTCTTCTAATTACATGTCACACAAAACCAGGGAAAAATCCACAATTCACACAACTTAACCAAAAATCATAAAACTTATATCAAAAGGTAACAAATACTCACTTCTTCCTCTACCTCAAGCTTGTTCCATATTCTTCATCTTTCCAAATTTCCTCAAGCTACAAAACACCTCCTTTCACAAATCCAAAACCATAGAGATGAAGCTCTCATCACTATGAACAAGATTAATGAAGAGGATTAAAGCTAAAGAGAACAATAATCAATCCTAACCATTAATCTTGCTCCATCTTCCATGAGCTCGCATAGGCACACACATACACATGATTCCACCTCTTTTGATCTCACAATAATCAATCCTAACCATTAATCTTGAAGTTACCAATGAGCTTCCTCTTCGGTAACTAACCAATTGGTCAGTAACTTTACCATATTGCCCCTGATTATGACAATTTACACTGAATCACCACAAAACATATTTTTTCCTTATTTCATCACACCATGTACCCTCCCCCTTCCCTTATGATGCATTTTAGGCTTTAACACACATATTAGCCTAAATGCAGGGCTTGGGCACTGGTTGTAACACATACGAATCACATCACATTTCATATTCTCCAAAAGTATCGATTTAACGATGATCACACTCACTTTTGGAGTCATTAAACATTAGTCAAATTTTGGGATATTACAAGATGGAGGAAACTCAAAGGGTTGTTGAGGTTCAGAAGACTAGTAGGAGTAGTAGGATTAGGAGATTTAGTTCTAACCATAGTGTTTGAAAAGAAGAAGTGGATTTTTGAAAATGACTGCTGACAGTCACGAGTATAGATTTTGAGAAATTTGAGAGATTTTTATATGCACAAATCAATGGGTTTTGATAGAAATGGGCTTAGAAAGTGTTTGTGAAAATATTTAATAGAGCACTAAGAGAATCAGTCGAAGAGATTTTGAGAAAATTGATTGAGTAAAACCAGATAAAGCCCTAGTACCTGACATCACTTGAGGGGCTACTCGAGTGATCTTGAGGCATCACTCGAGTAGCTACTTGAGTGATCACACCAAAAATTTAAAAATGAAACAAATTTAAATGCATACCGGGAATGAATAATATTGTAATTGTCCATGTATATTCCCTTGATAATTTGATGGTATTTTAAGGCAGAATTGTGTTGAAATAAGGTTGATTTGTAATATGCAGTCATGATCACTCGAGGGCTTACTCGAGTGACTCTGAGGCATCAGTCAAGTCGCTACTCCAGTAATCAGTCTTTTTAGCTCCTAACTGTTTACTTTCAACCATGATGCCGATTCCATTTGAATTAATGCTTCTCTACCTTATTTCAAGGTCATCACTTGAGTGGTTACTCCAATAATGCTTATCATCACTTCTAGTTATCACTCGGGTAATATAGGTTACTTGAAGTTGTCCCTTGAGTGATATAGTACTCTGTTAACCTCTACTTTTCATACCCTAAAACAAAATATCAAGATCTTGCAAAACAAATTACTAGATGCTCCGATACTTAAGTTAGTAATCATCAAAACATCACCAAATAACATCATCTAATATTTTGTAAATGTTGGATAACTTACAATTCATTGGGATTTACCATTCCCAATTCGCTTCTAATAAATAGAAATTAATCTTTTTCTAGGGGTTTTGTAAAAATATCAGCTAGTTGAAGATGAGTTGGAATGAATTTCACTTTGACATCTTTCTTTTGAACATGATCCCTGATGAAGTGATGTCTAACATCAATATGCTTGGCTCTGGAATATTGAACTGGATTCATTGCCAAGCTTATTGTACTAGTGTTGTCACAGCATATTGGTATCTCTTTTAGATAAAATACCAAGATCTTGTAATTATTGCTTCAGCCATAACACTTGTGCATAACAACTTGATGCTGCAATATGCTCTGCCTCTGTTGATGAAAGAGACACTGTATTTTTTTTCTTGCTAAACCATGACATGAGTGAACCTCTAAGAAATAGGCTTTGTCCACGGTACTCTTTCTATCTGTCTTGTATCCTCCAACATAAGAATATGAGTATGCAACTAGATATGTATTTCTTCCTTTAGGATACCAGAGACCTAATTTTGTTGTGTTGGTGAGGTATCTAAAGATTTGTTTAATGGTTCTAGCATGTGATTCCTTTGGTGCTGATTGATATCTTGTACATATACCAATACTAAATTGGATATCAGGTCTGCTTGCAGTAAGATAGAGTAATGATCTAATCATTCCTCTATATCTTATGATATTGTAATCTTTCCCCTTGTCATCAAAATCAAGCAATGTAGTTGAGCTTATAGGCGTGTCAATTCCATTTGCTTCATCCATTCCATATTCCTTCAATAGCTCTTTCAAATACTTTGTTTGAGATATGAAAATTCCATTCTTTCTTTGTTTGGTTTGTAAACTGAGAAAGAATTTCAATTCTCCCATACTTGACATCTTAAACTCCCCCTGCATTATCTCAGAAAATTCCTTGCACAAGGTTTTATTAGTAGCACCGAAAATTATATCATCAATATATATTTGTACAATAAAATATCATTTTGTTTTCGTTTTGTGAAAAGTGTTGTATCGACTTTTCCTCATACAAAACCTTGATCAATGAGAAATTTACTAAGTCTTTCATACCATGTTCTCAGGGCTTGTTTTAAACTGTATAAAGCTTTTCTAAGTTTGAAAACAAGGTCAGTCTTAGTCACATCTTCAAAACTTGGAGGTTGATCTACATACACTTCTTCCATGATATAGCCATTTAGGAATGCACTCTTTACATCCATTTGATATAGTTATAATCCTTTGATGCATGCAAAGGTCAAGGGTGCTCGTATAGCTTCCAATCTAGCCATTGGAGCATATATTTTCTCATAATCAATTCCTTCTTCCTGATTATAGCCTTTAGCCACCAATCTTGCTTTGTTTCTAACAATGATTGCGGATTCATCAAGTTTTTTCATGAATACCCATTTAGTGACAATGATCGGATGATCCTTAGGTTGGGATACCAAACCCCAAACTTGATTTCTTTCAAACTGATTTAATTATTTTTGCATTACTATTACCCAATTATTATCTGATAGGGCTTCATCAATGTTAGACAATTCTATTTCAGAAATGAATGCAGAAAAACTAAATTAAAATTTTCTTTCTAGTTTTCACACCCTCACTCACATCTCCTATGACTTAATCTAAGGGAAGACTTTTGTTATATTTTCAGGTTCTAGGTTTTCCTAGTGGTTAATCTTCTTTCATGGTTTGGTCAACCTCTGGAATGAAAGGTTTAGAATTAGATTGTCCATTCTCTTGATTTAAATCAATTTCCTACTCATCATCAATAATTTTGTCAGATGATTCAAATTCATCAAATACAACATGAATTGATTCTTCAACAATACATGTTCGTTTCTTGAAAACTCTGTATGCTTTGCTTCAATTAGAATAGCCTAAGAATATTCCTTCATCTATTTTAAAATGAAATTTTCCCAGGTTATCTTTACCACTATTTTTGAATAAAATACTTACAATCGAAGATTTACAGATGAACAAGATTTAGCTTCCATCCTTTGTATAGCTTGTACGGTGTCTTTCTAAGTTTTAATCTGATGTAGGCTTTGTTTGAAAGTAGCGTGTTGTGCTCAATGCATCGGCCCAAAAAACTTAAGAAATATTCTTCTCATTCAACAATGCTCTAGCCATTTCAGTAAGTACTCTATTCTTTTGTTCCACGACCCCATTTTGTTATGGTGTTCTTGGTGCAGAGAAATTATAAACAATACCATTAGTGTCACAGTAATCTTCAAAGACTTGATTCTCAAATTCTCCATCGTGATTTGTCCAGATACCTATAATGGACATACCTTTCTCATTTTGCACTTTCTTGGCAAAAAAAATAAATTTACTAAAGGTTTTATCCTTTGATGATAAGAAAATATTCCATGTAAATCTAGAGAAATCATCAACAATAACTAATGAATATAAGTTGCCACCAAGACTTTTAACTCTTGCTGTCCAACTAAATCCATATGCAAATATTGAAGTGGTCTGTTGGTTGTGATCTCATTTTTTGATTTGAAAGATGATTTAGTTTGTTTACACTTTTGACATATGTCACAGAGATCTCTAAAACTTACTTTAGGTAAACCTAGTACTAAATACTTTTTGATAAGTTTGCCTAGTTGGTGAATGTTGACGTGAGCTAATCTCTTATGCCATAGCCAACTTTCATTCGCATTACTTAGAAAACAGTTTTCAGAATCATTTCTACTGATATCAAGGGTATAGTTGTTACCTTCCCTTTTTGCTTTGAGCTTTGCTTTAAGATTCTTCTTATCCAATTGTAAGTCTTTCTTGTTTATAATTAGGCATTCCTCTGAGTCAAATATGACCCAGTTATCTTTATTTGCACTTTGACTTACGTTTAACAAGTTATGACACAAACCTTCAACGTAATATACGTCTTTGACTTGTATTCCTTTGTCATTTTTTATTTCACCAATTCCTGCTATCTTTCCTGATTGATTTCCTCCAAATTTTACCTTTCCACCTTCTTTAGGTTGCAATGTGGTAAAACTTTTGAAATCATTGGTCATATGTCTGGAGCATCCACTGTCTATATACCATTTGTTATTTTTGGATGCTTTAAGACATACCCACAATCAAGTTTGATGAAGTCTTAGGTACCCACATCTTTTTGGGTCCTTTAAGGTTAATACAAATTATTTTCTAAACATATAAACCTTTAGGTACCCATTTGTTGGTTCCTATGTTTCCTTTCTTTTTATGAATGCATGATAAAGTATAATAACCTTTTGTGTTGTAATAATTACAAAATGCAAAAGGATTTAATGCATGAAGCACTAGTGGAAAAATCCCTTTTTAGACCACCACATTTAGACCGGTTTTGGCAGATAAGGTCTTAAAAATTTGTGTGGTGGCAGTTCTGTAATTATATTGAACTTTTAAGACCGGTTCTAAAAAAACCGGTCTTAAAAAATTTATTTAGACTGGTTATAAATAGAACCGATCTTAAAATGTTAAAATTTTTAAGAATTTAAAATGTTTTAACATTTAAGACTGGTTTATTTAAAAACCGGTCTTAAATGTTAAAACATTTTAAATCTTAAAAATTTTAACATTTTAAGACCGGTTTGTACAAAAGTTGGTCTTAAATGTAAAATATTTAAAACCGGTTTTTATATCATTGGTCTTAAATGTGTTAAATTTAAGACCGATTTTTATAAAAATGGTCTTAAATTTGAAATTTCACTCTTTTAAGACCGGTCTAAAAGGTAAGATTTTTCGCCCGTATTTTTACTCCCGTGCCCCGATCACACACTTTATGAACCCTTTCTTCTCTTTTTGCCATGTCTCTGTGAGCTCTGTCCGTGCTTGTTCTGAACTCGTCCATGGCGTCCCATCCCTCATTTACTCAACTCTCCTCCTTCATTATCGTTGTTGTTGCTGTGTTCATCGTTGCTATTCTTTGATTATCATCAGTCTTCTCCGCTACCACCTCTATTTTCTGTAGTGACCATTCTCCTCTGCCTTGACTTCCTTTGTTAGTGCCATGAATTTGAGAACTTCATTTTAACCTCAGTCGATACCACCATGACTTTGGGTTGAAGCTTACTCCTTAGTCTTCAATTAAGTTAGTGTTCGATCTATTATTTAGTTGTACAATGTTCAATAATTAATAATGTTCTATGAAAAATGGTTCTTGTTGTTGTTTTGAGCACTTAAACGTAATCTTAAAAAAATTAAATCTGCACATTCTTGTTAGATATACGCTTTGACTTTTAATTACATCCCTGTGATATTTGGCTTGGAGTAAAACCACTCTATGTTTTGTTTTAATTTAGTGTAATTCTATTGTTTGATTATTGTCAGTGTTATTGGTTTGGTAAAACAATACTAGTTTCAAATGGTGCATGTTAATTTCGTTGAAATCTCTAAAACTCTATTGTTGTTTTTTTTTGTCTATCCTTTTTTTGTTGGAATAGGGTGCTAGAAGTATTGAGATATATATGGATCATAGTTGGATAAGCACTAAATGAACGAGTGTTGAATATGATAGTGGGGTGAGGGGTTTTTTATACTTTGCTAGAAGAAATGCCGATGATAGTAGTAGGAAGTTTTATTGCCCTTGTGTAGTATGCTTGAATGAGAAGCGACTAAGTACTATAGATATATATACACATTTAATTTGTGAAAGATTTTGTAAGAGTTATAAAGTGTGGGTATGGCATGGTGAAGAATTAGAAATGCCAAGTTCATCTCAATAGGGGGAGTGAGCTTTGATGATAATGACATGGATATGGATGATCGGATAAAGGATATTATTCGTGATGTAGGAGAAGAAACTTTTAAGCAATCACATGCATATGGTAATATGTGTAGTGATGCTGAGACGCCGTTGTACCCGGGGTGTAAAAAATACCAATTGTTGAAAGCAGTATTGAAATTGGTAAGCTTGAAAGCACGGCATGGATGGAGCGACAAGAGTTTTTCAGAAATGCTTGAGGCTTTTAAGGACATGCTTCCAGATGATAATGTGTTGCCTTCTTGATACTATGATGCTAAGAAAATATTGTGTCTACTAGGGATAAAGTATAAAAAGATACATGCATGCCCTAATGATTGTATATTGTATATAAAAAGAGCATGAAGAGGAACAACATTGTCTGATATGTGAAAACCCGAGGTACAAATCAAATAACACTCCTGCAAAAGTATTATGGTACCTTTTAATCATACTAAGGTTCAAGTACTTGTTTACTAATGAAAATGATGCAAGAAATTTGGGATGGCATATGGATGAGAGGATATCTAATAGAAAGCTTTGACATCCGGCTGATTCTTCTCAATGGAAGAAAATCGATCAATTATTTCCTTCCCTCGGTGAAGAGCTTAGGAACCTTAGGCTTGGGCTTAGTACGAATGGATGAATCCTTTTGGTAGCCTGAGCAGTATACATAGTTCATGGCCTGTTTTGTTGGTAATTTATAACTTATCTCCTCTCTTATGTATAAAAGAAAGTACATCATGTTGTCTATGTTGATTTCGGGACTAAAACAACCCGAAAATGACATAGATATTTTTCTGGAATCCTTGATCGAAGACTTGAAAGAGTTTGGGATGAAGGTTTTGATGTTTTTGACACGAACAAGAAGGAGGTTTTTAAAATGCGAGCCATGATCTTTTGTACTATAAATGACTTCCTTGCATATAGAAACTTGTCAGGATATAGTGTTAAAGGCCATAAAGCATGTCCGATTTATGAAGAAGGAACATGCTACCATCAACTTCAACATGGAAGAAAGACAATTTATCTTAGACATAGGAGATTTCTTAGACGAGGCTACTCGTATCACAGATTAAAGAAAGTTTTTTTGGTGGACAAGAGTTTGAAAATGCTCTGAAGGCATTAACTAGGGAGCAAGTTTATGAAAAGGTGAAAGATATGAATGTTATCTTTGGTAAAACTATAAAGAATAGTAATGAGAAAAGTAAATGGAAAAAGAGGTATGTCTCCTTCAATCTTCCATATTGGCCGAAGCTTGATGTGAGACACTATATTGATTTCATGCATGTGGAGAAAAACATTTGTGATAGTATTGTTGGGACGTTGCTTAACATACAAGGTAGTTCTAAGGATAGCGTGAAGGCAAGATTAGATTTGCAAGAAATGGGGATACGAGAAGACTTGCATCCAAAGCCATATGGTAAGAGAACTTTTTGTCCTCCAGCTGCTCATACTTTGTCTAAGGATAAAAAAAAGCTTTTGTGAGTGTTTACATGACCTCAAAGTTCCTTCAGGGTATTCTTCAAATGTTAGGAAGCTTGTGTCAATGAAAGACTTGAAGTTAGTGGGGCTAAAGTCTCATGATTATCATGTCTTAATGCAACAATTGCTCCCAGTAGCTATTCGAGGCATTGCCGAATATGAAATTCAACATATTTTGACTAGAATTTGTTTCTTCTTCAATGCTATTTGTAGTAAAGTCATTGACACAGAAAAATTGGATAAACTAGAAAATGAAGGATATCTGATCTTGTGCTAGTTTGGAAGCTTTTTCTTCCTTATTTTTTTGACATCATGGTACATCTAAATTGTTCATCTAGTTAGGGAGATCAAGTTGTGTGGCCCTATCTATTTATGATGGATGTACCCAATTGAAAGAACTATGAAAATCCTAAAAGGGTATGTGAAGAACCCTAACTGGCCTTAAGCATCTATTGTTCAGAAATATGTTTCTGAAGAAGCCATGGAGTTTTGTCAAGATTACTTGTCAAATGTAGGACACATTGGACTTCCTAAATATCATGACAAAGAAGGTGGTAGACGCGGGGCTTCAGAAAAGAGTATGGATCTTGATGAATTGTAACAAGTCCACTTGTACATCTTGAATAATGTTGATGAAGTTCAAGATTACATTAATGCTCATAAAGAAATTGTACGGAAAGGAAATAGTCGAATGACTGAACAAAGGTTAATTAGGGAGCATAACAAAACTTTTTCACATTGGTTTAAACAAAAGGTTGACGGCGAAGAATGTGTTTCTAATATAATTAAAAGGTTAGCATGTGGTTCTGAGGCTAATGTCATAAGTTGGACTTCATTTGTGATCAATGGTTATACGTTTTATACAAAATCCTTTGATGATAGGAGCACCGTCCAGAACAGCGGGGTTATGTTAGTGGCTGAATCTATGCACTTCTCTAGTTCAAAAGATAGGAATCCTAGATTGGCAGCAATACCTTATTATGGGGTTATTGAAGAGATTTGGGTGGTTAATTATGTTAAAGTTAAACTTCCCATTTTCAAAGGCAAGTAGGTTGATGTCAACAATGGTGTGATGATTGATTAGTTGGGATTCACATTGGTTGATTTGAAGAGTAGAAGTGTTCTATATTATTGATCAGGCAAATAAAATGTGGTCTGTAGCTCTCCAAGGAAAAAGGGTCATTGATATTAATCAGGAAAGTCATTCAATGAATAATGTAACACCCGTGTTTTGAGCATATAGATGGCATAAGTGTAGTAATATCTTTAAAAAGGAGACCAGTAATCTTTTGTAAACAGCGGAAGTCCCAACTTCAAGCAGAGTGTGGAGCTGCACTTGAATGGGTTTTCAAAAATCTTTTCAAAAATCATTTTCAGATTGGGTCTCATATGATTTATTTTAAGCCATCCATTTTATGTAATTTGTATTTAAGTGTGGTCAGTCTTGTACTGACATGTATGTAAGCGCCTGTATATAAGCGAACGCGCATCGACATTCGTACCAGTAATGGACAGCCGTCCACCTAGGGCCACCCCCAGGTCGAGTGTTCGAACCGTGCGGAGGCGAAAGAAACCACGTAGGGGCGTGGGAGAATCCTGTGAGTGGCACGCTCGTGCCCTTGGAGACGCTTACGGCCTTGAGGGGTGTCTGGAAGTGCGTGCTCCCTGGGACAGGGTGTTACAAATAATCTTCTTGAGACTCCTTTTTATAGGGGTTTACTAGAATTGAACGAAGAAGATGAACTAGATAATGAACACAGCACAAGAAACGATCATCATGAAGGGATATGGGAGGATATCCCTTTATAAAATTATATTGAAGGTTAGTTAGCTAAAATAATTATCATGAACTATATTTGAAGTATGTATATTGTTATTGGTGTATATATAAAACTACTTTTTTTGTTGTCGTCACAGGAAAATGAAGGATATGAGGTGTACGTCTTAGTATAGATTATCCGAAGCCAGGCCAGCTAGTGATCATCAGCCTGAGAAGAGTGTGTATAAAGTATTTTGACCATAATAAATAATAGCATTGTTACGAATGTAATTTAATCTTTGATGTATGTATGTAAGTGAAAAGATAAGGAACTTGGTCAAAACAACATTGTCATGGTTGTATGATTTCCTTGCATTATAATTATGTCTATGATTGTGAGTTTATTATTCATGGTTGTTTTCCTTGCTTCTGTTTCGGCCAGCACTGCTTAAGCTCAAAGGAGTTGAGTTTTAATATGTTCCAATGAGTTTTGAGTCTCTCACATGTCATTAAGATGTTAGTTATAATCTGTAAGAGAAGATTTAGTTGAATGTCGTTGAACTGGCAGCTTCTTGCTGAGTGACATGTTTTAATAGGGGAAATGGCTTGTTGGGTTAATGTTTTAAACAAAAATTTAAAAAAACTACTTTTAAGACTAGTTCTCTCCAAAACTGGTCTAAAAAGTACATTTAAGACCGGTTTTGGAGAGAACTTGTCTTAAAAATATTACTTTATGACCAATTTACTATAAAACCGGTCTTAAAAGCATTACTTCAAGACCTGTTTTTCAGAAAACCGGTCTAAAATTTGAACCTTTTAGACTGGTTCCTCTGATAACCGATCTAAAAATATTTTTATTTAGACTATTTTTATAATAATCGGTCTTAAAACATTTTTTTAGATCGGTTCCATAACTGGTCTAAAAAGTAGCAGATTTTTAAGACTTGCTGTATCAAGACCGGATCCAGAACCGGTCTAAAATGTCTTTTTTAACCGGTCTTAAAAGTGATTTTTCCAATAGTGAACAGTGTTGAAAATGACTCAAATATGTTTTACCTCCTGCCTTCTTTCTACCTTTCTTTTTATCTATTTTTGGATCATATCTAATACCAGATTGGTCATTTATAAATCATTGAGCTTTTAACATCACATTTAACATCTCTCTTTTGTGAATTTTTCAAGTGTTTTGTGAGATCAGTGTTTTTCTTTTTCAAGGAAGAATAGTTTTCAGAATCTTTTTCTAAATTCTCTTTAAGTTCTTTTTCAAGAACTTTGCTTTTCCTTTTGAAACCAACTAGTTCTTTACCTACTTTGATGAATTCATAATGTAAAGCATTATATTCGAAAAGTAATTTACCATAGGTAGGATTAGAATTAGTTACCTCTTCTTCTGTTTCTTCTTAAGCAACTAGACAAATATTGGCTACTTCTTCTTCATCACTGTCTTCATCAGAGGAACTATCTACCGGTATAGTAAATACAAAAGCTTTCTTTTTGTTGAAGTAGTTGCCTTTTCTCTTTTCCTTGTTTTTCTGAATTAGCTCTGGAAATTTTGACTTGATATGTCCTGGCTTTCCACATTCATAGCAGATGATGTGTTCTTTACTGCTTGTTCCTCCTTTTTAAGAATTTATGAATCCTTGGCCTTTCTTGTAAAATTTTCTGAATCATTTTATTATCAGACCTAATTCTTCATCATTGAAATCTTCATCATCTTCTTGGGTTTCTTCTTTGGCTTTTAGTGTAAGGCTTTTCTTCTTCTTTTCTCCAATATCTTCTATTTCTCGTTTGAACTTTAATTTTCTTTCATATTCAGAGAGACTTCTAAATAGAGGAGGGACTAATCACATTGATTCACCTTTTGCTTCCTCTATCATAGTAACTTTAGCCTCCTATTCTTTTGAAAGTATGTTCAGTATCTTTCTAACTTGGGTATGTTGATTATATGCTTTCCCAAGTGCTGCAAGTTGATTAATAAGATGAGTATATCTAAGTTCGAATTCAGCTATTGACTTACCTAATTTCATTTGAAGTAAATCAAATTTAGTAACCAGAGTATTGATCCAGTTTTCTTTTATTCCTGATATTCCTTCGTGAGCTATCTCCAAGGCTTCCCACATTTCTTTAGTCGTTGGAAGTATGTAGATCCTGAAATACTCGTTTTGACTCAAGGTACTTTGAATCATTCGAATTGCCTTGTTGTTGAGTGTGATGAGTTTCTTGTAATTTTCATCAAATTCTGCTGGCATCTTAAGAACCCTCTGTGAATCTATAATTTTCTTAGGTTGATGATTCCCACTCTTAATCATGACCCATAATCCGTATTCTGTAGCCATTACGAATATTCTGAACTTTGCTTTCCAGAAAGAGAAGTATTCACCATTGAAACCCGGTGGTCTAGTGATAGAAGGTCTGTCAGGAAGAATTTCTTCACCCATGCTTGCCATTGAATCCTTCTTAGGTTGTTATACCTAAAAAGAAGACCTATGCTCTGATACCACATATTAGAGCAAGTGTCTTACCCAATGGGGGGTGAATTGGGTAATACCAGAAAATTTTTTTGTATATAAAAACTTGACTAGAAATTTAAAGCAGTTAAGAGCTAGGACAAATATCACCAAAGTGTACACTGAGAGTTATACTAGTTCAGTCACAACCACTTTGACTTACGTCTAGTCCTCAAAGGTTCTCTAAGAGTTTCAGTTTATCTTGCAAGATTCAATAGGTTCTTAGCCCCTCAGTACATAGCAAGTTCCTTCATTGGACACTCGCTCCCCCTTACACGTTGTAAACTAATCCCCAACTCAAGGTTCCATAACCTTAAGTTGTCTCAATAACATATATTGAGTTTGTAATGAAAATCTCTCTCATAGAGCAAATATATAATCATTGAAGTACAAAGAGTAAATGTAAGAAAAATATAGCACTAAGAAAATGTTGATCGTTGTATATTCATGTGTTCTCAGTTATTGTGTTCTATTCTTCATTGAAAGCTCCATATATATAGATGAATTTAACGTTTATTAGAAGCATTTCAAACATGTCCATTAGAGTCGCGCAGCTTCGTTTGACTGTTCTTTGAATTTGAAAACTAGCCCTTTACAATAGGTGAGCGTTTTAAATGTTGTGAACAATAAGTTTGACTTTTCTCTCCATGCATGATCTCTTCATTGTTTTATGCAAATACACTTAGGAAAATAATACAATGAAAGATTAATCATATGAATAACAAATCAATGAACAACATATTAAAATCATACTCTCTGTACTGCCTTACTCGAGTGGCTACTCGAGTAACCATGCTTTAATACTCTAGAGGCTACTCGAGTGAGACATTAAAAATCTTCACAAAAAGTTAAGTTAAATACTTCTGACTTGGTCACTTGAGGGGTTACTCGAGTGATCATGATCCATTATTAGAGTTGTTACTGGAGGGATTTTGAAGCATTACTCGAGTAGCTACTTGAGTAGACGTAGCAAAATATTGACAGAGTCTTCACTGCCTGAAAACTTACCTAGTCACTCGAGGGGTCCCTCGAGTGATCAATTGTCATTACTCGAGTGGCTACTCGAGTGACACCATAAAAAACTTGGCAAAGAGCTCAGTGACTATATTTCCTGAGTGATCCCTCGAGTAAGTTCATGCAAATCTTCATTACTTGAGAGGTTACTCGAGTGATCCCTCGAGTAACCTTCTTTGAAATCTACCATTGCTTCTTTCTCCTATTTTATGAATTCCTATTCTTCTTCATTACTCGAGTGCCAACTCGAAAAATGTTTTTCCTACCACTAAAGACTTAGTTCCTTTGTTCAAATCTCTTTTGTTTATTATCAAAACTTTTTGTAGGATCAATCCAATCTTTGTTATCATCAAAACATGTGCATCTAATAGATATGACATTTGGTAGGCTTACATGTGGCCCATATTATGTGCTTCTAAACAAGCTATTGATCATTATTATTATATTTGCACAAAAGAAGTTTTGATTTTTCTTATTTCATAAGAGAACCTTGAATATCATTTTGCAAAACATAGAACAACCTTAAGAAAAGAATTTTTTGTGGAAAATTTGTCAAAGAGCCTGCTGGAAAATACTTTGCCCCTAAACCTAGAAAAGTTTTTTTTCATGATCAGCTTAAAACCACTTGGATTAGAAATTTCTAGAGTGAGTAATGATTTTAAAAATTCTTATGACAAGTCACTCCTAAAAATGTGAATAGTAATGAGGAGTTATATATACACTTTTTTTTTTTTTTTTTAATTTTCAGGTTCTTTATAGCTTGTTGTGGCCCATAAGTTGTTCTTAAGAGTGACTCAAGGATAGTGAAAGGCTATACTTGGAGAAGCTCGCAAGATTGGAGAAAATCCTATGGAATCCTAAACTCATTGGATTCAATTTATTTACAGAACTTGAAGAAGAAAGACCCAAAAGATTATCCAAATTTTGCACCTTCCTTGATAGGCTCCAAAGTGATTAAGGAATTGAATTTATTTAATCTTCTTTCATATGTTTTTATTTTTGCTGTTTAAATACCTTAATAAGAATGGTGATTTAATGAAAAAAATAATATAACAATTAAACGTTTTAGGGAACCATTCCATTCACTTTAATCATCATTTGGTACTTTTTGCATTTATTTATTGAAAAAACAATCGTTGTTATCAGAAATATATGCTAGCTATAAAAAGTGTGCAAATATGTTCACTAAATAAGCAATATTTTACATAAGCTTCCATATTTCATTACTTATGAAAACACACCAAGCAGTATGCACAACTAGACAGCACATACATATAAAATCAATGACATCATGGTGATAATATCAATACGATAGGTAGTGACAAATTATGTAACACCCCATTTTTATTCACCATTATGCCTTGTAAACATTTGTAGCATTCAATGGAATAGAATGGTGAATTTTAGCTCAATTAAAATGACAACAACACCTTTAGTTGAGGTCATATGACAATTAGGCTAAAACAAGGCATAAAGCCTATTTTTGTCTTCCAAAAATCCAATTATTGAAGCCCTACATAATGAATATAAGAACAAAAGCCTTAGGCCCAACTAATTGTGATTTTTTGCCAAGAAGAAGGAAAAAGGAAAAGGTCCAAATTAATTACAAAAAGATGAAAGGGCAAAATGGTAATAATCTGCCAATAAAGCAACAAGATAAATTATTTTCCCAAATTCATGAGGCCATTTTCAGTGAAATAAAAGAAATAAAGGGGGAATAAGATCTTGGGGATAAATTTCCCAATTTTGGAACAATTGTGACCAAGTAAAATGGAGTTTGAAAAGTCAAAAAGAAAATATGATATAATTAATTATTTGAAGAGAGAGAATTATGAAATTCAAGAAGCAATTTTCATTTCCCCTTTCTCTTGGTAATTAGACCATAAAGTGGAATATTTGAGAAAAATAAATGCTTGAATGATAAATGTGCCATGTGTCATCATCTTTCACCAAGTAAAAAGATGAAGAGGTAAAAAGCAAAATGCACATGGAAATTAGCTTTAAAAAAATATTAGGTTAAGGAGGTGTATGATGATATTTTTATGAGCTCATTCCTTTCCATTTGGGACGTCATTTTCATCCAAGTTTACAAAGTAAAGAGAGAGGAAGAGCTTGAATAACAAGAGGAAGAGAGACCTCAAGAAGCAAAAGTAAAGGTAGGTAGGCTTGATTTCAAGTGTTCTTGCCTTCTAACTTGGGTAAGACCTTCTCTAACCTCTATATCTCCATGAATATCATGGTTAGCAAGCAAAAATTCAAGAGAAAGAGGAGGATAGAGGGATGGCTCTAGAGAGAAAGTTGAAGAATCAAGAAGTAACTTCAAGAACCTTGATTCTCTTGATGATATGTTGTTGTTGTTATGGTTATTATATTGTTGATATTGGCTTGATTTGTGGTTCTTTTTCTTGACTTTGTAATTATGGGATGATGAAACTCTAAGGGATTATGCTCCCAAAATTTTCACAAATATTGTTTAATAAGTGTTTAAGAAGTTAAACAAGTGATTAGGAGTGAAAAGGATGGAGTTTGGAGGATTAAATCATGAAAATCCAATTTTCCCTTTTTCTTGATGAGTTTTTTCTAGACCTAGTTCAAGGGGTTAAGGCTAGAATTTCATCAATTTGATGGTTCCTTAAGGTTCAGAAGGGAAAATTGTGTAGGGTTCATGTTTAGTAGGAAGTATGAAAAATATTGGAAGGTGAAATGACAAAATAACCCCTAAAACCCTAAATAGGGGCTGCTAAGGGCAAAATGGTCTTTTGGTAGGAAATTTTGCAATTCTATGGTCAAAAATGGATTCTACACATAAAACTATGTAGGATTAGCTCAGGTTATAAGTTTTGGAAAAGTACGGTTAGAGCAACTATAAAAGGACTTTGACCAGGTCCCTAGGGGCATTTGGTCATTTTGCAATTTTAAACTAAGATAACCAACAAAATAAGTTTAAGAGAACTTAGAGTAGTACATGAATGATTATTAACTCAATTCTTGTAAAACTTGGAATTTAGGACCGGACAGTTAGCCCTACTAAAACAAAATTCAGGAACAGTTGTAAGCTGAAAAAGGGACTTAAGGTAGAACTCTCTTTCATACATTATGTGAATATTTATATGCTGTGCATTTCATCTTCTGTAATATGAACACTGTATTGCTGAGTAGGCCATTGTGCGAGTAGGCACATTTATAGAGGTTTACGAATAGTGGGGAAGTAGCCCCAACTCATGTGCACATGTCATGTTGTTTGTGTTATGCTGCATTACATGGTGTATAGCATGTTTATCTATTGCATTTTATATGACTGATTACATGTTACTACTGAGATTCATTTGAATCTTACCCTTTTCCAAATTTAAGAATATTCCAACAGAAGCCAGTAGCTCAAAAGGGCAAAAGCGTACTTACCGACAACTAATGGTTCCGGTGCTGATCAAATAAGACTATTGGTTGTCTGAAGACCTTTTATTTATTTTAAAGTCTATAAGTATTATGTATAAGACCCTGCAGGGATTCCTGTAATATAATCATGTACTATATATCAATATATCTATGCTATTCATGTGTGCTCACCGAAATGCGCTCAACCACACTGAAAAATATGGGCACATTTCTCTCGATCTCTATAATAGTGTGAATACTTGTTTCTCATTTATTGTTTTTCAGGTCTGGAGAAGAGAGCACATTTCTCTCAATTTTTGAAACACAATGCCCACTTGTTTCTCTTCTATTATGTATGGGGTTAGGAAAAGATGGTGCACATCTCTCAATTTTAGCGACAACGTATCCACTTGTTTCTTTTCCTGACATCACTATAAGAAGAAGGAAAAAAATCCGCATGAATGATATCTTGTTCATACCTAATGAATCATATCAACATTAATAATGTTGCAATTGATCGGAGCTACAAGAAAGAAAAGGCATATATATTGATGTCATTGTACTTCAATAACCAAGTTTGTTCTTCTTCTACATCATCTACTAATAAAGAAAATAATTTTCTGTCTAAATTAAGTAAGTAGTGTCATTTTCTTCAGCATAAAAGCTCTATGAATAATTTTTTCATTATAACTTAAATGCCTTTTGTTGTGTGAATGTCGTTTATTTACTTTAAAATTTAATGGAAAGCTAAGGAACTGAAAACCTATATATTTACATCTTCAGTTTCACAATATTCATGAGATAACAAATAATTCATTGATAGTAAACATGAACATTTGAATTTTGTTAATGTTATGCACTTATCTTATTTTCATACTTTTCAGAGTGCTGACATGCAGTTCATGAGTAACACAGGAATAGCTTAAATATATTGATATATTGATACAATGTATGTGATTATATTACTGCTTTTACCCCAAAATATCTAAAAATAAACAACATATAACCACCATCTCTCTAATCTCAAAATGGCGCCTATATGCCTTGCATCCATCGATGAATTTTCTTCCAATTGTTTACACTCATATTTTACAATCCTGACTTCTTGACTTCTGCGGATGACAGAATGGCTATCTAGAAATTTTGAAAGTGAATTTCCCATTATTTATAAATATCAACATTTATTTCATTCCACTATTTCCATATTTACACTAGCTTTTGGGATTCATAGCCCTTACATGAATTTTGGGATATTACAATTTTCCCCCAATACAATAAATTCCGTCCCCAAGATTTGTTACATATCTGATGGCATAAACTTCGGGTAACATTTTTTCATGTATTCTTCAGCTTCCCATGTTGCCTCACTTTAAGATAGACCCTTCCATACCACCTTCACGAACGGTATACTTCGATTTCGGAGTTGTTTCTCTTGTCAGTCAATAATTCACTCTGGCTCTACTTCATAGGTAGTATTCTCTCGTACCTTAATATCTTCATACTCGATCACGTGCTCAGGGTCCGGTTGGTACTTCTTTAACTGAGAGATGTATAATACATCATGTAGTCTACTCAGGTTCGGTGGCAAAGCTATATGGTATGCTATTGGCCTAATCTTCGACAAGATCTCAAATAGACCAATATGCCTTGGATGTAGCTTATTCACCCTCAGTGCCATGCCAATGCCTGTAACTGATGAAACTTTTATGAACACGTGGTCACCGACTTCAAACTCTAGAGGTTTTCACCTCATATCAGCATAACTCTTCTGTCAGCTTTGAGCAGTCAATAATCTCTGTTTAATCAACTTGATCTGCTCAATTGTTTGATCAACGATGTATGGCCCAAGTAAATGCCTCTTAAACAAGTCCATCTAGCGTAAGGTTGATTGACACTTCCTTTCGTACAGTGCCTCATATGGAGCCATTTGAATACTCGAGTGATAGCTATTATTATAGGTAAACTCTACCAATGGAAGAAATTTGTCCCAACTACCTTTGAAATCTATGCACATGCCCTCAGCATATCCTCAAGTATCTATATTGTTCATTCTGTCTGCCCATCTATTTGAGGATGATATACCATGCTGAATCTAAGCTTAGTACCCAAAGCTTCATGTACCGCTTTCCAAAAGTTGGAAGTGAATCGGGGATCTCAATTTGAAATGATATTCTTTTAAGTACCATGAAATCACACAATTTCTTTGATATAATCCTCTCCAATTTATCAAGAGAATAATGAATGCGGATTGGTATGAAATGGGCTGTCTTCATGAATCTGTCAACTATTACCTAGATTACATCATGATTTCTGACCTTGTGTAACCCCATCATGAAATCCATGGTAATGCTTTCCCGCTTCCACTCAAGAATCTCAGGGTTTTGCAAAAGCCCTACTGGTCGTTGATGTTCAACCTTCACTTCTGGCAAGGGAGACAACAAGCTACAAATCTAGTCACATCTTTTTTCATTCATGGCCACCAATACAGGGACTTCAACTCATGGTACATTTTAGTTGCCCTAGATGCAGAGTATATTTACTCTTATGTGCCTCCTCCAGGATTTGTCATTTCAGCTATATCTGTTGTGGAACATATATCCGCTTCTTATATCTGACTAGCCCACTAGGTGACAAGTCATATTGTGAGTTTCTACTCTACCAATCATATCTTTATAGACAGTGCTCATCTATCCTAGAGTTGTACTTCTTCAATTGCTACTCTCAGATCATTATACACCTGACTGGTATTGTTGCTCATCAAAATCTAACTAGATAGATTAAGATCTCTAAAATCCTCAATTAGTTTCTGCTCAAGAATCATCATGGCTACCACCTGCACAGATTTATGGCTCAATGCGTCAACAACAACATTAGCCTTCCCTAGATGATATTTTATCTCCAAATTATAGTCTTTTAGTAACTCCATCAACCTATGCTGTCTTATGTTCAACTATTTCTGATCATACAAATATTTCAAGCTCTTGTGGTCATAGTACAGCTCTACGGTCGCACCACAGAGATAATGTCTCAAGATTTTCAAAGCAAACACAATAGCCACCAACTCAATATCATAAGTGGGATAATTTAATTCATGAGGTTTCAGCTAACAAGATGCGACATCACTACTCATCCATGTTGCATCAACATACATCCCAATCCATGCCCACTGGCATCTGTATGAACAACATAAGTAAACTGTGGATATGAGATCTCCAGCACTAATGCTATCATTAATCTTTGCTTCAAATCCATGAGGCTCCTCTCACAACTATTGTCCCACACAACATGGTGAGTTTTCCACATCAATCTTGACAAAGGCAAAGCTATTTTGCAGAAATTCTGTATAAATCTTCTATAATACCTTGTAAGACCCAAAAAATTGCATATTTCAAAAATGGTCTCTAGCCTCTTCCAGTTTAGTATTGCTTCCACTTTACTAGGATCAACTAAGACCCCTTGTTATGAGACTACGTGGCCCAAAAATTTAACCTCTGAAAGCCAGAATTCATACTTGCTTAGCTTGGCATAAAGTTGTTTATCCCTCAATATATTTAATACTTTTCTCATATATTGCTCAAGTTTGGTTTTACTCCGCGAGTATACTAGAATATCATTAATGAAGACTACAATGAACTGGTCCAGATACAGATGGAAAATTTGATTCATGTAGTCCATAAAGACGGCAGGTGCATTGGTCAGCCCAAATGGCTTCATAAGAAACTCGTAATGGCCATATCTAGTCCTAAAAGCATATTGGATACATACGTTTTTATCCTAAGTTGATGGTATCCCGATCGCAAATCAATTTTTAAGAATACACAAGAACTAGATAACTGATCAAGCAATTCATCTATTCTTTGACGATTACCTTATTCAGCTCCTTGTAATCTATACAGAGTCACATACTTCCATCCTATTCTTAACAAAGAGCACTGAAGTTCCCTATAGTGAGACACTAGGTTGAATGAACCCTTTCTCTAGCAGCTCCTCAATCTACTTCTTTAATTCTACCATTTCACTCAAAGCCATTCTTTATAGGGCTTTAGATATTGGACCTGCTCCAGGCCTAAGTTCAATTGCAAACTCTACTTCCCTATCTGGGGGTAATATGCTAATATCCTCAGAAATACTTTAGTAAACTCATTTACTATAGGGATACTCTACAATGCTATACCAGCCTCTGATTGTATAGAGAAGAGTACCATATACCCCGGACAACCTTTCTATAAACATCTCTCAGTTTCAGCTATGGAGAGAAGATTAAGATTAACTTTTGTACCCATATGTGGTGGCGAGTTAGGATATATAACCCTTTTACCTCTGTAATCGAGCAACACCCTATTGGCTGTCAATCAATCAATACTATGGATTAGCTCTAAACCTTACAGCGGCAAATAAATCATATCCATGGTCGATTTATGCCCCTCAGTATTTACCATACAGTTTAAACAAACATTAGCCGTGATGATCCTAGCACCTGTGGGCATAGATACGACCAAATCGTATAAAAATTAATGTACTTTCTAGTTTAATCGTCTCATATAGTCATATGCAGTGAATGAATGACTAGCACCCGAATCATACAGAACATGCACTAAGTTGCCATTAAGGGAAACCATACCTTGTATTAGCTCAAGATATTAGGTCCACATATTTTGATGATAACAAAGATTAGATTGATCCTACAAAAGGTTTTGATAATGAACAAAAGATATTTGAACAAAGTAACTTAGTCTTTGGTGCTAGGAAAAGCCATCACTCAAGTAGCCACTCTAGTAATGAAGAAGAAGAAACAGTTGCTGAATAAGAGAAAGCTTCACTACAGATTCCTGAATAGATCACTCAAGTGATAATCCATCATGACTCAAGTGACCACTAGAGTGATCTGTACAAAAATCATCCAAAGAAGGTTTTGCCAAGTTTTTAATGGTGTTACTCGAGTAGCCACTCAAGTGATAACAAGTGATCACTCGAGGGGCCTCTCGAGTGACCAAGTAAATTTTCAGGCAGAAAAGTCTTTGCCAATATTTTGATAGGATTACTCAAGTAGCCACTCAAGTAATGCCTCAAAAATCACTTGAGTAACCACTCTAGTGATCAGGTCAGAAGTTATTGACTTAACTCTCTACCAAGTTTTTCAACGGGCCACTCGAGTAACCACTCGAGTAATGGTTCATGATCACTTGAATAGCCACTCAAATAATGTAATATAGAGAGGATGATCTTAATTTGTTGTTCATTGATTTGTTATCTATATGATTAATCTTTTATTGTACGAATTTTCTAAGTATATTTACAGAGAAACAATAAAGAGATCATGTGTTGAGAGAAAAGTCAAACATATCATCTTTAACATCCGAAACGCTCACCTACAGTACAATGGATAGTTTTCAAATTCGAAGAACGGTCAAACAAAGCTGCAGGACTCTAACAAACATGTTGAAATGGTTCCAACAGCTATTACAAATTCAACTATTAATATGGGAATATTGAATGAAGAACAATATATACAACAACTGAGAACACACAAACATATATCGATCAACATATTCTTAGTGCTCTTTTTTTCTTACATTTCCTCTTTATAGTTCAATGATTATATATTTGCTCTGTGAGAGAGATTTTCATTACAAACTCAATATTTGTTATTGAGACAACTCAAGGTTGTGGAACCTTGAGTTGAGGATTTGATTACAACATGTAAGGGGGAGCGAGTGTCCGATGAAGGAACTTGCTATGTATTGAGGTGCCAAGCACCCACTGAATCTTGGAAGATATAGTGAAACTCTCAAAGAAGCTATAAGGACTAGACATAGGTCAAAGTGGTTGTAGCCGTAACAGTATAACTCCCGATGTATACTTTGGTGATATTTCTCCTAGCTTTTAACTGCTTTACATTCCCAGTCAATTTTTATATACGAAACGATTTTTCTGTAATCACCCAATTCACCGCCTTTTAGGTGAAACGCTTGTACTAACATTTGGTATCAAAGTATAGGTCTTCTTGTTTAGGTATAACAACTTAAGAAGGATCCAATGACAAACATGGGTAAAGCAATACTTCTCGACAGAGCTTCTATCACCAGATCATCGGGTTTCAGTAGTGGACACTTCTCTTTCTAGAAAGGAAAGTTTAAAGTACTTGTAATGGCTACAGAATATGGATTGTGGGAGGTGATTGAGGATGGAAACTATGAATGTATAAAGACTGTAGATTCACAGAAAGTTCTAGAGATAAAAGCAAAGTACAATGAAAATGACAAGAAACTCATTACTCTCAACAGCAAAGCAATTCTTATGATTCAAAGTGCCATGAGTCAAAACAAGTATTTCAAAATTTGCACACTTCCAATAGCTAAGGAAAAATGGCAAGCTTTGGAAATAGCTCATGAAGGAACTTTGGGAATAAAAGAAAACTAAATCAATACTCTAGTTTCTGAGTTTGACTTACTTCAAATGAACTCAGGTGAGTCAATAGCTCAATTTTAACTTAGATATACTCATCTTGTTAATCAACTTGTAGCACTTGGGAAAGTCTATGATCAGCATACCCAAGTGAGAAAGATATTAAACATACTTTCAAAAGAATGGGAGGCCAAAGTCACTACAATAGAGGAAGCAAAAAGCGAATTAATGTGATCAGTCGCTTCTCTATTTGGAAGTCTCTCTGAATATACAAGCAAATTAAAGTTCAAACGAGAATTAAAAGATATTGGAGAAAAGAAGAAGAAAGGCCTTGCACTAAAAGCAAAAGAAGAAACCTAAGAAGATGATGAAGATTTCAATGATGAAGAAATGGGTCTAATAATAAAACGATTCAAAAAAATTTTCAAGAAAGGCTAGGGATTCAGAAATCTTCAGAAAGGAGGAACAAGCAGTAAGGAAAACATCATTTGCTATGAATGTGGAAAACCAGGACATATCAAGTCAGAATGTCCAAAGTTGATTTATAAAAGCAAAGAAAAGAGAAAAGGCAAGTTCTTTAATAAAAAGAAAGCTTTTGTATCTACTACATGGGGAGACAGTTCCTCTGATGAAGATAGCGATAAAGAAGAAGTAGCCAATATTTGTCTGGTTACTCAAGAAGAAATAGAAGAAGAGATATGTCTTAAAGCATCCAAAAACAACAAGTGGTACATAGACAGTGGATGCTCCAGACATATCACTGGTGATTTTGAAAGTTTTACCACATTACAACCTAAAGAAGGTAGAAAGGTAAAATTTAGAAGAAATCAATCCGGTAAGATTGCAGGAATTAGTAAAATAAAAATTGATAAAGGAAGACAAGTTAAAGACGTGTATTATGTTGAAGGTTTGTGTCACATCTTGTTAAGCGTAAGTCAAAGTGCAGATAAAGATAACTGGGTAATATTTGACTCAAAGGAATGTCTAATTGTAAACAAGAAAGACTTACAAATAGATAATAAGAATCTCAAAGAAAAGCTAAAAGCAAAAAGGGAAGGTAACTGCTATACTCTTGATATAAGCATAAATATTTTTGAACACTATTTTCTAGGTAACGTAAATGAAAGTTGGCTACAGTATAAGAGACTAGCTTATATCAATATGCACCAACTAGGCAAGTTACTCAATAAGGTTTAGTGATTGGATTAACTAAAGTAAATTTCAAAAACGATTTGATCAGTGACGCATGTCAAAAGGGTAAACAAACTAAATCATCTTTTAAATCAAAAAATGAGATCACAACCAACAGACCACTTCAATTGCTACATATGAATTTAGTTGGACTAGCAAGAGTTAAAAGTCTTGGTGGCAACTTATATTTATTAGTCATTGTTGATGAATTCTCTAGATTTATATGGACTATTTTCTTATCATCGAAGGATAAAACCTTCAATGAATTTATTGTTTTCGCCAAGAAAGTACAAAATGAGAAAGGTATGTCCATTATAGGTATCAGGACAGATCACAGTGGAGAATTTGAGAATCAAGCCTTTGGAGATTACTGTGACACTAATGGCATTAATCACAATTTCTCTGCTCCAAGGACACCTCAACAAAATGGAGTCATGGAATGAAAGAAGAAAGTACTCACTAAATGGCTAGAGCAACGCTGAATGAAAAGAGTAAGTCTTAAGTTTTCTGGGCCGATGCAATGAGCATAGCATGCTACATTTCAAATAGAGTCTATTAGAATAAAACTTGGAAAGACACCGTATGAACTATAGAAAGAAAGGAAACCGAATCTTGTTCATCTGCACATCTTTGGTTGTAAGTGTTTCATTCATAATAATAGTAAAGATAACCTAGGAAAATTTGATTCTAAAACAAATAAAAGAATATTCCTAGGCTATTCTAACCGAAGCAAATCATATAGAGTTTTCAATAAACGAACATGTGTTGTTGAAGAATTAATTCATGTTATATTTGATAAATTTGAATCCTCTGACAAAATTATTGATGATGAGCAGGTAATTGTTTTAAATAAAGAGAATAGTTAATCTAACCCTAAACCTTTCATTCCAGAGGTTGAACAAACCAAGGAAGAAGAACAATCACTAGGATAACCTAGAGCCTGGAAATATAACAAGAGTCATCCCTTAGATCAAGTCATAGGGGATGTGAGTAAAGGTGTGAAAACTAGAAACAAAATTTTTAATGAAGTTAGTTTTTCTACATTCATTTGTGAAATAGAACCTTCTAACATTAACGAAGCCCTATCAAATAATGTTTGGGTAATAGCAATACAAGAAGAACTTAATCATTTTGAAAGAAATCAAGTTTGGGATTTAGTACCTTGGCCTAAGGATCATCTGATCATTGGCACAAAATGGGTATTCAAGAACAACCTCGATGAATCCACAATTATTATCAAAAATAAGGCAAGATTGGTGGCTAAAGGCTATAATCAGGAAGAATGAATTGATTATGAGGAAATATATGCTCCAGTGGCTATATTAGAAGCTATACGAGTAATCTTGGCTTTTGCATACATTAAGGGATTCAAAATGTATGAAATGGATGTAAAGAGTGCATTCCTAAATGGCTACATCATAGAAGAAGTATATGTAGATCAACCTCTAGGTTTTGAAGATGTGACTAAACCTGACTATATTTTCAAACTCAGAAAAGCTTTATACAATTTAAAACAAGCCCCGAGAGCATTGTATAAAAGACTTAGTAAATTTCTCATTAATCAAGGGTTTGTACGAGAAAGAGTCCATACAAAACTGTTTACAAAACAAAAATGAAATGATATTTTAATAGTTCAAATATACGTTGATGATATTATTTTTAGTGCTACTAATGAAACTTTGTGTAAGGAATTCTCTGAGATAATGCAGGGGGAATTTGAAATGTCAATGATGGGAGAATTGAACTTCTTTCTCGGTTTGCAAATCAAACAGAGGAAGAATGGAATTTTCATATCTCAAACAAAGTATTTGAAAGAGCTATTGAAGAAATACAAAATGGATGAAGCAAATGGTATGGACATGCCTATGAGTTTAGCCACGTTGCTTGATACTGATGTTAAGGGAAAAGATTATAACATCACAAAATTAAAGGAATAATTGGATCATTACTCTATCTTATAGCAAGCAGACCTCACATCCAATTCAGTGTTGGTATGTGTGCAAGATATCAATCAACACCAAAGGAATCACATGCTGAAACCGTCAAACTTATCTTTAGATATCTTACCGACACAGCAGAATTAGGTCTCTAGTATACTAAAGGAAGAAATGAATATCTTGTTTCATACTCAGACTCAGATCATGGAGGGTACAAGATTGATTGAAAGAGCACCAGTGGGCAATGCTAGTATATAGGAGGCTCACTTGTAACTTGGTTTAGCAAGAAACAAAACACAGTATCACTCTCGTCAACGTGTAAGGGGGAGATAGTGTCCAGGTGAAGGAACTTGTTGTGTACTAAGGTGCCAAGAACCCACTAAATCTTGGAGAATATAGTGAAACTCTCAGAGACACTCTGAGGACTGGATGTTGGTCAAAGTGGTTGTGGCCGAACCAGTATAACTCCCAGTGTACACTTCGGTGATATTTCTCTTTGCTCTCAACTGCTTTAAATATTCAGTTAATTTTCTTATACGCAATGAAGTTTCTAGTATCACCCAATTCACCCCCCTCTTGGGTGAAATGCTTGCACTAACAGACTGACCCGGTCCCTCATTATTCTTTGCTCTTTCAACTCTTTACTCAGCAATTCTCTAATCCCGAATCAACCCCATCATTTATTACAGCAGGTCCGGTGGATTTTCATTAGCAATCTCCACCTCAGGATCTACTTGTTGTACTCTGGGGCGACCTTTTATTGTTCTTGTCATTCTACAAATAACTCACCCCATTAATCCAACAATTATGGTATACACATAATTTCATAAAGCACACGTATCCAAATAACCAGATCACATATGTGTATACAACAGTTTTTAACACTAAGGCTCTGATAAACTATGGGAGCTATCCTAGTAAACTCTACCCTTGCCAAGAACTACAGCTCTGATACCAAAAATGTAACCCAGTCACCGTAATTATATCCGGTTTATAAAATTTAAGTGAAATATAGACCAATAAGATGAAATCAACATTTATAATACCTCACCTTCCAGATGGGGTGTGCAGAAAAGCAATTCAAAATATATTCAGCCTAGTCTCACATTCACATTTCGAATATAATTACTTGAGAAATCACATCACGTTGATAAATATCAGAGTGCACAACTAAAATCCCGGCATACCCCGAGTTACATGTATATATAAAATGGGTGTATAGTTTCCCAAAATAGGGGATTACATATTCAAAAATAATATTTACAAACTAAAATATATACAGTAATCCCAAATCCAAAACAAATAACCAATAACCAAATAAAATGTCTCTAAGAGATTCTAACCTCTTGGGTTGTCCGATTCCCTTTTAAGCCACTTGCCCTATCTGAAATGTTAGTCATTGGAAAGAATGAGATTCAAGAGAATCCCAGTAGTAACAAATCACTCATACAATGTATAAACATATAGCATATATGATCATGTTCAGCAGTATCTCAATGATTCATGGCTCACGGCACGAATGGCAGCACTCACAGTTGTAATCATAATGCGACAGCTTTTACTGTAATCTCAATGCCTGCTTTCGCAGTAAATACTATGCCATCTTTCACTGTAATCACTATGCCCGCTTTCACGGTAAACATTATGCAACAGTATCACAAGGCACAAAGCATCACAAAGCACCACAAGGCATCACAAAGCAACAGCAACAACACAATACATGACAACATACATACAATACATTTACACAAAGTATAAGAAAAGAGTCACTACCTTGTTCTTTCCTGACGTTCTTTGGCACAGTGGGCTAACGAGGACGGCAGATATCACAAGTTTCATACAACAAAGTAGTATGCACACATATGCACAAGTTTCATACATATCCACATCAACAGAACTTATATGTGCATACACAACTATTATTCACAAATGATCTTCTATCCCTAGAGCCAACTAAGGGATCTATCCTAGCAAACTCTACCCTTGCCAGAAACTACAGCTCTGATACCAAAATGTAACCCCCTGCCTTAATTAACGTAATTAATATTCGATAACGCATAGTAAAAAGGGGTTAGAGACCGTCGGATAGTTCAAAACTCATTAACACACCCACTAAGTAGTGGGGACTTTATAAAATTTTCAAAACTTCTTTCCTAATCCGGTCTCCAATTCAATCATCGAATATAATCACCTGAGCAGTTAATTAACATTCATACATATCAGAGTATATAATCAAAAATCCCAGCAACCCCCGGGTTCCATTCATTCACTAAAAGGGGTTATAATTCCCATAAAGGGGATTACACGGCTATATACAACTAATAAATACAACTCAAAAATAATTTACAAGATCTCTGTCCGATATGATAAACCAACATATCCAAAAGAAAATGTCCCTACAGGGTTCTAACCACTCCGGGTCGTGCGCTTCTCCTTGGAGCCACTCGCCCTGTCTGAAAGGTTAGTTTAAGGAAAGAGTGAGATTCAAAAGAATCCCAGTAGTAACAAAACATTTATACCACACATAAGCACACAGCATGTAAGCAAATCATCATATAGCAGCATCAGCACAAATCACACTCCACCCTCATCCCCTTTCTCCGCCGGGAAGGCACACTGTCCTAACCCGAACCGTTGTTAGCTACTCAGGGACTATTGGCGTGGCAGTACATACACCTAGCCTTATAGCTCATATAGCTATCCGGCTTTCACAAATGGCCCGTCGGCCTTCACAAATAGCCTTTCGGCTTTTCACATAATCACAAAGTCACACCTCATCCTCATCCCCCTTCTTCACCGAGAAGGCACACAACCCTTACCTGATCTATTGTTAGCTACTCAGGGACTATCGGAATGACGGTGCTTACACATATTCATAATGTCGCAGCATACGAATTTATCACAGATCAATGATAATACACACATACAATGCATCACATATGGTACAAAAGAAAAGTTACTACCTCGTTCCTTCCTGACGTTTGCTGGATCAGTGGGCTCACGAGGACAGCAGATATCAAATCCTATAAACCAAAATAGGGACAATAGGTCAATCTCTTTTCCAAGTTTCCAAATTTCGTAATACTTTATGTTGGTTATCATTTAGACTCTTTAGGTGACTATAATAGGTCGAAACATATCCCCAAAGGGTTGGAAGAAACTACCCAGAAGATACCTTTTAGGAAGCTAAACACTGGTTTTTGGTCGCCTCACTCGAGCACAAAAAGTCGCACTCGAGTAGTGACCCCCAAATTCACTCGAGCACCAGCGAGTGAGACACATAAAGTGTTTGCCCGAGAGCAAACCTCACAATATCCCTCACATTCACTCGAGCACTGGAAACTGTACTCGAGTGATGACCTCAAATGCACTCGAGCACCAAGAAGTGAGGCGCCACCAGTAACTACCCGAGAGCAACCATAAACTCCCAGGTCTTAAACTTATTCCCTCACTCAAGCATGCCCATGCTCACTTGAGCATAATTATATCTCACTCACAAATCAGGAAGTGTGCTTGTGGTTTCTACCTAAAGACTTAACCAAAATTCCAAGAATTTCATGTTGTGCTCGAGTGAGATCCTCCCTTACTCGAGTGATGCCTATCAGATGCCAAATCGCAGCAACTGATATGGTTTCCAAAGTGACCCAAAACTGGTTCCAATGGTCCCAACTTTTATACCAACGTTCAATCCCATACAAAACTCCACAATGAACCTATTGGCAACCATAAAACAACCTAATTTCAACTCAAATAACACATTCTCAACTCTAGTTCACAAAACCACCCAAACCACAATTTGTCAAGCTCCCTCTTTTCAAATCCACACCAAAACCATTGA
This sequence comes from Inga oerstediana, assembly GCA_963210345.1. Lineage (NCBI taxonomy): Eukaryota > Viridiplantae > Streptophyta > Magnoliopsida > Fabales > Fabaceae > Inga > Inga oerstediana. The sequence continues at coordinate 31,695,139 of OY723407.1, read as the reverse complement.
CTCCCAAACACTATTTGGCATCCATTCCACCACATTACATCACCTAAATCATATCTTCTAAAATCACAAGAAATTAGGGCAAAAATCCAGAATTCACAAAACCAAACCAATGGCCAAACAATTATACCAAACTTCATCAAATGCTTACCTCTTTATTTCTAAATGTGATTTCCTTAATTCTACCAACTTCCAAATTTTGATCAATTATCAAACACCACTTTTAGAAATTCTAAAAGCATGGCAAGGAAGCCCTCAACACCATAAACAACTTTAATAAACATAATATAAGCATTTGAAGGCATTAACCTACCTAAAACCAAGATTTTCACTTTCTCTTTCTTGGTTGTTTTCAGCAAAAATGGAGGTGAGAAGAGAGATGAGAGAGAAATAAGGCATGAAGATGATAATCTCATTCTTTTCTTTTTCCCCATGCACAAACCGACTAAGAGGAGAGAGGGAAAATATTTGACTTTTTGGCTTCTCATCCAATGGCTCTCATTTGACCACATGGCACCATCTCCTTCTTCCTACAATAATTTCATATGATCTTTGCATGCATAGAATTCCACCTCTTGTTCTTTCAATCCTAGCCATTGATCTTGATTACTACAGAGTTTTCTCTTCGGTAACCGACCAATCTATTGGTAAATTTACCAATTTCGCCCCTGATTATCATAACCCTTGCCAAATCATCACTACACCCCAATATAAACTTTAACATTGCTTACAACATGTTTACAACAAAATTAACGATAATTACATCATTAAAATCGTAATTAGCCTCAAATCACAAGTCAGGATATTACAGCTTACACCCTTATAAGTCTTATGAGCAGTAACGTTCTCTACTGCTTGCACCTTGTAAGTCTTATGAGCAGAATGTCTTACTGGCAATTCTCTCTACAGCTTCCCCCGTAAGGAAATCAACCCTCTCAAGGTCCCTCTACCTTAAGATCAATTCAAAAATACAGATGAAAGTGTTTATAGACTCTCTCACAGAATGGATATAATGCTCACTAAAGTACAATACAAATAATCTCTCTCTCAATGATAAGTAATATAGAAGTTGCAGAATAGAGAGTGTTTGGGTAGAAGCAGAGGATTCATGTTTCCATCATTTTTCTCGTAGTTGCTCGATGTCTCAGTTACCTATCGACTTTGATTATTCTCTCATTTATAGTTGATGAAGATGATGACCGTTGTGAGCATTCGTCCGTTGGAGTCCCATTTCTTTGTTTAACCATTGTGTGCATTTAAACAACTAGCCGTTGTCCGTTGCAGAGCAGAGCATCCCGTTGAAGAGTGAGATGTTTCATTATGAGCTGTACGTCACGTTGTAGAGCGTTGGTGTTTTAGACATTCGTTCATGGTGGGTCAATCTTTTGTCATGGTAGGTGGCCAATATTCAGTATGTAATGATGCCGCCTGCCATAATTGACTCTCTCATTTGAAACTGTAATCCGAATGTTAAATTTCCTATTTCACACTGCAAAATACTTAATCACTAATATGATGAAGTGTTAGTCATGGGTATATTGGATCATTGGTCAAAAGCTGAATTTCTGGCTTCTGGGACTCATCACGTTGAGTGACAATATTTGCCATAAATAACCTCCGTTCTTGAAGATGCAATCTAAATGTTTAATCTCCTATTTTACACTTAAAATATATGTTAGTTAATATTTAGGAACAATAACAAGTGAAAATATAATGAATGTATAACATTTAACCATGTTTGTATTGATAGCTATGAGAGTCTGAACTTTTTGCATTCGTTCTGTCAAGACTTCACTCGAGTTCAAAGAAGCCTCACTCGAATGTATGTATAATTTCATGTTCTGGCTTCCTCTCAGGCAAACACTTGCTGCTCTTCACTCGCAGGACTCGAGTATAATCCTTTTCCTCACTCGAGTGTTACCATTCATGCTCGAGTGCTCTTCACATTTCTCTAGTCATATTTTTTCTCGGGTTAACACTTTCATGTCAACACATGCATGACTCGAGTGCAATTCTGATTCTCACTTGAGTGTGTTGTTCAATGCTCGAGTGTTGCTAAATTTCTCCATGCTTCAGCTGCTTCTGGACAACACTCGCATGACATTTTTCAAGAGTGCGTTTTTGGACTCGCGGGTGATGTGGGGCCACGTCAAACTCAATTTATTTATTTGATTCAAAATATGGAAAATGATGTATCATAAGAAAGCTCTTGTCATATGCATTCCAATGCAAGAAGAATCAACTCCAAACTCCTTGTATTCTGCAAGTTATGATCGAAAGAGTGTCTATCGCACTAGACTGCACAAGCATCAACTTCCAGAAGGCATAGCTCCTAGAATATAACTTCAAATTAGGTAAATTACCTATCCATGATAAGCACTTTGAATCTACTTTCATATGGCACTAGTTTTGTTTGAATCCGATGTGTCATTTGTGAGTTATGTCTAAAATACCGAACCTATCTAGAAAAGTGATGGTGATTTCAGTGTCATCTTCCACGGATCATATCTCCTTCATCTAAGCTTCTTTCAATGTGATCTTGATGTACATTTTTCGTGTTGTGAATCTTCTTTCATATGCCACTAGTTTCTGCTTAATCTGATATCTGGTTTGAGAGATAAGGCCAAACTACCGGACCTCTGTCAGGCTGAACGTCAAACAGAGCTGAACAGAGTAGCCCAACACTCGAGTGTGTTCTTCCTTCACTCGAGTGCTACAATGCCACACTTGCTACAGTGATTCTGTACTTCTTTTTTGCACTTCGAGTGCTATAATACTACAGCACCCGTATTCTACAGTGCCACACTCGAGCGCTACGGTGCCTCACTCGAGTGATTGCTACAGTACCGCCGCTACAGTGCCAACTGCTACAAAGGGACGTGTGAAAACAGAGGAACGTCTATCTGAGGGTTGTGGAAAAAAACGTCAATAATGTCCATAAAATAGGGGACGTTAAAGGCAGACTTTAGACATCCCCAATCTGAAGTAGGGACGTCTAATGTCACTTTAGACGTCCCCAGTTCAAACTGGGGACATCTAAAGGTCCACTTTAGATGTCCCCAGTACAATCTGGGACGTCTAAAGTGTCACACCCCCTCTACCACGTCCCTTTTTGTTTTAAGGACGTTGAAAGTTCTTTTTTTTTTAAATGGCCTTTTTATATATATTTCACTGTCTGGAAAATGTAAACTGCAGAAATAGGATTACAGAATAAAACAACAGCAGTTCAGCAGAATGGAAACAACAACTTGAAACACAATGATCAACCCAAGGCTCTACTACATGTAATAACTTTAAGGAGTAGCAAACTAATTAACTAACAAACCACACAAACTACACAACAATCTATAGCCAAGTTTGTTATTGCACTAAAAAGACTATATCCAAGTCCCCAGTTTGTACAATAACTAAGACTAAATTCAATCTATATCCAACAACAACAACGCTAATTATATGTACAATATATAAAACTACCACAAAAGTATGTCCTACACAAACTACTAAAGACTTTACTCTGGTATACGTTGAAGAAGATGTCCAGCCAAAAAGTCTCTGATCATATTTTTATCTTCATATGAGTAGGCATCTTCATTGTCAAAAATATGTAAATTAGAAAATAAGCTTAGATGAAATAATGAATCAAGTGAATGAATTGGCATTGAATTACAACACCAAGAATAATATCCTCTAAGAATGAAGAAGCGATTACTTGTTCAAAATTTGTCGTAATGTCACTCCGAATGATGTTAAACATATAAAGTAAGACATAGTATCCACATTCCCAGCCGCCAGGTTGTTGAGGTCACTATAAATCAAAAGCAAATGGTTAAAATCAATAAAGGCATATCTAAAATGACCGTCAATCAAAAGAACTTGATTTGAAACTACATACCTTTGGAAACAACCATCTCAGGTCATTGCCACCTTTACGATCACATGGCCCGCCAAGCGCTCGATACGTCGTGCATGCCCTATCATTAAAATGAAAATCAACATAAATTAGAATAATTCATTTAAGTCAAGAATCAAGAAGCATTGAAATACAAAAAATAATTTACGTGTTGAAGATACTTTTAGTGTCTTTGTCTTGTCTTCTACTCAAGGAATCAAACCAATAAACCACATGGGACCGAGGACAAACAATACACAAACTCCAGTGGTAACTATAACAACATATACATATAAAAAAGAAGTTAGATGGCAAGGCAATTATTTATTAAAAATCTCAAATACACAAAATTAAAATGCATACCCTTGAACAATCGGTGCTAAATAACAACAATAGTCGTTCTCTCCTATTGTGAAGCCCACATAGTGCGTCCTTTTTTTCAGTGTATTCCTATTCCTTATCGTATGTATAGGAGACAAAAATCCATATAAATCAACTCTTTACAAGTCAATGCATATACGACGGAAGGAGCTATAATAGAATTAAAATGATGAATGTATTAGTTAGTTAAAATCAACTTAACTAAATGAAGGAAAAATTAGGAAATAAAAAAATTACAGGATTACAAAGTTGCCCCATCCAATATCGAGCTCCTCCAACTTAATGAACTGTTTAAGATCTTCTTTATCAATTGTGAAGGGATACTCTAATTCCAGGCCCACAATCCCTGGAGGCATATGCAAATCAATCTGGCGAATGCCTTTATAGATCTGCTACAGTCGTGCTAAGAAGGCCCATTTTCCTGCTTCCTGCTCGTTCTTTTAGAACATAAAAAAACATATTGTTAGTAAGATGTCAACACATCTCAAGAAAAAGTGAGGTAGTTCCATACCATTGGAGGTGTTGCTGGTAATAAGCCAATAAGATGTACAGGCCAAAGGATTAAAGATCCTCTCGCCTGAGCTAACGTGGCAACCTCGTCATCAGGAATAGGGATGGCTGTACCTTCTTCCCCCTCTCGAACACACGTCACAGTCACCCTACACAAATGCTGTGGAATTTGCTGATGATGGTAGGTGGTAGCTTCTATGTGAACGAGAGCATCTGCAACTACACACAGCACTGGGGCATCCAAAGAGAGGATGGCAGGTTCTCCCGGCACTGGAGTGGAAGAAGGGTCGCCAAGTGGTTCCTCCACTGGGTTGTAACTTCCTTTGGTGCTGTGGAAGGCCAGGGATGAATGGGTTCTACGCTCAGTAGTTGCCATCTGTGATTCAAACATCTTCATCATTTCAGCTCGTAGCTCAGGCATCAGCTCAAGACGTAGCTCTGGCAACAGCTCTTATTGGAGCTTGTCGTGAAGGTTGGCCTCGAGCTCTGTGAGACTTCCTGGCGAATCTTGGCTACAAGCTCCCTACTGGGTTCAGCTTGTAACGAATAAGGATGTGAGGCTCGGCTAAAATACTTCACGACATGAACTCCCCCTGCCTCCCCTCGAACATGACCGGGGTTATCTGCCTTCCCAATCGCCGTTGACAAGATGTCCATCCGTCCACTTGGAGTGAACGAACCTTGGCTACTATGATCTTCCAGTTCATCCTGCAGCATAAAAGTTATCGTAAATGAAAATTAAGCACTCCCAATATGAAAAAAACTTTATACTTATGCTCTAACGACTTACAATTCTTGCGGTAACCTTAGCAATAGTCGGATTTACGTACTTCCCACCCTTAAGCCTCCCTACTTTCCATTTTTTGTGACGTGGAAAAGGTGGTGGGGCCTGGACCCTCAGGTCCCCTCTAATGTAATCTCGTGTAAGCCTGTTCTTGAAATCTTTCCATCATAGACGAACCTCCGTCATCCACTCCTTGTACATCTCTGCAGTGTCAGGGACATCACAGGTTTGCTGTAAGGTAAAAACATAAGTTAATTATATTTGAAGCAATAGGAATAAAGATATATATGCAGATGCATCGAAACTTATATACCAAAAGTTGTTGCCATATCAAGTTTTTCGTTTTTGGTGGAACCAACATCCAATTATCATAAGTAATGCGAACTTTGCTTCGAGCCAAAAAACCTAAGTAGCTAATGAAATGGTCTTCCTCTGGACCAATTGGTTTCATATTTTCATCAAAGTCAATATGCAACCTCTCTTGTTGATGGTGATAACGTGCTACCAATGCAGGCATTTTTGTACTGCCTCTAACCCTTCTTCTCACAACCGGTTCAGGTCTATTCATTTCATTGTCCCTATCACTTTATGAGTCACCAGAAATGTCCATATTCCTGTAAGTACAAAAATCATTGTCAGATAGGTGAATAAAATAACTAGTTATAAAACAAACAGCACACATTACTATTTTCTAAGTTAAGCTCTTACTATAGATTGTTTCCCATATTCCTTCACCATGGGCCCTCTTCATACCGAGATTGTTCCTTCTTCCCTGATAGATAATCACTGCAGAAGTCCATAGCCTCTTCAACAACATACCTTTCAACTATTGAGGCTTCTGGTCGATAGGGATTTTTAGAGTACCCTTTTAAGATCTTCATGTATCGTTCGAAAGGGTACATCCACCTCAGATAAACTGGACCGTAGAGCCTTACCTCCCTTACCAAATGAACTATCAAATGCACCATTATATCAAAAAATGAAGGAGGAAAGTGCATCTCTAATTGGGACAATATAATATAACCTTCAGCTTCCAGTTCATCCAGCTTTTCAGTGTCAATGACTTTGTTACAGATAGCATTAAAGAAAACACACAATCTTGTCACAATGCTTCGAACTTCATCTTTCATAATGCCTCTAATAGCTACTGGTAACAGTTGTTGCATCAACACATGATAATCATGGGACTTCATTCCCACCAACTTCAAATCGTCCATTGACACAAATACCAATATACATGCAAGATAAGTGTTTAATGCATGACATGCTTGCATCACAATAACTCGTGCTCACATAATGATATATCCGCATGCTCAATGTTTCAACAACATACTCATGGCATAGCATAAATAGAAACAGAGCTTAAATCATTCATATATGTTTCACATAATCAAGCAAAGCAATAACATGCATCAATACAAAAACACAAATATCAATACATGCAGGAGAGGTAAGTTCCCTACACTTTTTCTTTCCACGTATGCTCCAGCATCAGCTACTCACGATCTGAGAGGATATCAAACCATGATCAAGGCGAATACCCAACCCTATAACCAAATCAAGGACATAGGATCATTCTCTTTTCCAAATTCTCATTTTCATAACACTTAAAGTTGATTACCATTCATGAGCTTTAGGTGGCTATAATAAGGTCAATAAAAGCCTAAAGGATTGGGAAGTACTAGGTTGGAAATCACCTTTAAAAATCCAAAAATGCTGAAAATGGGGGTTGGCTGTAGCCAAGAATCCTCTGGCTGCAGCCAAAATGTGCACATAAAGTTTTTGGCAGCAGCCAAGAATTTCTGGCTGCGGCCAAAACGCACATAGAAACTTTTGTGCTGCAGCCAAGATTTTCTACTGCAGCCAAGGAAACTTCGAAAATTCATAATTAATTTTATAAAAATTGAAATGAGGTGATTCCAAAGCCAAATGAAAGGTATTTAAGTCCTCTTTCTAGGAAAAATATGGCTCATTACTTCAAATCATCACACAAATACAGAATTACCCAAAACTCAACACTACTCCAAAACAGAGTTCTGTTTCCATCCCAAACTTTGGACAATCATAACTCTCAGTTCACAAAACTAAATGACACACTTTATATGTCCATTTTGATGCTTGGGATGTGAAATTTAAAAATGGAAAGTTTCACAATTTTCTGAAATCATTTGGTCATTTAAAACGTCCACAAAAATAAACTTCCCAGAACAGAGTTCCAAGGGACAGATTTTCCAATTTTCTACCAAAGTGTCCAATGGCTCCAAAATTAACAATCAAGCCTATTTCCACATAAATTTTCACAAGGAACACAATGGTAACCTCAAAATAACCAAATCACAACCTATCAACATGCCCTGTTTTGACCAAAGCACAAAACCAACACAAAAGGTGCCAAACTTCACATTTAAGCTTCAATGCAATTCTATCAATTCAAAACACCAAACAAGGCACCATTTCCATAGCAACAACATACTATACTCCCCATGACCCTAAATCATGAAAATTAGGGCTAAAATTCTAGAAATTCAAGGCCTAACCAATGGCCACAAAATTTATATGAAATTAAAGCTTTCACTTACCTCAACAACTTTCCCAAAGGCACTTCATGATTCTCTAACATGTAGATTTTCGTGATTCCTCAAATTACCACCAATGGAGAAACTACAACCATCAAATTGAAGCTCTCACTCTAAGGAACAACTTTCATGAAGGAGTTTGAGCAATGGAGGATATTTGCTTACCTTTTTTCAAGCTTTTCTTCCTTCCCTTTTTGGCAACAATGGCGCTAGAATTTAGAAAGAGAAGGAGAGAGGTGAGTGAAGGAGATGAAGGAGGAAAATGATGACACTTCCTTCCCCTCCCATACCATGTCCAGCGTACAAAGAGGGAAGAGAGGAAAGAGAAACACTAAAATATTCATTTGACTTTTCTCCCTTCACACACACCCACAACCTTGCCACATGTTACCTTTCTATTGGTTCCCACACACTTAGTCACCAATTAGCTTCTCTAACCCATCCATTAGTCATTTAATCACACTTCCTATTTTTCTCTTTGTTAGTAATTAATTTCCCCATTAATCACCAACTTAAAGCCAATAATTCCATTCTTTAAATTTCCCACTAATTGTGACATATTACTTAATTTTGCCATACAACACATAATTAATCCACTTTAACTCCATGCTTATCGTCAATAACTATCATTAGCCCTTAATTGAAATTTGGGGTGTTACACAAAGCAACCACAACAATCTTCTTCCTTCGATGACTCCTTCAATATGCAACTCTAGGAAGCAATAGAGAAGTCAAGGCTTGACGCATTGGTTAGCAAAATTGCCTCACAAGCTAGTGCCTCAAGTTCACATCATGTTGGCTAGTCCAGTGCAGCTGCTTCAGGGGTTCCTTCTACTCACAGGTTCCAGAGGAAGAACAAGTCACAACTCCTCCTGAAGACTTCAATGTTAAGGAACTGAAGGCACTGAAACAGAAGGTATATAATTCTGAGTTTGCACATAGACAATTATCTCCCATAGTTTATGTGGACTTAGATTATCTGATGAAAAGCTGTGGTTTGGATTTCCATCCTTTTCTTGAATTTTATGATCCCTGGCTGAGTGTTCATATTCCTTATTCACCCTCTGTTGTGAAAACTTTCTATTGCAACATGAAAACCCATAACATAAACTCTAGGACCGGAGAGTTGATAGAGGAAGTAGTATCTACCATTGTTAGAGAGCAATTTATTATGATATCTGCTACTATCATTAATGACAGTCTTGGTTATGTTGCACCACCTTCTGATCCACCCAATCTTTCAGCCAATGAAGCCTTCCGGTTTTTAAGACCAAATGACCTAATAGGCCCTCATAACTTTAAGCCTATTGACATGCATGATTCTATTCGTGCCCTTCACTACATATACTCTCATAGCATTGTTAATAAATCCAAAAACTATACCCATTTTGCTCAGAGAGATTACTATTTGTTGGCTTCCTTCCTAGCCAGTTAATGAAGAAATGCGGGGGAACTTATTTTTAGTGAGATGAGAAGATTTCGATTTTCTTCATCAAGATCCGCCACCATACCATATCCACAAATTGTGTCTCTCATTCTCCAGAAAAACAAAGTGTGGTATTTAGAGGGAACTAAGAGGGCAACCATTCCGAGGTTTGGCAAGACTCAATTGACATATATGAGTATCAATCTTCCAGTGAGTCAAACCAGGGCTACATCTCAGAGAGAAGCCACTCCATCGAGAGGTGATGAGGCTCAATCTTCTACTCAAGGTTCAATTCTACCTCCATCTTTCCTGAATGTATCACTTTCAACCTATCTAGCTGAAGTGATCAATCAAGATGTGACTGGTCTGAAAAAGGAATTGATGAATGAGTATGAGAAATTGGTGAACACGATGGAGTTACAAGTCTTAAAGTTGGTGGACAAGGCAAATACCAACTTTGACTTGATGTTCAAGACTCAAGAAGATATGTCGAGAAGAATCACTGATATGGAAATGTTCTTGCGCACTTATTTTCTGACTACTTCATCTGAGATGCCACCTGAGTCTACTCCTACCATGACTTCAGCTCCTCAAACACAAACTCATGTTCTCTTCACAGATCTGGATTCCAATGTTGATATTGTAATATCCCGAATTGTGATTAAGGGACTTTGACTCCGAAAGTAAAGGTAATTAATGTTAAACCAACATTTTTGGAGGACATGACAAGAATTATGATCGAAATATGCTACAGCCAGAACTCAAACCCTGTATTTAAGTTCAATATCGGATTAATATCTAAATTGAATGAAAATAGAGGGGAGGGCGTGTGAATGGTATAAAGAAAGGAGAAGAATGTGTTTAGTGGTGATTTGATAAGTGTTGTGATACTCAGGGGTAAAATGGTAATTTACCGACCGATTGGACAGTTACCGAAGAGGAAACTCATTGGTAATTGAGATCAATGGCTAGGATTGAAAGAGCAAAGAGGTGGAATCTTGTGCATGCAAATCTATGTGAAGTCATAGTAGGGAGAGCAAGATGTTGACAAGTGTCAATATGTGCACCCTTGATCATGGTCAAAAAGTCCACATGGATTTTTATTCATTTCCCATCCTTCTCTCTCTTTCCATTTCGTTTTGTGTGTGTGAGGAGGCAATACAAATCTGCTTCTCATCTTCATCATCATCATCTCATATTTTTTCTCTCTCTCTAAATCCTTGTGCGCCATTTTTGAAGAGGAAAGAGAAAAGAAAGCCTTGTGATTTAGGTAAGGTTTTGACTTCAAATGCCAAAATCTCCTTCTCTAAAGTTGTTCCTCTTGCTAAGAGCTTTCTTTCTATGGTTTTAGAATCTCAAGGGGAGGTGCTTTTGTGGTTGAGAAAACTTGAAGGTTGAGGAATCAAGAAATTAGTTTGGGAAAGTGAAAAAGGTGAGTAAGAGCTTTCTTTTGACCAAAGTCTTGTGACTTTTGGTTGAGTATTGTGGTTTGTGGAATTTTCCCTGATTTTAGTGTAATTTCAAAATGGATGAATTGGATGGTGTTTTGGGTAGCAATTGGTGTCATGTTGTGCCTTTGTGCCATTGGAATAAGTTTGGAATTTGAAATGGAAAGCAATTGCAATGTGGAGTCTTGTATATGGCTTTGTGTTGCAATGTGCTCAAGAACTAAATATGTGTAAATGTGATGTGAATTTGGTGGTTCTAGTGTTTCCAATGGATTTCTTGTGAAATTTTATGTGGGAATGGTATTTGATGTGAAATTGGAACCATTGGAAGCTATTGTGAAAATCTGGAAAATCTGTCCATTGAGGGTCTATGCTGGGCAGTCTTTTTGTGTGGGCGTTTTGAATAGGCTAATGATATTAGAAAATTATGAAACTTTCTAGTATTGAATTTCACTTCCCAAGCTTCAAAATGGACATAAATTTTGTATCATTTCGCTTTGTGGGCTGGGAGTTTGAACTGTCCAAAGTTTGGCATCAAAGCTGGACCCTGTTTTGGTACAATGTTAGGTCTTTGGTAAATCTGGACTTTTGTGGTGATTTCTAGTTATGGCCAATATTTTTCCTTGAAAGAGGACTTAAATAGCTTTCATTTGGCTTTGGAATCACCTTATTTTGATTTTTCCTGAATTAGTTATGATTTTTGGAAGTTCAGCCAAGAAACTGGATTTTCTTGGGCCGCAGCCCAAATGTTTCTGGGCAGTTTTGGGCCGCGGCCCACCTCCAAAAATCAGTATTTTACACTTTTAAAGGTGGTTTTTGGTATAGCCTTTCCCAACCTTTTAGGCATATATTTAAAACTAAAATAGTTACCTAAAGAGTTCAAATGATAACCAACTTAAAGTATCATGGAATTAAGAACTTGGAAAAGAGATTGATTGGTTGTCCCTGATTTGGTTTATAGGGATCGACATTTGCCCTACTCGTGAACCAACAGTACCAGAGAACGTCCGGAAAGAACAAGGTAGTGACACTTCCCTTATACTTTGTGAAAATGTATTGTATGTATGTTGGTTATGTGCTGTGATGAGTTGTGATGTTGCTGCTTATACAGCTAATGATAGCTGGTGACTATATTATACAGCGAAAGCTTGTGCCTTGTGTATACAGCGAAAGCTGGTGACTTCATTATACAGCAAAAGATGGTGACTATATTATACAGCAAAAGCTGGTGACTTGTGTATACAGCGAAAGCTGGTGACTATATTATACAGCGAAAGCTGGTGACTTGTGTATACAGCGAAAGCTGGTGACTATATTATACAGCGAAAGCTGGTGACTTTATTATACAGCCATGAGTGCTGTCGCTTGTGGTGAAAAACATGTTCTATTGTTGCTGTTGGCTGTGATTTACTTACATGCTATATGTTTACATATTGTATGAGTGAATTTGTTACTAATGGGATTCTTTTGAATCTCATTCTTTCCAATGACTAACATTTCAGACAGGGCAAGTGACTTAAGAGGGAAATGACCAACCAGGAGCGGTTAGGGGTTTTGGGAAACATGGAATTATTGGTTATCTACTTGGATTTTGGATTACTGTATATTATTTTTGGGTTGTAAATAATATACTGATCACGGTTGTGTAATCCCCTAGTAGGGAATTTGGAAACCCTTAGACTATATATATGAACCCGGGGGTTGCCGGGATTTTATTGTACACTCTGATATATGAATGTGATATAACTGCACAGGTAATTATATTTGATAATTGAAATTGAGACCGGAATAGGAAAGAAGTTTTGAAAATTTTGTAAAGTCCCTACTATAAAAGGGAGTTTAAATGAGTTTTGAACTATTCGACGGTCTCTAAACTGACTTAATTAAGTGATATCGAATTATAATTACGTGTTGAAAGTCAGGGGGTTACAGATATCACTTATGATCGGTCGCCTTCACCACCACATGCAGCCTCTGTTCCTCAGCCATCATCTCCACTTTTTGAGCCGGAGCCAGTTGACCCTTCTACTGCCATGGTACTCTTTGCCCCACCATCCAATCTCACTTTTCCTCAGCCCCCTTTTGATGCTGACAAAACGGGGAAGAAGGATCTGTGATGGTTTCTAAGCTATTATGGTCTGATATGGGGAGTTGAAGTTTAGTTTTGGGTAGCTTTTCTGTAATGGGGTAGGACTATTGTTATTTTCTGGTTTATTTTTGCTAACATGGTTGTATATGGGGTTTTAAGGGTAAATGTTAATTCAAGCTTAATATTGTAATTTACAAGTCTACTAATGATCATTTCCAAGTTTGTTAAGTTTTCTGTTCAGATTTAATGGTTTCTGTGATACTATGACTTATCTTGGTTTTTAAGTGTTCATTAGAAGTATTGCAGGAAACAATTGAGATTAAGTGCAAAAATCTAAACTTTGGTGAAATATGCATTTTAAAATGTTTTCAAAATCCAGTTGTTTTAAGACCCATCACAAAGGTTTTGTCATCATCAAAAAAGGGGAGAATGTTAGATTCCAAGTTTTGATGATAACAAAAGATCATTGTGTGTTGTGGTAAGAAATTCATACTTTGCAAGGTTAAAAAGATTACCAAATGTATTTCACAAAGTTTAGAAGTGTTTGCTATCAGTTTTACTGATGCACTCGAGCAATAGAGTTAACACTCGAGCATCAAGCTCTTTTGCACTCGAGCACATGTAAGTGTTGGATAGAAAGTGTTTGACAGAGAGCAATTGCTGTCAGTTTTACTGATGCACTTGAGCAATAGATCTAACACTCGAGCATCAAGCTATTTTGCACTCGAGCACATGAAAGTGTTGGACAGAAAGTGTTTGACAGTGAGCAAAGTCAGAAACAAGATATCAATACTTCACGCAAGCACAGTCTCTGTACTCGAGTGATGGCCTTGTGTGCACCCGAGTCCTAGCGAGTGAGGGACTGCGAGTGTTTGCCTGAGAGTCATGCAGAGCAAAGAAGAATAAGCATGCCTGAGTGAGAGTACATGCACCCGAGTGATACCTCAGCACCCGCGAGTGAGAAACCTAACTCCCTCCATTCTGATGCAAGTGCTGAAGATAAATAGTATATTATAGAAGAATATTTTGCTCACTCGAGTGAGATCACCTGCAAGTGCAAAATCACACTCTTGATAAAATGGGATGCGAGTGTTGTCCAGAAACGTGGCTCATAGTGTAAAATAAAGAAGCACTCGAGCGAGGAAACCTATGCTCGAGTGAGGAGACCTGTGCTCGAATGGGGTCCCACATTACTCGCAAGTGTGAAAATGCACTCTCTCAAAATCACGTGGAAGTACAAGTGTAAAACTGAAGCAAAAGAAGAACATATGGTATTGCACTCGAGTGAGACATCACAGCACTCGAGTGATACTCTGCCAGAAGCCAAAATGCACCAGTCTTACAGTGTTCAATCCGAATATGGTTTAATGTTATTTATTCATTCTATTTCTACTTATTATTATTATATAACATCATTTAACATATATTACGAATGTGATACAGGAGTTTGAATGTTTGAATTAGAAAAGCATAGAGGAAGTCAAACAACGGCAGACAACATCATTATGACCATCCAAGCACGTACCTACCGCGTTCAAAGATTTCAAACATACGCATGCCGTTCCACAGTAAAATGCTTTGCTCTACAATGATTATTATTCAAACAGGCAAAAACAACTGGCTATAAATACAGAGCTTCAAAGACCATAAAAAACAACGAAATGCAAGAATTCACACAAGCAAATTCACGAGCCTCTGTTATTCATATTTTCTCTGTATTCATATCGTTCTTTAGTTATTATCATATTTGCTCTGTAAGAGAGTTTGTATACACTTCAAATTCTATTTTCATTTGATCTCAAGGTACTGGGACCTTGAGAGGGGAGATTTCCTTACGAGAGAAGAAGTGAGAGAATTCCTAGTATGACTTTCTGCTCATAAGACTTACAAGATACAACTAGTAGAGAACGTTGCTGCTCGTAAGACTTACAGTGGTGTAAGCAGGAGAGAATGTTGTTGCTCGTAAGACTTGTATACATAAGCAAGAGAGAAAGGTCATAGGTTTGTTTTTCTGCACGTAAGACTTGTCGTAAGGGGGAGAGAAATTTCTAGTATTTATACTCGTAGTCCTTTCAAGGACGGTTGTTGTTTTTCGGCGTTCCAAGAACCCACTGAATCTTGGAAGAATAGTGAAAGTCTCAATAGGTCTTGATCTTTGAGGATTGGATGTAGGCCTGGGTTTTGGGCCAAACCAGTATAATTCTCTGTGAGCTTATCTTCTCAACTCTACTCTATCTACAGCTATTGCTATATCACCGTATCAACCAAAAAGTTTATCGCATCACTTAATTCACCCCCTCTTGAGTGAAGCTTGCTACTTTCATTCTCTACAATAAAAGTACGAAGTCAATACAATAATAAATAAATGATAAAATTGTCCATTTATGTGAAACATTTAATAATGAGACTTACCACACTCCTCCCGTATATAAGTTACTTGTACCTCATTCTTAAATATCAATAAATACGAGGGACATACATATAGGATTAGAGCCGTATCATATAGGATTAGAGCCGTATCAACAAGGAAAAAAAGATACTTTCTTATAAATAAGAGAAAAGGAATAGCTCAAATAATTCATGTACATATAAACAAGGGGGAAAATCTTATAAATAACATGGTTCTTATCCATTACTTGTGTGATCTCTATGCTGCTTAAATAGGGTCGGACAAATATATCTTTAAGGGTTCTTAAAAGTAACTATTTGCTTGTGAGGTGGCACCAGCAACTCAGAAAAAAACATGGCATGTCTGCGGCTTGGGGTCTAACGCCTCTTTTCTTTCACTCAAGACGAAGAGGATAACTCCGCAACTGTTCCCACTTGCCTCCACCATTGCCCTTGGCCTCTAAATTCGATGCCGTAGGAACATCAACCACGTGTCCCAACCACGAGCCACCCACTCTCTCTTTCTTTAATTTTTTCATTTATTTATTTAATTCACATCTCATTTTTTTAATCCCTTCAAAAGGCTTCTTAAAAAAAAAGCGACTTTACTTGCTCCCTTTCCTCGCCACTCGTCCCTTTCTTCTTTCTGCTTTTGGGTTTTCTCGCTTTGTTTATTCCCATTTTTTAAAATTATTTGCATTGTCTTTCAACCTGAAATGGGAAGGGTAGATCCCAGAAACTAGGCTCTGCTTCTTTCTGCTTTGAAACCTCTCTCTCTCTCTCTCTCGGCCATTTCTTTCTCTCATCTATCTTTCTTTCTCAGTCACTTCCTCCACATTTCCTACATTATCCATTTTTCCTTGTTACCTTACCCATCAGTTTCTACATATATAATTACTGCCACCTGTCTCTCTCACAGTTTTCCACTGTGCCTTGTTCTTGTTTGCCTTTTTCGCACCTTGCCTGTAAGTTGTTTGACAAAAGTTGTGGTCACCTCAACTGTTATTTGTTCTTTAACATACTAAGGTTTCTCTGTAAATAGACAGTATCACCGGGACGAGGATTTTGCTTCCTCAGGTCACTCAAGGAGTTCTCTGAGGTACATATCATTTTAATTTTGGACTGTATTCAAGTAGTATCGTTTTTCTCTTTGTAATGACAATATTAAGTATTTAAGGTCAACCTTGTACCACTTTGAGCTTCTCCTATGGTTTTTGTTGTTTCTTGTTTGACTTCCTTCCCATGTTATGTAAGATGGTAAGACAAAGTAAATTGGCATACACTAGGAAGGAAAATGGCTTGTCTTTGTCATCAAAATAGCACATTTGGTGTGTATTCTGATTAACTTTTGAGGAATAGCTTTTATAGTTTACGAGGTAAGTATGTGAGAGGAGCTTTGTCTCGATTTGCGAAAAAGTACTTCTGAAACCGAAACCATGGAGGTTTGGGGATAAAAGAACACACACTTGGCACCTTATGTGTTGTCTAAATTTCTAATCCAAGGAGAGAATTTGACATATGTCGGATAGAACAATTTGGAGGGGATTTAACCTCAAAATAACCTTCTTGAATTAACTAGAAAAACAAAGCTGCATAAACAAAACAAAAACAACAGCAAAAAAACACAGAGAAAGAAAAATAACAATAGCAAACCTTATCTGACCAAACGAGGTTCACTATATGCATCTGCAGGTACAGGTGTATCATTTGCCATGGAAACACACAAAAGTGAAATCTAAATAATGTGACACTTCTGATCCTAAGCACGAAGTGGTTTACTTATGATTGTTTTTTCCATTTTATATAACTATGGACAAAACTTGACTGCTTGAGAGAAGCATATGTGGTGTGTGTATTAAAACAAGGCTCTTTTTCAGCAGTAAGCTGAGTGAAGGTGGTGAGTTGCTGGGTGGATTTGAAACTTTGAACTTGAGAGAAACATGAACGGTAAAGTTGTGGGAGACTTGGATGGGAATGGAACATTTGCAGTGGAGTCATCAACAACTTGTGGATCATCTTCAGTTAAGAGAAGCAGAACACCAAGCAGGGGAATCCAGCAAGTTGCTTCATGTTTGGTTGATGGGTGCAATTCTGACCTTAGTAAATGCAGAGACTATCACAGACGCCACAAGGTTTGTGAACTTCACTCTAAGACCCCTAAGGTCACTGTCAGGGGTCAGGAACAACGCTTCTGCCAGCAGTGCAGCAGGTAGATACCTCTAAATGCTAAACATGCAAATATCAATTACTAAAACTTCACTAGCTACCTACATATTATGTTTTTACCTATTTTGCTTCATCAATCAGAGTTTCGATGTCACCCCATTTGCATTCCTTAGGTTCCATTCATTGGAGGAGTTTGATGAAGGAAAGCGAAGCTGCCGGAAACGTCTTGATGGGCACAACCGACGCCGGAGAAAGCCTCCACCCGAACCTCTGCCATTGACCCCAGCAAGATTTCTTGCTGAATACCCAGGTTTGGCCTGAAACGGATTGACAGATTTGTGTTCTTGGACTTTCTTTTATTGATTCCGTATATGATTCACGGTCTCTTAATTAACTTTGTTTAGAGGCTGTGGCTAGAACTAGAAATGGTTTCCTAAGAACCTAGGCTACAACTTCTGCTAATCCAGACCCCAAGAAAAGATTAGATTCTGTCTTAAGGGTATAGAGCTTTCTGCAGGTACTGGAATCTTAGCATTCAACAATTCACAAATGCTACCAACAGGGCCTAGTTTGAGCAGTGCTTGGGGTGGGCCTGTTAAAGCTGAGAATAATGATTATTGTGTTTCCTTCAAGCTTGATGATGGCAGAAATGGGCCAATTGGTGAGACTTTGAGGAGTGAGCAAGGACTGGGAGGACAGACACAGCTTTCATTTCTTCAAGGCCCTAAATCTTCTACACTCTATGGATATTCTGCCACTGAACTAAACTTAAATTCCAACATGGCATCAGATAATAACAACAACCAGAAAGCATTCTCATATTGTGCTCGCTCTCTTCTGTCATCAATAACACCACCTGAGACTAATGAGCTTGGCGTAGGAAGCATGATTCTTCCAAATGCTTTGAACATGGACGCTTCAGAAATAGTGAGCCATGGCTATGATAACACTACTAATTCTGAGGGGATGATGTTTAGTATTGGATCTGATGGGTCTTCTTCCTCTGCTACTTCCCATAAATTCTTCTCGTGGGAGTAATACATTTGTGTATTATTTAGTTTTCTGTTCTGTCAGTTGGGTTTAATTGCTGATGTGCTCGTAAACAGTGTCATTTCTAAGTTACCTTTTTTTGTATATTTTCTTGATGGAAGAAATAACAGGCCGTGAAAGAGGAGGTTCAGTGTGGTGTGATCTTATATTCTTGATCCAAATTTCGTTTGTTTTTTCATCAAACCATGTTTAAGGAATTACTACCCTGCATCCTACCCTATTTATATTATAAGAGACAACTAATTCATCAGCAATATGAAGTACAATTAAAATTAGTTAGGTTAGAATCCATGTGTTATAGATGCATTTTTCTACTTAAAAAAATCTTCATTTAATGGGAAAAAAATTGTGGCTTTTCTATGGGTGAATTGTGAATTCGTAGTTACAACTATCAGTTTTAACGATAATATAAAAAGAAAATTTTAATAAATGCTTCACACAGTTTGCTTGCTTTTGTGGCACAATGAATGATTCAGTTTGGAACTTAAAAGTATGTTTGGATTAACTTATTTTTTAAGAATAAGCATTTATCACATAAGTTGAGATAAAACTTCTCTCACATACTTACTTCATATAACGTAAATCACAATTAAAAAGCATTTATAAGTCAAAAATAAACTATCTCAAACATGCACTTAATATAGACTGTCCATATCTAATATGCACTGTCTAGATTTAATTTTTCTTTTATTTTAATTTTTTTTAAAAATTAATATGTACATGATCTAAAATAAAGATAATATCATAACTTTCAATTTTTTTCACAAAATTAATTTTTTAATTTAAAAGTCATCAATTCAAAACCTTAAATTTGGTCAATTGAAACTAGGGCTATGCATATATAGTGTCCACTATCCGGTATTCCCGACCAAGCTCGGCCAAAATAAACCCAGCTCGGCCAGGGTCAAACAATAAGTAAGGGATGTTGCCTTATCCAATTAGCCCTACATGGAAATATATATTTCTTTATTTAAAAAATATATATTATTAATATATAATTACACATGTTTTTGTTGCCTTGCTTTTAGTGGATGTCATTTAATTATTATTGAAGCATGAATATTATTTTAAGCCGTATGATAGTATTTTAAATTTTATGACTCAAGGTAGACTTGTTTGCTCTTGAATAATGCCTTTTTTTAAACTACTTCAGCTCTATGTTTGCTTTCTTTGTTGTTGAGATTACGATGTATTTTTTATTAATGAATAATTGAACTAGTTTTGACCAAAAAGTTATGAATGATGCCTATTGTGTTGTTTTCTTTAACTCTATGTTTGAGGATGGATACTTTGTGATTACTAATGATAGATTTAAGTGTTATTGGGTGGTATATAATATGATAATATCAATTTGTATAAAAAATTTTAAAGAATATTCGATAAATATATAATTATTTTGTTAATGATTCAATGTATTAAAATAATATAATATTTAGAATTTTAGATGATGTAATGAGAAATTAAATATTTTATTTATATTTTTTGTTCCTCACTAATCCGACAGTCTAACCTACTGGCCTTGGATTTAGTACCGAGGCGGATTGACAGGCAATACGAATTTAATAACCATAACCCTGATTCGAAGTGAAAAGAATCTATGGCACCGTGCCATATGAAGGCCCTAATTACTACCTAAACGACCTCGTATGGCTCTCCTATCCAAAATCCAAATGATAACCTTTTTTGGGAATAGAACGGGATGACATTGCGCCCAAGAGTAGGCCATATTTTTTATTTGTTTTTTGCTAAACCCAAGACTGGGTGGATCTGATTTTTGTTTTTTTATTTTTATTGTTTTTGCTAATTACAAGCATCCTTTTATTAAAGGTAATCAAGTTTGAGATACTGTCAATTACTAAACGTGGGTATATCTCTTAACAGGAATTTGAATATTAATTCATCACATTATAAAGAATTAACCCTTTTCATTAAACCTAATCTTGTTGCTCGCCCGATCTTTATTGTCACTAATACGAATATATCAGACTCGTTACCTGACTCAACCCAAGGTGATAGCCCGATCTAGTTATAATAATTTATCCCTGTTATAAAATTTATTTATTTATTTATAAACAAAATTTAAAGGAAAAAATGTTATAAAAACTGCACCTTAATTGGAAATGCAACTAGTTTTTATTTTTATAGTTTAATTTAAATAGACTGGTAGTAAAACCAATGTAATATTTAAATAAAAGTTTAATAAAAACTAATTAGATATATACAGTATATATATAATAATATACTCCCATGTTCTTATTTATATGGATATAGAGTGTTTTTTTTTTTTCTTTAATATAAGCACCTCATTAAATTTATTATATAAAAGTATACTTTTACTCCAAATTTTTTTGTAGATTATTATTTGTCACTTCTAAAATAAGGGGTAAAATTAAAAAGTTATTAAATTTTAAGACACAATAAATAAAATTTAAAGTTTTTCTTTGGATTCAATAACACATTAGAAATGCTTTATAAGTAGAAATACTTTAATTTGGACTTGAGGTTAATTCCTTTTGAAGCTTATAACGCAAAGGGTTTTCACTTCTTTTAACAAGTCACTTTTCATTATTCAAACTTGTATTTTCCCCATTACAGAGTGCTCACTATATCTATTTACCACATCAACATATACTCCCCATGTCCCTTATTATATATTAGCTTCAAATAACTGATTTGTGTTAATAAAAACAAGCACAAATTCCCCCGTGCTTTACGCGGGTGCATCAACCACATGACATATAAGCATAGAATGACCTCCGACTCATCCAATGTGATAAGCACAAGAACAAACACGACATAGAATAACTTTCTCCAGCTACAAACAACATTACATAACAACACATCCTCCACATAATTCAGTTAGCTAAATATTTTTTGTAAAACATGCATCACAAAAAAGAGAGGAAAACATTCCCCGCAAAAAATGCAGTCGTACACCAGAACATATTCCCCCACTACTTCATGAACTAAACAAAAACATGAAACAACAAACAATTTTCACAACAACACAAAAAAAAAAAAAACATTCTACACGTCAGATGTGTGGACATCATCAAATCAATGCTACTCTATCTTTCTAAATATCTCCCTGTAAATCACATTGCTAGTTGTATTATTTTGATGATTACTCCCATGATGTATAAGAATATTCAAACCTGCAATATTCTTAACCCTTGATAAGGCAACATATAATTGGTCATGTGTGAACACTGGCTTAAATAGATATAATCCAACATTTTGCAGAGATTGGCCCTGACTCTTGTTAATTATCATTGCAAAAGACAAAGCAATAGGAAACTTCCTTCTGAAGGATTCCTATCCATTCTATAAATTAAAATCTTTTGATTTGGGTTTGACCCATTTAATGTAATTGCTTCAATAACATTTTTTCCAAGAAGTGTGATACGTAACCTGATATCGTCGCATAACCCATTAGCTTGATCTATATTCCTTAACAGAATTACAGGTACTCCAACCTTGAGATTAAAACTATGCCTAGGCAAACCTGAACAATTAATCGTATTCAAAAACTCCTTTGTGTATAGATCTTCAAACCCATCAACCTCTTGTGATGACTTATAAATAGTATTACAACTATGATACTCCATCAATTCACCGGCAATAAAGATCACATGTATTCATTTACATGGTTTGTACTCTCGATGATAGGGCATATAATGGCTCGGCTATTGAAGTAGTATGAATTAGATAAATTTCCCAGCATGATTGGTGTAACACTCCAAAGTTTATTCCCCAATATGCCTTGTGAGTAGTTGTGGCATTTACTGAAATGGAAGGGTGAATTTCGGAGAATGTGATTATGCTGCCAGTGAAAAGTTCCTAGGAGGCAGCGACATTATTAGATGGTTTTAGATGATCAAATGATGTCTAAAATTATGAAATTTTACAGGATGAAAGTAGACATCCTAAGATTTATTTTGATAGGTAAAGGGAAATTTTTGGAGCTGTATACAAAGAGTTATGAATTTTTGAAGTTAGTATAGAAAAACTGTTGATTTTTTGGAATAGGATTCAAAAAATTTAATTCTGGGAATTTTGTGCTTCCAATTGGTAAAGAAAAATATTTTTCCTTGAAACTAGACTTAATAAGGGTTCTATAGCCTTTGGAATCACTTCAATACAATGTCTAGAAATTTAGTTATGATTTTTCAAAGTTTGGGCAGAAAATCTGCCAGAATTTGCTTAAATCCGAAAATGGGAAATTAATTAATTAAATTAAGGAAAATTATGAGATATTTTTAAAAGTCATCTCCTTCCCTTCCATGCTCATTTTTGTCAGTTTTGTGTACAAAGAAGAGACAGAGAGCTTGTGACAATTTGTAGAGAGAAGGAAGACAAAATTCGCCAGGTAAGCTTGATTTCTTAGGTGAATTAGCCCCTAACTTGCGTAATCCTTCCTCTAAGCTTCTCTTCTATGTGAATTAAGGTGTTTGTGAAGCAAAATTTCATTGTTAGAAGAGCTAGGGTTTCGACCAATAAGGGAAAAGCCATAAGGAAGCTAAGATGATTTCCTAGACTTCAATCTTTGATTGTTCTGGCTATTATGGATAATTTAATCAATGAATTTCTGTTAGATTTGCTCTGATTGTAAAATTGGGAAAAGGGTGTGCCTTAGGCGTTATGCTACAAAAATTGAGTCTAAATAGTGGTTTTAACATAATTAAATAGTTAATAAAGTAATTAGGAGTAGAAAGGAGTAAGTTTGCGGAGTTAGAATTAGAAAACCCCAATTTTTCTCGGAGAATCTTGGGTTTCAGCCAGCTCTAGTTTAGTAGGTTAGAGTTTGATTTTTAATGATATGTGATTACATTCGTTCAGGATAGAAAATTAGGTAGGGTTATAGTTGATCACTTTTTCAGAAAAGCCCTAAAAAGCATAATGACCAAAACGCCCCTGAAACCCTGATTAGGGGCTGTCAATGGTATTCTGATCTTTTGACAGTGAATTTGATAATTCCGAGGCCAAAAATGGATTCCTTGGGCAAAAATATGTTAGAATAGCTTAGATCAAAATTTTGGGAAAAGTACGGTTGGACAAGGTATGGCCAGGCGGGGCCAGGTCCTGAGGGGTATTTTGGTAAATTTTCACTATATACTTATATAACCACAAAAACACTATGGAAGTGTCTAAAATGGTACATAAATGGGTTTCAACCTAATTCTTGTACATTTGGGATTTTAGGATCCGACAATTGCCCAAGCCGGATGTAGAGTATCGGACCAGCAGTCAGTCAAGGGAAGTGCAATCCAGGTGGGGAACTTACCTTATTGGCATGTATTTAATATCTCTACTTGTGTAGTAATGTATGTGATTGCTTTACTTGATTGTGTAGAGCATATTTAAATAATGAAGCTCTGTTTCTGTTATACTGTGGCCATAGTAATGTTGCACGAAACATTGAGCATGCAGAAATGTCATATGGTATCTGTTTCCTACTGAGATTCTCTCGAATCTCACCTTCCCCTACCAAAAATTTAGACAAGTGAAAACAAGAAGTGTATTGAAAGCAGAAAAGAGAACTACACGAAAGGCATGCAGAGGTGGAACGAACACGGGAAGAATGCCTCCGTTTTACTGAAACGGTTTAGATACCCTAATAGCCCCGTATGACGAAATCAATTGTAATTATCATGTACAATCCTTATGGGGAATTTCTGAAATCATGCATATATTATCAGTATATTACTGCTATTCCAGTGTTGCCTACCAAAATGCGTATCGTTTTCCCGTAAATACTCTGAAAATGGTGAAAATAAGATAAGGGCATGACATGATTCATCCCATATAATCAATTTAGTGGACTTAATAAACTAAGCTAAGATTGAATTTTGTTTGATATTGCACATAGAATCTTCATTCACTTCAAATGAGCTATCCTTCCATATTGTAGCAATGTTGCTGCTATACTGCTAAAAGCAACAATCAGTATATTTTCACCTTTGGGCCGAAGTAATGAAGTAAACATACTCCACATAAATGTTTTTCCAGTTCCTCCATAACCATACACAAAGGAAAAACCACCAATACTAGAGTTCAATGAAGACATGATTAAATCATAAATAACTTTATGCTTCAAATTCAAGGACTTAATTATTTCTATGGACTGCTTGCCTAGCTGAACTTTGTTGTAATTTAATTCCTGACGAATCAAATGATTACCAACATCTACATGACTTACTAGTGAAGGCAGTGAGAGGGGAGGGAAATCTAGAATACTCTCTCCATTTAGCTGCAACAGACTTTCAATCTCAGTAAGATCAGCTTCCTCTTTCTCTAATGTCGATATCTTAATACCTTTATAAGTGAAAGCATACGATTAAGAAAACACATGTAAGAAAATGGTAAATAAAAAATAGCTAATGAATATGAACATACTTGATGACATAGGGTCATGATGTGGGATGTATAATAGATCTTCATATAGAATTTGAGAAGTCTCCTTCCAAACAACCTTAGGCCAGCTTAACAGCTACACAATAACATACTCACAAACATACTACGAAGTGACCAACTTGTTGCCCACACTGAAGCTTCCTTTGAACCAGAAATGCAGTGTGATCGTCTAACAATCCTAATGCAATACATACCGCACGATATGTTGGACGTACGACGCCATCAACTATCCTAATAGCTTCATAAGATGATGGTTCTTTAACTTTAGTTAATAAAATCCTGAGATGATATAGTTCTCTAAATGAAGGTGAAGTAAGAGTAAGTCGATCAATTGCAAATCCTATTTTCCTGTTTCTCCAAATTCGTTGCCTCCGATAATACCATAATATTGTGAGAATTCATAATAATATAGTATTTTTAAAATCATCATCTTTGTTTTGTTTCATCCAAGCAAGGAACATTAGCTCACACACTCTTGGCTTGTCCAGAAGTTCAGCCATATCATCAGTGTTAGAGTATATGACACATTATTGGTTTGGTAAATGAAAACCTAACATTTCCATTGGTGGGAACCTATGATGGATATCAAAACCAAATATACGCCAAGCTGCCTCACATGCAGAGATTTAACAAAAATTGTAACATTGTTGAATCTCATCAAACGATCTTTAAGAATTCCCATTTTGGCTACTATGGTAATTAAGGCAACCACCTTTCATCCCCTTTGCTAATATACTTGAATAGATACTTGATCGCAGTAGATTGATTACATTTTCCAACATTGATGTGAGGATGAAACTAGACAACAATGTAGGATTATATGGGACTATAAACCTGTTATCCAACGGAATGCCTTTCACTTCAACAGACTTGCCATCATCTCTTCTTCTATATGTAGGAAACCCTTCTTCATCAACAATTGTTTCTTCATTAAATTTCTTAGGAAAGAACTTCTTATATTTCTTTTCCACCATACATTGCGCTTTGGGATTGAGATGCTCACAAGGAGAATGCATCATGAATTTCTGTACTAGCTCATGCAACTGAGGATTAGACTTAACATCCGGGAATTCAGCAGATATAATGTTGTCTATATGAATAGGATCTTTAATTTTATCATGTTTTGCAAGCCATATAAGGATGTATTCATGGGGCAGACCTCTTTTTTGGAATTCAATTATATAAACTTCTGTAAGTAAAGAAAAAAAACACTTAGTTATTTCCTGACATAAATTAAAGGTTAAAGATTGATTCCATAAGAAAACACATAACAAAGTTGGTCATAATGAAACAAAATCTCATTAAACCCTTATTTTTTAAAAAACAATATGTCAATGACATAAATTGAAGCTTGAAGATTGAATTTATGAATAATATGTACCTGCACGAATGTTGCCAAATATCTTTTTTTTATGACCTTCATTAATGCCCTCAATTTAAGCTTGAAAATCCTAGATAATATATCAGCCCTATTTGCAGCAGACAATGAACCACTTTGACAGTATCTTGATATCTCAAACCGTGACAGATTGCATGTAAATGTGATGAATAAATATGGAAATGTAGTAAATCTACATATTATCATGACATCCTGATAAGCATGGATCATATAACATGCTCCCCCTATAAAAGATGAAGGCAGAACAATTCGTTTCCTAGTAGCTGACACACTTCTCTCCTTACTAAATAATGCATTAGACAAACCTTGGTACATGTCGGCACGGAGTTCTTTTTGATGTGTCCTAACCCATAACAATATTTGAGCCTCAATCATTGTATATGCATCTACCACATATTGCTAAAATAGTCTCCTAGAATACAAAACAAATGAGACTTCATCATCTCTAGCCATCAACTTATACACAAAATATTCCCTCATACTAACTCATGTCTTCATTTTATTAATATCTGAGCTGTCCTCTTCAAAATGCTCAATATTGTCCCTGTAACCATCTTTTCCTCTAGGAAATAGAATAGGGTACTATAATGGTAGATATGATGGATGTAACTTATGTAGCCTTTATAGGGTACCAAACAACTCCTCAACAATAATGTCTCTATGATGAAATTTGATATCAATATCTCCAACTATTATGCTGGCAAATTTTGTGTTCAGCCATCCTGTTGTCTGCTTCTTATTAGATGTAACTTCAACCCATAAGGATGAGGCCTATTAACCATTGTAGCAACCATCCGATACTATTTCACGAATGGATTAAATTCATCCAGCACATTCATAACATAAGCTACAATAACAAGATCGATGCTTGAGTTGTTCAAGTACTTCCTGGGAAAGAAAAAACACAAATCAATTGAAGCTAAGTAGTATTAATTATCACGGTATTGTCATGACAAATGAAACATGAAGATATATACTATACGTACCTCACCCCAGATATCCTATTTTGAACTTCATTTTTGGTGTCATATATATAAAGTTGTGAGTAGACAGGTTTCACTCCATGTTCAGGTAAAAGGCTACCTATGTGATGGTAATTAAGTCCAGATAGTGTAGGATCGGTAAGCACAGCGGAAGAATTTAAAAAACTTTTCACCGATCCTAATCGAGGATCTATCAACGGCGTTTAAACCAAGTTGGAAGGATTCATACATTTTTTTTGATGATTCAGAGTTTTCACGATCTCTAGGAGCCAACACGTCAGGTCCGCTCCCTCTACCGGTATCCACACGAATGCTCTCCAACCGAGACTGCGTGCTAGCGTCTCTAATGTCTCCAAGGGTTTAACTTACGGCTCTCAATTCTGATGTACACTAAGTCTATCAGCTCTATCAAGTTTATAACCCATGAGGGTTATTTTCAAATTTCAAAATTAATCATCATTAATTTCGAAATTAATTAACAATTAATTATCTTGATGAGCTAATTAAATAAATTCAGTTTAAATTAAATCTGTCCAATAGTTTTAATTTAACCTATTTATTTAATCTAAATAAAGAGCCATTAGATTTAATTTATCTTCATAAATTAAATCTGAGATACTATATCTCTATCATGTTAGTTATTAAATTAAATATATCTTAATAAATTAAATTTAAAACCAGCACAATATAATAATATCATATAATATATATACATATATATATATATAATATATTTCGAAAATATATATATCTATATAATATTATTAAATATAATAATATAATATATATATATATAAGATATATATTTCGAAAATATATATATCTATATAATATTATTAAATATAATAATATAATATAATATATATATATATATATAAGATATATATTTCGAAAATATATATATCTATATAATATTATTAATGAATTTTATATTATATATATATAAATATAAAATTCATCCACCCTAAATCAAACATTATCTCGTGTTGGGCCATTCTTGTGTGCGACCCTGTAGGCCCATATGAAGTTGGCAGTGGGCCAATAACTACACTAACCCAAAAGTCGCAAGCGGCCTCTAGCAAGACATTACGACTCCCAATTCATATGAGGATCGTTATCACGATGCAACCTGTCATACAACCATGTCACGTCCCTTTTGTCACACGATATATCGATCAAGGATAAGGCATGGAAAATGTCATCCTCTTGTTCTTGACCATTACTTTCTTGATTCCTGAGTAGCCTGATAACAGAGACAAAAACTCCTTTCATCATAGTACGGCCATACATTTCTCAGACTCACTCATCGAGGGGCCCAGTAATATCTCTCTACTAATGTGAGGGACAAATTCCATCTTGATCATTCATATTCCTTTACATGAAAAACCACCAAGACCGATCGTAGCCTTTATCATCACCCGGTCAAAAGTAACTTTTGACTAGTTCAAAGCTTAGCAACTCTCATGTAGGAATCCATGATGACCTCAAGTCTAAGGGCATTGTGACGTGGTTATACATGAGAAAAGCTTATGACTTGATCCATGTAGCTTTCTCATAGTGGGTCGGTCCAGCACCTTGTACTCTTACAAGTGCCTAAGACTTTGATTCGTATCTCCATATCTTATCAAAGTCATACTGGTCTTGTTTCATCTCTGCTCCCGCATAGATGACCGACCAGAGACATTTTAGGAGAATCTTTATGAATTATCCAAGGATACAACTATCACAGTTAACATGCAAATAATATGATAACAGAATGGAGAAATTTCATTAAAATAATAATGTTTAAAGTACAATGATTGGCCCTTAGGGCACAATTTCCAACATCCTCCCACTTGCCCTAGGTGCAATCATTAATTTTCCTAATTCCCATTGCCCTAACATGACGCTCATGCTTTGCCTGTGCAAGTGGCTTAGTAAGAGGATCAGCAACATTATCTTCTCCTACTACTTTGCATATCTTTATATCACCTCTATCATTGATTTCTCTAATAAGATGAAATCGCCTGAGTATGTGTTTGGTCCTTTGATGTGACCTAGGCTCCTTAGCCTGTGCAATAGCACCGCTATTGTCACAGAACAAATATATTGGATTTGAGATGGTAGGCACCACCCCTAGTTCAGTAATGAACTTTCTGATCCAAACGGCTTCTTTAGCTGCATCTGATGCTGCTATATACTCAGCTTCTGTTGCAGAATCTGCTATAGTACTTTGCTTGGAGCTCTTCCAGCTTACTGCTCCACCATTCAGGAGGAATACATATCCAGATTGCGATTTAAGGTCGTCTTGGTCAGTTTGGAAACTTGCATCTGTGTAACCGGTTACACAGAGCTCATCATCCAATCCACCATAGACAAAAAATAAGTCCTTAGTCCTTCTTAAGTACTTTAGGATATTCTTAACGGCAGTCCAATGACCCTCACCAGATGGATCCGGTCGAGTACATAACATGGCATACATGATGGATCTAATGGCGGAGGCATATGGAACCTTACTCATGTGATCTCACTGATTAGGTGTACTAGGATACAGATCCTTGCTAAGATGGATGCCATGAGATATAGGCATGTAACCCCTTTTTGAATCATGCATATTGAACCTATGCAGTATCTTATCTATGTATGTGCTCTGACTTAGGCCTATTAGTCTTTTGGATCTATCCCTATAGATCTTAATTCCTAGGATATAGGTGGCTTCACCTAAGTCTTTCATTGAAAAGGACTTTCCTAACCAAGACTTGACACTCTGCAAGGTAGGAATATCATTCCCAATGAGTAGGATGTCATCTACATAAAGCACTAGAAATACAACTATGCTCCCACTAACCTTCTTGTAAACACAAGGTTCATCGATGTTTTGAATGAATCCAAACTCTTTGACTACTTCATCAAAATGATGATTCCAACTTCGAGATGCTTGCTTCAATCCATAAATGGATCTTTGAAGCTTGCAAATTTTACCAGAGTCCTCTGGATGCACAAAACCTTCAGGTTGTGTCATGTACACATCCTCAAGCAACTTTCCATTAAGGAAGGCTGTTTTGACATCTATCTGCCATATTTCATAGTCATAATATGCTGCAATGGCAAGAAGGATTCTGATTGATTTGGCCATTGCAACTGGGGAAAAGGTTTCATTATAGTCTACACCATGAGTTTGAGTGAATCCTTTTGCAACCAGTCGTGCCTTGAAGACATTTACATTGCCATCCATGTCAGTTTTCTCCTTGAAAACCCATTTGCACCCAATGGTTTTTACACCTTCAGGTGGATCGACTAAGGTCCATACCTGATTGTCGTACATGGATTGCATTTCAGACTTCATGGCATTTAGCCATTTCTTAGAGTTTGGTCCCATTGTGGCTTCTCGATAGGTGGTGGGCTCATTTTGCTCAATGAGCAACACATCACGGCCTTCAGTAATCAGAAATCCATATCTCTGAGGCTGATGCCGTGTCCTATCAGATCTTCGTGGACCTTGTGTTACTTGAGGAGGCTCAGCAACTTATTGTGAGTCTTCTCTAATTTCCATCTGTGGTTCTGTACCATCTTGTGGATCTCGAATTTCTTTGAGATGTATGTCGCTCCCACTGGTTGTTTTAGAGACAAACTCTCTTTCTAGAAACTTGCCATTTCAAATAACAAACACTTTGTTATCGGTGGGATTGTAGACATAGTATCCTTTCGTTTCTTTAGGATACCCTACGAAAAGGCACTTTATGGATCTGGGCACTAATTTATCATAGGCTTGTTGCTTAACATATACCTCACATCCCCAGATCTTAAGAAAAGATAAACTTGGTTTCTTTCCAGTTCATATCTCATATGGTGTCTTTTCAATTTCCTTAGATGGAACACGATTTAGTGTGAACGCAGCTGTCTCTAAGGCATGTCCCCAAAAGGACGGTGGAAGATCTATTTGACTCATCATAGATCAAACCATATCTAATAGTGTTCGATTCCTCCTTTCAGAAATGCCATTCCATTATGGTGTTCCTGGAGGAGTCAATTGTGAGATTATCCACAACTCCTAAGATGGTCAGTGAATTCTTGGCTTAAATATTCACCACCTCGATCAGATCTAAGTGCTTTAATTGTTTTACCAAGTTGGTTTTGTACTTCATTTTGGAATATTTTGAACATTTCAAAAGATTCAGATTTATGTTTCATTAGATAGATATAGCCATATCTACTAAAGTCATCTATAAATGTAATGAAGTAGACATAACCTCCTCTGGCAGCTATATTTAATGGTCCACATACATCTGTATGTATGAGGCCCAATAATTCAGTAGCCCTCTCACTGTGCCCAGTGAAAGGTGCCTTAGTCATCTTTCCTAATAAGCAAGATTTGCATGTATCATATGATTCAAAATCAAATGAGTTTAAAAATCCATCTTGATGGAGTTTAGAAATGCGTTTCTCATTTATGTGGCCTAGAAGACAATGCCATAGGTAGGTCGGATTCAAATCGTTTGATTTTATCCTCTTAGTAGTTACGTTATAGATATTCCCATTATTAGGACGTTCCAAATTTAATATATAATGACCAACATGCAAATCTCCATCAGTATAGAAAATGTCATTACAATAAATAGAACATTTACCATTCCTAGTAATGGAAGTATAACCTTCCTTATCCAAATAAGAAAGAGAAACAATGTTACTACTCAAAGCAGGAACATAATAGCAATTGTTCAAAACTAACAAAAGCACACTGGGCAGAACTAATTCATAAGTGCCTACAGCTAAATCAGCAACTCTTGCTATGTTTCCAACTCGTAGGTCCACCTCGCCCTTCTTCAGCTTTCTACTGTCCTTTAGACCCTGCACATTTGTACAAATGTGAGAACCACATGCAGTATCTAATACCCATGTAGAGGAAGTAGAAAAATGAATGTCTATAACATAAATACCTGAAGCGATAGCCCCGCTATCCTTCTTGTCCTTTTTCAAATCTTCCAGGTAGAGTTTGCAATTCCTCTTCCAATGACCGGGTTCATTGCAGAAGTAGCAGACTCCTTCCTTTAGAGGCTTTACCTTCCTGGGTGCAGGCTTGGTTTCGGGCTTGTTTGACTCTTTAGTCTTACCACCTGAGCCATTGCCCTTCCATTTGCCCTTTCTTTTCTTTTTCATACCCTTTCCTTTCTGAACCATTAAAACTGTGCTAGGCCTTTTCTTAATGCTTTGCTCAGCAGTTTTGAGCATCCCATGCAGCTCAGAAATTGATTTCTCCATGTTGTTCATGTTGTAGTTCATAACAAACTGGTCATAACTCTCCGGGAGTGAGTTGAGGATCAAGTCCGTAGCTAACTCCTGGTTCATGGGAAATCCAAGCCTCTCAAGGTGATCAATATAGCCTTTCATCTTTAACACATGAGTACTAACTGATGCACCTTCAGCCATTTTGCAGGAATGTAAGGCCTTTGTGGTCTCATACCTTTCTTGCCTTGCCTGTTGCTGGAACATTTCCTTGAGATGTACTATCATCTCATGAACCTCCATGAGTTCCAGATCTTTTTGGAGCTCTGGAACCATAGTGGCAAGCATCAGGCAACCTACATCCACAGAGTCATCCTTATGCTTTGTGTAAGCATCTCTCTGAGCTCTTGGAGCATTAGCTGCAGGCTCCTCACGAATGGGTTGATCTAGGACATAAGCCTTTCTTTCCTGCTTGAGAACAATTCTCAAGTTCTTGAACCAGTCAAGAAAGTTTGTCCCATTGAGTTTATCCTTCTCAAGGACCGATCGTAATGATAGTGTAGCAGTATTACTAGTCGACATGATTCTACAATTAAAATATGCAAAGTTAGTTAGTAATCTCCCACTAAATTAACAACCCTCAATATAATAATTAGTGGGCTAAGATCCATATTTGGCTTAAACTTAAGTCCGCTTTGGCAAGACGCTTAAATTCAAGTTATTTAGGTAGGTAACCTATTTACCAATTACATCACATGTAACTCTTAGATCTTTATGGGATTTAATCATCATATGATCTGGCATGTTTAACCCCATCTAATGCCTTGAGATTCAAAACCGTTTTGTTAATCTCAATTAAGTCAAAACAATAATGAATATTATGAGCATCACAATTACTCAAGCTTGTCTCATCAAGATAACTCAAGTGCATCCACTTTGGTGGTTTCCACAATTGAGCGATCTAGGTTTTGACAAGTATTCATTAATTGACGGCATTATGACTTAATATTTAATTTAGAGGGCTTAATTAATTAGTTTTGTTTATATGGATGCAATCGTGGTCGTATCTCATACAGATAAATACATATAAACGTAAAAGTAATCATGCAATGATCTTATCAAAAGCATAATTTAAACGTGACACATGGCTTACCTAACCTAAAATCCTCCCAAGCCAATGAGAGGACTTCTCTAAAAAAAAGAGAAATACATTGAGAGAAACCTCGTTTAAACATTCGAGGGGAGTGAGATGAGAAGAGAATGT
This sequence comes from Inga oerstediana, assembly GCA_963210345.1. NCBI lineage: Eukaryota > Viridiplantae > Streptophyta > Magnoliopsida > Fabales > Fabaceae > Inga > Inga oerstediana. The sequence goes on along the minus strand of OY723407.1, from coordinate 31,661,173 downwards.
ACATCGAGGGTATTTAGAGAAAGGCACGGCACGCAGGCCGTATTTAAATATTACAACCTTTGTAAAATTCTAAAGCCATGTTGTTCACCATACCCAAACAAGGATAAATAATAAACCACAACAAGAATTCATACAATATGAAAAGCGATAAATGTCATGATCAGATTATATTGTGCTACGCAGAGGTGGTCACGGCGGTCCCGGTAAAAGAAGCTTTTGAAAAAGGAACATTCCTTTTAAAAGAAAATTTTGAAAATTTTAAATTTTTAAATTTCGGACCCAATTTTTCAAAACAAAAAAACAACAATGGCCCAGAACGCTTCTGATCCAATTTGTCTTCCCCATAGTTCGGATCCCTATTACCCGAATAGATATCCGAACCTAGACCCAATTTGATTGCCGCCAACTACGATCTCAGGTACCCTACCCAATTTCATGCTTGTTCAAAACGAAAATCACATACATGTTTCAAGATATATATGTTCGGAATCGATTTCACGCTTGTTCCAAAACGAGAATCACATACATATTCGAGTGTTTCTTATAAACATACGTACACATCCTATATATATCACATGTATAAGAATCATAAACTCAATTTAAACGCACAATTGATCTGGCTCTGATGCCACTGTAGGATCGGTAAGCACAGCGGAAGAATTTAAAAAAAATTTCACCGATCCTAATCGAGGATCTATCAACGGCGTTTAAACCAAGTTGGAAGGATTCATACATTTTTTTTTATGATTCAGAGTTTTCACGATCTCTAGGAGCCAACACGTCAGGTCTGCTCCCTCTACCGGTATCCACACGAATGGTCTCCAACTGAGACTGCGTGCTAGTGCCTCTAATGTCTCCAAGGGTTTAACTTGCGGCTCTCAATTCTGATGTACACTGAGTCTATCAGCTCTATCAAGTTTATAACCCATGAGGGTTATTTTCAAATTTCAAAATTAATCATCATTAATTTCAAAATTAATTAACAATTAATTATCTTGATGAGCTAATTAAATAAATTCAGTTTAAATTAAATCTGTCCAACAGTTTTAATTTAACCTATTTATTTAATATAAATAAAGAGCCATTAGATTTAATTTATCTTCATAAATTAAATCTGAGATACTATATCTCTATCATGTTAGTTATTAAATTTAATATATCTTAATAAATTAAATTTAAAACCAACACAATATAATAATATCATATAATATATATATACACATATATATAAAATATATTTCAAAAATATATATATCTATATAATATTATTAAATATAATAATATAATATAATATATATATATAAGATATATATTTCGAAAATATATATATCTATATAATATTATTAATGAATTTTATATTATATATATATATATAAATATAAAATTCATCCACCCTAAATTAAACATTATCTCGTGTTGGGCCATTCTTGTGTGCGACCCTGTAGGCCCATATGAAGTTGGCAGTAGGCCAATAACTACACTAACCCAAAAGTCGCAAGCGGCCTCTAGCAAGACATTACGACTCCCAATTCATATGAGGATCGTTATCACGATGCAACCTGTCATACAACCATGTCACGTCCCTTTTGTCACACGATATATCGATCAAGGATAAGGTATGGAAAATGTCATCTTCTTGTTCCTGACCATTACTTTCTCGATTCCTGAGTAGCCTGATAACAGAGACAAAAATTCCTTTCATCATAGTACGTCCATACATTTCTCAGACTCACTCATCGAGGGGCCCAGTAATATCTCTCTACTAATGTGAGGGACAAATTCCATCTTGATCATTCATATTCCTTTACATGAAAAACCACCAAGCCCGATCGTAGTCTTTATCATCACCCGGTCAAAAGTGACTTTTGACTAGTTCAAAGCTTAGCAACTCTCATGTAGGAATCCATGATGACCTCAGGTCTAAGGGCATTGTGACGTGGTTATACATGAGAAAAGCTTATGACTTGATCCATGTAGCTTTCTCATAGTGGGTCGGTCCAGCACCTTGTACTCTTACAAGTGCCTAAGACTTTGATTCGTATCTCCATATCTTATCAAAGTCATACTGGTCTTGTTTCATCTCTGCTCCCGCATAGATGACCGACCAGGGACATTTTAGGACAATCTTTATGAATTATCCTAGGATACAACTATCACAGTTAACATGCAAATAATATGATAACAGAATGGAGAAATTTCATTAAAATAATAATGTTTAAAGTATAATGATTGGCCCTTATGGCACAATTTCCAACAGATAGTACAAATGTGTAAGGACCAATACTATTATTTTTAGCATGGTCTATTTTCCCACCCATTGATGTAAATGCAAACATGTTGTTATATGACCTAATATTTGCATGAAAATTCTTAGACATAACTGAGCTTTTGTCGAAGAACAAATCATACAACACTGATGAAGATTCTTTGTTTCTTAGAAGCTTCACTTTCCTTCCATGGCAACACATTGTAAAAATTGGTTTAGTAGAACGCTTTTGATTCTGAACTCTTTCATTATACCACATCTTCGCATCACAAATTGGCACGTATAAGTGGCATCTCCTTCATCCAGATACTCTACAACATTATATATATGTGTGTCAACAAAAGCAAATTAATGCCCAAGTACAAGACTGACAATAGACAACAAAACCAAATTAAATTAAATTACTGACATGAATTATCTGTCACAACTAACATTTAAAATAATTCCTTCCATACCAATAATTAATGGTTGCTTCCTTCTTCTTTTCTCTTTTGAATTTTCTGCAATTGCAACAACTTTAGACACTTTATCATTATTATCTGAATCTTCATCCAACAATATGAGTAAATATCCCTTAGACATCATACATGTACTTATCCTAATAGATAGATACACTACCTTCAGCTAATTGTGCCTTATGCTCACTGCCTTCATTATTGGAACCCAAGTGGCCATTATATGCGAAGTAAATATCTTTGTAATATTGTTCAAGGCCTAATCATGAAACTAAATGGTTCAATGAATACTAACAAAAAAGACCATGTAAGGAGAATGTATGCAGAAATAAAATATGAATGACATAATTATTTTTTGGCATGAAAGTGATAGATACATAATATCTTAATTTGTGTCCAAAGTGAAGATAACCTGGATGCATTTGAAAAGGCTGAGGGTTGGGTATTATTTACTCTGTTACCTTGGATAAATTACTCAAGGAACTTAGTTGGGTTGTTGGAGATGTTAAAGTACTCTCTGGAAAGATGTCATATGGACTTGAACCTTTAGAGCATAGCAAAACAAATAAAACTTAATGTGCATAACAGAAACTTTGGCTTAATAGAATAATTCAAAAGGACATGCTACAAAGATATTATGACTACATAGGTACTCATACATATTATATACATCATAAAGTTTTTGTTAATAGTGTTAGTGCAAGCTTTTCACCCAAGAGGGGGGTGAATTGGGTGATAATAAAAATTTATGATAAGACAAATAAAACTGAAAACCAATAACGAGAAGATTAAAGTGTTAGAAAAATTTCACTGAGGTATATGCCAGGAGTTATACTGGTTCGGTCTAATCCACAATGACCTACGTCCAGTTCACAGATAGAATATGTGCCTTCACTATACTTTCCAAGATTCAATGGGTTCTTGGCACCTCGTACACAGTGATCTATTCCTCACTTTGAATACTCGTTCCCCCTTACACCACGTAAATTGATGCCTAACTTAAGGTCCCACAACCTTAAGATATCTCTCAAACAAGTGTATTAAATCAATGAATGTTCTCTCTTAAAGAGTTGGTAATGTAAACATTGAAGCATATTAAAACAAAAGAGTAAGAGCTCAGAAAATGAATATTCGTCAGTTCGGTAGTTTAGCGTCTTAACTCCCGCTTTGAATGCCGTTGCTATTTGTAGTTGGAGAGATTTTAATGACCGTTGGAGGCATTCTGTTTTTCCGTTACTCACTGAGCATTTATTGGAACATTCTTTATGTTATTTGATATAGCCGTTGAGGTGAAGAGAATGCGTTGGTAGAGACTCAGTGCGCATTTAATGTTTCTAACACAGTATATCTGCTTTTCTTAGAATCCAGAAATCTGAAGTATCAATCTCCTGTAACTTGCTTTGAGAATGTTAATCATGAAATAAAAAGATAATAAGCAAGATTAATGAAGATTAATGAAAGTACTCAATGAATCTGAGAAATTTAGATTTAGATATGATGCTCTGTTTTTCATGAAGAACAAGTATTCGGATACTATTATAATTATCAGGATAGTTCAAGTCTTTTCAGATAACTTACTATTCGAATACCTTTTTCTCTATTTGGATAATATTTGAAATTTTATACTAAGACTATTCGAATAGTTAAGATACCTATTTCAATAGTGATCTCTTAAACTCAAAAAAGATTATCCTGATACATGAGTTGCTATTCGAATACTTTCTTCGAGTTTGACTAAAAATATTTTTTTTTTCAGCTTTCAATATTATTCGAGTAGTCTTCTTGCTATTCGAATAGTTTCTCATCCCAATCTCATAGGCTTGATGTTGGCTTTGAACTGCTATTCGAATATTAATATCACTATTCGAATAGTGGATATACTATTCGAATAGTATTCATACTATTCGAATAATAGGATTTGAAAACTCTTTTAAGCAAACGTCGATTATTCTGATAATGGCCATAGTATTCGAATAGTGACCATTCTTATTCGAATAGTCATATTATTATCCGAATAATACATTTGATATTTACTTTGGAGAATATAAACCTTATTCAAATAGTGTATTGGCTATTCGAATACTTTTTGATCAGAAAACTTTCAACTGATATACTAGATTATACTAATCGAATAGTCAGAGTATATGCGAATAATATGACTATGTGCCAGTGTAACTTTATTCGAATAACCTATGCATTATCATGATAATTATTTGACTATTCGAATAATCTAAGACTTATTAGAATAATAGTTAATAGAAACTGAGTTCCAGTATTCGAATAGTAGGTATACTATTCGAATACTTTCTTAGCGAAAAACTTGTGAATAAGAATGCAGAGACAAATCAAACTAGACTTAGGTTTGTTATCATCAAAACTTTGAATCTAACAAATAGAACCATAATAAATGATATGTGTGAAATGTGGTTTGAGTTTGACACAACTTCATTACTTAGAGCTGATGCCTTAAAATTGAAATCCAGACGTCGGGTTGCCTTAGGTGTTTTAAGAATTTTTCTGCTACTGCTAGATGAGGCAGTAAGAAGTGCACTACACTGGCCAGAATCTATTTCCATTGAGCAAAATTTGTTGCTTCGGCATCTAATGGTATATTCTTGAAGTCCAACTCCCTTGCCAAAAGTCATAAATGATATAACACAACACTTGCAATCATTATCAACCATATTTGAAGGCTTTAACCTGTTAGGGCATGTATTGGAAATTGACATAACTTATGAAAGATTGAAATGGTGACTTCTCAGTATCCACCATATTTGTGATATCCTTAAAAACACTCCTCCTAGCCTATTCTTTGTAGTCAGATTTGACTCCATTATTTAAGAGTGGTATTTTCTTTGGAGGCATCTTTAACAGCATATATGTACAGCCCAAGAAATTGTAATGCAATGACCTTTAAATTGCCTATGTCTGAATAATGACCTAAACTCATAGTTTGTCAACCATGTACTCATAAAAGACTATTAGAAAAAGGATGAATAATCATGTTATGTTTTTTTCTTTATTACTTTTTGCAAATTCTATCTATGATTTGAATCCGAACTCTCATCCACCCTGTTTGGTTGAGTTAAGCATTGCATACATGACCAAGTTAACTATCAGAGAAGCTTTAAACAGTTTCCAATTTGATTTTGTTAAATTTTGTTTGGATCCCAGTAATACCACTTGCAATATAAGAAAAGATGTGGTAAACCTTTTCTTTATCTCATATGGGTTCTTGGATGGTTAAGCAAAGAGACCTTACCTAAGTTAATAGTTGTTCAATGCTGAGGGCTGGTTGTCACAGGCTGTAGATTATGAATTCATGCCATTTGATTAGACCTTTAGATCTCTGAAGGAATAAAATATAAGAATTATTCTTCTCATTGTATATAAATGGAACCATAGAATATGATAGATAAACCCTTTCAGCCTATGGGTTTGGGTGCTCCTTGTTGTGCTTGTTCAACTTTATCTTAAGAATCATTTTCTTCCTAATCAAGCTGTTTATTTCACTAGGAAACTCATAATTGATTGCGTCCTATTTTTAAACATAATCGGTGAAGTCAAAAACTAACTGCAACAGGTTAATGGTAATGAAAAATAAATATGCATACTTATACTTTAGGAATATTAGTTTATAACTCAACTACACTTTTCTTTATAACCTCATGTGCATGCTTGTCAAAAAGGACAATTGATGCAGTTCCAAATTCATCACCAATCAGGTAATTAAGCCTCAACCTATAGTCAACTGACATCAATATGATCTATTCATTCTCAAAAAACAATAAGCATAATTGATATGTAGTGTAATTAAAAATAATCACCATACTTTGATTGGATACTATAGGATTTCCCCTTACAGTAATTGTTGCCATATGAAGCTGATCCATTCACAACTTTGGGTTTAGTACCACACCTTGTACACCCCTCATTAGCCCAATTGTGATGGGTTTCAAATTTCTTGAACTCTCATAGAACAACAAAATATTTCTCCTGCAAAAAATTGTATTTCAGTTAATTGTGATAGCCCACAAGTGGACATTTAAAAATGCAGACTTAAATATACTACTTTTTGGTTATGGATGTCAGATACTTTAACTCTTAGTATGTTTTTCAGAATGCTTGCAAAGATAGAATTAGACCTTTGAGACTCAACTCTTCGTTCCATCATCGCAATCCCCTTGTACAGTTCTTTTCTTTGTTCTCAGCATACATTCTATTTTCACCTGTCTAAATTGTTGGTAGGGGAGGGTGAGATTCGAGAGAATCTCAATAGGAAAGCAATACCAATATGCATGCAAAATAAGTTCTTAATGCATGACATGCTTGTTAGATATGATTAGTTTTGGCGATGTCAAATATAGATATGAAATGATAAGAGCAAAAAGTTTATATAATGTATTTCTTTGACTAATTATTGTGTTTAATGTGAATATCTTGTAGATTAATTAAGTTGAATTATGGAGGAAGAATGAGAAGACTAAATTATCAAATATACAAAGAAGTGATTGAATTGATGAGAACGAACAAAAGGAAGAAGAAGAAAGAAACTGAAGATAGTCAAGAAGCTGCCTACTCGGATTATGGAGAATTATTATCAAGAGGAAAATCAAGAAGAAAGATATTGAAGAAAGAAGAACTTGCAGGATCTAATGGGAATATCAAGATTCAAGTTCTCTGAGATTTCTATGGTTAGAAGGAAATTAGAAGGCACTGTTTTGCACCGCGGTAGTCAGTACTGTTTGGCACTGTAGCGGTCGTTACTGTAGCAATCGAGCACTGTTTGGCACTGTAGCATGCAGGTACTGTAGCGTGTGAATCCCTGTAGCACCCAAGGTACATACTGAAAGTGCAAAATCACTGTAGCAAGTATGGCACTATAGCACTCAAGTGAAGGAAGAACATACTCGAGTGTCAGGCTACTTTGTTCAGCTCTGTTTTACATTCAGCCTGATAGAGGTCCAGTGTTTTGGCCATATCTCTCAAACTACACGTCGGATTGACCTGCAATTAGTGGCATATGAAGGAAGACTCACAACACGAAAAATGTACAACAAGATAACATTGAAAGAAGGTCAGATGAAGGAGATATGATCCATGGAAGTTGACACTGAAATCACCGTCACTTTTCAAGATAGGTTCAGTATTTTAAGCATAACTAAAAAATGACACATCAGATTGAGACGAGACTAGTGCCATATGAAACGAGACTCAAAGGGCTTTCCATGGATAGGTAATTTGCCTAATTTGAACTTATATTCTAGGAGCTATGCCTTTTGGAAGTTGACGTTTGTGCAATCTAGTGCGATAGACACTCTTTCGATCATAACTTGCAGAATACAAGGAGTTTGGAGCTGATTCTTTTTGCATTTGAATGTATATGACAAGAGCTTTCTTCTAATGCATCATTTTCCATATTTAGAATCAAATAAATAAATTGAGTCTGACATGGCCCCACATCACTCACGAGTGCAAAAACACACTCTTGAAAAATGTCATGTGAGTGTTGTCCAGAATCGGCTGAAGTGTGGAGAAATTTAGCAACACTCGAGCATTGAACAACACACTCGAGTGAGGATCAGAATTGCACTCAAGTCATGCAAGTGTTGACATGAAAGTGTTAACCCGAGAAGAAGCATGTACGTCAAAGCAAGAAGTGCACTCGAGTGAGAGATGTTGCACTCGAGTGATGTCCAAAATTGCACTCGAGTCTTACGGGTGAAGAGCAACAAGTGTTTGCCCGAGAGGAAGCCAGAACATGAAAATATGAAATCCACTTGAGTGAGCCATACTGAACTCGAGTGAAGTCCTGACAGAACAAAAACACAGAAAGTTTAGACTCTCATAGCCATCAATCCATACATAGTTAAATGTTATACATTCATTATGTTTTCACTTGTAATTATTCCTAAACATTAACTAACTTATATTTCAAGTGAGAAACAGGAGATTAAACATTTGGATTGCATCTTCAAGAATGGAGGTCACATATGACAAATATCATCATGCAACGAACAATCTGAATATGGTTACATGTTATTGAATCATTGTGTTCTCACTTGTTATTGTTTCTAAATGTTAACTAATATATATTTCAAGTATGAAACAGGATATTAAAAGTTTGAATTGAAGTTTCAAATAAGAAAGTCAATTACGGTAAACTTAATCATTACACACCGAATGGCAGCTACCTACCACGACAAGCAACTGACACACCACGAAAGACTGTCAAATATTCAAACATCTTCATACCACTCCACAACGTGACATAGCTCATAATGAAAAACTGTCGGATATCCAAACGCTCACATCCCACTCCTCTACAGGATGCTCTACTCTGCAACAGACAATGGCTAGTTGGTCAAATGCATTCAATGGTCAAATCTCACAATGAGACTCCAACGGACAAATGCTTATAACGGTTATCTTCTACAACTTATTTATAAATATGGTAGCATTCAGAGAAGAGAAGATAATAATAAGAGCTCAACAACGCCAACATGTTTATATTATGAGTCATCTACTTCGACCCAACCACTATCTATTCTTATCTATTTTCTATATCATGTATATTTGAGAGAGAGTTAGTTATATTGTACTTCAGTGATTATTTTATTCACTCTGTGAGAGAGTATGTAAACATCTTCATCTATATTTCTGAATTTATCTTAAGGTAGAGGGACCTTAAGAGGGTTGATTTCCTTACGGGGGAAGCTGTAAAGAGAATTGCCAGTAAGACATTCTGCTCGTAAGACTTACAAGGTGCAAGCAGTAGAGAACATTGCTGCTCATAAGACTTATAGGGGTGTAAGCAAGAGATAACGTTGCTGCTCGTAAGACTTGTACGAGTACGCAGGAGAGGAAGATATTTGGGATTGCTCTGCTCGTAAGACTTACCGTAAGGGGGAGTATTTCAGTGAGAGATTTGTAAAAGGTTTCACAAGTACCCGGCTAAACTTGTGGGATTGTAAAGGCTTTTCTTGTTCCCAGATTAAACAAGAAGATAGTGGATTTGAAAATCTCAGGAGGAGCCTGGGGACTGGACATAGGCCATCACAGATTGGACCAAACTAGGATAAATCACAGTTTGCATATTCTCTTCTCTAAGCTCTTATATTTCCAGCATATATTATTTAATCTAACTGTTGATTTATAATTTATTACCTTCATACTTACCGCTTTTGTTAAGACGCGAAAAGATTTCCAAAGTTCTTAAGTTTTATCATATACCCAATTCACCCTCCCTCTTGGGTGATAGCCGGTTCTAACAATGCTTGTATTACATAAACTCATGCTAACACAATGACATATCTGCGTGCTCAATGTTTTGTGCAACAAAACTATGGCCACAGTATAAACAGAAATAGAGCTTCAATCATTCATATATGTTTCACATAATCAAGCAAAGCAATAATATGCATCAATACACCAGCACAAATATCAAATACATGCAGGAGAGGTAAGTTCCCTACCTTAGACCTTTTCCACCTCAAACTGTGTGCTTTGATTCGCGTGTCAATCCCTCGGGCTTTCAAATTGGTCCTAAAACGTTAAATGTACTAGTTTAGACACTTTCATAGTGTGTTTGGTGGTTATACAAGTCTATCATAAAAATTTACCAAAATGCCCTCGGGAAAATGCCAGCTCGGCCCCGTCGTACTCAGTCCGACTGTACTTTTCCTGAAATTTTAATATGGGCTATTCTTACATATTTTCACCCAAGGAATCCAATTCTGAACTCGGAATTATCAAATTCATTGTCAAATTACAAAAGTACCCTTGATAGACTAGCTTTAAGAGTTTCAAGGGCGTTTTCGTCTCCTGAACTCAATGGAATCATCAAATCATTGAAAATCCAACTCTAAGGTCCATTTATAGCCCTGGCCAAAATTTACAAATACTCCAGGGAAAATTGAGGTTTTGTGATTTTGGCTCCGCTGATGTATTCCTTTATACTCCTAACTACTTTATTAACTATTTAATTAGGTTACAACTACATTTAAGACCCGATTTCGGCAGCATAACCCCTAGGCACACACATTTCCAAAATTCAAAACTAATGGCAATCCAGCAAAATTTCACCGATTAAATTGCCCACAACAGTCAGAATAAGCAATATATGAAAGTTTGGAAGTTATCTCAAGCTCTTTCTGGCTTTTCCCTAATATGGCCGAAAACCCTAGCCTTAGAACACCCAAATTTGTGCTCCACAAACCTTGAAGAATATAGAAGAATAGCTTAGGAGTAGTAGTATTATGCGCATTAGGTATAAATTCACCGAAGAAATAGACCTACCGCGCGAGATCTCTTCTCCTTCTCTCTCTAAAATGTTGTAAACTCTTCTCTCTCCTTTTTGGCTTCTGCAACGTCAGTTTGGAGGAGGGAAGAAGATGAAATGTTGCTTTATCATATTTTACTATTATCTCACAATTATTCCATTTCCAAAATTCCTAAAATGACAACTTTGTGTCCATGAAGTTATGTACATGTAATGTTATCCTAAAGCCTAAACAACATGCAACTAATATTTTCTTCTCTTAGCACATCACAATGACGTCCTAAGGGTCCTTTAAATCAACAAAAATGGGCTGATGTATTTATCCCAAAATTACCATGTTGCCATCACAAAATTTTCCCCATTTTCGGATTTGTCTAAATTATGGCAGATTTTCTGCCCTAACTTTGAAAAATCATAACTAATTCTAGAAAAATCAAATTGAAGTGATTCCAAAGCCAATGGAAATCTATTTAAGTTCTCTTTACTAGAAAAATATGGATCAATGCAGTTCATAACCAAAAAAATACAAAATTGCACAAATGTCCATACTGCTCTAAAACATATTCCAGTTTCAATCCCAAACTTTGAAAAATCATAACTCTTAGCTCACAAATCGAAATGACATAATTTATATGTCCATGTTGAAGCTTGGAATGTGAACTTTAAGAGAAAGTTTCAAAATTTTTGGACACCATTTTCCCATTCAAAAGGTCCATACAAACCAACTGCCATGTACATAGTTTCAATGAACAAAATTTCTAACTTTTGCACAATTGTTCCCAATGGTTTCAATTTCACAACAAACACTCTCCCCACACAAATTTTCACAAGGAAGCCATTGGAATTACTAAAACAACCAAATTCTCAGCACATCCACTTTTGAACTCATTAACCCTTGATCAAAATTTTGGATATTATACCATGATTAAGTATGAAGCAGTATAATATTGAAAAGAAGTCAACATGGTTTAAGCACAACCACCAATAATAAAAGGTAGATATGATCCCCACATAACAGAACCAATAATAAAATATGCCTACATTATAAAAGGACCCCTTTAAAACATGAATGAAAAATTTATGACTACATAATAAAACTAGTGAAGAATTATTGATAGCACATCAGGATTACTAGAGATAAAACAGATATTTCAGTGCAAATGGAGTATCTAAGTTCAAAGAACCTTTCCATGTCAAAGCCTCAAGTTGGAATGCACATAAAAGACCTATTACATTATTAATTTTCTATACCTTACAAGAAATTGATTAACCTTACCGAACTTCCCATCTAAGTGGATCTTAGTTGCAGGGAAAGAGCTATAAACCTCTGGTGTACCATAAACATGATATATAGAACTTGAATAAGAGTCTATAACCGTCAAGATAGAAAATAACAGAAAAAATGAACACAACTGAGTTCTGTTAATTTTTGTAAAAGCTGACAACATACTAACCCCTTTCATCAAATCCAACCCTTGCAAGTTTAGCAACCAACACTATAGGCTTCTGAATGGCATTGAAATTGTGCAAACAGAAATTCAAAGAACATTCATCATATAACACCATCTGGACAGTATTCTCCCTACCACACATATAGTCTTTAATTCAATTATAATTTCCAAAAACATTCTTATACCATTGAATAATTAGATTAAACATTGTCTATGTACCTCCCATCACTCAATATCAGACGTATCTTAGTTTTCACCTCAGATCCTGAATGGTATTTATCACAAAGGCAATGACATCTAACACGAAAAAAATAAGGTTAATATGGAATGAAGTGAGATAAACAATGGATGAAAAAAAGAACTCACCAAATAAATACATAGTATGATTCTCCACAATTTGACATAGTATGTCTGTAATGGGAAAGAAGGTGAAAACAGAAAGAGGAATCGTAGCAGGCTCTTCTTTGACATAAGTGGTATAATTAAAAAGCAACTTAAACTTGTGCTTAGGAGCTTTATTATCCTTCCCATTAGGTATGGCCTCTAGATTTGCAATAAAGTAGGAACGACCTTCAACAGGGTCCTTCTCATACTGCTTGAACAAATATTTGTTTATTATTAAAGCTTAGATCTTAGAACCCTACAAACAAAAACCTATAATTGAAACTCTGGTGTCACCATACACATCCAAGCTAAAATGAATGAAAGTTAAGTTAACCTACTCATCTCTTTATCCACGAGAAGGAAATAGATAGCAAACAACTGTGTTGGTGAGTCTTTTTGATAGCTATTCCACCTCTTGATGACACGCACAACAATCCTCCACATATCAGTGCTATCATCAATCTCTCTAATCATTAAACACTTCCTCCCTGCCATTGACCTCAAGGAATTTGCTCACTGTATCAACATACACCAATATGCTCAATGTTCAGAAAACATAAAACCAAATATGAATTATATAAAAGGACAAACCCAATAATGACATCCACTTGATCACATGACCATTATTTTATTACACAATTAGGCATTAGACATTAGGCATTTAAAATGAAGTCACATATCATGACCATAACAGATATTTTATTACCTTATTTTTATTTTCACAATTTTTGACATGGTCATAATAGATATCATGACCATTAATCATAAGGCATTAAGCATTTAAAACATATCAGTAGATAGTTGGAATAGTTCAAGGGTAGGTAGTTATTCATCCCTAGCCCTATGTTGAACTGTATGCTACTTACTTCAGTAGCCATCATAGTCATATACTACCCCTTCTGGATAGGTCCTACATAGTGCAAAGCATTTAGAACAGGTTAATGGAAAAACTTGATTATGACACCTTGATTGACATGGATTTAAGTTGGCCTCAAAGAAAGTACAAAGAATTACATATTAAACCTATATTTGAGGGAATCTCATACCTTGTAAATGGCTGATGGAAGAAAAATGTCTAGCCTTCATTGAATATCCTTTTCTTTTGTGCATTCTAAGTAAATAAGGTAGAATATATTAGTTCAAAAGCCTATTGATGAACGTACAAACATTAATAGCAGAAAAACTTCATTTACTTATTCGTCACTTCACTCAAACGTCTTTTGGTTACTAACATATTTAAAACTCATTCTACTTCTACCTATTGTAATGACAATTATTCTGGTTGTCTATTGACCTTTAATCAAACGCCTTTACCATGATCTTAGGCATTGTGCTAGGTAATAACCAAAACAAAATATCAGTAAGGGACATACATAAAACTAATTAATTAATTAGTTATTGGCTATTAACACTACTCAAAATGTGTAGACCTCCATACTAGACAAAAAAGAGCATAGTTTTAAGTTTTATTCTGCAATATACATAACTGATTTTTGAGTTGATAACAACATATGAGTTAAAATGCCTTTTGGTTTCTACCATATTTTAACATCATTGTAAATCTCCCCACTGAATCTAGTACTAAATTTTCTATGATGGATTTAGAAGAGATCAATGGTAAAAACTTGATTACGACACCTTAATTGATAGGCACTTAAGTTGACCTCAGTCAAGGTACAAATAATTACATAGTACACCGAGATTTCAGTGGTTGCAATACCTTGTAAATGACTGATATAAGAAAAATAACTGCCCTTCAAGGAATATACTTTTTCCTTAGTTCATTTTGATAAAATAGAAACAACACATGAGTTTGAAACATATTGATGAAGACCTACTGAATCCCAAATTAATAGCAGAAAAACTTCATTGACTGATTGTTCACTTTACTCAAATGCCTTTTGGTTAGTAACATATCTTAAACTCATTGTACATCTTCCTGCTGTAATCACAACTGATCTTTTTACCTTGAGCTTTAATCAAACGCCCTCTACAATTTTCATGGTGAATGTGCTAAGTACTATCCAAAAGCAAATACCAGTAAGTGACATCTTGGAAACTAATTAATTAATTATTAGCTAATAACACTAATCAAAAGGTATGGACCTCCATAATAGACAAAAAGCATATTGGTTTTAAGTTTGATACTGTAATATACATAACTCATTTTTTAGTTGATAACAACATATGAGTTTAAATGCCTTTTGGTTAGTACTATATTTTAACCTCATTGTCAATCTCCCTAATGAATTTAGAATTCAATTTTTTCACATGACTATTGATCAAATCCCCTTCATCTTTATGATTGTGATTGGATATGGTACTAACCAAAAGCTAAAATGAATAGGTGACATACTATGAACTAATTAATTAGTAAGTAACAACTTTAATATGAAAGAACTAAAACTCCATATTAGACAAAAAAGCAGGATTGTTCTAACTTTGATTATGGAATACACATAACATTCCAAATGCTGGTCGTGTAAGACCATATATGTACTAACAGAGAATGACCTTCGACCATATAGTTCAAGCTACTACACTTTCCTAATATGCCTCTTTGACATCAACAAAGCCCTCAATGGAAGAATCTCATTGAATCTTGGGTCCTAAAAATCCCTTGTTAAAGAGCAATAGTTGACAATTGTCCCTTTCCCAGTAAATGCATGGTATCACGAAATCAAGAAAAAGACACATCACAATCGGTTTAGGCAGTTATGATAATGTTTTGAACATCTATTCAAAAAGCATATACTATGAGTAAATGAAATAGAACAGATGTTATATCATGATCATGAGAAACTATGAAGCAATCTAAATTTCAAAATGAAGTCATAATTCATGTTTTTTCCAACCGTTATAATGTAGATCTTATTTATGCTAAAAAACTTTCAAGTCACAAAAAAAATATAGTTGGTGGGGTTATTATATACCGTGACCTCTCCTGATCAACCCAAACTGCACAATTAGAATGAGGTTAGACAGTTGAGATACAACCTCAAAGTCCTTCCTCATTTCCTTGGCCAACTCACCATGAAGGACAACAGACAAACGATTCCCCCTACCACTAAAAACTATGAGCAACAAAAATAAGGATTAATCAAAATTGATATAACTTAAGATTTTGAATGTTTGACACTTTACCGTCTATCTGCAACCACAAATGCAAGCTCATGTGTCATCATTCCCTTGAATGTAAATGTCCTCAATAGACTAATACTAGAAATGAACCCCATAACATCTGAAATAGAATAGAAAGAAGAATAAATGATAGTAAGATAGCTTACGAGAAAAAAGAATCATAAACCTTCACCTATGACCATGGAAGGTTGACGCCACTGCTCTTCCAAATAACCAACATCCCAAAGCTCAAAACAGTGTTTAGGCAACAAAGCTTGACTTTCCACTACCTTCGAGGTTAGCATCAGTTTGATCAGGAAGTTGTCATGGATGCCTTCAGCACAACATGTCACAGTGAAATTTTGAACTTAAAACTTTTGGCCCTACTTAAGTAGGTTAGAGAATCAGTCCATAACCTCGTCATCACCTAACCTTATTAACATGTGTTACTCCTATTCAACATGCATCAAGAACACACTCATTAGAACTGATTAAGTTGCAACCAGAAAGAAACTTAAAGTAGGAACATGAAAAGGAACCTTCTCATCAAATACAACATAATCAATGGAGATAATCTTCCTTAGGTAACCACACTCTATCCCATTCAAATAGAAAGCTGTCCTCCAAAACTCTCAATCAAACTTCACCAATTCTATATCCTTAGTCTTGTGAGGATCTACAGCATCAAGCCTTAGGTCATAGAGAACCATTTCCTGAAAAGAGACATATAGAAGAAACAGTAAAAGATGATGGGAGGAAGAAAAATTGAACCAAAGGAAAATCAAAAGCAAGAAAGAAAAAAAATGGAGCCTTTGTTCTTTCTTCATTACCTATATGATAGCTTGGTCTTCCGTCCACAGCATTTTTACAGCTCCTGGAAGAAAGACATTAGTATCGATGAGGAAAAAATGTGTTCCCGAGCTCAGACTTATATACGCACAAACTGAATAAAGAGAAAGTTAAGGTGACATCTTTCAAACAGAAGATCATCACTAACTCCAAGCAAAGATGAACCAAATCTCAGAATGATTAAAGACCAACTAAAGGAAGTGTATTAGGAAAGTAAGAGCTTCACTGACTCCTTGCAAATGTCAAAAAATTGAATACTGAATAAGACACAATGAAGTGACATGCGAGTAGGAGGTAACTACTTGTGGAGATGGCACTGTTTATGTCTCATCAGCTTTGAATAAAGCCAACTAAATTGGAAATGGCTTGGCAAATAAAGCTGTTACTGTAGTTATAAACAATAACGCATGAGACACATCTGCATAGAAATGGACCAACGGCTTATTTTTGCTATTCCTCTTAAGTATAGATTGATTGCCAATAAAGGTTGGTCCAGTTGCTAAGGAGTTGGCTCATAGCACACAAGGTCATAAGTTCAAATCCCGTTGCTAATGTGAGTGCCATATTGGTGGGTGATCTGTAAGTATATATGTAAGTGTTCTTTGAACTTAGAGGCATGTCCTGGCTTTGGTAAGCCCAATACCCAATTTTCCTAAACATTTTCCCATAAAAAATAGTTAAAAGCAATAAATATGCAAACAAATGTATTTTTTTTCAAATACACAGGTATTTGTAACGAGGATAAAAGAGAGATAAATGCACTAAAAGTAAGGGACAAATCTAAAACATTGTGTAAAGGTAAAGATTTGAAATGTACTTTTTCCTTCTTTTTAATTAAGCAAGAATGTGAGTTCAGACTTGGTTGATAAAAAAATTACGTTGGGAGGGTGTTAACACCCTAATTTGTCCGAGCCCCACTTAAAAATAATGAAAAATGAAAAAAGAATCCTCTTTAATCTTGGCACATTTAAATTAATTAGTAAATAACATTGATGACGATTGGTTTGTAATTGAAAAATGATCATCCTTAATGGTGATTGTCTTACAATTGACGTTTGTAATAAATGGCAAAAGATTTCAAAATGATTCATCTCATTGATATTAATTGAGGTTTAGATTAGGAAATTTAGTATGAAGTCATTATGGAGGGGAAAAAAGAGAAATTTAAAAAAATGCAAGAATATCTCTCATTTATGTTTATATGTTTAAATTAAGAAATTGTTTGTGGGGAAAAAATACAAAAAGCACAAAAAATATCTTTCATTTCAATAGGTTTAAATTAGGAAATTATTTATGGGAAAAATGTAAAAAAATAAAAAAAAACCAAAAATTTTTTTAAAAAAAATCTCTCATTGATGGTGATTGGGTTATGTTAGGAAGTTTTGTTAATAAAAAAAAATTCAAAAACAAAACTTCAAAAAAAGAAGGAGCATTTATTAGGAAAACTCCACCTTGAGACTATAAATTGGGAAGAAAGGGTTGAAGTAAGACAAAAATAATTGGGAGAGTAAAGACAAAAGAAAATGAGGAGAGAAAAGAGGCAACCAATGGATAAAGGGGCTTAAAGAGAGTGAATATATTATTCATTTTGTTTTCCTTATACCCCCAAGAAAAGCTTATGCTCTTATATATGGTCAGGTGTCACACAAGTGATGCTTTAACACCAATGGCTAGAAGGAGGAATCCAATATGATGAGGCTTGATTTGTTTTCTTATTATTTTTCATTTTTCTTCTCTCTTCTATTTTCCTTTTCTTATCTTTTTTTTATAAAAAATAAACCAAGGAAAGCCTATATTCTTGTGATGATTATCAAATATTCAAGCTTAAGCATCAATGGCTAGATAGTAGAATCAAATATATTTTTTATTTATCTACTTTATTTGTATTTGATTCTTATTACACTCCTCCATTTGTGAATGATAGCCTTACCTTTTGTTTATATATGTACTCACCTTGATATTTTCCTCTCATTTGTTGTCTCTATGGCATCATCAACATACTCTCTTCATCTTTAAAAGTAGCACTAAACATCAAAATATTTTGTTATATGATACCTACTGACACTATGGTTGCCGCTAGAATTTGTTGGGTATTTGGCATATAGAGCATGAATGATAATGTAAGCTTGACCAATAACTCTTTTTTACTCCCTAGAATAGAGTATGATATGCGATGGGTGTAACCCCTACCTTATAAATAGTAATTATGATTCAAAAATGCGTAATCAAGATGAATTAGAGACCAACGGATGATAAAATTTCATCTCTAATCCTATCCTTGAGATAGGTTTTTTACAAATTTCTTTCAAAATTGGTTTAACCTGGTATCTTATTCATATTTTGAATATAACTACCTTGTGCAATTAAATCACATTCATACATATCAGAGTGTACAACAAAAAACCCAGCAACCCCCGGGTTTCATATATATATATATGCTAAGGGTTTACAGTTTCCCTTATAGGGGATTACACAATCGTATCCAAAATAATATTTACACATTATACAATGATCCCCAATCAAAATGTAATAACCAACAACCCAAAATCAAATGACCCCATAAAGGTCCTAGCCGACCTTGGTCGTCTCTTTCCCTTTTGATCTACTTGCCTTGTCTGAAGATTAGTCAATGGAAAGAATGAGATTCAAAAGAATCCAAGTAGTCACAAATCACTCATAACATACATAATCACAAAGCATGTAATGACATCATCAAGAAACATAGCTGCACGAAATACAGCATACAAGATGTCACATATGCACATAGTCACATAATCTCATCCCCCGTATTTCTACCACCCTGAAGGCATGGTCCTCCCACCGGAATCACCAATGGGCCGCAGGTGAAGGGTTTACAAATAGCTTTTTGGCTTTCACAAATAACCTTTTAGATTTCATATAGTCTTATCCCCCGTAAACTATCGCCCTGAAGGCACGGCCCTCTTATTGGAAACACTGATGAACCGCAGGTGATAGACCCACAAACAATGATAAATCAAACATACCATGTATCACATATAGTATAAGGGAAAGAGTCACTACCTGGTTCTTTCACGAGCAGGGCAAATATCAAATCCTAAAACAAAAAATCAAGGACGACGGATTAATCTCCATTCCAAGTTCTTGATTCCATAACACTTAATGTTGGTTATCATTTGAACTCATTAGGTGGCTACTAGAAGCCTAAATACATGCCTAAAGGGTTGGGAAAAACTTGACTAAAACCCCCCTCTCGGAAGTAAAAACATTGATTTTAACTCATGCACTGAGTGATAGATGACACACTCCAGTGATGAGATAACTCGCACTAAAGTGAGATCGGCTCACTCGTTCGAGTGCTTGGTTGAGAGCAACAACTGAGACAAAACATAATCAGAACACTTGAGTGATAGCCTCATACTCACCCGAGTCCTACCAAGTGAGGCACAGAAAGTGACTACCTGAGAGCAACCGAAACCCTAAAGTGAGAAGTGCACTTGAGCACTGCTCTGGCACTCGAGTGAAGACATAATGATAGAGCTCAATATTTATATATTTTTATTAATTAATCTTAGGCTTTTGTGGGACTTAATTAAATATTTTGGGCATAATCAAGTGTTAAAATGAGATTTTAGTGAAAGAATAATTTAGGAACTAAAGTAGTTTAATTGTTATATTTCTAATTAATATTTGTTATTTCCATTATTCTTTAATTATGAGCAAAAGATATTACCTTTGTGAATCTAATTTTATAGGTGATGATGTGGCACAACTTGAGTGGTTAATGTCAAAGATGTTATTTTGGAGCTTGATGAAGGACAAAAATGGAACATTACAAGTGCAGAATTTATTTTCACATTTTTTCTAAGAGGAGGTTAAATGAGTAAGGGCCTTGTTTGGTGGTTGCAATTTTATGTCTAATGCTTAAAACATATTTTTAGCTTTTATCCAAATATGTCACAAGTTACTCATTTAACCTAGAGAGAATTGAATGAGAAAAAGGAGGTGGCGGCTATTGTAAAAGGGAGCTGGACCGAATTGACTTGAGAAAGGAAGCAGAACCAAATTGAATTATGAGGAGAGGGCTAACCGAATTGGAAGAAATGAAGAACCAGAATTAAAGAAAAGCAAGATGGAACTGAAAGTAAGGAAAGGAAGAGCAGCATCGGATTGAAGAATAAAAGAATGAAAAGGAATAGAAGACAAAAGCTAAACACGTTGGAGAGGCTTCAGCCGAAATTATTGACTGAATTAAAGATGCTGAATCGAATTGGAGGAGCTAGAATTGTTAACCCAAGAGGTTTGGAAGAAGCAAACATGAATTGAAGATAAAGGAGCTGCTAGACCGAAATAGGAATAGAGGAAGAAAATAGGGATATTGTGGCTGAATTAGAAAATATGAGCTGGACCGAAATGAAGACTTGACCGAAATAAATGGCTAGAGCAATTGAAAGGAAAAGGTGGACCGAGAGGGTTGAAGTAAGAGGGAGCCGCCACTTGAAAAGGAGGGCAAGTCGTGAGTGTGAAAAGGGACACGAGGCTACTGAAATAAAAGGGAGGGAATAGAGAGCAAGCGGCACTGGAGAGTGTGAAAGAGAACAAGAGCAGCCGACATTATGGACCAAGGGAATGAAGAGAGGGAGACGCTGCATTGATGGACTTGGAGAGCTGACCGAGATGAAGAAATGGAATGGGAGAGGCTTGAATGATCAGTTGGACCAAAGGGATTTTGAAGAGAATTGAAGAGTGACGTTGCTGCTACATTTCATGGCCAATTATCCCTTCTTTTCATCAAGCTTCATCTTCCTCTTTTTCCATGAGTAGCTAAAGTATTGGTCTTGAGTTGGGTAATGGTTTGAGCTTCTAAACTTCAATGGAACTCCTTAAGCTCTATTTCTATTTCATAATTGTATGGCTTGGTAAAGTAGATGGTTGTGATCTAGATTGTTTTATGCCAAGTGATTAAACTTGGTGGTTGAGCTAGGAGTTGATTAATTAATCTTTGTTTGATTCAAAATAGGAGTAGATTGAGTTGTTTATTCCAACTTGATTAAGTGGATTGTAAATGACTAAACTGAATGCTTTGAACTTTTGTAATAATAATTACAAGCTAGAATTGGAAGTTGATTATTCATCTCCTCGAGTCTGAATTATTTGGTGATATTCATTTAAATGCTTCGGTAGAATGAATTAAATGATTATTGCAAGTATGGAGCTAGAAGTATGGAGCTAGTGGTATCTTAGTTCCATCTTCTTGGCTCATTATGGAATTCATATCATTAGCAAGCAAGGAAGACTAAAACCTCAACTTAAGGGAATCCCATCTCATCATTATATTAGTTAATTGAATTTATCTTATTGTTAGTGTTAATTTCAATTCCTTTTGCTTCTTTGTTTTAAAGACCAAAAAAATATAAAAATATTGCTTTAGCTTAGATTACTTCATTAGTTTAAAAGTCAAATTCTCAAAATGATTTCTCACAACTTTAAATTTTTTTAATCACTTTACTACTTAGGAACTTGGGAATTAATCTCCTCATAAGAATGACCTAGGTTGAGCTACTATGCTATATTTTCAAACCTAGTTTTATTTTGTGAACTCACACGACATGGGCTCATCACACCTGCGGGTGTTAAGACACACTTTTGAAAAATGGGCTGCAAGTGACAACCCAAGACACGAGTCTATAATGTATAACACTCTTGCACTTTAGTGAGACAAGGTTCACTCGAGTAAGGACCCATATCACTCGCAGGTGAGACAATGCACTTTTGCTTCTTTTTTGTGGGAGTGCAACTGAAACTTGAAAGAAAAGAGAAAACATGATGCTACACTCTAGTGAGACTGTAATATCCTGAATTGTGATTAAGGGCTAATAACTTCAAAGTGATGTAATCAATGTTAATTAAACACTTTGGAAGTAAATAATGTGAATTATGATGCAAATGTGTTTGATGATGGTTTAGTATATGTTATGATAAGCAGGGGTAAAATGGTAAATCTACCGATCGACTGGCCATTTACTGAAGAGGGAACTCATGGGTAACTTGAGTGTAGCATCATGTTCTTCCTTTTCTCTTTGCATTTTGGTTAAGTGTTTAGGTAGGAAGTAAGGGTGCACTTCCTTGCATGTGAGTGATATGAGTCATCACTCGAGTAAACTCGATCTCACTCGAGTATGGGAGTAGGTTTCACCTTAGAGTTGCTCTCGGGTAGTCACTCGTTGTGCCTCACTTTTTGGTTCTCGAGTACATTTGAGGTTATCACTCAAGTATAGCTTCCTGTGCTCGAGTGAAGGTGTGAGACATATTGAGGCTTGCTCTCGAGCAAACACTTCCTGTGTGACACTTTTGGGGTGCTCAAGTGAAGTTGAGGGTCATCACTCGAGTGAGGTTATTTCCACTCGAGTGAGACGACCAAAACTCAGTGTTTTGCTTCCTAAAAAGGGATCTTTGGGTGTGGTTATCCCAACCCTTTAGGCATATGTTTAGGCATTTTATAGCCACTTAAAGAGTTCATATGAATACCAACTTAAAGTATTATGGAATTAAGAACTTGGAAAAGAGATTGATCTATTGTCCCTATTTTGGTTTATAGGATTTGACATCTGCCGTCCTTGTGAGCCCACTATGCCAGCGAATGTCAGAAAGGAACAAGGTAGTGACTTTTCTTTTATATCATATGTGATGCATTGTATGTGTGTTATATCATTGATTTGTGATAAATTCGTATGCTGCGATATTTGTGGATATGTGTAAGCACCGCCATGCCAATAGTCCCTGAGTTGCTAACAACGGTTCGGGTTAAGATGGTATGCCTTCCCGGCGGTAAAAGGGGATGAGGATGGGGTGTAATATGTGTGATTATGTGAAAAGCCGAAAGGCTATTTATGAAGGCCGACGGGCCAATTGTGAAAGCCGGATGGCTATATGAGCTATAAGGCTATGTGTATGCACTGCCACACCAACAGCCCTTAATCGCTAACAATGGTTCGGGTTAGAAAGGTGTGCCTTCCCGGCGGTAAAAGGGGATAAGGGTGGAGCGTGATTTGTGCTGTTGTTGTATGATGATTTGCTTACATACTGTGTGCTTATGTGTGGTATAAATGTTTCGTTACTACTAGGATTCTCTTGAATCTCATTCTTTCCTTTGACTAACCTTTCAGACAGGGCGAGTGGCTCTAAGGAGAAGCGAACAACCCAGAGCAGTTAGAACCCTGTAGGGACATTTGGTTTGAGCCATGTTGGTTATTCATTTTGGATAGGGATTACTATACGACATTTTGAGTTGTAAATAGTTTTGAACATATGGCGGTGTAATCCCCTAATTGGGAACTGGAACCCTATAGTTATATATATATATATATATATGAAACCTGGGGGTTGCCGGGGTTTAAGTTATAAACTCTGATATGTTTAATGTGATATAACTGCATAGGTAATTATATTCGATATTTGAACGTGAGACTAGGATAGAGAGGAAGCTTTGAAAATTTTGCAAAGTCCCTACTTCTTTAAAGGGAGTTTTAAATGAATTTTAAATTATCCGACGGTCTCTAACCGATTTTATTATGTATTATCGAATCTTAATTACTCTAATTAAGGCAGGGGGTTACAGAGACCCCAGATCACTTGAGTGAGGCTTATCAGAAGCCAAAACGCAGTAGCTAACAGAATTTTCCAAATCTAAAACCAATATGCTTCCAATGGTCCCAAAATTCTTATCCAATACTACTCCCACACAATTTTACACAAGGAATTCATTGGGCACACTAAAACAACCAAATTTTCATCCCAATGACACATTCCACACTTCTAAACACATGGAACTCCAAAACCACTAAATGACCAACTTGGCTTCCAAAATTTCAAATCAATTCCCATGACACAAAGACACCATATGACACCAAATCCAACACAATACACTATCCAAATTGTCCATTCCAAAATTACATGAAAATTAGGGAAAAATTCACAAATCTCAACACTTAACCAATGCTCTTAAGATTTAAGCCAAAAATGCATCAAATACTCACCTCTACCTCTTCCTAAGGTTAGTTCCTTGATTCCTCAACTTTCATATTTCTTCAAGTACTCAAATACTTTCTTTCAAAAATCTAAAACCATAGCAATGAAGATCTCATTACTATGAACAATATTATAAAAGATGAGTTAAGCTAAAGAGGACATTAAACCACCCAAAATCTCACTTTTCACTTTCTCTTTCTTCCTTGTTCTCAACAAAAATGGAGGTTAGATGAGAGAGAATGAGATGGTAAGGATGAAACATATTTTTGGGCTCCAAGAAGCCTCTTTGGCCGACCTAGGGAGAGAGAGGAGAAAGGGAAAAATGTTGAAATCTTGACCTTGAACAAAGGCTCTCATGTTGCCACTTGTCAAGATCTTACACACCTCCATGAATTCACCTAAACACCCACACATATAATGCCATTCTCTTGTTCATTAAATCATAACCATTGATCTCCAAATTACCAATGAGTTTTCTCTTTGGTAATTGACCAATTGGTTGGTAACTTTCCATTTTCCCATTTTGCCCCTGATTATGGAAATTCCTTACCGAACCACTACCAAACACATTTTATCATTTATTTCCCTCAACCATGTGCCCTCCCCTATACTAGGGTTCATTTTAAGCTTGGTCACATAATTAAGCTTCAATGTAGGGTTTAGACAATGATTGAAACACATTCACATCGAATTTTGCATCGCATTCTTCAAAAGTGTTTATTCAACAATAATTACATTCATTTTTGAAGTCATTAGCCCTTAAGCCCATTTTTTGGGCATTACAATGGGTGAAAGTAGTTTGGTTAGGGTTTGGTTGGGATCAAATTGCTATATTTTTCCCTTCCATGTCCCCTTCCCTTATTTTATTAGATGGTTCCTTCACTTTGTCTCTTTTGCAGCAAGACTCAAAGCACCAATGGTACATGCTCTCACTATATATATTTTTAAATCCTCTATTATAAATAATATATATATGTTGATCATGTGATTAATGCTTATCTTTGCCTACTTACTAACAATTGGGAATCCACTTTTCTTATAAGTTAAACCTAAAAATAAAAATTTTCTTTTGATCAAAATAAATAAAATTGATTTCAATAGGGATTTATGCCATGTGAGGTTTTTAGAACTTCCTCAGGAAAAAATTGATCATTCTTCCATGCGAGAGTATGAGAATCTCCTCAGGAAATTTAATCCAAAAACCTTTCAAAAAATATTTTCTTAATAAAAGTAAAGAAATTGCTTTCATAAATAAAAAAACACAAACCAACAAAAAATATTTTCTCAAATAAATTAAATAAACATTTTTCTAAAAGACAACAACGCATTGACACGCATTTCTACCCCGAACTACATGGACTTTAATCCTTCTAAAGGGTACGTAGATTCTAAGTCTTCTTCTTAGGTCAAGTCCAATTCTGTAAATACAAATATTTTCCCATATTTTCCTTTTGTTTCCCTTTTTGTAAATAAACATTTTTTCTTTAGTTTTCATTTTATTTCTTTTTGTAAATAGTCTGTTTTATTTCTTTTTTGGGTAATTATGATAAAACTAAAAGGCCATATTTATTTTTAAATAATTGACTTAGGGTGGCCATTCTATGAACAGATGTTGTGAGGTGCCTAACATCTTCCCTATACACAATCAACTCCTGAAACCTGTTTTTTAAAAAAAGGTTTTCCAAAATCATCCTATTTTAAAATTTTAGTGTTGGCTCCATATTTTCTCAATTTCGAATGCTACAAAGGATTAGCCCAATTAACCCAAAAAAATCTTTATTTTTGTTAAGCATAGGTATCCACTTATTAGAGGCAATCATATTCAAGGCATTGTCGGATACTAAATATGGTACCTCTCTCAGCAAGGATTCAAATTTGGTTTGCCATATTGTGAGGGATTAGTCCCTTCCGCTAGACCCAACTCCCATTAGTAACCCTAACAATATTTAAATTTAACTAAATAAAATCAGAAATTAAATACTTGTAGTAAAAATCTAGGGGGAATAATTTCCCATAACCTAAGGAGCTGATTCATTGGGCTGATGATGTCCAAAAAAAGAGTTTAGTTCATTTTTATTTGCTTTTAACTTCATTGGATTCTAGCCTCATCCCTTTAACAAAGGTTCTTTGTCCATCATCACCAAAGCTGAATAGATTTAGGGCCCATTTGGTATGCAGAAGATGTGAGAAGGGAAGGGAATTTGACCAAGTTCCCTTGTTTGGTACACAATTTTGGCTCAATCTTCTTGAGAACTCAAGTTCCCAGGCCCACCCTGGGCCCACCAATGTTCCTCTAAAGGTGGGAAGATGAGATCCCACCAAAATTGGTGGGAACCTAAGTTTCTTTGATGGAGGAAGATTCGAAAAACAAATATGCTCCTGAAAAATTTAAATTAAAAGGTGGGAAATTCGAATTTGCTACAGAATTTACGTATCATATTCGAATTTGCTACATAATTTGCTTATCATATTCGAATTTGTTACAGAATTTACTTATCATATTTGAATTTACTATAGAATTTGCTTATCATATTGGAATTTTCTTGGCAAATTCGAATGTGATAAGCATTTGAATTTTTCAGAATTTCCGACTTGCAAATTCAAATTTTATCAAAAATTCAAATTTTTTAATAAATTTGAATTTCATTCTATAGAAAAATAATTTCAATTTCATTAATAAATAAAATAATTTTTTATTTATTTAAATTCTAATTTATATTTTATTCATTTTATTTAATTTTTAAATTATTGTACTACTAATTATTTAATGCATGAATTGAAGTATACATTTAATTAATATATAATTATTAATTTATGTTGAGGGTAAAATGAGTATTTTTCTTTTTTTTTCCCAAGTTCCATCCTCAATTTTCTTCATACCAAATAATCCATCTTCCATCACCCCTTCCAATCTTCCTTTCCTTCCTTTCCCTTCTCTAAGTTACTTTCCCTCAAATTTTCTTTGTACCAAACGGCCTTAATGATTGGTTGATATGAAGAAAAATGTTTTCTAAAGCGGAAAGAGGTAACGCACTTAGAAAGAAAATGGAACAAATACTTTTTTTTTCATTTCCTTTCTAAATACTCTCTTCAGTTCTAAATATAAGACTGGTTTGATTTTTTTTTTTAAAGATTAAAGAATCTAAATAAGTTACTTAATTATATTATATGTTGTGTATCATTATATTATATATCAGTTCATAAGTTAGACAAAATAACTTGAAGAAAAAATGATAAATATAAATACTTTAAAGTAATTTAATTAGCTTTCAGAATATGTCCAAAAAAATCAACTTTATCAATATTAGAGGGTGTACCAAACATAGTGTAAGTCTAATTCTGGTTGGGCAAAGCCCAATCTCGTAGTCCTCACATGATGGCAACTATCAATTGTTCAATATATAAACAAACAAACCCAATAACGAATCATCTCTAGAAGAGAGCCCAATCCCCGGGAATAGTTAGATGCGAGGCTTTTATATGAACTCTCTCCGGTCTTTAATAATAGAAGACATATTTAGAGAGTTAATTTTAATCTTAAACATAAGATATAATTTCATTTTTATTAGTCTTTTTCTAATGTACCTCTATTGATGCTCTCTTAATGATAATCAAGGAGGAGAGGGAATGAAGGAATTAAAGAAGATGGCTAGGGTGTTTTAAAATTTACATGTTATATTAATTAACTTCTTTAATCTAATTAAATTAGATAAATATATCTTATATTAAGGATCGGAGGGAGTAGGATATTTGGATCACAAAGAAAAGGGAAGTGAACCAATAGAGGTTGGATCTAACAAAAAGGAATTGTCCCTCAAAGTGTGGTGAACTAAAATATGAAATCCTACTAAGAGAGGGTATTCACATTTAGTAACTGACGGTTCGTCGAAAAGGATTGAATCAAATAAGAGGACACAAATACTTAACAAAGGGGGGGGGGAGTGAAGTGAATTATTGATTGCTCAAAAAAAAAAAAAAGTGAATTATTGGGGAGACTTTAATAGTTGTTGTCTCACCTATTGCTTTATGTGTGGGGGATATGAAGCCATTTGTTTCCTCCCATTTTTGGGCGAACCTGATTTTGACATATTCACTCTTGCTTTCCCTTCTGACAATGTCATCTATCTCTTAACTCTTCTGGTCCAACATCATTCTACATATTCCCTCAATTTATAATTGTTAGAAAAATGAAGAGCGATGGGATCAATGAACTGGATTCAGAGCCGGGTTGGGTTACTTTTACGCCTATATTAGATTGTTAGAATCTAACAGTTTAAACTAAAGTGACACAACATACCACAAAATACAGGTGAAATAGGTGATTGGAAAACTCAAGAGTTGAGGTAAGGAATAACTAATAGAGTCGCCCTCTATTTATTGAGTGAGGTGGTGGAGGATATTTTATGAAGATAAAATATTCATATCTTAGGAAACTAATATATTCCACAATATCCATCAATTGATTGTAATAGATTTATGACAACATAATCATTAAGCTTCCATTTTATAAAGTACAGGCATCAAAGTTCCAAAAGAAAGAAATATTGTTTGAAATACATGATCGAAAAAGCCAGAAGAAAATTCAAATGTCATTAAATCTTATCATATATTTAGGATATCGGATAATAAATTAAATTATAATTTAACTCATATTCTTTTTAACAATTTTAACATATATTATTTTATCGAATCAAAGATGGAGATATGCATGCTTGTAACAAGTGGTAGGCTAAATAATTAACAAGGCTAATTTCCAAACCAAACTAGCTAAGTCGCTTAATTAATTTCATTCATCACACGCCTATTATAGATATAGATCGACAAGTCAATGCACTCCTGTAGTTTCATTAAAAGTCTCTCTCTCTCACATACACACATAATGATTTTCAGATCAATCCATCCCTAAATCAACTACTTTGTTCATCCTCAAAATTTTCCCAGAAAGATTTGTCATGTGAGCTCAAGCTAGCTTCACCAACATTATTGGCTACTTAATTAATTAAGGGCTTCCCAATAAATTATTAAATTAAAATTAAATATCATTATGCATGATTATTACGTTCATTGAGGACCAAGGTATATGCATACGTATTATCACGAGTGTAATGGTTCGTATGCATTGCAAGTTGGTTATATATACACAATACCTCCGTGTCTTTAATATAATATATAAGTTAAATAACTAATTTATAAATATTTAAAAAAATTAATTAAGTTAGTTATTTATTTAAAAAAATGGATTGATTTTCCTAAAATGTCTAACTAGCTTCTATATTAAGGAGTATGTAAATTAAAGAGGTAAACATTAACAGCTTGAGGTTACAAATAAGATTATCTCCCCTTTACATATGAACTTTCACGCCACTAGAGCACTAGACAACAAGAACATAGTGCAAGTTCATTACATTATATTTTTATATTACTCCCTCATGTCTAAAATGCATGTATAAATTAATTAAGAGGTTTGTTTTAATTCTAAATTTAAATTTTGTGATAATAACAATAATATTTACTTATTATTAACTCTCACTCTCAGCGCCAATTTGAACTCGCTACTGACCAGTTAAAAGTGGGGCCACAAGTCTACAAAGGCTTCTGAATGTAAATTTTTAATTCACTTTGACTTCAAAATTATATTTAAATTATTCCCATTAATTGTATTTATTAATGGAGTTTTTATTGAGAGGTGGTTTTCAATGCAAAGATATTTTGGAAAAATCAACACTCTTTTTATAAATAACTTATACTTAACTAATTTTCTTAATTTTTATAAATTATAGCTTCTATATTTAAGAATGAATGGTGTATTATTCACTACTACAAAAAGGGGTTTTAACGTCCCTATTTTAGCACTTTTAACGTCCAAAAACTAAGGGACGTCTATGTAGGGGGCGTAGTATATTTTAAGAAAAGACGTCCCAAAAAAGTTGGGACGTCTAAAGTCAGGACTTTAGACGTCCCAAATTGAGATTTGGGACGTCTAAAATCCTCCACGGGGGACTTTAGACCTCCCAAATTGAGATTTGGGAGGTCTAAAGTCCCCCGTGGAGGATTTTAGACGTCCCAAATCTCAATTTGGGACGTCTAAAGTCCTCCACTGGGGGACTTTAGACCTCCCAAATTCTTAATTTGGGAGGTTAAAAAGTTTTATTATTTTAAAAATAATTATTTATATTCTTCATTACCCAGCAAATTAAAATTGCAGAAACAGAATTGAAGATGGATTCATAAACAAAAAAAATGTCCCTTACGAAATGGTAAGGACTTCTAGCACTGCAATCTTTTTACTATATATATATATGTATAATAACAACAACAACTCATACAAACTAATATCATATATGTATAACAACAACTAGAAAGTGTCAAAATATTTGTCACCACACAACTACAAACTAATTGTTATTCATTTCATCAAAATAAATATACATATGTATTTTCCTCGATTTCCAAGCTCCAAACGTATAAAACAAAAACATTATTAGTATAGCATAACTACTAACAACTAGTTTATGATTCTGGCAAAAAAAAAAACAATCAAGGGAAAAACACTCCAATAACTAGAATCATGTAAATAAATTGAAAGCATTATAATAATTTCATATTGCAAGTTTAACTTAATTCTTCATGTAAATTTATATTTAAAAAAAAACAAACCTGATGAAACCAGGGGAGAGGGCAGCCAACAATGTCTATGTGCTTCCAAGGTGGAGAGAAGACGTTGGAGGAGTTGTGTATACACAGTGGAGAGGAGATGTACGCCGGAGGCTGAAAGCAACAAAGAGAGTGGAAGGTGTACACCGGAGGGTGGAGGGGGCAAAAAAGGTGGAGGAGGTGTACGCCGGAGGGTGAGAGCAAAGAAGGTGTTATGAGAATGGAAGGAGGTGGAGGAAAAGGGAATGAAGAAAAGAAAGAGAGGAAGAAGATTGAGGAAGACGAAGTCACGGGAATGAAAGAAAAAAGGAAATGCAGAAAAAAGGGAAGAGAAGTCATGGGGATGGGAAAGATGGAAAAAGAAGTATGGGTTTCTGACATGGGAATGAAGAAAAGGGAAAAAAAGTCTCACACATGTCAGAATTTCTGACATGACTTTAGGAGTCCCAAATCCCATTTGAGAGGTCTAAAGTCTCTACTTTAGACGTCCCAAATGGGATTTGGGACGCCTAAAGTCAAAATTTTTTTTTTTTTTTTACTTTAGATCTAAAGTTAAAAAAAAATAAATTTTTTTTTTTTTTTACACTTTAGATGTCCCAAATGGAATTTGGGACATCTAAAATGTAATTTTTTTTTTTTTTATTTTAGACATCACTTTAGAGGTCCCAAATTGAATTTAGGATGTCTAAAGTACCACTTTAGACATCCCAAATGGAATTTGGGACATCTAAAAAAAAAAAAAAAAATTCTTTTACTTTAGACGTCCCAAATTGAATTTGGGACGTCTAAAGTGGGACTTTAGACATCCCAAATTCAATTTGGGACTTTAGACATCCCAAATTCAATTTGGGACTTCTAAAGTGACGTCTAAAGTAAAAAAAAAAAAATATTAAATTTTTTTTTTTTAACTTTAGATTTCCCAAATTGAATTTGAGACGTCTAAAGCTACCAAGTTCCCACACATAATTACAAAAATGCCACCGCCTATATTTTAGACGTCCCTATTTTAAAAAGGGACGTCTTTTAGGATAGCAGTATCTATATTCTGTAGTAGTGATTAATGCCCTGTTTAACACAATGCTCTGATAAAATTTATCTTTTTGCCTAATATATTCATCAGAATATAATATAAAATCTGCAGCAAAGTATTATTATTTTCAATGAGCAGGTAATTCTTTTCTCAGGTTTCATGCAAATGCCTCACGACTACCTACTAGTTATCATAAAAATGAACGAGTTCGTGTGATAGGAAAAAAAACAGAGTGAATTCGAAGTGAAAAGAAACTATATGGCACTGTGATCCAGGGTGTAGCTAATTTTTACCCGAACGACATCGTAAGTACTCCTATCCAAATGATAACATTGTTTTTTGTTTTTTATTACTTTTTTTTTTTTTTTTTGCGGCACAGAACGTGATGACATTTGGTCATTTGCGCCCGAGGAGTAGGCCCGATTTTTGTTGTAAGTTCTTTTTTTTTAGATAACATTTTTGTTGTAACTTGATATGAATATATCGCACTCGTTAGCTGACTCAGTCCGAGGTGATGGCCCGATCCAGTTATAATAATTTATCCGCGTTATAAGAATTATTTATATATTTATTTATAAAAATAATTGAAAGGATCAAATGTTATAAAAACCGCACCGTAAATTGGAGACGCCAGTTGTTTTTATTTTTATAGTTTAATTTAATTAGACTGGTAGTAAAATCGATGTAACCATTAAATAAAAATTTAATAAAAATAATTATATATATATATATATAATACCATACTCCTCTGTTCTTGTTATATAGATGGGTAATTTTACTCCTAAATTTTTTATATGATTAAGAGTATCCTAAAGTCACTTAGGACTTAAGACTAATATCATTTAAAACGCGCAAAGGGTTGCTGCAACAAGATATTTTTTGAGATTCTAACTTATATTTTTTTCTGTACAGAGTGAGGCTACTTTCTGAATCAATCAATAACTCTTTGGTTATATGAAATAAAGTCATAATAAATATATAGTTGTCAACATAATATCACCACAATATATATGAATGTAATTTTTTTAGTTAAAAAACCCCAGGTCCAAAATTGTACTGGACTTTTTGGTAATCTAAATTTTGTATAGGTTTATGTCCAAATATCGGTTTTTTACTTTTTTTTTCCCTGAAATTCCATCCCGGATTGAAGCCAACTGAACCATAAAAGTTGTTTTACACTTCTCTTGAGCATAAACGGAGCATAGGCTAAAGCGAGGGAGATGTTGGAGGTGAGAAAAGCGTGTAGGGGAGAACCACCGCCAGTGAGGAGGAACGAGAAGATAGTGGTGGAGTGTGTGTGTGTGTGTGTGTGAGTGACGTGCAGCTGGCTCTGCTAAATAAGGCCAAAAGAAACGTTTCGTATTAGAATGGAGTATTGAATTTTTGATTGCGATGTGATGTTGTGGTTGGAGGCCACCCCCACTTGCTCCCCAGCCTCTTTGGCCTTTAACGCCACTTTCCTTTCTGGGAATGAAGGTCCTTCTCTTATCCCTCTTGACGTTGATGCTGTTCCTCCCTTTGTGGCATTCCCCTGGGCCCCACCACCACCCCCTTCCTTTGGTCCCCACCATCTATTCTGCTATAGCTACCCCTTCTTTTCGTCTCTCTCTCACACCACCTTTCACATCTCTTTCACTTCTTCATCTTCTTACTCTCACTCCTCGTGTATCTCTTCTTCTCATCATCATTCATGTGTTCTGCGTCACTTTGGTTCAACAAAAATCTTTTGAGTCTGAGAGGGATCCTCAATGTTCACATCACCCAGTTCTCTTTCTTGCGCTATTATTATTATTATACAAAACCTAATAATAATAATTTTGTGGCTTGGCGGAGGGAGGGGGAGAGAGATAGTGAGAGATAATGCAAAAACAACAAACACGTACTTATCATCACTTCTATTAAGGGCACTTGAATGAATATGCCTAGAGGGTGGTTGGCGTCTCATTAATTCACTACTGCATGAGATAAAGTGCTGTTCCCACTTGTGAATTCCTTACACCATTATCTGCTTAATGCAACTCCAAAATGATGATTTATATATATTCACTGGCCCACGTACACTGCCATTAGTGACTATCTCTGTGTTAATAAACCATTCATCAAGCAGTGTTCTTCTGACACACACACACACACACATATATATATATATGTTCCTAGCTACTGATTTGGTTTCTGAATGCGTTTCTGGAGACCAGAGAAGGAACTATATATAAGGGAATATAAAGTTGGAAGAGGAGTGTAAAAACGTAACTGGGGGATTAATATAATATAGGCTTGGGCTGAAAGGGTGTTGTATAGTTACATTACATTCCTTTGTTTTCTCCAAAGAAGGCAAGCTAGTACAAGAAATAGCAGGCTTCATGAAGTGAGAGTGAATTATATGGATGGTGCGTCCATTTCAAAAGTATTATGAGAGAGTGTAAGAGAGAGAGAGCACAAGTATATAGAGGAAGGAGAGAGTAGAGTAGAGTGGGGTTAGAGAGGTTATTTATTAATTATGAAATAAACAAATACTATATATATATATATATATATATCACGAAGGACCAAGTGAGGGGGCATTAGGGGATTGATGATTGATGGTGCCAATAAAGTCATATGTAGGTAGTCGATAGTCACAATCAAGTATAGGGCTGAAGACCTCTCCCTCGCTCCCTCCCGCTCCCTCCCTCCCTCCCTCCCTCCCTCTAACGGTGTGCAATAGTGAGTGTGGCATAATGGTGGAGCTAGTGATTATGGAGGGCAATGGGAGATGTGAGGAGAAAGAGTTTGGCTATGAGAGAAGAGGAGGAAACGAAGACAAGTGAAAAAGGAGTCATAATCAAGGACCTCTTGCCTCTCCTCTTTCAAAACTCTCTCGTACTTCCTTTGATGTTGATGCCCTCCATATATAATTCACCTTACTGGTCCCCCCACCAAAGTACTAAATAACTTGTATCATATCATTACGTCTTCTACTTGAATTGGCCGCCAAAAATTACCAACACTTTATGTTATATGTGACTTTTAATCTTGGTTTTCCTCACTTTTAAATCCTAGCTCTGCTGTTAGCTGCATATATAGTCAAGGTTTGAACTTAAAACCGTTGACTACAACTGGTATAGCTCTTAGCCAATAGTTCATGTAGTTTAGTGCCATGAAAATTCTCTTGTGCTTGAGAGGTTGCGAGTTTGATCTTATTTGTAACCTTAGGCTATTAGTATTTGCCCTTCATTTTGTTTTTCAAAAAAAAAAAAAAACTAGCACAACTCTTACTGACTAAGTTTTACTCCCACCGATCCTTAATATAATATATATTGGGGGAGTTGATATTAGTATAAATATAAGACATATTTTTTTAATATTTGTCAATCTTTTCCTAATTTACTTCTATTGGTGCTTTCTCAACGATAATTAAAGAGGAGAGAAAATTAGGAAATTAAGGAAAATGACTATTGTGTTTCAGAAAATACATATTATATTAATTAATTAACTTAATTAACTTTCTTAATATAATTAAATATCTAACAGTTCTCCCTTTAACACTTTTTGTCATCAGCAAATGACACAAAGAAGCAAATATGTCTTATATAAATGACTGGAGGGAATATCTAATTGCTAATGAAATTTAACTTTCCTCATTAGTAAAAGAATTTTTTTTTTTTTTTGTGCAACGGGTCTTCTATACTTGTTGCTTTGGAGAAAATGTAGAAAGTATGACCAATGGCCTTTCAAAATGACCAATGACCTTTTTATAAAAGGTTAAGTGACAATTTTGCCTCGGAAGTTATCACTAAGGGGCAATTTTGCTTCTGAAGTGTTTCGGAGGGAGGGAGCAATTTTGTCTTGGAAGTATAAAAAAGGGAACACTTTTGCCCTGGCCATTACTCTGGTTAATCTTGATCATTAATTGACCAAATATGCCAAGTTGACAATATACATATTAGAGCTAGGAATAAGGGTTGGCCCTAAACGGGCTAGTCTGTTCAGGATAAACTTCCGTAAAACCCTCAATTTATAAAGCTCAACCCTTATACTATCGGGCCAGGGCTAGGCCCGCGAGCTTTAAGCCTATTTAACTAAAAATCATTTTTTTTTTTACCTTTTTAAAAGAAATGAAGTGGAAACAATAAATTCCTAATTTAAAACTTGAATATTACCAAAATTAAATTACAAAGAAATAAAGTTAAAATAACAAGGTATTGTGGATGCAAATTTCAACACTTTACATATACATGCTTATACTATCACACATGAAAGTTGTTAATAGTAGCCACATGACATGAAACTTATATATATTTTACGAAAAAAACAATCTTTATAGGTATATCTACAGCAAAGAATTTATCCTAGGTGATGAGTAAAGCTGCAACATAATAATTTGAGCAAAGCTTAACTCATTTTTAGGGGGACTTGTATTTATACTACATGCTCATTTAAGTTTTGCAAATTGCAATTTTCGTTTTAATTCAAATAAAATTCACTTTCAAATTCTACAATATAATTATTATTTTACTTTAAATTGAGATACATTGTTATTAAAACTCATAAATTTCTAATTAAAATCATTATCTATGTCCAAATTAATTAGCTTATGTTTTTAAAGTTTAAATGAATAAACCATTGTTAAAAATCAAATAAATCAAACCATTCTATGAAATTCAATTTTTGAAAAGGGATAACCAAAACTAAATCTTTGCAACATCATTAATAATATAAAAATTCTAGTACTACATGAATACTTTTTTAAAAAATAAAAATAAAAGGGCCTAAACGGGCTGACCCGTTTACGCCCTTAGTCCATCAGGGCTAACCTTTTTAGACCCAGTTGCAATTTGAGGGGTAACTTTTCAAGCCCGACCCTTGTGATAAAAGGGCCTAAACATGCTAGCTAGATGGGCTCCGCATATCTACCACATATCATTCACGTCATTTTTCTTAAGGTGCAAATTTGCTCTGGAAGTCCATATGCCATCTACTTTATTTTTTTTCAAAGTTATATTTAAAAATTTTAGGGTAAATTAGCACCTTAACAAAAATGACATGGATGGCATGTGAATTGACAACTTGACATATTTGGTCAACTAATCGTCAAAATTAATTGAGATAAAAGCTAGAGCAAAATTGCACCCTTTTTTACACTTCCAAGGTAAAATTGCCCCTCGAAAACTTCTGGGGTGAAATTGCCCCTCGGTGACACCTTCTGAGACAAAATTACCCCTTAACCCTTTCATAAATAAGATATGCAAGGCTGTTGATTTTCTACGCTAGTTTTAGTTGTACCCATATCTCCTACTTAGCTCTAATATACATATTAGAGCTAGGAATAAGGGTTGGCCCTAAACGGGCTAGTCTGTTCAGGATAAACTTCCGTAAAACCCTCAATTTATAAAGCTCAACCCTTATACTATCGGGCCAGGGCTAGGCCCGCGAGCTTTAAGCCTATTTAACTAAAAAACATTATTTTTTTTTACCTTTTTAAAAGAAATAAAGTGGAAACAATAAATTCCTAATTTAAAACTTGAATATTACCAAAATTAAAGTTAAAATAACAAGGTATTGTGGATGCAAATTTCAACACTTTACATATACATGCTTATACTATCACACATGAAAGTTGTTAATAGTAGCCACATGACATGAAACTTATATTTATTTTACGAAAAAACAATCTTTATAGGTATATCTACAGCAAAGAATTTATCCTAGGTGATGAGTAAAGCTGCAACATAATAATTTGAGCAAAGCTTAACTCATTTTTAGGGGGACTTGTATTTATACTACATGCTCATTTAAGTTTTGCAAATTGCAATTTTCGTTTTAATTCAAATAAAATTCACTTTCAAATTCTACAATATAATTATTATTTTATTTTAAATTGAGATACATTGTTATTAAAACTCATAAATTTCTAATTAAAATCATTATCTATGTCCAAATTAATTAGCTTATGTTTTTAACGTTTAAATGAATAAACCATTGTTAAAAATCAAATAAATCAAACCATTCTATGAAATTCAATTTTTGAAAAGGGATAACCAAAACTAAATCTTTGCAACATCATTAATAATATAAAAATTCTAGTACTACATGAATACTTTTTTAAAAAATAAAAATAAAAGGGCCTAAACGGGCTGACCCGTTTACGCCCTTAGTCCATCAGGGCTAACCTTTTTAGACCCAGTTGCAATTTGAGGGGTAACTTTTCAAGCCCGACCCTTGTGATAAAAGGGCCTAAACAGGCTAGCTAGATGGGCTCCGCATATCTACCACATATCATTCACGTCATTTTTCTTAAGGTGCAAATTTGCTCTGGAAGTCCATATGCCATCTACTTTATTTTTTTTCAAAGTTATATTTAAAAATTTTAGGGTAAATTAGCACCTTAACAAAAATGACATGGATGGCATGTGAATTGACAACTTGACATATTTGGTCAACTAATCGTCAAAATTAATTGAGATAAAAGCTAGAGCAAAATTGCACCCTTTTTTACACTTCCAAGGTAAAATTGCCCCTCGAAAACTTCTGGGGTGAAATTGCCCCTCGGTGACACCTTCTGAGACAAAATTACCCCTTAACCCTTTCATAAATAAGATATGCAAGGCTGTTGATTTTCTACGCTAGTTTTAGTTGTACCCATATCTCCTACTTAGCTCTAATATACATATTAGAGCTAGGAATAAGGGTTGGCCCTAAACGGGCTAGTCTGTTCAGGATAAACTTCCGTAAAACCCTCAATTTATAAAGCTCAACCCTTATACTATCGGGCCAGGGCTAGGCCCGCGAGCTTTAAGCCTATTTAACTAAAAAACATTATTTTTTTTTACCTTTTTAAAAGAAATAAAGTGGAAACAATAAATTCCTAATTTAAAACTTGAATATTACCAAAATTAAAGTTAAAATAACAAGGTATTGTGGATGCAAATTTCAACACTTTACATATACATGCTTATACTATCACACATGAAAGTTGTTAATAGTAGCCACATGACATGAAACTTATATTTATTTTACGAAAAAACAATCTTTATAGGTATATCTACAGCAAAGAATTTATCCTAGGTGATGAGTAAAGCTGCAACATAATAATTTGAGCAAAGCTTAACTCATTTTTAGGGGGACTTGTATTTATACTACATGCTCATTTAAGTTTTGCAAATTGCAATTTTCGTTTTAATTCAAATAAAATTCACTTTCAAATTCTACAATATAATTATTATTTTATTTTAAATTGAGATACATTGTTATTAAAACTCATAAATTTCTAATTAAAATCATTATCTATGTCCAAATTAATTAGCTTATGTTTTTAACGTTTAAATGAATAAACCATTGTTAAAAATCAAATAAATCAAACCATTCTATGAAATTCAATTTTTGAAAAGGGATAACCAAAACTAAATCTTTGCAACATCATTAATAATATAAAAATTCTAGTACTACATGAATACTTTTTTAAAAAATAAAAATAAAAGGGCCTAAACGGGCTGACCCGTTTACGCCCTTAGTCCATCAGGGCTAACCTTTTTAGACCCAGTTGCAATTTGAGGGGTAACTTTTCAAGCCCGACCCTTGTGATAAAAGGGCCTAAACAGGCTAGCTAGATGGGCTCCGCATATCTACCACATATCATTCACGTCATTTTTCTTAAGGTGCAAATTTGCTCTGGAAGTCCATATGCCATCTACTTTATTTTTTTTCAAAGTTATATTTAAAAATTTTAGGGTAAATTAGCACCTTAACAAAAATGACATGGATGGCATGTGAATTGACAACTTGACATATTTGGTCAACTAATCGTCAAAATTAATTGAGATAAAAGCTAGAGCAAAATTGCACCCTTTTTTACACTTCCAAGGTAAAATTGCCCCTCGAAAACTTCTGGGGTGAAATTGCCCCTCGGTGACACCTTCTGAGACAAAATTACCCCTTAACCCTTTTATAAATAAGATATGCAAGGCTGTTGATTTTCTACGCTAGTTTTAGTTGTACCCATATCTCCTACTTACACTAGTGAGGGGAAACCACCTGCCCATCATTTGACCAAAGAAGCTCAAACTATTTTTGTCTCACATGTAAATGGTCATTTTATTTGGGATTTTGATCCCAGTATGTGCGAACCCAATTGTTAGTGCCAATACCTTGACTTTTGGTACAACTCTAATGATGACCTTGTTGACTTTAGCTCTAAGAAAAAAAAAAGAATATGACCTAATCCTAGGGAAAATCTCTATTGTAAGAATGTAGTTCGGTCTGGACATTTGCAAGATAAGGTCATAATGTGGTCTGTATGGCTGAGGAATGCTAAAGAGTGACCTTTACATGGTAAGTCTTATAGATAATCTGGACTGGGTCTTAAGATTTCATAGGAGATCCACCCTACTTGGTATCAAAACCATATGTTTCAAAGAGACAGTGAAGTTATATAGTTAGAGAAAGTAAGTAAGAAGATTTCATAAACATGAGTGAATCAACATCTAAGCCCGTTCGTCCTAGATCTTCTTTATCCTTAGATTGTATGCCTTCTTTTATTTGCCATACTCTCTCCAACCACATAGAAAACCTTATAGAATTCACCTATATTCCTGATGATGCTCGAATCTTGCATATTGGCCTTTCACTTCTCAATCCATATTCCTAGATCACCATCGAAAATCTCTCAACCTACTTCCCTGAACTCCACAGATAGAGGAAAGTTGTTCTTGGCATATTAGTGCCCTCCAATACAATTGGTGCTCTCCACAGCAACCAATATGAGGTCCTTTCTATTTATGAATCAGACTCAGTTTCTGGTTCTACTAAAGATTCTGATTCATCTTCTAGCTCTTCTATACTTGAGGAATCATCTACCTCAGAAACTTCTGAGATCTTTGAGCTTTCTAGTGAAGAGAATCATTATGCTAATTTATCCATGATTGATATGGTTAATCCTTAACATCTAGAAAGTTTCAACAGAAATGAACCTATTGTTCAAGATCCTTTTTCTAGAGAAGAAGAGACTGGAGAAATAGCCATACGGCCTCTTAAATTCAAAAATAAGAAAGCTGAATCTTGGTTCACTTTTGATGGCATTCCTCCCCACCAATGGAGAAATCGTCTCTATAAATTTGGTGCTTGGATAGACTCTCATATGACATACTCCCGGTTTACTCTTCAACATATCATTACTGAATTTGTTACACAAATGACGAGAAACCAAGAGAGTAGTTATCTTATCTCAATGATTATTATAAATTATAACTACTTTGTTCTGACAACCCCTCAACATTTTTAGGGGTTATTCACCAAGAGTTTCTTGGAGACTTTAACGTTATTCAGAAATGGCAGTACCAAGAGTACTTTGAGATGAAATGATGTTCTATGAAGAGGCATGATCTACAAAAGCATTACACAAGGATGTCTAAGAATTATTATCTATTAGGTGGGTCCCAAAACCTTAATCTCAATCATGTGTTCATTGCTTTTCAAAAGGATGTTGCTCAACTCATCCAAGGAGAAATTTATGAACTAGCTCTCTCCACCCTTGATAAGTTATGTGATCAACAGAAGTTTTTCAAATCCATGATGAAAGGAAGTTTTAAGCTTAAGCCAGCATGCAGCAAATCCCACTTGAAAATAAAATGCAAGGACAAGAAGAATTTCCACTGTCCCATAAAGAAGAAATATCACTTTTCCAAATACAAGCCTGAAAAATCTCATAGATAGAAAAAGAAACCATTTTTCAGATACTTCAAAAGACGCTCGTCTAAATCCAACAATTTGGTAAATAAATTCTTTGCAGAAAAAGAGGCCATTATGCAAAATCTTGTCCGAAAAGAAAAATAAGAAAGGGATACAGATACTTTAGTGTTTTCAAAATGCACCACCAATTAAGAATATTGAAGACAAGCCTATACCTTTAAAGAATAGTTTGATGAAGATGAAGAAACAGAATATGTTCTTTATATTTCTAACTTAGAAGATTCCTCTTTTAATGATGATAATTTCTATCCTCATCGGCCTATCTACTCTCTCCAACCTTTAAACACAAGCCTTCTTAACAAGCCAACCTAAGTCTTAGGATAACTTGGATCCTTAGGAATGTCTCAAATGGACAATACTCCAAACTACAAAAATACATAACTCTCAGTGTACAGATCCAAATAACTTATATAACCTATCAAATTAAAGCTTTATATGTCTACTTTTATTCTGAAAAAGTTTATAGGCATTGGACATATTTTCCTTTTTTAAAACATCACACAACCAAACTGCCATACAGGAAAACCCACTGGTAGTACATCCCAATTTTTACAATTTGTGTTCCAAACATAATCATGTTGTGTGTAATCACTAATTTCTTTGTTTGTCATTCCTTATGCTCTTTAATTCATCATTTTATTCCCTTTAATATAAGGAATTTTGGTTAATAAAATTTGGGATGTTACAAGTCTCCCCCCATCAATAAAATTTAGTCCTTGAAATTTCGGATATCATATAACATTGATTATCTATGGGGAATCCCATCTTAATATACAATTTATCCTTATTGTATGCATGTTCTTAAAGCATGTATCACAAATGATCTAATACGTGTGTGCGTGTGTTAAATGTCTATCAGCACTTACACGTTCAGCCTATTTTGTGCTCATGGGACACTCAACCCATTATTGCATTGTTTGTCCACTATGCCTTACTTCCCAAGGACACTGCCTCAAGCAAACATGCACATCAGGTCTTACTGCCTTTAACACTGTTCGGCATAACTTTAATCACATAACAATCTGCTGGCCTGAGGACATACTAGTTCAATAGGCCTTATGATCCCAGGACACATAGTCCACTAGTTACTCTAGGCGTCATTGCCTTATCGAGACACTGCTCGATGTATTGAGCCTTAGGCTTATGTCATTATATCTTACAACATTCAACATTCTAGTCTTATTGCCCTATACAAACATGTATACTGGGACTTATTGCCATTATATCTACATGTTCATATTTCTGTCTGTAACTGTGCTTGTCTGTTTGGTGTTCAGGATCAAACGCCTATTTGA
The DNA here is from genome assembly GCA_963210345.1 of Inga oerstediana. Lineage (NCBI taxonomy): Eukaryota > Viridiplantae > Streptophyta > Magnoliopsida > Fabales > Fabaceae > Inga > Inga oerstediana. Next base: position 31,617,658 of record OY723407.1, on the reverse strand, counting down.
CCCTTACTGACCATGCTATGTGCATTGTTTACTGTGTGCACTGTTACATGAGTGTGTAATTGATTCTATAAGCTAAGCTATATTGTTGAGAGATATTCGCCATCATTATGCCCTACTATACTAGGGCTCATCCCAACATCTTTTTACATGTGTCACTTCTGACCACATAGGTGGTGTCACTGTAGACCACGCAGGTCGTGTTACTCTAAACCACACGGGATGTAATATTGTTAACCCCTCATGTCGTATCATTGTAAACCACACATGGTGTAATACTATATGCAACACAAGCTGTGTCACTGTAGACCATACGGGTCTAATCATGATCTAGGATAATCAATATTGGTGTGAATGTTAATATCTCCTGTTGTCCTCAAAAGTTACACATAAATTCATTATACTTCCACCGACTACTCTAATGTTTCAATTGTCAACTACAATATAGGTGGGGCTGCACTATCTGTCCATACTTGTCTTACTACCTCAGTGGGTCCCACTTGGCCTCCATAGTAACACACGATCTTTCATAGATAATGTGATAATACATATGCCATGCACTATATAAGTAACAAAATTATAACACCATAAATCTGACTATCTGTCGGTGTTCTGGTACAACCTAGTTTGTGCCCCTACTAGCCTGACTGCATAAATTATTTAGGATCATATGACTGTATGACCCCTACTTGTTGCCCTCACTAGTGCATGCATTCTTTAAGATTATATAATTGTATAACCCCTACTTGTGCCCTGTTCCGATATAGATGACTGTCTGCTTGGACTTATCTCACTGTTGGCTACACGCATTATTCAAGATCATATGATTTTATGACCCTTACTTGTTGCCCTCACTGCCTATGTGCATTATTCAGGATCATATAACTGTATAACCCTTACTTGTGCCTTATTCCGGCACAGATGGCTGTTTCCCTGGACTTATCTCACTGTCCTAGTTGGGTCCCAATGGGCTTGATAGTACTTATGCTTTTCCCACCAGGTGGTACTTATGCTTTTCCCATACTACAACCAGGCTGTGTGTCTATAACTCATATCACAAAAATGGCATACAAAGCATATAGATAATCACATAGTGTAGGAAAGAGAGTGTCACTACATTGGCCTTTCTTGGATGATATTGAATTTCTAAGTTGAAATCTTTAAGCAGCTCTATCCATTTGCCTATCTACCAGGATTATTTTGCTTGTCCCTTTATATGTTCTGTTAGCATGCCCTGTATTTGCAGTATTGTGTTAGGTCTAACTTCTTAACCTTGCCCAGACGTTGTACCTCTTAGTCTCACTATCTTTATGTTTCACTATATGGAAACAAGGAAGGGGTAAATCTCATATAGTCATAAGGGTATATCTGTGATTTCATAAAGTTTTGGGTACATAGATACCCTTAAAATAACATATTACAGACATTCACAGTTGTCAGGGAAAGCTTGAAACAACATACAGCCTCTGAACTATTGTTTAACATGTGCTTGCTCTTTTTCATAACATATCACTACATATACATGTGACTTTCCAAGGGTTACCCATCCTGAGATTTCCCTAAGTTGAGCACCTAAACCTTTATGTACTCGTGCCAAAATTCAGATTCGGCTATAACTGCTTCCGACCGCTAGTATCCTGTGACTGCCCTTGTCTCAAAAATCATGCTCATTGTTTTCGAGTATCAAAATACTATGAATGGATTGCATATCAGTGCTAGTACATACGCTCGGTCACGTACTTTGTGATTGCTCCCTGAATTCCACCAAGCTATCATTCGGATCTTGCTCTACAACCTCGTTCTTCCCCCAAACCCCAAAATACAGTATCTAGGAAAGCATACATCACTGTCGGGATTCACATGTCATTCTGGTCTCTAAATCTAGAAGACCCTGCTCATACTATACTGGGATTAGATTGTCCGAGTACCCAGTGTAACCCCTATCACGATCAAGGCCGAGATTAGCGTTTAAACACATTTAATAATTGAATAAGAGATCCGAGATAATTTTAAACTGTTTTAAAACACTTGTACAAATAGATCTCCATTCATTCATTCATAAAATCAATAGGCCTATTCGGTTTGTCATATGTATAATATCAGAGTATAAGAACAATTCCCGACGTTCACCTGGGATAATAACATTAATCTAAAGGTTTATACAAGGCATCATTGTCCATCTCAGTATTCATACTGGGGATTACACAAAACTATAATGCTATGATCTAATCAATATATACATTTATCCAAAATGATAACCAGTTCAGTATAAAACTAAAATATCTAACTAAGACTACCACTGGCAATCCTAATCGCCTTTATCCACTTGCTTGTTTCTCGATCCACTTGCCCTGCCTAAAAATGTTATTTGGAAAGAATGAGATTCTAAAGAATCCCAGTAGCAACAATTTATGTATATGATGCATATAAACAAAGCAAGTAAACATATATCACAATGCAGCAATCACTATTCGAGGCCGGGCACACTGCCACATCCTCTTCACTGTATACAAGGTCGGGCTTTCACCATGTTCACTCACTGTATCTGTATTCAAGGCCGGGCTTTCGCCACGTCCTATCAACTGTATCTGTATTTGAGATCGGGCTTACACCACGTTCCCTTCACTGTATTCAATGACTAATGCAAACAAGCAATGCAATATACATGATATAGGATAAAGTGTTACTACCTCGGTTTTTCCATTCTTGAGCAGGCACGAGCCTTCTACGCTCCGGGAAAATATCAAGTCCTAAAGTCATAATTAAGGACGATATGTTATCACTTAGTCCAATACTTAATACCTTCACAATACTTAATTTGGTTATCATTATTATCTCTTAAGTACTCATAACCGCCTCTAATAAAAGCACTAAAGGGTTAGGAGAACTACCCCAGGGATCCCCTTCTAGAAGCACAAACACTGATATTTTTCACTGTTCCACATGAGTGAAGATGGTCTCACTCGAGTGATGGTACGGTCGGCACTCGGGTATCTGAAAGTGAAGGATAGCTAGTAAGCACCCGAGAGCACAACTTTTTCAGAGATAGGGACACTCGAGCATACAAGACCTCACTTGAGTGAAAGCCAAATGCTTCACTCGAGTACTAGAGAGTGAAGTTCAGGAAGTGAGAACTTGAGAGCAATGGAAATTTTCAGAAGAAGAGAAGCACTCGAGCATGAGACTTCTCACTCAGGTGGAAACTGAATACCTGCGAGTGCCAGAACGCACTCTTGCTCATTAACCGCGAGTGACAACCCGAGAGGCAGGTTTAGGGTGTCAAATACACCCTCACTCGAGTAAGAGAAAGCTCACTCAAGTAATGATTCACTTTACTCGCAGGTGAGGTAACACTCTTGCCCTTTTCATTGAAGTACACATAGAAACTGAAACGAAGATCCGAAGTTACACTACCTCACTCGAGTGAAACCCAACCTCACCTGAGTGATATTCATCCCTCACTCGAGTGAACCCCAGATCACTCAAGTGACCTTATCAGAACCCAGAAAATGAGAAACAATGCCAATTTTCCAGAATTTTTATCAAAGGCTACCAATGGACCCAAAACCTCCACCAAAGCTACTCCTACATAAAAACACTGAAGGAATCTAATGGAAGTGTCAAAACTATCAAAATCATACTCCATTATCATGCTTTGGTCTTAGGTAACAATAAACACTAAATTTCCAAAGTCACTAAACTCAATCATTCAATCTCCAATCAATCCTATCTATCCATATACCTTCCAAACATACCATTTTCATACCAATAACATGCAAAATGACCAGTGGCTCTTATTTTTGAAAATAGGCAATAAATTCCCAGAAATTCAAAACAACTTCAAATGGCACAAAACTTAAATGGATAGATAGGCTTCACTTACTTCTTCAACTTTTCCAAAGACACTTTGATTCACTAACTTTCATAATTCTTTGGAGTCCAAAACCAACACCAAATGGAAAACTATAACCATCAAAATAAAACTTTCAACTCAAGGAACAATTTTAATGAATGGATTTTGAGCATTAGAGATCATTCTTCTTACTTTTATCAAGCTTTTTTTCCTTTCCTTTGGACAATAATGGCTGACAAGAGAGAGATGAGAGAGAGGACGAGAGAGATGAGAGTGGGAGATGGAGAATAATGATGATGATACTCCCTCCATACTTCTTCAGTGTAAAGTGAGGGAAGAGAGGAGAGAGAAAAATAAAAAAAATCTTTCTTTGACTTTTCCTCAACTCCTTACACAACACCAACTTGCCACATATCTTCTTCCCATTGGCTCTCATACAATAAACACTCATTTAGCCTCTCTAATCCATCCATTAGCCATTTAATCACATATCTCATTTCCTCTTAATTAGTAATTAATTTCCCCATTAATCACCAACTTAAGCCAATAATTCCATTCTATAAATTTTTCATCAATTATGACTTATTAGATAATATTGTCACAAATACACATTAATTCCACTTTAAGCCACGATTACATTCTCAATAATTCTCATTAACCCTTAATCAAAATTTAGAGCGTTACACCCAGTATGCTGATTTATAGGGGTGTCATGCTTTCAGACAGCCTGTAGATATATACTCTGGACGTCCTCCCATAGCTCTTAATCTACAACTGGATCGACTCTATCTTATCTGTCTGTGGCTAATAAGTGTCCCCCACTGATGAGCCTACTGGTAATTCTGTTTTAGGATGAGGTCTACACTCTAGCCTTACTTGAGCCCACTCCCTCAGTGTCCATAATACCCTTATACCATCTTCAGACCGGTATTATGATACTAGCTACCCTCGGGTATTCACTGTTTCTCTAGGGCTAGTTCACAGAAATACCCCCTCCTGTGCATATGTCTTGTCACAATATAATCAAGACCATATCAGTATACTATCCTGTTGCCAGTACCGCTTGCTCTGATACCAAAATGTAAAACCCTTATTAAGTCTATTTTTAAGGGAAAAGTATTCCCTTTAGCTAACTGGATGCACATCATTCCAAAATTGCCATTTATTAGACACTGCCATAGAAACTTGCTAGTTTCACTTGGCTAACTTCAAAGATACATAACTCTCAGTGTATAGGTCCAAATGACTTATATGACCTATCAAATTAAAGCTTTATATGACCTATCATTTGCCTATTTAAAAAAATCACACAACTAGACTGCCACGTAAGAAAACACACTGGCAGCAAATCCAAATTTTTACAATTTGTGTTCCCAACATAATCATGTTGTGTGTAATCACTAATTTCTTTGTTTTGTCATTTCTTGTGCTCTTTAATTCACCATTTTATTCCCTTTAATATAAGGAATTTTAGTGAATAAAATTTGGGATGTTACATTGCGAAAGCAAAGATTTTTCCAAGTTTGATTTTAAAGCAGGTTTTTTGCAACTTGGCATTCATCCTTAAGATCGTGACAAGACTGCTTTTTGTATTCTTGATGCTCAATACCAATAGATTGCCATGCCCTTTGGGTTAAAGGTTGCTCCATCTCTTTTTCAAAAGGCCATGAGTAAGCTCTTTGAGCCTATCCTTCATTTTGCTCTCATCTACATTGATGATATTCTCATTTTCTCAAAAGATGAGGCTTCTTTGAGCCTATCCTTCATTTTGTAGATACCGTGACCCATTATGGAATAATGCTTTCTTCCAAAAAGGGCCACATAGCCCAGGCCTGAGTTGATTTTTTTTCTCAGAATGACATTTTATGATGGTTTTTACTAGCCTGGACCTCACACAACCTAAGAATTCTCAACATTCTAGATGCCAACTTGTCACTAAAACAAATAAAGCAATTTCTAGGCATTGTCAATTATCCGTATGACTTTATTCCACATGTGTCTAACCATAACAGCCAACTATCAAAATTACTCAAGAGAGACCCCCCACCTTGGAGATCTGACTAAACTACAGCTATAAAGACACTAAAGTGCATCACTAAGTCTCCACCACCTTTAAAGATTCCTAGTACAAGACATAGGATTTTGCAGACTAATGCAAGTGATCATTTTTGGGGAGCAATACTTCTTGAAGAAGTTAATGGCAAAAGACACTACTGTGCTTATGCTAGTGAACAATTCAAGGACTCTAAAAAACATTATCATGTCACCTACAAGGAAATCCTTATAGTACAAAAAGGCATTGAGAAGTTTAATTTTTATTTAAGTTCTTATGAATTTACTATTAAAATGGACAACAGGTCCTTTCCATCCATGCTAAAAACAAAAAGAAGACACTCCCCGATGCCCAACTCCTTCACGAGAAAGACTGGTTCTCCCATTATAAATTCATAGTGAAACATATCAAGGGACACCAGAACACCCTTGCAGATTATCTTTCCAGACCCTAAAAGATCCAACTCCTTACTTTAAGGAAACCTTTGAGTATTCTAGTCATCAACCAGATGTCTCTACTTGCCACCACCTTTTTTTACCACCACTGAACACCAGTTCCTCCTAGTGAACAACCTACCACTCCCCATCAAGTTCAAAAAATTGCCAGAAGAAACCTTTTCTATATGATTCCATGTTCTCCTCTCTACTTATTGCCTCCTACCATCCTTTGGTTATCTTGATATCAAAAAACCTTACAAAGTAATGCCCTTCATTGGTACTATCTCTGAAGCACTGAAATGGTACTTTTGGTCCCTTTCTGCTCTTTATGCATATGCCATTGCTCTTAAACTACTTCCAGTATATCACTACCTTTGTGATAGCTAGAACCAAAACTTTGACCTTTGGACCACCTTGGGATAGTTTTCCCCTTTACCCATCTGGCGACAGGAGCCCAACAAGATTATCCAAAAGAACAAGCTTCATGAAATCCCTCTAGAATAACAAACCACCCAATGTTTATTTGCCATATACTGACCTTACCAGTAGGATCTCCAAGGAAACTTGTATATTCCTAATTAGACTTTCCTATATCAAGTTAGAACCAATTGGCTATAGAATAATTTATCTCTTCTGGATGGTTTAAAAATATTCATTTATAATATGACTAATCATCCTTTATAAGAAGATAATAAGCTCCAATGCACCTCACTTTGCTCTATCCCTAACTAACCCTTTATTTTGGCCAATCCCCGACTATGGTACAGAAGACTACATACAGAAATATTCTCTCCTTCAACTCTCAATCTCTTAGACTCTATGAAGGACTAATTATCAACTCAGCTTTAGCTACCTCAGCCCTCAACTCAACTAGCCCAGTCATCCACTCACTCCACACATCTTTCCTCTCAAAATCCATACTTTGATTCTGCCTTGCAGGACTCACAAGACCAATAAGGTGGACCTTTCACCCAAGACTCATAATACCCAGTACACTGTTCACAAGAAGGATTAGCCTACATGGATAAAGATGAAGACATACCCAATCATGAGGATTCTGACCCCAATCTTTATGACACTAGTCATGATTCTGATGAAGACTACTGCAACCTATCACCAAGTCACCAGCCTATATGCAAATCCATCTGGTGAGCTGTCAAGACTCTTTCAACACATGGTGGACCTACCTTTCTTTATAAAGTTGTCTTTACTTTTGTCCCATACTTATACAGTTTAAGTGTTCCTTTACCTTTAATTATTGTACTATGTGTCACTGGTGTACTTAGCTATACTACTTTATAGCTAGTGTGTAATAATTTAGTTTGTCATGTTGTAAGCTTAAGCTTTTATATAAGAGATGCTCCCAGCTAGTGAAGGGGCATCAAGTGTTGTATTCTCTCTTCTATTAATATAAAAGTATTTTCTCAGATGAATTCCTTCTAAGATTTTTATTCTTTTGAAACCTTTATCTCTCTATATTCCTTCACTTGTCTCTCTAGAGATTCTATTATGCTCTGTACTTGCCTCTTTTGAGGATCCTATGTATAAAAAATAATCTAACTTGATCCTAGGGAAAATCTCTATTGTAAGAATGTTGTTGAGTCTGGATATTTGCAAGGTGAGGTCCTAATGTGGTCCGTATGGCTGAGGAATGTCAAAGAGTGACCTTTATATAGTAAGTCTTGTAGTTAATCTGGACTGGGTCTCAAGATTTCATAGGAGATCCACCCCAGTACAATGATTAAATTACAAACTTGTGCTGAAAACAAAAAAAAACTAATGTAAATTAATATTAATTTAAATTATTTAATTTTTTTTTTAAAAAAATTATGCCTTTATACATCAACCATAAAGAGAAACTTTTCTATACCCGTGTAGAAAGGTAAAAGATACCAACAAGCTGTTGGTTGAGGTGGTAAGGGGCATCATCCCCGTAAGAAGGAGAATACAAGTTTAAATCCTGTAAAGCGCACTTGTTAGGAGAGGTAAGAATCCTTTACCCTTTAAGCCTCAAAAAGGAAACCCTTGATGAAATAAAAAAAAGGTAAAAGTTAAAAAATAAATAGGATAATTAATCTACAGGTCCTTATAGTTTCAACCAATTTCTAATTAGGTTCTTATAGTCTTTTTATCAGGTTCTTATACTTTCACCTATTTTTAATAAGGTATTTTGGTTTTTTTATCAGATCCTTATTGTTTCATTGGATTTTTAATTATGTCCTTATAGTTTTTTTTGAATTTTAATTTATTGATTTAAGTGAAAGTTAAGAAAATGAATAATATTAAAATATAATTTACTAATAAAAAATTCAAATTAATAATAAAAAACTCAAAAATAATAATTAATATAATTCATTAGTAATTTCTAATCAATTAACTATAATTCTATTCTATTTGTAGGAAAATTTTTATTATAATTCAAAATTTTTAACTATAAAAGTAAATAAAAATTATAATTAAAAATAAATAATATAAATATATTTTTGATTAAAAAATTGTGAAGAATATTAAAATAATTCATAAAAATGTTAAAATAAAAAATCAAGAAAATTTATTATTTATAGAATATTAGTATTTATAGAATAATATTTTACATAATAATATTATATTCTATATTTATAGAAGAATTCTATTAGAATTGATTGAATAAATAATTAAAAAAAGTACAGAGACCGAATTAAAATCCATGTGAAATTATAAGGACTTGATAAAAAGAAAAAAAAATCTACAAGGACCTAATAAAAAACAAATGAAAGTATAAGGATCTGATAAAAAGAAAAAATAACAATATGGATCTAATTAAAAATTGGTTGAAACTCTAAGGACATGCAAATTACTTATCCCAAATAATAGAGTAATACTTTTCACATTGAGTAGCGATGCAATTTTGGACGGATCAAGATTTTTTAGGCTTTGTGGCTAGAATCAATCACACTCATGACCTATATATATATATATATATAATAATGTAAGTATTGTTGACCTATACCTTGTGCCTCTTCACAACAAATAAGCCATGGGAACAAGAAGAGGGTGAAAAAGAACAAAGGGTGAAAAAGAACAAATATCCTTATAGAAAAGGGCACAAGTGGTATGAAAACCCTTGAGTAAGCTAAGCAACGGTTTGCATACCCCTTGCGCCCTTTGCAGTAGGGATATTCATTTTTTAACTCTTTCTTTGTTTTCCAAGCTTAAATCATGTGAAATGACACAATTCTAGGTTAACAATTACGTTACCATAGATATAAGTCAATAGTTGCCATTAATTCTTCCCATAAAGCCTAATTGTCTTGATCCATCTCAAATTGCGTGACAACTCGCAGTGGGCGATATTGTTCTATTATATACAAACGAGTTTAACTATCTCAAAAACTCTCACTTGAAGAGTCTAACATTGATACATCATGATTATTATATAAAACTATCATATATTATAAAAGTTCACGGTTCTTACTTACAAACAATTATTTATGTTGCTAAATAAATAGTGGCTATCTACATGAGACCATTATTTATTATTATTAAAAGTCGTGGTTCTTACATAAAAACTGTTATGTTTGTTACTAAATAAATAACGGCTGTTTATGTGAGACCATCATGTATTATGCCAATATTACTAATTATAAAACAGTTGTTTATGTGAGCTCATTTTTTATTATGCTAGCATTACGCATATCATGGCCTCACAAGCCTTAATACGGATGTTATATTAGACCAGCTATAATATGTACTAAATAGTTAATGATTTAGAACCATTATGTATCTACGTCGAGCATATATAGTGCCTCCATATCTAATGGTTCATAAATGTGATTTATGGTTGATAATAGCCATCATATATGTGCTATTTTGTAGTAGTGCATTTTTTTATTTGGGTTTAAGCTGGATTTTTATTGAGATTGAATTAACCATGTTTGTGCTGGGACTATATGTTCATGCTGGTTTATTTGCCTTCTTTTCAACTGGCACGTTATGATTATAGGTTCATTGTACAAATTCTTTTGTGAATTTATGTGGTTGTTCAGGCTTCTTATTTCAAACAAATTACTTTTTAGGGGGGATATGATTGGCTTTGTACAGTTCTGATTACTTTCATTGCTCATACACTTCTTGGATAGCTAGCACTCCTTTCTTTATATTACTCTTAATACAAGAACTACTTAACTGATTTGGGTAGCTTAAGATAATTAGTTAAATTAGTTATTTACAACAAATATAAGTTGATTTTTCTAAATTACCAACCTGACCACCTTGGGAAAAGAGTGTCTCCACTAACCCCTCTTTCCACTTTGTCTTCACTGAATTTCTCCACCAGTAGATAAAATCAACATAATATATGTAATCAATATAATACTTGTTGAAGGGGCTGGATCTCTAAGGAGTACAAAAATAAGAGATGAAGAAGAAAGCAGTGCATAATGTCTTCAACATGTGGGCAACACTTTCCTTTAAGTTTAATTCTCCCCTAACTATACCTATCTTATATAGTGCAAGTTGGATTAACAGGTGAATTTCCTGCAGGATACAGCAAAGACCCTTGAGTATGGATTGTACTCCCAATACTCAAGCAATACAACAATAGCTTTTACAAAATGATAATTTGACTTTATCTTTGTGTTCACTCAAGGACAAAGGCAATCAGTTTGATCTCTTGTTGTGTGATTTCTGATATGCCAAAATGATTGATGGCTCTAGGTATTTATAGGCCATGAAGTGGTGCCTCTTAAAGCAACACTTTTTCAATTAAAAGTCATAGAGATTTGTTAAATTCATGAATCTCATATGTTGATTCATGGATAGACATATGAAGAGTTATACCTTTATATTATGTGGAGTTTCCTTATAAACGTAACTTTTCACCAAGTTGTGGCTGATGCATCTCTGGTTATAACTTTTCACGTGTGTCTCTATAAACTGAACAGATATAACCTTCATGACTTTTAGTGTTATAACTCCATACACAACTCTTTATATAAATCCCTTCATTTAATGAACATGACTTTACAAAAAACACATCTCTTTATTTTAAAATATTCCAACAATCAAACAATCCCCCACAATTTTAGAATGATCACAAACTCTTATCATTTTGAAAATCTCATGTTTTCAGTAAAGGCATCTCGAGGATTTGAACCTTTACCTAAGTAAGATATGGTTTTACCCATCTAAAATAATATGGTAAATTAAGCTTTGAACCAATTATCCCATATGAACAGGTGTGCATGAATTACGTATGGGATCTTGGGCTTTGTATGCCACTTTAAATCACACATTTATTCGTGGCCTCATGTCCATATCCTTTTTGTGAGAACTTTTTAGAGTCAAGTCCTTAGATTGTTAGAAGCATCCTTACTTCATTCTCATATAGGTAGACTCCGTCAAGAGCATCACCATGATAAATGCTTCAGCAAATATATGCTTACAGGTCCATTAAGAGCCAATTTGAGGCTCAACCTACCCCCTTTCTAGTCTCATGGTTACCAAGTACTTTCCAACCTAGGATGTATTAAAAGTCAAGCACTTGCAATCACTCTGATAGTGTACTTTCACTGTTGAACTCAAGACTTGATATGATGGTCAAGTTTGAGTTGGGTTTCTACTATTGGTGATCAAAGTTATAGGGCTTCAACCTTATCCCTTTTGATGTTTTTAACACCATATCCCTTGTTAGACCTTTGGTCAAATGATCTGCAAGATTCAATTTAGATCTTATATAACTAATGGAAATTACTACATTCAAAATCAAATCTTTCACATAGCTATGTCTTAGCTCAATATGTTGTAACTTTCCATTATAAACTTGGCTATAAGCCCTTGCAAGAGCATATTGACTAACAAATGAATAGATTTTGATGCCATTAGCTTGGACCATATAGGAATTTCAAGCAACAAGTTTCTTAACAATTCTACTTCCTTACTACTTGCAACCAATGCTATAAACTCAGAGTCTATAGCAGAATTTGCTATAAAGATATGTTTCTTTGACCCCCATAAAATAGCACCCCTACCAAGGGTGTAAACCCATCTACTTGTGGAAGCATGATCCTCTGAGTAAGTTATCCAACTAGCATCTGTATATCCTTGCAAAATTGAAGGATTACCAATATAGGTTAAATTATTGTTAATTGTTCCTTTCAAGTATTTCAACACTCTTTTCACAGCAAGCCAATGTGTCATACTTGGATTGCTCATGTATCTACTTAATCTTCTCACATCATATGCTATGTTTGGTCTTGTACATGTCATAGCATACATCAAGCATCCAATTACCTTTGAATATTCATGTTGTCTCAAAGGACAACCTTTATTTGGTACTAAATTTATACTAGAATCAAATGGAGTAGAAACAAGACAACAATCAAATTTCTTTAATACTTTGTCAATGTAATGAGACCAGGAAAGCCCAATACAATTATTATCTCTAATAATCTTGATTCCTAGTATGACATCTGTAATGCCCCAAATGTGATTAAGGCTAATGACTTCAAAAGTGAATGTAATTACTGTTAAATAAACACTTTTGGAGAATATGATGTGAATTGTAATCCAAATGTGTAGTAATCAGTACCTAAATCCTGTATTTAAGTTCAATTATGGAGTAACATCTAAATTGAGTTAAAATAGAGGGAGGGCCATAGTATGGTGCAATGGAATAAAAAGAATGCGTTAAATGGTGATTTAATAGAAATTACCATAGTCAGGGGCAAAATGGGAAAAAGAAAAGTTACCGACTAATTAGTTAGCTACCGCAGAGGGAGTTTACTAATTACTTGGAGCCATTATGGTGTGTTTAATTGCTAAAGAGATTATGAGAGAGTGATCCTATGCTTGCATATGCATGTAGGAAGTGGTGAGATGATGACAAGTGTCCTCATATGAACCATAAGATCAGGGTCAAAACTTCAACACAATTTCTCTTCCCTCCCCCCTCATTAAGTTGGCCAAAAAGAAGCATGGAGGCCAAATTTCTACATCATCATATTCATCTCATCTTCTTTCTCTTCAATAGCCATTTTCTCCAAGTAAAGGAATAAAGAGAAAAGAAAAGGTATGGTTTTGACCTTAGAGATGACCTTGAATGCTCAAATGCTCTCCTTTAATGTTGTTCATGTTGATGAGAGCTACATCTCTATGGTTTTAGATTTTTGAAAGAAGGTGTTTGAGAGCTTGATAAAAATTGAAAGTGGTGGAATCAAAGAACAAGCTTTGGAAAGTGGAAGAAGTGAGAAATAGCTATCTTTTGATATATATATTGTGACTATTGGTGGAACTTTGGAATTTCTGGATTTTAGCCCTATTTTAGTGTCATTAGGGTCTTATGATTATCATGGTGTTTTGGTGGTGGAATTGGTATTTTGTTATATGTCTTGAGCAATGAAATTGGTCTGGATTAGTTTGGATCATTGAATGGAAAATTTGGCAAATTAGTGGATTTATATGCATTGTGGTTGAAAATAGAACATATGTGTATGTGATATAAAGTTGGTTATTTTAGTAATCCTAATGGTTTCCTTGTAAAAAATTATGGGAATAGGTTTGGTTGTTGAATTCGGAGCCATTGGACACATTGGTTGAAAATTGGAAATTCTGTCAAGTGTAAATCTGAGCAGGGTAGTCGGTTTGCATGGAATATTTGAATGAGAAAATGGTGTCTAAAAATTCTGAAAATTTCCATTCTAATAGTTCACATGCCAAGCTTCAAAATGGACATATAATTGATGTCATTTCGATGTGTGTTCTGGGAGTTATGATTTTCCAAAGTTTGGGGTTAAAAATGGAAGCTATTCTAGAGCAGTATGGGATTTCGTGTAATTCTGTAATTTTGTGGTCATGAACAGCATTGATTCATATTTTTCCTGTATATAGGACTTCAATATCTTTCCATAAGACTTGGGATCACCTCATTTTAATTTTACTAGAATTAGTTACGATTTTTGGAAGTTCAGCCAAGAAACAAAATTTTCTTGGCCACAGCCAAAAGTTCCTGGCTGCAACCCAAAAACTTCTGGACTGCTTTTGGCTGCAACCAGAGGATTCTTGGGTGCAAAGAAAAAAATTTTCAAGTGTTTTTGGTTGCATCCAAAGAATTTCTTTATTGCAGCCAACCCCTAAAAATAAGCATTTTGGAACTTTTGAAAGTGGTTTTTGATATAGTTCTTCCCAAACCTTTTAGGCTTTCGTTGAGCTTATCATAGCCACCTAAGGGACTCAAATGATAACCAACCTTAAGTGTTTTGAAATTAAGAGTTTGGAAAAAGGAATGATACTATGCCCTTGATTTTGGTTGATAGGATTTAATATTTGCCCTGAACATGGGCAACCTATGCCAGAGCACACCTGGAAAGAACAAGGCAATGACACTTTCTCTTATACTATATGTAATGCATTGTATGTTTGTCATATCATTGAATTGTGTGTTGCAAATGCTATGAAGTTTGCTGTTGTGAAAACTATGTGAAAGCCGTGAAGGCTATATGTAAGCTATGATGGCTATGTGTATGCTCAGAAGGCAATGTGTATGCTGTGAAAGTAATACGTAAGCCATGAAGGTAATATGTATTACAGCGTAAGCATCATGGCTGTGAAGCAAGTCACTCCTACCCCTGTCATTGTAAATGTGTAAGCTGTGAAGGCGATATGTATTATAGTGTGAGCAAATATGGCTGTGATGCAAGTCACACCTACCCCTGACATTGTAAATATGTAAGCCGTGAAGGCTATGTGTATATTGTAAAGATTATGTGTATGACGTGAAGGCCATGTGTATGCTGCTGCTTGGTGATTTACTTGCATGCTATGTGGTTATATGTTGTATGAGTGATTTGTTACTACTAGGATTCTTTTGAATCTTATTCTTTCTATTGACTATCCTACAGCCAAGGCGAGTGGCTCAAAGGAGAAGCAACCAACCAAGGGCAGCTAGTTTACTTTAGTTTGATGGATGGTTGTCATATTTTGGAATTGGGATTACTGTATATATACTATAAATGTTATTTTGGAAAAGGATATGTAATCTCCTGATTGGGAAGTTGTAAGTGGCGATTATGCCCGTAAACCCTTTAGTTAATATATGAAAACCCAGTGGTTGCTGGGAATTTTGGTTTACACTCTGATATGTATGAATACAACTTAACTGCACAGGTTAATTGTATTTAAAATGTGAATATGAGACCGAATCAATTAGGTTTGAAAGAAATTTTGAAATCCCACTTTATTTCAGGGCGGGTCCTTGTCTTGAAGCGGGAACTTAAACAGATTTTGTATTAATCATTGGTCTCTAATTTTCCTTAATTATGCATTTTTGAATTATAATAACGGATTATAAGGTCGGGGGTTACAACATCTGCCTTTCTCATATCTTTTATGTCAAAGTTATCAGACAATAATTTCTTTGTTTTATTTACTTCATCTAGATCAGCACCAAAAATTAACATGTCATCTACATATAAACAAATAATGACTCATTTTCCATTATGAAACTTGTTATAAACACATTTGTCAAATTCATTGATTATCTACCTATTTGCTAGAAGTACTTCATCAAACTTTTTATGCCATTGCTTAGGGGCTTGCTTAAGTCCATAAAGTGACTTAATTAATTTACACACTTTGTGTTCTTGACCAGAAACCAAAAACCCTTCTGATTGTGTCATATACACCTCTTCTTCCAAATCCCCATTAAGGAAAGTTGTTTTAACATCCATTTGATGGATAACAAGATTTTACATGGAAGCAAATGCCATAAGCACCTTAATAGTGGAAATCCTTGCAACAGGTGCATACGTATCAAAATAATCAATTCCTACATTTTGTGTAAAGCCTATAGCAACCAACCTAGCCTGAAATTATCTATAGATCCATCTACCTTTAATTTCCTTTTGAAATCCATTTACAACCAATGGGTTTAGAACCAGGAAGCAGGTATACTAGTTTTCAAGTTTTATTTCCTATTATTGAATCCATTTCATCCTGTATAGCCTCTTTCTAAAAGGTTTTATCTTGAAACTTCATAGCCTCTTCAAATGTTTCAAATCATTTTCTAAATTAAAATAAATAGATGAATAATTTTCAATATCTTCTCTAGTCCCCTTAACAAGAAACATGAAGAAATCAGAACCATACTTTTTGCCTTCCTAGCTCTTTTACCTCTTCTAAGTTCTATTTCTTCTAGAGTATTGTCACCAAAAACATTCTTATCTAGATTTGACTCCTTATTTGGATGAGAAGTGTCATTGGATTTCAGGATTGAGTTAAACCTTTCTTCTTGAAAAATTGCATCCCTTGACTCAATAACTTTATTGATAGGATATAAATCATTTGGTTTAATTACTAAAACCCTATATGCCTTATTATTTTCAGCAGCATATCCCAATAAGATGTACTTAATTCCTCTTTCACCCAGTTTCTTTCTTTTGGTTTCTGGAACTTTAACTATTTCCTTGCATCCCCAAACTCCGGAGTAATTGAGATTGGGTTTTCTTCTCTTCCATAGTTCATATGGGTTATCTTTTTCCTTTTATTAGAAACTCTGTTTAATATATGACATGTAGTTAGCAAAGCTTCTCTCCAATATCCACTAGTCAGGCTAGAGCAACATAACATGGCATTTGCCATTTCTACTAGAACCCTATTTTTCCTTTTCAGCTATACTATTTTGTTGTGGGGACTAAGGGACAGTTACTTGATGTATTATACCAATAGATTCAAAATATTTTTTATCATAATATTCGCCCCCTCTATTTGTTCTTAAACACTTAATAAAAGTTTCACATTGAAGTTCTACTTTAGTTTTAAAGATCTTAAATTTGTTTAAGACTTTATCCTTTGAATGTATTAAATAAACATAACAAAATCTAGTGCAATCATCAATGAAAGTCACAAAATATTTTTTACCACCTAAAGTAGGCCAGCCATGCATATCACAAACATCAGAATGAATTAATCCTAATAATTTAGAACTTCTTTCTACTTTAGGGAAATGATGCCTTGTTATTTTAGCTAACATGCATGTAGTGCAAGACTCATAGTTACTAGCAGTCTTTGGAATCATTTCTAAATTCATCATATTATTTAATTTACCAAAATTATCATGACCCAAATGATAATGCCATAAATCACAAGAATCAATAATATAAGTAGAATTGTAAATATTATTATTAACTTTAACAACATTACACTTAAACATGTTCTCACAAAAATAACCCTAGCCTACAAACATTCCACCCTTAGTGAAAACAAACTTGTCTCCCTCAATTACAAACTTAAACCCAAACTTATTAAGTAAGGATACTGAAATCAAATTATTTCTAACTTCTAGTACATAATAGACACCTCTTAAAATAAAAGTTTCCCTGAAGTGATTTCAATTTGAACAGTCCCTTTTCCCTTTACTTGAACAATTGAAGAATTTCCCATGTAAAGCATGTCGTCTTCTTCTTCCTTTAGTGTCTTGAAGAGTTTCTTGTTTTTTCACACATGGCAGTTGCACCAAAGTCCACCCACCATGACTCATCATTGTCAACTAGGTGGATCTCAGAAATTACTGCCACAAGATTATCACCTTTTGTGAAAGAACTATTCTCTTTCTTCTTTTTCAAGAGAAGACACTCATAGTTATAATGACCACCCTTTCCACAAAACTAGCAATTACCTTTCTTCCTTTTATTCTTGTGACCTTCTTGTTGGGATTTATCTTTCTCCTTTCCTCTTTTATTAGAGGTCTTGTAAGACTGCCCTTCCTCCACCATATGGACTTTCTCATGAACATTGGTATGTTTAGCATCATCCTGCTTTCTTAATTCTTCTTCCAAACAAAGATAGTTTTCCAACTGCTCAAAAGAAGTATCTTCCTTTTTATGTTTAAAACTCTTTTTGAAGTATTTCCATGAATGAGGAAGTTTGTCTATAATTGAAGGGACAATAAAAGATTCATCTATATTTATTTTATATTGTTTAATGTTACTCACATTATGTTCTATTTTATGCAATTGCTTCATGACAGATCTTCCATCAATCATTTTATGGTTATTAAAACAAGAAACAAGAAACATCCTACTTGTGGCATCATCTTCTATATATTTTGCTTCTAGTTTATCCCATAGTTCTTTTCCAAAGGCTGAGTCTTGATACACATCGGAGAGAGCATCACTAAGCTCGTTGAAGATATGCCCTGTATAGATGAAGTCATCATTCTCCCATTTTTGTCTCTCTTTGATTTGAGCCATAGTCTCTTCTTCTCCTTCTTGGGGTTTGGGAGTGGTAAGAACATATACAATATTTAGGGTTGTCAAGAGAAACTTCATATTCTTTTGCCATATTAAGACTGCCATCAAATCTTTCTAACTTGACAGTTTGTGGTCAAGTCCCTCAAAGACGACATTTAGATTCATGGAATTAAGCATAAAGATTGTTGGAGACTCTAGATACTTGAGTAGTACAATAATAAGAGATGAAGAAGATAGTGCACAATGTCTTCAAGGCATAGGCATCACTTTCCTCTAGGTTCAATTCGCCCTCACCTATATCTATTTTATAGGGTATAAGTTGGATTGACGGATGAATTTTCTGCATGATACAATGAAAACCCTTGAGTATATATTGCACTCCCAATACTCAAGCAAGACAATAGTGCAAGCTTTTATAAAATGATAATTTAACTTTATATTTGTGTGCACTCAAGGACAAAGGTAATGAGTTTGATTTCTAGCTGTGTGATTTTTGATATGTCAAAATGATTGATGGTGTTGGGTATTTATAGGCTATGAAGTAGATTAAGCCTTTTGAAGCAACACCTCTTCAATTAAAAGTTATAAAGATTTGTTAAATTCATGAATCTCATATCCTGATTCATGAATAGACATATGAAGAGTTATTATACCTTTATATTATGTAGAGTTTTCTCTTAAACACAAATTTTCACCAAGTGGTGACTATCACATCTCTGGTTATAACATTTCACATGTGTCTCTAGAAACTGAACAGATATAACCTTGGTGACTTTTAGTGTTATAACTATATACGAAACTCTTCATATAAATTCCTTTATTTAATGAACATGACTTTACAAAAACCACACACTACTACAAAAAGGGCAGCTGTGGCTCTTAGGAAGTAATTATAAATTTGGAAAATTATGTGGATTGAGCCTTATATTTAAGATACAATCCAATCCCAAATTAGCTCTAATATTAAGGACTAGATCTGGTACATGATGTGGATTGAGTCTTCAATAATAGAATTAGTTAGATTTTTATTAACTCTTTTGATTATTAGGTTTTTTTAGCTCATAATTAAAGTATACTTCTAATTAGCAAGTGTGTGTATCACCATAAGCATGACTTCATGAGTTTTAATTGCTTGTGCTTCTCATTTGGGTAAGAATTCTCTTCATTGGACTCTGTTGATCTTCTTATTTGGGGTCTCTCATATATTCTTGCCCTCTTTTATTTTCTTAATAAAAACATAATACATGGATGCGTGTATATGTATATGTACGTACGTATGCAATATACTTGCATATGCATTATGTGAGTGTCAATTTTGGAATTTCCATCAAAAATTCGTTCTTCAGTAAAGATCCACGATAACATCAGCTAAACCATGATCAGTGAAGTGGCCCCAGCCACAATGACCCAACAGAAGTGTACTCCAGTGGGACGAGGAGGCTCCACACAACATTATTATTGGAAATTAATACTCATCCCTGTTCTAAATATAAGATAAAGTTAACTTTTTTTGGAAAGATTAAGAAATCTAGTTAAATTACTTTAGAGTATTTATACTTATATTTTTCCTCCAAACTAATTGGTTTGACTAATAAACTGATATATAATCTAAAAATATACAACATATGATATGATTAAGTAACTTATTTAGTTTTCTTAATCTCTAAAAAAAATCAACTTTATCTTATATTTAGGACCAGAAGGAGTAGTAGTATATGTGAACTTTTTGAATATTTGCCATGCACGGTGCCATCAAATTATTGGAAATTAATATATGTGCAGTAATTCATGAATAAGTTCGGAAACATTGGGGATGGAAAAGAAAAATAATCTTTTCTATGGTGTAGCATGTTTGATTGGCAGAAACTAGCTTCCCAAGGAACAACTTTTCCTATGTATGAGTGAATAAAAAGATATTTTTCTTTGTAGATAATGTGTCATATACCCTTCAGGCCTCTCATCCTTTCCTTTCTAATATGTTATAGATAAATTGGGGACGTATTTTGTATTTATTTTCCTTTCCTTCCTTCTTTGCATGCCAAACTTTTACACGTGGTCTGGTAACTTCCTTCCATTCCCTTTCCTTCCATCAAAATACATTCTCCCTACCAAACGGCAACTAATATGGATTTTTTTGGGCATAAACTTTATATTCCATGCGGTTCTTATTATAAGTCACATTCAATCACCTCAATAAATCAAGAAGAGATGATTGACATATAAACTACTTAAAATGAAGTATTTTTTAAACTTTACCCTTATTTGAGAGTTTATAGAATCCCTACATTAAACTTCAAGTTTCCTCCTAATAAATTGTAATAGGGGTAATATTTTTTTAAAAAATTAATTAATGACCCAATAAAAAATTTAGAACCATTAGTTTCTTCTAGAAGGTGCCCTATACCTATATAAGGGAGTGGAGGGAGCTAGTATATGTGTGTTCATATTAATATAAATATAAATATTAATTATAATGATGATGAATGTTTGAATTCAATTTTTCATCATGTTTATATATTTAACAATATTGTTGAAATATTTACATTGACTTAATAAATTATTTTTTACTGTCATTGAAGTGAGATCAATAGATTATGGTGAATATAATGTTCAATGATTAAATTAAAATGAATGATGTACGTACAAACTATGAGAAAATATATTGTTAGTTCATCCATATTTTTACAAAATATATAATTATAATTATAATCATAATTTATAAAATTTTTCTAAGCTTTGTTGATTTGTTATGCATTTGAATTAACTTATTTTAAGTGATTTTGTCCTGTAGGAAATAAATATGTAAAAGTAGTTTTGTCTTACATATAAGTGCAATTTTTTAAAGCTGTTTATATGCCAAGGTAATTAATTAACCTTAAGCACATGTTGTCAATGGACTGATAATTTTGTCCTGAACTATCATCACCTAAAATTTGCTTTATTTCGCCCCTGGCTTTTCCCTTCTGCCGATGACCTAAATACTTGCTAATTATGCACTTATGCAGGTTCTTTTTTAATTAGAACTATCAGTCTAAATAAGGCATTAATTCCTATTATGTATAAAAATTCATATAAGAAAAATTAATTTAAAAAACTATATGGACCCAATGAAAAATTATTAGAATTTGATTAAAAATAAGATACAATTATAGGAATTTGCATATTAATGTTTCCAAATTCATATGACCAGAGGCAGGTTGTTAATTGAGATTCCACTTGGACAAAAGCACTTTTCCTGGAATGGAATTTTTGTCATCTAATTATTAACCTTTCTACAAGCAGTTTAATTTATTAAATGCAAGCAATTATCGATGGATGATGTTAGAAGCCATTGTGAATGTAGATTAATACGGTGGCATGATATTGTTGAAGAAGCGATTCGGTGGTGGAACTCATTGACTATTTCTTCAACCACTCCTTGAATTGCTTCCATGAATCACGCTTACTCTGTCTCTGTTTTGTGTATATATATGTCTTGTAATCCTCTCATTTGATATGAATGTAAATATAGTTTCAAGTGTATTTAACTTACATGGTATCAGAGCCACGTCTGTAACTTCAATATTTATCTCCATTGTTTCCGGCCAAAGAGATTTTAGTTTCATTTTTTTCGGCCAAGCTTTATGCAATTTAGATCTCCTTCTTCAGGTCCTCTCCTTGAAACACGCACCACAACCTTCTGCTTCTGGGCCTCAGGTCAACCCAACCCTAAGACGGCATCCTTATCCGGTTGCGCGTGACAACACACGTGCCTCCCCTATGTCTGACATCTAAAGCACGTGCCGGAGCATGGCTAGCCTTTTGGTGACCATTTCTAATAGATTTTTGGTGTTTCCTGATCGACTTTGCAAGCTTAATCCATTCCTAGTGGCTGTGAGATTCAATTCCACACTTGGATTTTTTGAGTATCTCTTCGTATTGATGTTATTGTGACATTTTGAGTTCTTTTCTCACATTCTTTGGTGACGTTGTGACAATCCTTAAGTCTTCCACTTTATGATTGTATGCATTTGACTTTTGTGACTTGGAATTTTGTGGCTTGATTAAGTGAGGTGTCATTTCTGGATAGGAGAATTGTTTCTTCTTTATGGGATGTCTTTTGTGGCTTCTGTTTTGTATTCTAAATGGCTAAATCGAAATTCTCTGATATGTTACCTATATCTCCTAAGATCACTGCTTCCCAGTTGAACTAGACTAACTACAGTGATTGGAATAAAACTATTAAAGTATATATATTGGGCATTGAAATAAAGAACCATTTAATTGAGGATCCTCCTTCTGGTGATAAAACAAAAATATTGGCTTGGACTAGAGCAGATGTTCGACTTTTGTTTCAAATTCAAAATTCTATTGAACCAAGAATTCTATCTTATGTTAGTCATTGCAATACTGTCAAAGGAATTATGAATTATCTTGAATTTATGTTCTCTAGTAAAGGGAACATTACTTAAGTGCATGAAGTATGCAAAGGTTTTTATCGATCTCAACAGCAGAGTCATCCATTAAAAGATTTCTTCTTGGACTTCAAGCGGATGTATGAGGAAATGAAAGTACTCATGTCTCCGCAAGCAGACCTTCTGACTCGTATCAATAATATGGAACTTCAAGCTATTATTAGTTTCCTTGAAGCGCTTAATCCATCTTATGAGACTATTCGTTCCCAAATTTTATCTAGTCAAGAACATTCCTCTCTTGAGGATGTCTTCTCATGAGTTCTTTAGGTTGACAATTTGATTCATCCTTTTGTTGATCCAAAATGCAAGTGCTCTAGCTAGACGTGGTCCCTTTGAACACAGGAATTCTGGGTATAGACAAAATTCTCCAACAATGAATTCTGGCGGTATTATCTGCAATTATTGCAAGGAACCTGGTCATATTAAGAAAAATTGTTAGAAATTGCAATATAAACAGCAGCATGATCAACAACGTGGTCTTGTCATATTGCCCAGACTCCTAATTCATCTTATTCGGGATCTTCATCTACAGGGGCCCTAGCTATAGGTACTCAGCCTTCTAGTCTTACTACTACCTTAATCAAGTGGGTCATTGATTTTGGTGCCACTGACCACATGATAGGTAATCATCATTTGTTTTCATCATATACCCCCTATGCCAACCCGTCCTCCATATTCGTCGCTAATGGTTCCCCTATTCAAGTTCTTGGCTCTGGCACTATTAATCCAACTGCATCCCTTTCACTATATCCAATTCTTAATATTTTTTATCTCACCTTTAATCTTTTGTCCCTGAATAAACTGACTTGTCATTTAAATTGCTTTATCTCACTATTTCCTTACTATTGTTTAATTCAGGATCTATCGACCAAGCATATTATTGGTAGAGGCTATGAATCTGGTGGGTATTACATTCTTGATGATCAGGTGCCATATTCTGTTGCTTGTTCTGGTGGGTCATATCCGATAGAAGTTCATTATCGTCTAGGTCATATCTCTCTATCATCTCTTTGAAAATTGTATCCTCAATTCTCATTTGTGTCTGCTTTAGATTGTGAGTCATGTCAGTTTGCCAAACACCATCGTGTTTGTTTGGCACCTCGTATTAATAAACGGGCTGCGTCCCCCTTTGAGTTGGTACATTCTGATGTTTAGGGTCCTTGTTCAGTTCTGTCTCAAACTGGTTATCGTTACTTTGTCACTTTTGTTGATGATTTTTCTCGAACCATTTGGCTTTACTTATTGAAACATCATTCTGACTTATTTACTCACTTTCTTAATTTCTGTGCTGAAATTCAAAACCAGTTTAATACTTCTGTGAAAATCTTACGCAGTGATAATGCACAAGAATATTTTTCCACCCTATTCACCGATTACATTCAAAGTTATGGTATTCTTCACCAATCCTCTTGTGTTGATACCGCTGCTCAAAATGGTGTTGCAGAGAGAAAGAACTGACATCTCTTAGAAACTGCACGAGCTCTCATATTTCATTCCTCTGTCCCTAAGAGTTTTTGGGCCGATGCTGTGTATACTGTATGTTTTCTTATCAATCGCATGCCTTTAGCTATTCTTGGTAGGGATATTCCCTATTCTATTCTATTTCCCACTATTAAGTTGTTCCCTGTTGATCCAAAACTCTTTGGTTATGTCTGTTTTGTTCGGGATGTCCGTCCTAATGTTAGTAAACTTGATCCCAAGTCCTTAAGATGTGTTTTTCTTGGCTTTTCTCGAGTTCAGCAAGGTTATCGATGTTATTCTCCTAATCTCTGTCATTATCTTGTGTCTACTGATGTTACTTTTCATGAGTCCTCTCATTTCTTCAAGGATTCGACCGTCTGTGATCTCCCTCTGTCATGGATGAACATGATGATTTCCTGGTTTATCCTGTCCCTCTCTCGCTAGTATAGGCTGCTGTTCTAAACCCTGATATCATCAATGATGCTGATGTTGCCAATGTTTCACCTTCACTAGCTCCTGCTTCGTCGATTGATTCCGTTGAAGCCTCCCTTATTCCTACTTCTGTTTCCTCCGATCCTTCCCTTACTATCACTGAACCACCTATTCCAGATTCTCCTATAACTACCTCTGATGACCTGCTTATTGCCTTCTAAAAAGGTACCCGTCCTCATTGTCCCCCCAAAAGATATGCTGACTGTACCTAACCTATCTTATCTTTTGTATCCTATCAGACTTTATCCCCTGTTTCCTTCTCCCTTGTTGCCATCATTGATTCCATCACTACCCTACTGCCCTTCACCAAGCCTTGACATCACCACCATTTAACTTCACAAAGCAATGAAAGATGAAATTTTGGCCCTTGACAAGGCTGGTACCTGGACTCTTGTTGATCTCCTACCTAGAAAGAAGGCCATTGGTTCTAAATGGGTGTTTGTTGTTAAAACTAATGCTGATGGCTCCTTGGAACAATTAAAAGCTTGACTCGTTACTAAAGGGTATGCACAAACCTATGGTATTGATTATTCTGAGACTTTCTCTCCTATGACTAAGCTCACCTTCGTTCGTCTTCTTATCTCTTTGACTGCTACATATAATTGGGATTTGCTTTAGTTAGATGTTAAGAATGTTTTTTTGAATGGTGACCTCCTTGACAAAGTTTATATGGAGCAACCACCTGGGTTCATTGCTCAAGGGGAGAATAAGAAAGTGTGCTACCTCCAAAATTTGTTGTATAGTCTAAAGCAAAGTCCTCGTGCTTGGTTTGATAAGTTCTGTGATGTAGTCAAGAAGTTTGGATTAAGTTAAAGCAAGTGTGATCACTTTGTATTCTACCAGCAATTTGATGCAGGCATGATTCTTCTAATAGTTTATGTTGATGACATTGTAATTACAGGAAGTAACATTTTTGGAATCTCAAAACTTAAAGTCTTCCTGAATTCTCATTTTCAAACAAAAGATTTAGGGTCATTAAGGTACTTTCTTGGTATTGAAGTTTTGAGAAGCAAGAAAGGTGTTCTTTTAACTCAAAAGAAGTATGTTCTTGATCTCTTAAAGGAGACTGGAAAGCTTGGAGTTGCGCCAAGCAGCATTCCCATGATTTTGAATCCCTTCCTAGATCTTGATGCTAGTATGTTTGATGAACTTCCTGATGATTTAAAGAAGAAGATTGATCCAGAGAAATTGAAGCCATTTCTATTTCTTGAAAGATATAGAAGACTCATTGGGAAGCTGAATTATATAACAGTAACTGATCCTGATATAACCTTTTTAGTCAATAGTCTTAGCCAATTTATGGCATCACCAACGATGGCACAATGGGAAGCTTTAGAACATATCTTACATTATTTGAAAGGTTCTTCAGGTCTTGGTATTCTTTATACAGATTATGGGCACACTAAAATCTAGTGTTTCTGTGATACGGATCATGCAGGATCTAAGGCCACAAGACGATCCACTATGGGTTACTGTGTGTTTGTTGGTGGAAACTTGATATCTTAGAGAAGTAAGAAGCAAGGAGTTGTGTCAAACTCAAGTGCAGAAGCGGAATACGGAGCTATGTCACAGTCAGTACAAGAAATTGTGTGGGTATTTCAACTCTTGAAGGAAATTGGCATCACCATGACATTGCCTGCAAAACTATGGTATGACATTAAAGCAGCACTTCATATAGCATCGAACTCTGTGTTCCATGAACGAACAAAACACATTGAGATTGACTGTCATTTTATTCTCGATAAGATCAAAGAAAATATTGTATCTACAGGGCACATACGATCCGACGACCAACTGGCAGATCTTCTGACAAAAACCTTACATGGGACACGGGTTCAATATCTTTGTAACAAGTTAGGCATGATAAATATATATGCTCCAACTTGAGGGGGAGTGTTAGAAGTCATTGTAAATGTAGATTAATACAGTGGCATGATATTGTTGAAGAAGCGATTCAGTGGTGGAATTCGTTGACTATTTCTTCAACCACTCCTTGAATTGCTTCCATAAATCACGCTTACTCTGTCTCTATTTTGTGTATATATGTATGTCTTGTAATCCTCTCATTTGATATGAATGTAAATATAGTTTCAAGTGTATTTAACTTACATATGACATATTTTCTCATGTGCTTTTGTTAGAGAAAAAGTGACATAAACAAGTAAGTTCAAGCATCCAGTGGTCAACAACAAACCACGAGGACTCAAAGCCACAAACGCATGTTAGGTCGCTTTTTGCAGTCAAACTTCTTTGGGTTTTTGTTTCTTTTCCATTTTATTCAACTCTTAAACGCTCCGTATGATATGATCTAATTAGTAATGATACAAATCATGTCCAATTAAAACATGAATTAAAATTTTAAAATCACCCTGTCTATTTTTTCATATAGCAGAATAGAAAGAAAAAACACGTACAAAAACTAAGCCTAAATAATATAGATATAATTCAGAAGCTCTAATAGAGCCTTTGGACTTAAAATGTTGAGGCCTACACCAAATACGAGAATTTGTGTGTGTAGGGGTGGAAACAAGTTAGACCAAGCTTGTTTTGTAATAGGGTGGCCTTAGCTTAGCTTATGGCCTATTAGAGGTCTTTTTTTTTTGCCTAAGCTCAGCCTATACACAGACCTAGCTTGGCCTGAGGTATGTTAAAGAGGCATAGATTTTTAAAACATTTTAAACAGGCTAACAAGCCTACTTTAACAAGTAATATATATAAGAAATGATATCATTTTAAGAATGCAAACTTTATACCTTTTGTTTTTTCTTTAAACTACACTTGTTGCAAAGACAATCCCCACCACAAATAAGTACTTCAATTGATTTTTCATTCAATTTAGAATGATATTCATCAATAACTCTACCTCCAGCACTGAATGTGGACTTTGATGCCCCGGTTGAGATTGAAATAGCTAGTATATCAGTAGTCATCTTAGATAAAATCTTATACTTCGGACTATTATTTTTCCACCATTCTAAGGCACTAAAGGAGTTAGAATTGCCCTCAGGAATGTAAACACCCTCCTCAAGATAAACTTCCAATTCTAATTTCATAGGGGGAATTGCTTGCTTTTCATAAACAATGTTCATGATTTGATCAAATCCAGTAATTATAGTAGAACTAGGTACATTAGGAGAAGAGTTGTTGCCGACATTATCAACTTTACAGTACTATATTAAATAAGGCAGCTTCATAGTGGCTCATAAATCATAATAAGTTAATTAAATCTAACATTTTGTACTATATTAGTCATGACTAATAAGGCAACACGACAATTTCTAACCAAATAAGTACACACACTATATTGGTAATTTACGAACTCCATCTATAAGATAATTGATGAGTACCACATTTTGATATCTGATTAGCAACAAAAATACTGATTAACCAACATTCCCATTGTGTTTTCATCATCACACAATTAGATTATGCCTAGCTAAAAAATCTTAAAAAGGTAGAAAAAGAAAAAGGACTAGAAGAAATCGAAGAACTGAGAACAGAATAAAAGCAAATCGATCATGCCTTCAAGGAAAAAGGACCAAAAAATTAAAAAACTTAAAGGAATAGATTAAGTTTCTGTTTTCCATCCAAAAGCAAATCGCAGAATCAAGAAATAACAAATCAAGCAAGAAGAAATAACTAGTAGAAGAAATAACCAGAGAAGCAAATCAAACCAAAAGAGAACCAAACAAATAGCAAGAAGAAATTACCAGAGAAGCAAATCGAACCAAAAGAGAAGAAATAATAAATTGCAAGAGGAGAAGCAAATCACACAATCTAGAAGCAAATCGAACTAGCAGAAGAAATAACAAGAAGAAGCAAACAAAATAAAGGAGCAAGGATGGAGATCTGCTGATGAGAAGCAAATACTTACCAGAGCTAGAGATCTGCTGCTGCTTCCTCACTGAGGAAGAGAGAGTTCAAGTCGTGACTCGCTGATTTAGAGAAAGGACAACTGACGGACAGAGGATAGGACGATGACTCTCAAAGATAAAGGAGATTTATAACAGCTGATGAAGAGAGGATGGAGAGAGGAGAGGATGGTGACTATCACTCTATCAGGATTTGAAGGATCGGTAAGCACAGCGGAAGAATTTAAAAAAAAAATTTCACCGATCCTAATCGAGGATCTATCAACGGCGTTTAAACCAAGTTGGAAGGATTCATACCTTTTTGATGATTCAGAGTTTTCACGATCTCTAGGAGCCAATACGTCAGGTTCGCTCCCTCTACCGGTATCCACACGAATGCTCTCCAACCGAGACTGCGTGCTAGCGCCTCTAATGTCTCCAAGGGTTTAACTTGCGGCTCTCAATTCTGATGTCCCCTGAGTCTATCAGCTCTATCAAGTTTATAACCCATGAGGGTTATTTTCAAATTTCAAAATTAATCATCATTAATTTCGAAATTAATTAACAATTAATTATCTTGATGAGATAATTAAATAAATTCAGTTTAAATTAAATCTGTCCAACAGTTTTAATTTAACCTATTTATTTAATCTAAATAAAGAGCCATTATATTTAATTTATCTTCATAAATTAAATCTGAGATACTATATCTCTATCATGTTAGTTATTAAATTTAATATATCTTAATAAATTAAATTTAAAACCAACACAATATAATAATATCATATAATATATATATACATATATATATATATATAATATTTCGAAAATATATATATCTATATAATATTATTAAATATAATAATATAATATATATATATATATATATAAGATATATATTTCGAAAATATATATACATCTATATAATATTATTAATGAATTTTATATTATATATATATATATATAAATATAAAATTCATCCACCCTAAATCAAACATTATCTCGTGTTGGGCTATTCTTGTGTGCGGCCCTGTAGGCCCATATGAAGTTGGCAGTGGGCCAATAACTACACTAACCCAAAAGTCGCAAGCGGCCTCTAGCAAGACATTACGACTACCCAATTCATATGAGGATCGTTATCACGATGCAACCTGTCATACAACCATGTCACATCCCTTTTGTCACACGATATATCGATCAAGGATAAGGCATGGAAAATGTCATCCTCTTGTTCCTGACCATTACTTTCTCGATTCCTGAGTAGCCTGATAACAGAGACAGAAACTCCTTTCATCATAGTATGACCATACATTTCTCAGACTCACTCATCGAGGGGCCCAGTAATATCTCTCTACTAATGTGAGGGACAAATTCCATTTTGATCATTCATATTTCTCTACATGAAAAACCACCAAGCCCGATCGTAGCTTTTATCATCACCCGGTCAAAAGTGACTTTTGACTAGTTCAAAGCTTAGCAACTCTCATGTAGGAATCCATGATGACCTCAGGTCTAAGGGCATTGTGAAGTGGTTATACATGAGAAAAGCTTATGACTTGATCCATGTAGCTTTCTCATAGTGGGTCGGTCCAGCACCTTGTACTCTTACAAGTGCCTAAGACTTTGATTCGTATCTCCATATCTTATCAAAGTCATACTGGTCTTGTTTCATCTCTGCTCCCGCATAGATGACCGACCAGGGACATTTTAGGACAATCTTTATGAATTATCCAAGGATACAATTATCACAGTTAACATGCAAATAATATGATAACAGAATGGAGAAATTTCATTAAAATAATAATGTTTAAAGTACAATGATTGGCCCTTAGGGCACAATTTCCAACAGGATTCACGATTCAAGTCAGGAGAGGATAGAGAGAGGAGCAGCCGAACGAAGGTTAGGTTTTTTAAACTCTTCAATGAAGAATTGAAGATAAGTATGTGTTGAACTGTCAAGAGTAAGGGAAGAGGGAGGGTAGATAGGGTAATTGCATTTTTATCCTTAAGATTCTTTATAAGATCTTAACAGGCAGGCTTGACAGGCCTAAAAGGCTTATTAGTAGGCCTAGGCCTGGCTTGTTAAGAAAAACAATTTTTAAAATAGGCTTTGGCCTGGCCTTTTATATTGATAGGCTAGGCCTGACCAAGCCCCAAATAGGCCAGGGCATAGGCCCCTAAAAGGCCACCTGGCCTATTTTCACCCTTGTGTGTATGAGAATTTTGTTGATAGGTAATGCTCTTCTGATCCTTAATATAACATATATTTACCTAATTTGATTAGATTAAAGAAGTTAATTAATATGATGTGTAATTTCTAAAATACCCTAGTCATCTTCCTTAATTCTCTCTCCTTGATTATTATTAAGGGAGTATCAATAGGGTAAATTAGGTAAAAATTGACAAATATAAAAATCATGTCTTATATTTAGGACCAATATTAACTCCTCAAATATGTCTTATATTAAGGACATGAGGGAGTAGTAAGTATCTTCATAAATCCTTTGAGTTGTGAAGCATGCTAACCAACTCTTGAAACCCACCTCACTTGAAATTTGGCTGCAAAAGTGTATATAAAATGCTCATTCCCATCCCGCTTCTACTGGAGGAGTTAATTGAAAAGTTTGCTTGGCTCCTAAATATAATACGCCATATCTCAATGCCCTTTGACTCTAACATTTTTAACTTTTCCCATGCTATCCCTAGCTATTGATTGCATATATATTAAATGAGGTTTCCATTAATAGAGGTAATGATTAAATATGGTATTTTAGAGAGAGCAACACACATGTTTACAATAAGTAACTTAACTAATTTTTTCAACATATGTAAATTAATTATCTAGCTTATATATTTAGAATTGGAGGAACTTATGGTTTTGGGTCAAATAGTTCTCCAGGATACTCAAGAAAATAGTCTAATTTTTCAAAATAGCTTACAGCTATAAATATTTTCTTTTTTGAATTAGAGAGTAGACGATCTAGAGTTATTAGTGGGTCAAATCTGCGACTTCACACTTATATGGAAGCTTTCATGCTACTAATAGTATATAAGGTCACTGGCCAACTATTAAGAATTTTGGTTTCTGAACGAAACACAATTTTTAATTTGTTTTGCCCTCTATATCTATTGTAAAATCTTAACTCTCAATCATCATGGAAGCTTGAGGTGTACGTACAGATTAAAATGTCCATATTAATTACAAGGTTTAAAGTATACGATTTTTTTTTTGTCATCGGTAGTTGGTAATTCGTAAAATAAAAGTATGCATTGTAAAAATAAAAGAATAAAAACTTATGACAAGGCTACATATTTTTCTAATTAAAAAAATAGTTTTTCTATTTTTTTTTGGTTGGTGTAGAGCAAATGAAGAAATGCTATTTACTTATGTTATTTGCTTTTTGTAAACAAACACCACACGCACAATGGTAAGCTTATGTCAAACCACTAATATGGCATGTCGCGAATTGCAGGCACCACGTTATTGTTTTTGGCTTCCCCAAAAAAAAAAAAAATCCAGAAAAATAAGATACATTTTTTATAATTGTGAAACACATGTTTTGGCCTCAAAGGTAATAACATGTCTAGTTTATAGGAGTACGTTTTTCCCCTTCTCGTGTGTGACACACAACACCATCCCTAACCTTTTTTAAGAATTATTTTTGTTATTTATCAATAATTCTTCTAAATTTATTACACCAACCATGTTGGCCAATAATAATTCATGATTAATTAATTAATTAATCTGTCAGCAACAAAATTTGACTAAGTCCCGTGTTCTAAACGTTGGGATTAATCAAAGTTTTCTGATATATATATATATATATATATATATGTATATGTCGTTCAAGACGGTCAAAAAGGGTATGTAAGCGTTATGTCGTTTTCATCCCTTGAGACTTTTTTATTTTTATTTTTCAGATAATTACAAATAAACACCCATATTAAACATGCCAAGATTAAAAAGAACAAATTAAAATTACTACTTCTTAATCGTACCCGCGCGAAATATAATTCTGATTCTTTGGTGTTAGTTAACTTGACCAATTGCACCACGCATGTGCTTCTTAATGACTAAGTGCTCCGTTGGTATATAGAATTGGAGGCAAGGGAATGGAATGTAATGGCGATTACATAATTTGTTTTGTTTGTTATTAGGGAAAGATGATGTATATACATAAAAACGTTTGATCGGATTATATCAAACATGAAAATATATGGAAATAATATAACAAGGGACAAAATTACCCTATATACACATATATGTATAATGTACATGGTGGGTTCGTGATATTTTTTTTTTCATTTTGTGCAGTGTACACATTAAGTTCATAGTAATTTTTTAATACTTAATGCTGGAAATATTAAGCAATACGTAGAGGTTGGGTTCATGTTAATTTTTTAATATTTAATTATGGGAATATTATTTAATAGGATATTTTAATATTTTTCTTAACGTTGGAATATAATTTTTTAAATTTTTAATGGAGAAATATTTCTTAAATTTCTATACTATTAATTAATTTTTTTATTATTTAATGTGGTAATAAAAATTATTTAATATTTAGAAGCATTTATGTGTGGGCACTTTGGTCAATTTAAAAAATCATAATGGCAATAGTGTCATTTTCACTTGATTACATGATGTATGCATTCCCATTCATCAATTCTAATAGTGTAATTCTTGGTACATCATTAGATGTAATCAGGATTACAAAATGTAATCCTCTTTACATTACACCAACTAAACATTGTAATTGATCTGTTGCGTACATTATGATTACATATAATCATCTCTCATTAAATCAAACTAAACAGGCTATATGTTTTTTTTGTTGGTTTTGTTGAAGTAGTCAAGATTTATTATTCATATCAAAGATGATAACTAAGAATGAGAATTCAAATTTAGGATATTCACTCAATACTACACAAGAGAATATGTATGATAGTTAAGTAATCCTCCTATTCTTAATGTGAGAACCATTTAACTAATTTGATTATGTTGGAATATAGTAGTCTACCTTTGATTGATTATGGCCCAAACCTGATTCAACAGGGGTTATCATAGAGAGATATGGATTCATAAAGAGAAAGATCCCTTTTATGGTTTAATAGTTATGTCTATTCTTATGTAACAATATGTTGAAGGGTTATATCTATTCCTATGTATTCGAAAGGATACTATAAAGGATGTGGGATTGAGGGAATAACAAGTCCGAATAATAAAACACATATATAGAATAATGCCATCCTCCCTCTAAAAGGATCTCTCATAAGAATGTTCTCTTCTCGTTCTCTCTTTGGTGTATTTGCTGTGTAATGTAATCGAAGTTTGCCTTGATGCTTTGGTTTATTGTGAGTACTTTAGTGAGTCAATCAGGTTCTAGGTACGCCCAAAATTCTTAAAGATTATATTAAAAAAAGTAGTTAAGTTAGTTAATTATAGTAAATATGTTATGTTCTTCCTAAATTACCCTTTATTTAAAACTAAAATTTCCAAAAGTTTGCATAAAGAAATATTATTATTGATGGAGTATCAATAGGGGTGATTTCAGAAAAAAAAATGATAAATATGAGAAATGGGTCTTATATTTAGGATCAAGTCTAATTTTGTGATTCGATCTTATATTAAGGACCAAAAGGAGTATTAAATTTTGATTTCATTATGGTTATAAAAAGGATATATCTTTTCTCCAAGATATGCTTGTTAATAGGTTTGTTGATTGTGATCTTGTTCATTGACTTTCATGGCTCTAAGGCAAGGTTGTTAGACCCGCAAGTTTAAACAAACTCGTAACAATGACGTAAACTCATATTGTGAACTCAAACCGTAAACATGTAAGAGTTTGCTATCATAATTAAATAGGTATCAATTGTATATGATTAAATAATTTAAATATAACAAATGACAACAGCTTGATATAAATGCATTTTAAATCCAAATAATTGAAATTAAATCCATCAACATTTATAATTTATCATACTTAACATAGAATTTTCTATAAAATCTATATATGAATCCACTATACGTGGTTAAATCGAAAAAATTAATACGAGTTTAAGAGTAAGTTAACACGGTTTCGTAAGCCAGAAGAGTAGAAACGGTAACTCAGTTTGTAAACTCATGAGTTTAATCGAGTTTACGACTGGCACAAGTTTACCAGCGACTTGACACAATTTTATAAGTTAGAAACGTAAAATCAGTAAACCCAGAAAGTCAATTCGCAAGTTTGATAACAATATTCTAAGATATTGTGAGATTTTGATTAATGTACAATGTACAAATGGAAGCATCTACACTGTTATTTTCTATATAATTACGCCCTCAGTTCTAAATGTAAGAGTTAGTTGAAAATTTATTTTGGCCTTAAATGTACTATTTTAATCTACTTTGTCTTTTAAATTTAGTAATTTTTCTTAAATTATATCTATTAATGTATATAGGAGTTTTCAATGTGAATGAATTAAATAAGGCATTTTAGAAAAATCAACACACATATATAACTAATTTAACTAGTTTTCTTAACACTTGCTAAATTGGTTGATTATCCGCCTTCTGCATTTAGGATTGAGGGAAGTATTTGATATTCAATACTATTCAATTCAAATTCAAGTACTCCTATGTTATTGAGTTCAACTATGGGTAACTTTCAATTCATTGACTTTATTTTAAAAGAAACAAGTCCTCTCCACTCAATTATGGAACCACCACTTTTAAGAGCTGTTTTATCATTGTAGATGCAAAGACGGTAGAGGGCCACTTTGCCAGTATTTTTGCGAATACTCTTTTTACATGTTGAGATTTATTTAACCTTATACTGAACTTCCAAAACCAAATCAACCTAATTTTGTTTTAGAAAAAAAAAAAGAAATTAATTTAACAAATGACAGGGAATTCAAGAACGAGGGTTAATTAATTAAACATAAAATGTAAAGATGTGAGGACTGAGGAGGGTTATTATCAAGGTTATGAAAACCGGACCGGGTAGTGAACCGGTCGGGGTACTGGGTTAAGGGTCAGTGGGTCAGACCGGGATCAAACCGGAGCTAAACCGGGACCAAACCGGTGAGAAATTGAAAATTTTAGACTTATAGTATGAAATTCTAAAGGAAAAAGTAAAAAAAAAAAAAAAATTTTTTTTTTTAAAAAATGGAAACCGG
Organism: Inga oerstediana; assembly: GCA_963210345.1. Taxonomy (NCBI): domain Eukaryota; kingdom Viridiplantae; phylum Streptophyta; class Magnoliopsida; order Fabales; family Fabaceae; genus Inga; species Inga oerstediana. Next base: position 31,581,675 of record OY723407.1, on the reverse strand, counting down.
ACCGGGAACCGGACCGGCCAACCGGCCGGTTCGCCGGTTACCGGGCCGGACCGGCCGGTCCGGTCCGGTTTTCATAACACTGGTTATTATTACATAGGGGAGGGACCACTTGGTTAAGGTTAGGTCCCATGATTGCCCAAACCCAAAAAAATTGGTCAGGTGGACATCAGACTTCATCCAGCTTCAATGATCGACACGTGTCACTGTTGCAATAAAAAATAGAGTAAAATACTCTAACTTTCTTACATTTTGCCTTAATTACACAGACCTTCCCTCTATTTTGAAAACATACATTTAATCCAACCCGTTAGCTCCATTAATGATTTTTATTTTTTTAATTAACATTTATATTAAAATAAATTTTATTTACTAATTTATCCTTCATTGTTACTAATTTCCTAATTTTGATTAGAATTGTTTAAGTAATTTAAGAGTTTTCTTTTTCACAACTTATTTTTTACTTTTGCAAATAGTTGTCTATTAAATTTTTTTCATATTAAGATAAATAATTAATTAATTTAGTTAATGTAGACATATAAAACTTAATTAAAAATATGATTAATTAAAAACATGTTTACATATTAATAACATTTTGTGAATAAAACATATTTCTTTCTTGTTCTTTTTGCCTTTCATTTAAATGACATATTTTTTAGTCATTTAAAAGAATACTAAATAAATATGTTTCAATAAATATGATAAACAGTTAAAATTTTATAATATAATAAAAATTAAAAAATTTTATAATATATTGGAAATTTTGAACATACATGTATTAGATTTTTTTTTTTTTTTGTATAAAGCTTTATTTTTAGGTAAATATAAATGTTTATTCATTTGTTAAAAAAAAGGTATTTTGGTCAAAGTAATTGTTTAATAGTTAAACTTAACGGTCAACTAACGGTTGGATAGATGGAAATGGAATATCAAATATATAAGGGAGGTTTCTGTAACTTACATTTTAATTTCAAGGGAGGTCTATATACGTTTTCAAAATAGAGGGGAGGTTTATGTAATTTAGATAAAATAGAGAGATAGTCAATATATTTTACTCTAAAAAATACCCTCACAGAAAGTTGGCTTGGGAAGGAGGATTTAGAAATGTTCTTGTTGAAAGTGATTGGAGTAAAGTATTGGAGCTTATCCAATGAGCGGTCTCTGATGAACATCCTGATGTCACATTAATATTGGAGATTCAATCGATGCTGGAACGTGAGTGGGAAGTGGAGTTGCTACATTGTTGTCGAGAGGCGAATAGAGTGGCTGATCGCTTCGCAAGAATAGCATGGGATATGGCGGTTGATTTTCTTGTTCTTCATAGAGAACCTGCTGAAGTGAAACAATTACTTATAAATGATGTTGTGAACCAGAATTTTTATACTGACTTAGTAGGATAGAGCCCTTAAGACTGTTTGTTTTTATTCTTTCACTATCACAAAAAAAAAAAAAAAAGAATTCTCCTCTCCCTTTTAAGGATGCTCCCACATTTCCGAAATTTCCCATTATCTCTTTGATCCTATGCTTCTCACCCTCCCCTTTGTTACCACCCACCCTCCTTCCTCCACCGTCGGATCCCCATCATTCCCTTTTCCTCATCCCACATCTCTAGCTGGATGAAAGAGACACACAACACTCTCCCTCACCCACAGAGAGTTTCTCTCAAGGACTCTCTTATACACAAATATCACATATCGCTCTCTTTGGTATATATACACGCGCAGGCGTACGTAGCAACCCAAAACCAGAAAACCAGTGATTTTAATTTTGTGTGAGAGAGAGGGAGAGAGAGATGGGAAGGGGAAGAGTGGAGTTGAAGAGAATTGAGAACAAGATTAACAGGCAGGTGACCTTTGCGAAGCGAAGGAACGGTCTTTTGAAGAAAGCTTACGAGCTTTCCGTTCTTTGCGATGCGGAGGTTGCTCTCATCATCTTCTCCAATAGAGGAAAGCTGTACGAGTTTTGCAGTAGTTCAAGGTATTCCACTAATTTGCAAAAACTTATACATATACACATATATATAAATTCTCTTTTCACTTTTTATGATTTTGTTTCTTTTGTTTATTTCTTCAAACACCTTAAAGATACAGCACAAAAAATGAACCTCCCTAAACTCTTTCGTGTTTTCTTCATCTTTCTTCTTTGCTTCATTTCTCGGTTTTGGATATTTTCTATTCTTCCGTATGTTTCTCTTTTGATCTTCAACTTGATTGTTTATTTCTGTTCTTGCTTTTTTTTTTTTGCTGTGATAGCGTAGCCCAGGGTTCGGGAATTTTGTTTTTTGAAAGATGAGAAAAGTTCATTTTCTTTTTTCACTGTTTTTGTTTTTCCGTTTCGGTGAATGTCTCGGCGTTTTTAGCAGGTTGAGTGATTCTGCTATCCCATTGCTGTTAGATCTGCAACTGGAAACGCCATAGAAGATAAAGAAAGAAGATCACTGTTGTATTGAGTTTGTGTGCTTTTTTATTTTTGGGATCTTCTTCTGGTTTCTTCTGTAGTTTTCTCATCAGCTTTCTTTTTAGGTTTCGCTCTTTTCTCTCTCTCTCTCAAGTCCCTTCCCCGGCGTCAGAAATTTCCGTTTCTCTCTTGATTCATCAGATCCGGCTAAGTCTCTGGTCAGACTAGTTTGTAATGTAATTCCGTGTTAGAAAAGGCGAAGCACATAAATTATCCCATTTTGCTGAATCTTCAGAAGCTGGTATATATTATTCTTTTGGTTAGATCGATGTCAGGAAAATGGCCAAGAATCAGTGAGACAACCTAACCATGTCTCATTTAGGGCGAAATACGCTTGCAAGATTTTTCTCTTCTACTCATATCCACTCCTGATCTCTCTCTCGTACTCGAATCGCTCTGGGCTAGGGTTTCGTTTTATTCCTAAATTTTAGTCTTCGTTTTTCCTTTGAATCTCTCCACTTTTTCTTTCTTTTACCTTTGTCTCGTTTTCAGCTCATAAGCTTTATCAGAAACTCTACTTTCTTACTTGTTACTTCTTCGGATCATTAATTCATCTCCGATCTGTAACCGCAAGTTTCAAAGTTCTGAGAGCTTTTTCTATTTCTCCTGTCAATTGATAAAAAATCTGATCTGATAGACCCATATATTTTGACCTTTGCTTTTGTCTAAATCAGAATGGTCTTTCCTTGTGAAAGCCTATACTTCCTTCTTGAGCATACACGTATTGACGTGAGAGGATTCTCAGAATTTTGTTTTTCCCGAAGCTTACTGGTATTTGCTAAGTTTTCTCCTCTCTCTAAAGAAATTCTGGGGCTTCCAGATCTCAATGTCTCTTCTCAGCAATGCTATATTCCAAACACGAATAAGCCATCTATTGTTCATAGGACATCCAAGTTTTTCTTTCTTTCTTTCTTTCTTTTCATTTTTTGTATTATGGTCTGAATACTGAGTTAACGCTATTACTTAATGGATATCACACATAAGTTACACACGTCTCATCGGTTTTCAGCAGGTATTCTTTTTCATGATTTTTATTAGAGCACTGTTTATTGATTTTTTTTTTTTTTTGTAACGGAGAAGACATTCTTGTACCCTCATATTTAATGTATTTTATTTTAGAGAGACTGCTAATTTAACATTTTATTTTCCCCAAATTTTCATGGACCATAGTAGACGCTTGCTGTAATTATTGAAGATTCATCGCTATACCCATATACGCGTCATGTATTTTTCTCTGCAGTCAAATACATAGCAAAATGGAGTGAGGGGAGAAAAATTTCTTTCATAATGTTGATCTTAAAATTTATGTGAAAGTAGGTTTTTTTTAATAAAAAGAATTCATGAGGTAATAAGAACAACTTTCTTTCATAATTAAGATTTTTAGGTGGGGAAGCAAACTTCAGAGTCAAAATATTCCTAACAGAAGGCACAAGTTCTCTTTGGTAATTGCAGTTTGTTGTACAAGTTTTGTTTGTTTGTGCAATATCAGGAATATATAATTACTTTTGACTTGACTTAAAAATACTTCAATTACATAGACTAGTCAGACTAATAATTGACTTGGTGCAAAGGAAAAAAAATTCAATTTAATAATCGGTCGAGTTGAGATTATATTTTTTGACCTTGGGAGATGAGGTTAAACTTGAACATACACTTGGCCAAAAAAAAAAAACTTGAACATACACATATCATTATTCAATATAAAAATGATTTGGACTTTATTTGACCGCATTTTTCTCGATCAGCCACATGTTATATTTACTTATTTATGTCCTTGGGTCCTCAAAATAACCTCTCTTACATTTGTTGGATTTTTTTATGGATTAAGGTGTAAATTTGTTTTGGAGTTTTCACTGACGAGTAATGTTGCTTTGGAAGTTTTTTCAAATTTATGTCACCTCGAGAGTTTTAAAACGTAGCAATGTTACCCGATATCGTTAAAAAATTGACGTTGACCGTTAACTTTATAATGAAAAAAGCCAATATTGCTCCATTTTAATACTTTCGGGGCAATATTGAACCTAAAATGATTTTTAGGGTAACATTGTTCCTCCACAAAAACTTTTAGAACAAATTTACACCTTAATCCATTTTTTTATTTTGCGATTGGTATGATATCCTTCATGGAAATGATTTGAATATTATCTCCTTTATTCATGCAGCATGCTCAAAACGCTAGAGAGGTACCAGAAATGCAATTATGGAGCACCTGAACCTAATGTTTCTGCAAGGGAAGCCTTGGTAATTTTATTATTTTTGGACCTTCAAATATTGAAAATGGTTGTTTTTTTTATTTTTGAAATATTATGTTGTTATTTGTCTGTCTATATTTATGAAAACAACTTAAAATTAATATAATATTATCTTAAATATAAATCATCTCTTAAACACTTTGAAGTTTATCAATATAAATGATTAGTTAAGATCTAAATGTTTGAGTTCAAGCCAACTACATTACCACAAAAATTCTAATTGAAGTGCCTTCCATTTGACCACTAAAATGCGAAGGTAATTTAAAAGCGCAAGATAGTGGATGAAACCCATTCATTCTCGAGAGAGGCCCATACACAATCCAATGACTACTTTTCATTTTTTCTCATATATATATAGCCTATGAGTAAATCTAGCCTCCAAGATTATTTATTTTATTCCAAAAGGCTTCCCTTCCGTAATTTCCTGAAATACTTTTCAACATACACTATTGCCTTACCTTCTTTATCAAACAGTTGGCTAGGAAAACACCTGTGTCTTTGGACGTATTCCATACATTCTAGTAACTATTGCAACACTTGTATATTCACCTCATTACAAAATCCCCTTTCGTCTTCTCAATGCTCTCAAGTTCATATATAAATTTTGATGAAGATGTCATTCTTTTTCATCTAAGTTCATTTGCCAAATACACATAGCGGGTAGATATTCTATTAATTTTTTTGCTAATAGCTTGAAATTATTTTGGAGCATCAAACAACAGCAGCTAAATATAGAATAGTCAATTAATCAAACTTTAATAATTAGGACTGCAGCATAACTAGAGTCTTCTTCCTACGCAAAACAAATAAAACAGTCCTCCTACGCCCCCCAAAAAAAGGTCTTCTTCCTATTTAACTAGAGTATGCAGAGTCAAGCTAATGAAGTAGGAACAACAAGAGATGCCGTGGGGGAAGAGAAAAGAAAAGAAACTACTCTACTTTGGTGCAATAAATTAAAAGCCTAAATTTCCGGTCTCCCTTTGTCAAGTAAAAGCCTTCATTCAATAATTTTGTGATGGGAATCTCTAAAATACTCATGCTATCATGAATAAGAGATGTGCAGTTCATATTCAATTAGTGAATAAAACGGAATTATATATGCAGCACTAAAACATAAAGAAGAAAAATGAAAACAAGAAAAATAGTGATTATACAAGAAGCTCTCGTAATTTGTCATGATTTTCGTTTTTGTGGTTCTGGTGTTGCTCTCTATAGCCTTCTCTAACAGAATTCTCCTAACTCTTGTTTTCCCTTCTATTTTCTCCTAAACCCTATTTGGTCTTAGCATGGATATCAGTTTAGTTTGTATCCTCTTTTACAAGCAACAATTACAAAACAATTTCTAATTAACACTCACCCACTGGCGCTAAGTTTTCCTCTAACTTAAAAGATTTTGTGTTTGATTTTCACCCCTTTACAACACTGAGCCATACACAGTTAAAATGGATTTGAAGAAGGTTTTTACTCATAATAATTCACATGTTTTTCACGCACTCTTCTCAAAATTGCAAGAGGAGAACAGGGAAGAATTAAACCGCAGAACTCTTACTCTATATAAAGGGTACGATGAAGCACACGACTCTTGATCTAATAGATAACCAAGGAAAGTTGCAAGACAATAGAGAAAACAAAACTTGTTTATATGTGTTAGAAATGCTTCAAAATTCTTGTTCTTTTATATCTTTTGGTCGAGAAATATATATTTTTACTTGATTGAATTGAACATTTCTTGCACTTGAATAAGTTTCATTTCTAGGCTGATCATTTGAGCCTTGATATGGTCAAAGGGGAAAAAAAAGACATGGATGTTTTCCTTGACTATAGCTTATTTATCACCATATTGGCTGTTTTAATTTTTCGCAGGAGTCTAATCACCATAAATAGATCTCGTTATGTTTCTTAATAAGTAGCTAGCGTTGTTGGTTTTTGTTCTAATATTAAGGATATCTATTCAATCTATTCAATGAGATAAAATCAATTTTAAAATAATCACATTATACAGTCAAGGCATCACATTTATATTTAAATTATATCTAAAGATTTTAGAGAATAGTACTAAGTCATGCCTTCCCTTACTAGCTTGCCCTATAACCTTTCCTTCTTTCTAATCACTTCTTTGCTTACTGTCCTATCGTAATTCAATTTTCCCAATTTGTATGAAAGCCCTCCTCGGACTACGCTCTATCAACAGAGAGATTAATTATGTATAGAGCAGAGAGAGAGGGAGGCTGGTGATTCATTATTAAACGCTTTAATCATCAAAACCGTCAACAACCACAATCGATATATGACACTAGGATTCTACATAGGGAGCGCCATTTTAACGTGTTATTGCCCTGGATTTTTTACTGCTTGCTACTAAATACTGTGTGTCTGTGTTTGTGGATTCATTGGAAAATTATACTATGTATTGTAACCTAATAGTCAAAGTATGGAAACTTCATCTCCTTACCCAACGAAAGAAAAAAGTTCTTGGACTTTAGTCTCTTTAATCCTCATTAATGTTTCGAACATTGATGTATATTACTTGTCCTCCCTCCAACTCCATCAAGGTCATATGTCCGTATAAAAATTTTGTTTGTTTTTAACATTGTTCAAGAGTTTATTTGTGAAAAGCTTAGTGTTTTTTATCAGCCATACGGCCATACCTATTATGGTCATTAAAACGAAAAATGTTTGTTTCTTCATGAACCATGTTAACATTTATGAGGACTTAGCTTCATTTGTTCGTTTCTCTCGCGCAAGCCATCTGAAGACTGAACTTAATTAGAAGTCAATGCTTGCCACTGGGTGATTAATGGCAAATAATATTACAACGATCTATTGGAAAACAATGGATCTATCAATGATTATAATAATAGAGAAAATTTATTTGAAAAGGGGAAAAGAAAAAAGGTTATTGGATTACCATAATTATGGGCTTGGTTTATACTTACATGCATGCAATTAATTGTACGATTTGGGGGTGTAGGAGCTAAGCAGCCAACAGGAATACTTGAAGCTGAAGGCTCGTTATGAAGCCCTGCAGCGATCCCAAAGGTATTGATGTTGATATTCAAATCCTAACGCTATAACATACTATTATCATTGTTTTTCCCGAAAGATAGTCAATGATGATGCATTTAAATTCTTGCTGTGTCTCACAAAAGGAATCTTATGGGAGAAGATCTTGGACCCCTAAGCAGTAAAGAACTTGAGTCACTTGAAAGGCAGCTTGATTCGTCCTTGAAGCAGATCAGATCAACACGGGTACGCTTTACACCCACCCACACACCCACACAAAGCATTTTGATCTCCACCTTGAAGAATAATCATCTTCATTCCACAAAAGCGCAATTCTACACACACACACACACACACATGTATGTATGTATATATGTATGTATGTTATCTTACAGCATTTTTTAATATGATGTTGAATATGATCGATGGTATCAAGGAAAACTCTAAGAATTTAGTGATTCTTAAACTTGTCAATTTCAGGAATTAGTTGCCTTCACACACACACACACACATATATAAATATCTATTTACATGTTTTTTATTTTACAGACACAATTTATGCTAGATCAGCTCTCTGATCTTCAACGTAAGGTATGATCAACAATTTTGCTTTCATACGTTAATGATTGCTGCATGTATAGTCTTGTGCCAATTTTGTCTGCTTCACTCATCAAATTCATTTATGCAGGAACACTTGCTTGGTGAGGCCAACAGGTCGCTTAGACAAAGGGTAAAAATTAAGAACCATTTCAAGCTTTTTAAAATTGTATAACTCGTACAGATACTGGGCTTCACCTATAGTCTTCGCATATGATATTTAATTTTATTTGATCATGCTTTTAGTTTTTACAGTTATTATTACTAGCTAGTATTTAATTATTTGGATTGCCCACATCTCCCCGCCAAAAAACAAATCCTCAAAAATAAAATGAATTTGGCTTGTGTTTTTGCAGCTGGAGGGATACCAAATAAATCCACTCCAATTGAATCCCACTGCTGAAGAAATGGGATATGGGCGACAACCACCTCAACCTCAGGATGATGGCTTCTTTCATCCCTTGGAGTGTGAGCCAACCTTGCAAATTGGGTATATGCTCCCTTCATTTAATGCTAGCTTTTACTATATAATTTTTTAATTATTCCTTCAATTTTATTTATAAGTCACTTTTAACATTTTATAATGATTAGTACTAAGAAAAGTCTTAAAATTCATTAACTCTGTCCAAAAATTAAACAAGTTTTCTACTTTGCCCATATTAAAAATAGCATCAAAAGAAATTTTTACTTTCTCACATCAAGATTAAATAGGGATTAAAGGAAAAAATTGTAATAAATAAACAATGTAGTGCCTTAAAAAAGGACAAGAAAATTTCTCAGCCATCTTATAAATAGGATTGAAGGGAGGAATATTTGATTAGATTGCTTTGAAAGATAAATACGACCAATCCACGTTTGATTGAACTTATTAATTATTACTATGGTCCATAACTATCCCTTAATATATGAATTAATCATAACATATAGGTGTGATTATGCATGTGTTCTTAAAACTTAAAACTAATTGTAGTTACTGATAAATAGAGAAATATACTGATTTCACTAGATTGTTATCCCCACTACTATTCAACTGGAAAATAAATAACAGTCAAGACCAGTTGATGGACTTGTTGATGTACTCATTCAGTTCTTAATATAAGACATATTTATCTAATTTAATTAAAGTAAAAAGTTTATATAAGTTGGTTAATATAACATATGTTTTGTAAAACACCATAGTCATCTTCCTTAATTTCTCTCCTCCTTAATTATTGTTGAGGGAGCACTAATAGAGGTAAATTAGGAAAAGATTGACGAATGTGAAAACAATGTTTTATATTTAGGATCAAGATTAACTCCCTATATATATCTTATATTAAGGACCAGAGGAGTATTATTACATTTGTGGGAGCCATAATTGATATTAGAAGGGATTATCTGACTGTGCTATATATCCACTCATAGAACCACTTGTTAAATAAAATATCTACTCATTTTATATTACTCCCTCTTGTTTGTATTATGAGGTACTAACTATCAATTGTCGCAGAATAAGGAATGACAGCTAAGTAATTAAAATTATTCTAAATTGATAAATTTTTCCAACTTTAAATGATTTGACTTTACTTTTTCAGCTTTGAAATTCAACCATTAACAAGGGTAAAATGAGAAAAAATAATTAATGTGGCGGTTCCTGCCTTATATTTGGGACAAAAAATTGCTTTTAGTTCGTGTCTTATAATAAGGACAAGAGAGAGTAGTAAGTTATGCATGATTAGGAGGATCCACAATTAGCCATAATGTACGTATATAATCAACACTAGATTTAGTTCTATTTATAAAAAGGTCGAATATAAATGTTTGAGTGGTAATATTATTAATGTTGTTATTTGAATTAAATTGATAATAATGGGAAATAATGTTGAAGCGGATGCAGATACCAGGCAGATCCAGTGTTAGTGGTTACAGCAGGGCCAAGCGTGAATAACTACATGCCAGCAGGATGGTTACCATGAGAAACCAAAATGTGGTTTCAATTTTATTTGAAAGAGGGTAAAAAAGAATGTGAAAACGGTACATGGCGTGCCATATTCAGGGACTTAATTATAAAAGCAAGTATTAATTCACTATTTAGGAACATTGATATGTAAGTAGCGGTTTCTGTTGTGTGTGCTCAACCCCATAAACTGCGCTAGCTTCTCTGTTTCTTTCCCTTCCTTGTATTAATAAGTGTTAGTGTCTGCACCGACTTATTAATTACATTAATCCCTTTTGACTCTTTTTTAGAATATACTCTATATATATATATACCATTTGTATGTATTGCTGTAACCACTTCAGATGTTAATTACTGTTATTTTTCATGAGGAACTAAGTCATTATTTAATTGTGACATCATTTGACTTTATTTGGGGAAGCATATATAGATATACAAATTCATTGAAATCAAATATGTACTAGGGCATTATAGTTTGAGGAGTCAATACTAAAATTAAAAATGGCTATTTAGACCGGTGTTAAGTTACGATTGTGAATCAATCAGTTTAGAAAGTTTGGTACTTTCTAGGCTAGTCCCGCAACTGTTCTTAAAAAGTGGTGTTTAGACCGGGCAAAATGTCTAGTCTAGAAGGTTGCACGTTTAAGACCTAATGTTATTATAGGAGATCTAAAATGGACAATTTTTTTGATCGGTCGGGGCATAACCTGTTCGGGACCTAACCGATTCAGAAAGTTATGCATTTTTAACCTATCATTTACTTTAACCGGTCTAAATAAGTTTGTTTTAGATCGTGCATTACCACAACTGGTCTAAAGTTTTTTTTTATTTTTAATTTCAATAGTTACTATCCCTTGCATTCCATCACATGTTTGTAGAGAACCAACCAAAGGACCATAATTCTTATAGAAGTTTGAACAATCTACACAGATCACCAATCAACTCTGATAAAAAAAATCTCAAAACAAATATAAAAACTCTAAAGTAAAATCTCACATAGATAAACAATTTACTCTACTCATCATCTATTCAAATAGCTAAAACTACAAGTACAAAATTGTGGAAACAATATATATGGTTAAATTACAATGAAAGAAGGAAATATATGCAGAATTAGCTTTATTTATTGAGAAGCTGAAGAAAGAGATGTGGAGCTCAGGACATCTCAAACAAATCAAAGCAAGTAAATGTATCAACATTCTAAACACAATATAGAGAGAACGATATATAATTTTCAACAAGATCTTAATTAGTGATGAAATGTAACTGACCATTTCTTGCATAACAATGGTTAAAAAAAAAAGAATTGTGCCCAACGCTCACAGATGTAATTAATATCTTCCATGGGGAAGGGATCAACAAGATTAAATATTTAAAACGTGAAAACCAAAGGAATTATTATGATTGAACCAGAAAATAATGAAAGTAGTGAAAAAAAATCTTAGAAAACACGTGTACCTCTTCACTAAAGTTAGTTGAGCCCAAGGTGATAATATCGTACATGTGCCTTAGCACGTAATGGCAGCATAAATTGCTTGCCACTGGTAGCCTGCGGGTGTACAAAAGAACACCACATTACCAAATTAATTGAAATCACAAATGATTGCATATAGACAACAAACATGCATGTAATTACTTTTAGCACAATCCGTTGAGGGCTGGAGCTGTCTCTTGCGGTTTCCTACATCAATTAGTGAGCCACGCATACTTCATACTATGAAACCCGCAGAGTTAGTAACCCATATTAATCACAAAAGACCATCAAGTTGCAGATCAAAACTCACATGTTTACTACAGACTTCACACTACCAGTTAGTTTGTTGTGAAGGGAGCATAAGAAGATGACAATATGGCACTTCTTGGACAATAGCAACAATTATCAGTTGTTATTAATGGAAAAAGAATAAATCTGTAATAAGAAAATTAAATACAAAAGCATTTTGTAATGAAAAGAAAGTTTTTGAATATATGATGCCGTTAACCACTCAATTTGGTACTTATATATGCATGTCTTGTAGCAAAGGTGGTAACGTGGTTGTTTTGGTGCAGCATCAGGCAAAAGGAATCCAAACTTGTTTTGCCTGAAGATTCCAACTGGGGTTGCATGTATCTACAATAACGCATATGCATGTTAGTTGGTTAATTACAATATTATAAATCTTTAAACTATATTTACATTATTTTAGGGTGTGTTTGTTTGAGGGGAGGGGATGGAAAGGTAGGGTAGATGCTTCCCTCCCTTCATAATTAAAAAAATACTATTATCAAATTAATTTAAAATAAAATTATATTATACAAGTAAAACCGTACGACCATACTTACATCAAGTTCCTTATATCCATTATATCAATTTCTCCAATCACTATTACAAAAAACATAATAAACGGCACTTATTTTTATGAATACTATGACGCTTCCCAAACGCCATAGCTTCCAGCGCCGTAAAAATAAGCTACAGCATTTCTTGAATTTCTGAAAGAGCCACAACTTGTGTTATTTATTTATTTATTTTAAATCCCTCCTACGGCACTTCTCCTAGAAGCGCTGTTGGAAGGGAGGGCCTCCTACGGCGCTTCTGGGGATACTATTCCTCATTGATTTCATCCACTTATTCGTCAGTCAATTGGGCACAATGTTGATCTTCATAATACTAGATAAAAATCATACACAAAACGAATTAAACTAAGTATTACTACCTCCGGTCCTAAATATAGGACAAAGTTTGTAGTGCAAATTACACTACAAACTTTGTCCTATATTTAGGACCGGAGGGAGTATTATATTTGTAAGCTCAAAAATTAAAACACTTACAATGTATAGGAAGTTCAAGAAGATAGAGTTGACAATTCAAATAAATACCTGGAAAAAAAAAATTATGAGCACACATATAAGATCATGACAGATTTTAACTAAAAAAGAGAACATAAACCAAATATTGATGAAAGAAAACACTTACATGCTAGAGAGATTTTGAAGGAGGCTGAGACAAGAAAAAAAACATATGGGAGAGGCAGCTTTGTACTGCAACAGAGCTCTGGGAAATGAGAGAGTTAGAGGGAATGCGGGAAGATGAAAATAAAAATGAAAATGGCGGGGGGTGAAAATTAAATAGGAGCTTGTACAGAAGCTACGGTGCTTTTTGTCAAAGCGCCGTAGCTTCCTAATTTTTTTTAAAAAAAAGCACATACCTAAAAAATAACCTTAAATATATTCAAGGCACCACATGTAGCCTTGTATATTTCAAGACACCAGGTGTCTTGAATATTCAAGGCACATGGTGCCTTGTATTATATATTCAAGATTGTCTTAAATAGGCGACCTTGAATATATATGGCGTTAGTCGGCGCTTGATGGCGCTTGATTATCAAGTGCCGGCTAAGGCAGCTATTCAAGGTCGCCAATATTCAAGGGGACCTTGAATATAGGCAGCCTCCTATAGTGCTTGATTACCAAGTGCCATTGGAGGCAATAAGCGCCTTGGCTGGCGTGTCATAATCAAGCGCCGGCCAAGGCCAATTTTTTGTTTGGAACTCAAGATTGAAGCAGATGATTTCTTTTTTGACTTACTACAACATAAGATTCTGAATAATAATATCCTGTTGACTTACTCCCACCCTTATTTGGCACTTTATTTGTAAAGACCGGATAAGTTTTTTTTTCAAATAAAAAAAAATGCTAAAAAATTATTCCAACTATGGCGCTTTTTGGAGAAGCGCCGTAGCTTGGGCTTTCATTTTTTTAAATAAATGTTTGGAATGACACTTGTTTAGGAAAGTGTCGCACAAGCTTAACACTAAGCTTTGCCCCTTATATTAGGAAGCGTCGTAGCTTTTGAACTTTTTTTTTTAAAAAACTATTATCTACGGCGCTTCTTTGAAGAAGCGTAAAAAAAAGGGGACACTGTTAAATCCCTCTTTTGTAGTAGTGAATTGCACATTACCACATGTATTATTTTTTCTCATATGAGTTTACAGTTAAATGATAATAATTCAAAACTAGGACTCATAGTCACATATGATTGGAGAACTTGATAAAATGAATATAAGGAACTTGACCTAAGTATTTTCCTAAACCGTATTATTCCATTTTTGAAATATAAATTTGTATAATTATAAAAAATAATAATATTATATTTGATTAGAATTAAGTTGTAAATTAATTTATATAACATACAACTAAAAAAATATAAATTATTATGTGAGGGTAGAATAGTTAATTATGTTAGATTCTGTGTTCTGATGATAACAAAGCTTAAGGAAAGTGTTTTGCAAGAGAATCACTAATTTGCATTTTGAGAAAATAGTTTCTAAACATACTGTGGTGAATCACTCGAGTGATGTGAAAAAGACTGAATCACTTGATCACTCAAGTAATGTGCTAAGACTTTGTCACTCTTAGTCCACTGCCAATGAATGACCTAGTTGTGAAAATTCTTGTTGATCACTCGAGTAATGCCTTTTTGAAAATGCTCTTCACTACAAAAGCTACTAAAAGTGACTCACTATTTTTCTCTGAAGATCACTTGAGTGATGCATCTATTTGTCATCACTTTTACTCCATTGCAGTGATTCTTCAAGTGATTTGAATTTTGTAAAAATATTTCTAACAGTTATACCACTACTACAGATTTTCGCATTTATAATGCTTACTACATAACAGTTACAACTAATAGACATCATGTATGTTGTGGCAGAGGTCGCGCAAGGATATATACGACTTCAAAGTAACAGCTAATTATGGGAACTATCGTGTATTGCGAGGCAGAATTCACGAAAACACAAAAATAATGATTGTATTTAATAACCATCATTTATTTAGTGACAAAAGTGATATTTCTTTTAAACAATTGCCATGTAACACTTACAAATGGTTTGACTTCCAATCTCTTATATCATAGAAGACAAAGCATAATGGTCTTCAGAAACAACCGTTATGTAACACTTTCAAATGATCTGTCATCCCCGAGTACCAATTCTTAGGTTCTAGCTCTTCATAACATTATTTGACCTTTATACGTCACAACCATTTGTATGGTTGTTAGACTTCTATTTAAACTCACCTATTCCTTGTTATTCTTACTACTTTTGCCTCCTCTTTCTCTACATAATGTTAGCATCCCAGGGAGTTCCTCCACCACCACCACCCCCTGTTCCACTACTACCACCACCACCACCACCACCTCCTCCTCCTCCTAAAATAGAGGATCTAATGTAGCAATTGGCAAGACATGACCACCACACAAGACGTCTCATGAAATACAACACCAGGCTGAACAGGAAGTTGAACTCATACTTCATCACAATGAGGTTGAATATGACTTGCATTCAAATCCTTTGTTTCCTTCCTTCGATGATGAGAATAAAGAGGAGGAAGAGGAGAAGGAGGACAACAGAGTGTGATGACTAAACACTACTATTGTATTTTAAAAATATTTTAAGGTAAAGGTGCAAAAATAGTAATAATGTTTTGCACTTTAAACATCCAATAGAATTAACATTTGATGGGTGCAAACGTACGTGGTCATAAACAATTTTTCAGGGGGCAAAATTGAGAACGCCGTTAACTTGCCATTACGTCCGTGACTTCTCTCTCGGGTGCCACGGCACAACAGCCTAGTGGCACAACACTGTACTACCATTTGCTTCACTTTTCATAACCGGTCTAAATAAAGTGTAGATTAAGTAGTGTTAGATAGAGGAGAAGTAAGAGAAAAAAGACACATATCTACAACCGAAAGACTCCATAAGAAGGCCATAAAAAAATAGGGATTGACAGTAAGAGTGCAAAATCCACAAAATGACATACCAATTAATCCCATCTCCCTTAGATCTCTGTACAAAAAATCAATGACAGACATAAGATCGAAGGAGTGTCTAGGAATTGAGCCCCCTGATTGCTCCAAGATGTTAGAGGGGTGAAGTTGGAGATGGTATCTCTCACGTGCGTATCTACCAAACTCACAAACCAAGAAGTCGGAGATGTTGTAAGGACTACAACTCTTTTTCAAGAGAACCCAGTGAAACAACTTATACTAACCAAATCATTAAAAACTATTATTTCAAAGGACTGCACCTCTTTCCTAGGACAATTATCATTGGTATGGCCAGTGGTTGTTTCATAGGTGGGAAGAAAAGGCCACAACTTTCTTGTGGTTGCTTATTCGCTACTGACACTATGACAAACTCTCCAATAGGTATGAAAAAGGAGAAGTTGATTAAGAAGAAGTAATTGGAAACTCAATGGAAGGAGCCTGGAGTTTAGATGCCGACAAAGACCGAAGGCGAGTGAACAGACGATGATAGTAGACTGGAGCTTTCGTGTCAGGTAGGTGAAGCATTTTGAAAAACCATAAAGCTAAGGCAAAGAGAGATCAGGAAGGAACGAGAAGGCAGGGGTGCAAAGAAGAAACTGATTAAGAAGATAGAGAGAAAAAGGAGGAGAGCTCCTTGTCAAAGAAGAAAAATGAGGGTGAATAAAGATGAGAGAGAGAGAGAGAGAAAGTGTTTTTAATAGGGTGCCAAACTTTTGCATGCATGTGATTTGGATTTGTATTTTAGCTGAACATTTATCAGGGAGGTTTGGCTACCACAGACACCAAAAAAGTTGGGAGGTGGCTTATGAACAGTAATTTGTATGTGTAGCCGATAGATAAGCCATGTTGTAAGATGGCTTAGTGGAAGAGTAATATATAATATATTGATGTTTATCTTGTTTTAATTTCTTTGACTATTTTCATCTGGGTCCCTAGTCTAATTGTTCTTAATCTAAGCAATCGATCTTAATCTAGTTTTTTCTTGGATTCTTTGAATATATGTGTTAGGATCGGCAGGCACAGCGGAAGAATTTTAAAATTTTCACCGATCCTAATCGAGGATCTATCAACGTTGTTTAAACCAAGTTGGAAGGATTCATACCTTATATGATTCAGGGTTTTCACGATCTCTAGGAGCCAACACGTCAGGTCCGCTCCCTCTACCGGTATCCACATGAATGCTCTCCAACTGAGACTGCGTGCTAGCGCCTCTAATGTCTCCTCGGGTTTCCTTTGCGACTCTCAATTCTAATGTGCATATCAATATATCTACTCTATCAAGTTTATAACCTATGAGGGCTATTTTCAAATTTCAAAATTAATCATCATTAATTTTGAAATTAATTAACTTATTAATTATCTTGATGAGATAATTAAATAAATTCAGTTTAAATTATATCTGTCCAACAGTTTTAATTTAACCTATTTATTTAATCCAAATAAAGAGCCATTGGATTTAATTTATCTCATAAATTAAATCTGAGATACTATATCTCTATCATGTTAGTTACTAAATTTAATATATCTTAATAAATTAAATTTAAAACTAACACAATATAATAATATCATATAATATATATATACATATATATATATATATAAGATATATATATTTCAAAAATATATATCTAGATAATATTATTAATGAATTTTATATTATATATATAAATATATAAATATAAAATTCGTCTACCCTAAATTAAACATTATCTCGTGTTGGGTTATTCTTGTGTGTGACCCTGTAGGCCCATATGAAGTTGGCAGTGGGCCAATAACTATACTAACCCAAAAGTCGCAAACGGCCTCTAGCAAGACATTACGACTACCCAATTCATATGAGGATCGTTATCACGATGCAACCTGTCATACAACCATGTCACGTCCCTTTTGTCACACGATATATCGATCAAGGATAAGGTATGGATAATGTCATCTTCTTGTTCCTGATCATTACTTTCTCAATTCTTGAGTAGCCTGATAATAGAGACGGAAACTCCTTTCCATCATAGTATGGCCATACATTTCTCAGACTCACTCATCGAGGGGCCCAGTAATATCTCTCTACTAATGTGAGGGACAAATTCCATCTTGATCATTCATATTCCTCTGCATGAAAAACCACCAAGCCTGATCGTAGCCTTTTTCATCACCCGGTCAAAAGTGACTTTTGACTAGTTTAAAGCTTAGCAACTCTCATGTAGGAATCCATGATGACCTCAGGTCTAAGGGCATTGTGACGTGGTTATACATGAGAAAAGCTTATGACTTGATCCATATAGCTTTCTCATAGTGGGTCGGTCCAGCACCTTGTACTCTTACAAGTGCCTAAGACTTTGATTCATATCTCCATATCTTATCAAAGTCATACTGATCTTGTTTCATCTCTGCTCTCGCATAGATGACCGACCAGGGACATTTTATGACAATCTTTATGAATTATCCGAGGATACAATTATCACAATTAACATGCAAATAATATGATAACAGAATGGAGAAATTTCATTAAAATAATAATGTTCAAAGTACAATGATTGGCCCTTAGGGCACAATTTCCAACATCCTCCCACTTGCCCTAGGTGCAATTATTAATTTGCCTAATCCCATTGCCCTAACATGACACTCATGCTTTGCCTGTGCAAGTGGCTTGGTAAGAGGATCAACAACATTATCTTCTCGTGCTACTTTGCATATCTTTATATCACCTCTATCATTGATTTCTCTAATAAGATGAAATCGCCTGAGTATATGCTTGGTCCTTTGATGTGACCTAGGCTCTTTGGCCTGTGCAATAGCACCGCTATTGTCACAGCACAAATCTATTGGATTTGAGATGGTAGGCACCACCCCTAGTTCAGTAATGAACTTTCTGATCCAAACGGCTTCTTTAGCTGCATCTGATGCTGGTATATACTCAGCTTCTATTGTAGAATCTGCTATAGTGCTCTGCTTGGAGCTCTTCCAGCTTACTGCTCCACTATTCAGGAGGAATACATATCCAGATTGCGATTTAAGGTCATCTTGGTCAGTTTGGAAATTTGCATCTGTGTAACTGGTTACGCAATGCTCATCATCCAATCCACCATAGACAAAAAAAAAGTCCTTAGTCCTTCTTAAGTACTTTAGGATATTCTTGACGGCAGTCCAATGACCCTCACCAGGATCTTGTTGGTATCTGCTGGTCATACATAAGGAAAACGAGACATCCGGTCGAGTACATAACATGGCATACATGATGGATCCAATGGCTGAGGCATATGGAACCTTACTCATGCGATCTTGCTGATCAGGTGTATTAGGACACAGATCCTTGCTAAGATGGATGCCATGAGATATGGGCATGTAACCCCTTTTTGAATCCTGCATACTGAACCTATGCAGTATCTTGTCTATGTATGTGCTCTGACTTAGGCCTATTAGTCTTTTGGATCTATCCCTATAGATCCTAATCCTTAGGATATAGGTGGCTTCACCTAAGTCTTTCATTGAAAAGGACTTTCCTAACCAAGACTTGACACTTTGCAAGATAGGAATATCATTCCCAATGAGTAGGATGTCATCTACATAAAGCACTAGAAATACAACTATACTCCCACTAACCTTCTTGTAAACACAAGGTTCATCGATGTTTTGAATAAATCCAAACTCTTTGAATACTTCATCAAAATGATGATTCCAGCTATGAGATGCTTGCTTCAATCCATAAATAGATCTTTGAAGCTTGCAAATTTTACCAGAGTTTTCTGGACGCACAAAACCTTCAGGTTGTGTCATGTACACATCCTCAAGCAGCTTTCCATTAAGGAAGGCTGTTTTGACATCCATCTGCCATATTTCATAGTCATAATATGCTGCAATGGCAATAAGGATTTTGATTGATTTGGCCATTGCAACTGGGTAAAAGGTTTCATCGTAGTCTACACCATGAGTTTGAGTGAATCCTTTTGCAACCAGTCATGCCTTGAAGACATTTACATTGCCATCCATGTCAGTTTTCTCCTTGAAAACCCATTTGCACGCAATGGTTTTTACACCTTCAGGTGGATCGACTAAGGTCCATACTTGATTGTCGTACATAGATTGCATTTTAGACTTCATGGCATTTAGCCATTTCTCAGAGTTTGGTCCCGCTGTGGCTTCTCGATAGGTGGTGAGCTCATTTTGCTCAATAAGCAACACATCACGGCCTTCAGTAATCAGAAATCCATATCTCTGAGGCTGATGCCGTGTCCTATCAAATCTACGTGGACCTTGTGTTACTTGAGGAGGCTCAGCAACTTGTTGTGAGTCTTCTCTAATTTCCATCTGTAGTTCTGTACCATCTTGTGGCTCTCGAATTTCTTCGAGATGTACGTCACTCCCACTGGTTGTTTTAGAGACAAACTCTCTTTCTAGAAACTTGCCATTTCGAATAACAAACACTTTGTTATCGGTGGCATTGTAGACATAGTATCCTTTCGTTTCTTTAGGATACCCCATGAAAAGGCACTTTGTGGATCTGGGCGCTAATTTATCAGAGGCTTGTTGCTTAACATATACCTCACATCCTCAGATCTTGAGAAAAGATAAACTTGGTTTCTTTCCAGTCCATATCTCATATGGTGTCTTTTCAATTGCCTTAGATGAAACACGATTTAGTGTGAACGTAGCTTTCTCTAGGGCATGTCCCCAAAAGGACGGTGGAAGATCTGTTTGACTTATCATAAATCGAACCATATCTAATAGTGTTCGATTCCTCCGTTCAAAAATGTCATTCCATTGTGGTGTTCCTGAAGGGGTCAATTGTGAGCTTATCCCACAACTCCTAAGATGGTCAATAAATTCTTGGCTCAAAAATTCACCACCTCGATCAGATCGAAGAGCTTTAATTGTTTTACCAAGTTGGTTTTGTACTTCATTTTGGAATATTTTGAACATTTCAAAAGATTCAGATTTATGTTTCATTAGATAGACATAGCCATATCTACTAAAGTCATCTATAAATGTAATAAAGTAAACATAACCTCCTCTGGCAGCTATATTTAATGGTCCACATACATCTGTATGTATGAGGCCTAATAATTCAGTGGCCCTCTCATTGTGCCCAGTAAAAGGTGCCTTCGTCATCTTTCCTAATAAGCAAGATTTGCATGTATCATATGATTCAAAATCAAATGAGTTTAGAAATCCATCTTGATGGAGTTTAGAAATGCGTTTCTCATTTATATGGCCTAGACGATAATGTTATAGGTAGGTCGGATTCAAATCATGTGATTTTATCCTCTTAATAGTTGTGTTATAGATATTCCCATTATTAGGATGTTCCAAGTTTAATATATAATGACCAACATGCAAAGCACCATCAGCATAGAAAATGCCATTACGATAAATAGAACAATTACCATTCCTAGTAATGGAAGTATAACCTTCCTTATCCAAATAAGAAAGAGAAACAATGTTACTACTCAAAGCAGGAACATAATAGCAATTGTTCAAAACTAACAAAAGCCCACTAGGCAGAACTAATTCATAAGTGCCTACGGCTAAAGTAGCAACTCTTGCTCTTTTTCCAACTCGTAGGTCCACCTCGCCCTTCTTCAGCTGTCTACTGTCCTTTAGACTCTGTACATTTGTATAAATGTGAGAACCACATACAGTATCTAATACCCATGTAAAGGAAGTAGAAAAATGAATGTCTATAACATAAATAACTGAAGCGATAGCCTTGCTATCCTTCTTGTTCTTTTTCAGATCATCCAGGTAGAGTTTGCAATTCCTCTTCCAATGACCGGGTTCATTGCAGAAGTAGCAGACTCCTTCCTTTGGAGGCTTTGCCTTCTTGGGTGCAGGCTTGGTTTTGGGTTTGTTTGACTCTTTGGTCTTACCACCTGAGCCATTACCCTTCCATTTGCCCTTCCCTTTCTTTTTTATACCCTTTCCTTTCTGAACCATCAAAACTGTACTGGGATTTTTCTTAATGCTTTACTCAGCAGTTTTGAGCATCCCATGCAGCTCAGAAATTGATTTCTCCATGTTGTTCATGTTATAGTTCATAACAAACTGGTCATAACTCTCTGGAAGTGAGTTGAGGATCAAATCCATAGCTAACTCCTGGCTCATGGGAAATCCAAGCCTCTCAAGGTGATCAATATAGCCTTTTATCTTTAACACATGAGTACTAACTGATGCACCTTCAGCCATCTTACAGGAATGTAAGGCCATTGTGGTCTCATACCTTTCTTGCCTTGCCTGTTGTTGGAACATTTCCTTGAGATGGACTATCATCTCATAAGCCTCCATAAGTTCCAGATCTCTTTGGAGCTCTGGAACCATAGTGGCAAGCATAAGGCAACCTACATCCACAGAGTCATCCTTATACTTTATGTAAGCATCTCTCTGAGCTCTTGGAGCATTGGCTGTAGGCTCCTCAGGAATAGGTTGATCTAGGACATAAGCCTTTCTTTCCTGCTTGAGAACAATTCTCAAGTTCCTGAACCAGTCAAGAAAGTTTGTCCCATTGAGTTTGTCCTTCTCAAGGACCGATCACAATGATAGTGTAGCAGTATTGCTAGTCGACATGATTCTACAATTAAAATATGCAAAGTTAGTTAGTAGTCTCCCACTAAGTTAACAACCCTCAAAATAATAATTAGTGGGCTAAGATCCATATTTGGCTTAAACTTAAGTCCGCTTTGGCAAGACGCTTAAATTCAAGTTATTTAGGTAGGTAACCTATTTACCAATTACATCGTATGTAACTCTTAGATATTTATGGGATTCGACCATCATATGATCCTGCATGTTTAATCCCATCTAATGCCTTGAGATGCAAAACCATTTTGTTAATCTCAATTAAGTCCAAACAATAATGAATATTATGAGCAGCACCATTACTCATGCTTGTCTCATCAAGATAACTCAAGTGCATCCACTTGGGTGGTTTCCACAATTAAGCGATCTAGGTTTTGACAAGTATTCATTAATTGACGGCATTATGACTTAAGATTTGATTCAGAGGGCTTAATTTATTAGCTTTGGTTATATGGAAGCAATCATGGTCGTATCTCATACAGATAAATACATATAAATGCAAAAGTATTCATGCAATGATATAATCAAAAGCATAATTTAAACGTGACACAACATGGCTTACCTAACCTAAAATCCTCCCAAGCCAATAAGAGGACTTCTCTAAATAAGAAAAGAAATACATTGAGAGAAACCTCGTTTAAACATTCAAGGGGAGTGAGATGAGAAGAGAATGTACATCGAGAGTATTTAGAGAAAGGCACGGCACGCAAGCCGTATTTAAATATTACAACCCTTTATAAAATTCTAAAGCCATGTTGTTCACCATACCCAAACAAGTATGAATAATAAACCACAACAAGAATTCATACAATATGAAAAGCAATAAATGTCGTGATCAGATTATATTACGCTACACAGAGGTGGTCACGGCGGTCCCACTATGATAAAAGAGCAAATGCAATAGACTTATGATGATCAATCCGAACATGGTTTAATATTATTTATTCATTATGTTTTCACTTATTATTATTAAACTTCTTTTAACATCTATTTCAAGTGTGAAATAGGAAATTGAATCTTTGAATTTGAGATGCATGTAGTAAGTCAACAATGGTGGACATGATCATTATGTCCAAAATCTAAAGCATTCATGCTACAAACCTACTACCATATCTTGTCTAAAGATTTTCAAACATATGCATGTCACTCCACAACATAATGCTCCACTCCATAATAGCTATTACTCAACAAACCAAAACCAACGTGCTATAAATATAGAGCTTCAGAGACCATTTAACATAGAGAACAAAAAACGTGAAATTCATACAAGTAAACACTCAAGTCTCAGTTTTTCATATTTACTCTGTATTCATATTGTACATCAGTATTTATCATTTGTACTCTTTGAGGAGAGTTAAAAACACATTTCATTGATATTTATTGATCTCAAGGTAAAGGGACCTTGAGAGGGTAGATCTCTTACAGGAGAAGCAGTAGAGAATACTAGGAAGGTTATTCTGCATATAAGACTTGCTGTAAGGGGGAGAGAAATTAGTATATTTCATCTCATAGCCCTTTAGCCGTCAATTGTTTTTTGTGGCATTCTGAGAGCCGATTGAATCTTAAAAGAATAGTTGAAATCTCAGTAGGTCTTGATTTTTGAGGATTGGACATAGGCCTGAGTTGTAGGCTGAACCATTATAACTCTATATGTCCAAATTCTCTCAACTCAACTCTATCTCTATCTATATTCGAATTACTGCAACGAGCAAAAATTTTATAACATCACCCAATTCACCCCCTCTTAGATGAAGCTTACCTCTTTCATTTGGTATTAAAGTAGGTATTCTCTGAAGAGCTTAACAACTTGAGAAGGATCTAGTAGATGGCAACAATGGGTGAGAACATTCTTCTTGATAGAGCTTCCATCACTAGACCTCTTGGTTTGAACCTGGCGAAAGCATCTCAAAATTTGAACTCAGATATACTCATCTTGTAAATCAGCTATCAACACTTAGGAAACCCTTTGATCAAAATTCTCAAGTCAGGAAGATACTTAACATTCTTATAAAAGAATGGGGAGCAAAGGTAACAGCTAATGAAGAAGCCAAAAGAGAGTCAATGAGATATATAGCTAAACTCTTTGGCAGTCTTTTTGAATCTGAAGGAAAGATGAAGTTCAAGAAGGAACTGGAAGAATTCGATGACAAAAAGAAAAAGGGTATTTCTCTTAAAGTCATCAAGGAAGTTAATTCATCAAATAATGAAGATGAACCTAATGATGGAGATATGGGAATGATTATAAGAAAATTCAAGAAACTCTACAAAAGAGGTCAAAAGAATTTCAAGAATTATCAAGCAGAACCAAGCAAGAAAGAAAATAAAGAGGAACATATCGTATACTATGAATGTGGGAAAGATGGACACATCAAATCTGAATACTTCAAAGACAAAGATAAGAAGAAGTAGAAAAAGAAAGCATGCATATCATCCATATGGTGTGATAGTTCGTCTGATAAAGAAGGAGATGACGATGAAGTTGCAAACATATGCTTGGTAGCTAAAGAAGAAGAAGAATATGATTCTAAGGTTAGTTATTTTGAACCTATTTTTAATGAATTATTATCTGAATATAATGCATTATATACTGAATTCATCAAAATAGCTAAAGAAATGATTAGTTATAAGAAAAGAGTAAAAGAGTTAGAAAATATTGTTACATCCTGTGCATTTTGCGAAGAAAAAGATAAGAAAATATCTAGTTTAATGAATACATTGGAAAAATTTATAAGGGTAGTGAAATTCTCAAAGTTATCTTGAAATCACAAAGAGTCATGCATGTCAAATCTGGAATTGGATATAATTATGTTCAAGATAAAAATAGAAAGAATAAAGGCAGCAAGACTTATCTGAAATATTTTATCAAATCCATTCGCATCATGTAGTTACTGCAATAAAAAAGGACATTATACTTCATCTTGTCATTTTAGAAAAGGAAAAACTATTGGTACATATAGATGGGTTCCGAAAGGAACACATATATTGCATACTAACCATGAAGGACCCAAGAAAGAGTAGGTACCTAAAACATAATGATATTACTCTAGGTATGTCTCAAAGCATCGAGAGCAAACAAGTGGTACATTGACAGTGGATGCTCAAGGCACATGACTGGTGATAGAGATAAGTTCACCATGTTAGAAGCTAAAGAAGAAGGAAGAGTAACTTTTGGAGGAAATCAATCTAGACGTATTGCTGGAATTGGTAAAGTTGGAAAATCCAGTGGTGTTCAAATCAACGACGTATACTATGTTGAAGGATTATGTCACAACCTCCTAATTGTGAGTCAAAGCGCTAACAGAGATAACTAGGTAATCTTTGACTCAGAAGAATGTTTGATAGTAAACAAGAAGGATCTACAGCTTAACAAAGAATCCATCAAAGTAAATATCCGAGCTCAAAGGAACGGTAAATTACTATACTATTGATTTAAATTCAAATAATCTAGAAAACTATTTTCTTAGCAAATCAGAAGAGAGTTGGTTATGGCATAAGTGATTGGATCATGCCAGTATGAACCAACTTGACAAACTGATTAAAAAAGATTTAGTTATTGGTCTTCCTAAACTTAAATTCAAAGATGACATGATTTGTAGTGCGTGTCAAAAAGGTAAATAGACTAAATCCTCTTTCAAAATAAAGAATGAAATTTTGACATCTAAACCTTTATAATTACTTCATATGGATTTAATTAGTCCTTTAAGGGTAAAACGTTTTGGAGGAAATTTGTATACTCTTGTAATTGTTGATGATTATTTAAGGTTTGCATGGATTATATTTATTACTTCAAAAGATGAAACTTTTGTTGAATTCATTTCATTTGCTAAAAAGGTCCAAAATGAGAAAGGTATTTCTATTGTATATATAAGAACCAATCATGGAGGAGAATTTGATAATCAATTGTTTGAAGACTTCTGCAACAATCAAGGAATAAATCATAACTTCTATACACCTAGAACGCCTCAGCAGAATGGAGTAGTTGAAAGGAAAAACAAAGTTCTAACAGAAATGGCATAGGCAATGCTTAATGAAAAAGAAATATCGCAAGTGTTCTGGATAGATGTTATGAGTACTGCATGTTATATTTCAAATTGAGCATATATCTGCAAAATACTTGGAAAGACACCATATGAGCTCTATAAAGGAAGAAAAACAAATATTACTCATCTACATGCCTTTAGATGCAAGTGCGTTCACAACAATGGTAAAGAAAACTTAGGTAAATTTGATCAAAGTCTGATGAAGGTTTAATTTGTTTTTAGGCTATTCTAATAGAAGTAAAGCATATAAAGCTTTTAATAAAAGAACACTTACTGTAAAGGAAATCATTCATGTTGTATTTGATGAACTTGATTCTTAGATAAAGCCTTTTGATGAAGAAGAAATGGATTTGATAAAGAAAAGTAAAAACTTGAGTATTTCAAATCAAAATGATTTTGAAAATAAAGAAATTGTCGATGTTCAACCAAAAGCATGGAGGCACAAGAAAGATCATCCATTTGATCGAGTAATAGGAGATGTCCAAGAAGGTGCCAAAACTAGAAATAGAATCTGAAATAAGGTAACATTTTCTGCATTTATTTTTGAGATTAAACCTTCTAGTATTGAAGAAGCACTTTCTGACAATGATTGGGTAATTGCTATACAGGAAGAATTGAATCAATTATAAAGAAATCAAGTTTGGGATTTGGTACCTCGACAGAAAGAACACTCGGTTACAGGAGCCAAATGAGTTTTCAAAAATAAACTTGATGAATCAGCAATCATTGTAAGAAATAAGGCAAGGTTAGTTGCCAAAGGCTATAATGAAGAAGAAGGTATTGATTATAAGGAAATATATGGTTTAGTGGCAAGATTGAAAGCCATATGAGTACTCTTAGCCTTTGCAAGCATTAGAGGTTTTAAACTTTTTCAAATGGATATCAAAAGTTCATTTTTGAATGGTTATATCATGAAGGAAGTGTATGTAGAACAACCTCCTGGTTTTGAAGATGGCACAAAACCTGATCTTGTCTTTAGACTTAAGAAAGCTTTATATGGTTTGAAACAAGCACCCAGAGCTTGGTATGAAAGATTAAGCAAATTTCTTCTCGATGAAAACTTTGTCAGAGGAAAAGCAGATACAACACTCTTCATCAAACACAACAAAAATGATCTTTTAATAGTTCAAATATATATTGATGATATCATATTTGGTACTGCTAACGAATCTCTTTGTCAATAATTTTCTAAGCTTATGTAAGGAGAATTTGAAATGTCCATGATGGGAGAGTTAAACTTCTTTCTTGGACTTTAAATCAAGCAATGGGAGAAAGGGATATTTATATCTTAAACCAAATATTTAAGAGAGTTATTGAAGAAATATAGGATGGACAATACTAATGGCGCATATACTCCAATGAGCTCTACCACACTGCTAGATGCCGAGTGAAAGGCCCTGATTTCAACATACTAAATATAGAGGAATGATTGGTTCATTACTTTATCTAACAGCAAGCAATCTAGATATCTAATTCAATGTTGAAATGTGTGCAAGATATCAATATGTTCTTAAGGTATCACATGCAGAAACTGTGAAAAGGATTTTTAAGTACCTAGGAGACACTGCAGAACTTGGTCTATGGTATCCAAAAGGTGGAAATGAGTATTTAATGGCATATTTAGATTGAGATCAAGGAGGATACAAAACTGACAGAAAAAGTACTAGTGGATAATGTCAATTCCTTGAAGGTTCTTTGGTATCTTGGTTCAGCAAGAAGCAGAACAAAGTATCATTATCTTCAACTGAAGCAGAACACATAGCTACAATAAGTTGTTGTTCACAAGTACTTTGGTTGGAGCAACAACTTCAGGACTTAGAGATATACTTGAGGGAGATAGTTATATACTGTGACAACACAAGTACCATTAGTTTGGCCAAGAATCCCATACAACATTCAAGAACCAAGCACATAGACATCTGACACCACTTCATTCAAGATCATGTTCAGAAAAAGGATGTCAAAGTAGACTTCATTCCGACACATCTTCAACTCGCATATATATAAACAAAGCCAATAGCCAAAGATCAATTTTTATACATACAGAGAGAATTGGGAATGGTTAATCCCAATGAATTGTAAGATTTTATTGTTAATAATTATATTTAATGTGTTTTGATGTTAATCTTACTGACTTAAGCATAAGACAATGTTAAAAGCTATTTTGCAGGATTGCACCTCAAGTGCACCATGCATGACTCGAGTACAAATATCTATCACTCGAGCACAATAAGCTCTCACTCAAGTACATATATCATTCAATATACTCTACTTCTTGCTATGTAAAATAGGGATTAACAGAGTGTGTAAGAACTCTTAGGACTCACTCGAGCACACCAAAAGTATTAGACCTCACTCGAGTGAGGGAAGAAGTTCATTGAGTGGTATAAGAACCAAACAGGAAGTGCAGCAAGAACACTCGATCAGCAGAGAGAGATATATGCAAATACTAATCCCAAAGCATAGATACTCAAGTAATCTTGGAGGACTTGAATACAAAGGTGAAAAATATAACAAGATACACTTAAACTAGGTACACATTTACATGTTTTATGAGATTTCTTTTGTTTTGCACTCGAGCATAAAATTGTCTCACTCGAGTGTTGTATGAATAACACTTGAGCACTAGGAATGTTCATTCGAGTGACAGGTCTTATTTCAGTCACGCGATAGCTTATATCATCGCACTTCCTCATCTCACCTGCCCTTGTCTCCTCACTCGAGAGTCACAACTCTTCACCTTCGACTGTTATCCTTCGATCCAACACCTCCAGTCTCTTCAATTAACTGTTACAACTCTTGAATACACTCCCAAAATGCCTAATCACTTCCTATAAATTTCTCACTCTTGCCCTAACCTAGGTACCTCATCTGAATATATCTCTAAGTCCTCATAGTCTTCTTACCTCTCATTTACTCTTAGAATCACTCAAAATGGTGAGAACAAAGATCCCTCAAGTCTCCCAGAAGAGTCCTACTCTTTCACCATCTCACTTTGTCACAAGTGAATTAGAAACACCTATGGCAACTCTGAGTCCTACTCCTACACCAACTCTTAGTCTTTCACCTCCTCCGAAGTCAAAAACTACTAAGAATAAGTCAACTCCAACCAAGAAGACTCATCCCAAGCCTGAGGTGGCTAAGGAAATTCAACCTCCACCAAAGAAAACAAAAGGAGTAGTATTCACAGAGCTAATTATGACACGGTCAAAGTCACAATTGAAAGTAAAAGGAAGAGGAAATAAGAAGGCCACAGAGGAACCACAAGAGTCCTTCTTCTATGATGATTCCTTCACTATGAAACACTGAGAAGCAATGGAGAAATCCAAGCTCGATGTCTTGGTTAGTAAGATTACCTCCCAAGCCTGTGTCTTTGCTTCTCATCATGTTGGTCAATCCAATCACATGATTTCACAATCAGGAGTGCCCTCTACCTCTTAGGCTCCAGAGGAAGAAGAACAAGACTTGACTCCTCCAGAAGGCTTCAACACTTAGAAATTAGAGCCACTAACCAGAAGGTATATAATTCTAAGTTTGCTTATAGAAGTTTCTGTCCTATAGTCTATGTGGATTTGGATTATCTGAAGAAAAGTTGTAGCCTAGATTTTTTACCTTTCCTTGGATACTATGATCCCTGGTTAAATGTGTATCTTCAATATTCCCCTACTATTGTGAGAATGTTTTATTGCAATATGAACGTACACAAAATTGTTTCTAGGAGTAGTGAGATGATAGAGGAAGGAGTCTCCACTATGGTTAGAAGCCAACTTGTTATGATTTCCCCCTCTATTTTAAATTCCATATTTGGCTATGTTGCACCACCATTCAATCCACCCACATTGGAAGCCAATGAAGTTTTTCAAAAGTTGAGACCTGAAGACCCTGTAGGACCTCTCAATCTTAAGCATGTTGCTATGCTTGACTCCAATCATGCCATTTATTATATATACACCCGTAGCATCATAAGAAAATCCAAAAACTATACCCACTTCACCTAGAGAGTTTACACTTGTTGGCCTCCTTCCTAGCTGGTCAATAGAGAAAGTGGTGGAGCTTATTTTTTATGAGATGAGAAGGTTTCAATTTTCTTCATCAAGATCCACCATAATTCTATCCCTACAGCTTGTATCCCTCATCCTACAGCATAACATGGTTTAGTACTTAGAGGGAACTGAGAGAGTAAAAATCCCAAGGTTTAGGAGAACTCAGTTAACACATATGGGGATCACTCATCCAATTAGCAAGACTAAGGCAACATTATAGAGAGAAGCCACACCTTTAAAAGGTAATGAGGCTCAATCTTTAGCCCAAGGTGCATCTCCACCTCCATCATTCCTGAATGCCTCTCTTTCGAGTTACATAGCTGAAGTAATCAATTAAACGGTGGTAGGCCTGAAAAAGGAACTGTTAAGTGAGTATGAGAAATTTTTAGACAAGATGAAAGCACAAGTCGTAAAGTTGGTGGACAAGGCAAATACCAATTTTGACTTGATGTTCAAGGCACAAGAAGAACAATTGTGAAGAATCACTAAAATGGAGATCTTCTTGCATGCTCATCTTTCGACCACTCAGACTGAGGTGTCTTTAGAGTCTACTCCTACTACGAATTCACTATTCCAGCCACAGACATATGTACTCTTCACTTACACCGATTCCCAGCCTACCTCTCCGATTGATGTGACTTTTGACTAGCCATCATCATCATAACCTGTAGCCTCCCCTCATCAGCCATTATCTCCACCTTTTGTGCCTAAGCCGATTGGTCCATCCACCACAATGGTATTATATACCCCAGCAGAGCCATATGATCTTACCTTTTCTCAGCCCCCTTTTGATGCTGACAAAGCAAGGGAGAAGGACATGTGATGGTTTTTGAGCTATTCTGGATTGATATGGGAGTTTTTTGGCTTAAGGGGGAGTATTGGGTAGTTTTCATGTATTGGGGGTAGATTTGATGTTATTTGATGTTTTACTATTTTTTTATATGATATGGGTGATTTGGGTTTTATGGGTAGAAGTTGATTGTTATTTAAGGTTTGCATATATACTTCACAAGTTCATTAATCTATACATGGTTATTTTTATGTTTTCTAAGTTTTCTGCTCAAATCTTATGGTACTATGACTTATATTGGCTTTAAGTGTCCACTGGAAGTATTGCAGGAAGCTTATGAGGTTCAATACAAAAATTTGAAATATGAGTCAAAACTTTAGTGAATATGCATTTAGAAATCTTGAAAGTATTTTCAATAAATTTCAATTCAATCAAGTCTTTAAATCCATCATAACGGTTTTGTGATCATCAAAAAGGAGGAGAATGTTAGATTCTTAGTTTTGATGATAACAAAAGATGATTATGTGTTGTGGTAAGAAACTCAAGTTTTGCAAGTTTAAACAATCATTAAATATGTTACCAAATGCATCTTACAAAGTTCAGAGGTTATACTGTGATTTTAACTGATGTACTCAATTGATGGAAGCTTGCACTCGAGTGAGAAGCAGTTTTGCACTCGAGCACAGCGAGTGTTGGACTGAAAGTGTTTAACAAAATCTTTCTTCCAGCTAAAAATAATAAGACAACTCGAGTCATGGACTCAACATTCAAGTGATGACCTGATTTGCACTCTAACATGATGTCACACTCGTGTAAGTGTTTGCACCCAAGTAGTAGCTCAGCACCCGTGAGTGAGAAAACTCACTTACTTTAGAGATGATGCAAGTGCTGAAGCAAAAGGGTATCTAATACAAGAATATACTGATAAACTCGAGTGAGGGCCCATATCACCTATAAGTGCAAAATCACACTCTTTACATTTTGATGCAAGTGATGTGTAGAAGTGAAGTCTGGAGCATGAAGAACACTTGTACACTCAAGGTGAGAATTTATCTCCCGAGTGATAATCTCCACACCTATGAGTGAAGAATCACACTCATAAAGAAATAATGCAAGTGTTATTCAAAGGCGTAAGTTTAGTGTACAAAATAAATATGCACCCGGGTGGAACTTTCAGAACTTGAGTGATGTGTGAGAATACTCATAAGTGTGAAAATACACTCTCTCAAATTATAAGGAAGTACTACATGAAAGCACAAGAAAATCAAAAAATTCAAGTTGCACCCAACTGAGATATGAGTACTCGAGCAAAGGATGAATTTGTACAAGTGCTAGCTAGAAAATATACAGTGCACTCAAGTGAGACTTCTTGGCACTCGAGTGAGGCTCTAACAAAAGACCAAATGCAACAGACTTACGACAATCAATCCGAACATGGTTCAATATTATTTATTCATTATGTTTTCACTTATTATTATTATTATTAAACTTCATTTAACATCTATTTCAAGTGTGAAACAGGAAATTGAATCTTTGAATTTGAGATGCACATAGTAAGTCAACAATGGCGGACATGATCATTACATCTAAAATCTAAAGCACGCATGTTACAAACCTACTAGCATATCTTGTCTGAAGATTTTCAATCGTATGCATGCCGTTCCACAACATAACGCTCCACTCTACAACAGCTATTACTCAATGAACAAAAACCAATATGCTATAAATATAGAGCTTCAGAGACCATTCAACATAGAGAACATAATGTGAAATTCATACAAGCAAACACACGAGTCTCAGTTTTTCATATTTACTCTGTATTCATATTGTACATCAGTGTTTATCATTTCTAATCTTTGAGGAGTGTCAAAAACATATTTCATTCATATTTCTTGATCTCAAGGTAAAGGGACCTTGAGAGGGTAGATCTCTTACAGGAGAAGCAGCAGAGAATATTAGAAAGGTTATTCTGCACATAAGACTTGTTGTAAGGGGGAGAGAAATTAGTATATTTCTGCTTATAGCCCTTGAGGCAACAATTGTTTTTAGTGTCATTCTGAGAGCCAATTGAATCTTGGAAGAATAGTTGAACTCTTAGTAGGTCTTGATCTTTGAGGCTGGAGTTGTAGGCCAAACCAGTATAACTTTGTGTCCAAATTCTTTTAACTCAACTCTATCTCTATCTATATTCGAATCACTGCAATGAGCAAAAGTTTTATAACATCATCCAATTCACCACCCTCTTAGGTGAAGCTTGACTCTTTTAAAGAGAAGGACCCTTGATTTCTTTGATGTTCATCGTTGCCTCCTACGTCAGTAAATCAAAGGGTCCGATGTTGCCTCTCACGCTCTTGATTTTTGGAATTATACGCATCAATTTTGTGGTTATATGTTAGAATATTGTCTATGTTATGCGAAGAAACTATTCTTAATTGTTAACTATGATCAATGCCTTCGAAATCATCAGATTTAAGCATTAGATTGCTAGAAAAAGCTACCATGAATTGTGGGTTGTTGCATCTCCATCAGGTCAGCATTCAAGTTGTAAAGGTGAATCGAGTCAGGTTGTAGTGTTTGACTATGCTGGGGAAGACGATCCAAATGACGTCATTTTGGGTTGCACCAAAATGACGCAATTTTAGCTCATGGTAGGAAGCTTTCCCTATGGACATTAAATGCACTGTTTCATTAATTAGCAGTGAGTTGGGCTCACATGTGGGGCCATCTTATTTGTGTTTGCAAGCTGGGCCAACTGGCTTGGGCTTTCTGGTTATTTTTATAATTTCTGCTACAATTTCCCTTAAAATTGGGCCTATTTTTTTTTTGGGTTTTTGTTTAGCTTTTATAAAAAAGTAAAGGGGGTTTTGAATAGTGCCATTATTTTTGGACAATGTTTTCTGGGCCACATATTTTATGGGCTTTTGGTTTATTTGTCTACCCTTAATCAATTTAAAATGCCTAGGCCATTACTATTTTTTTTTGCCTCCAATTGTTTTAAAACATCTGGGCTGAATAAAGCTTTTGGACTTTTGCAAATTATCTAATAAACTTTGTTGAAGTTCAGGGCTACATTTTACTACGACAACTTCTTGGACTTTTTGTTTTATTTGGTTTTACTTGGGCTAAGACTGTATGACCCCGCCTTATATACCACTTATTATTGATCTTAATTAGAGTAGCAATGCGCTGCTCGGTGGGTAACACAGGAATAGCATAAAATATTGATAATACATGCATGATTACAGACATTCCCCATAGGGTTTCGTACATGATAGTTACCATTAATGTAGCTGCGCAGGGCTAGTTGGGTGTCTAAACTCGTCCCAGTGAAATGGAGACATACTCATATCTTTGTTCCACCATTGCAATCCTCTCATGTAGTTCTCTTCTCTGATCTCTACTTGCCTTCTATATTTACTTGTCTAAATTATTGGTAGAGGAAGGTGATATTCGAGAGAATCTTAGTAGGAAATAGTACCAATATGCATGTAGGTTAACTGCTTAATGCATGACATGCTTATATTACATGAACTCATGCTAACACAATGACATATTTGTGTGCTCAATGTTTCAAACAACATACTTATGGCCATAGCATAAATAGAAACAGAGCTTCAATCATTCATATATGTTTCACATACTCAAGCAAAGCAATAACATGCATCAATACACAAGCACAAAAATCAAATACATGTAGGAGAGGTAAGTTCCCTACATTGTGTCTCTTTTGCTAAACAGAAATAGTTCCTTGATCTAAGTGCAAACAGCTCGAGCTCCAAATTCAATCATAGAATTCCAAATGTACAATTTAGATACTTCTATAGTATTTCTAGTAGTTATATAAGTCTACATTGAAAAATTACCAAAATACCCCTGGGATTGGACCCAGCTTGGCCTCGCTGTACCTGGTCCGACTATACATTTTTTAAATTCTGACCTGGGCTATTCTGATATATTTTCTCCCAAAGAATCTATTTCCAGACTCAGAATGATCAAATTCATTGCCAAAAGACCAAAATGCCTTTAACAGCCCTTATTTCGAGGTTTCAGGGGCTTTTTCGTAACTATGCCTTTTCAGGCTTTTCTGGAAAAAGGATCAACTGTAAACCCACCTAATTTTCCCTCATGAACTCAATGGATTCATCAAATCACCAAAAATCCAACTCTAACCTCTCCATCTAGCTTTGGCCAAAATCCCAGTATTCTTAGGGGAAAATTGGGGTTTTCCAATTCTGACTCCACAGACTTGCTCTTTTTTACTTCTAACCACTTTAATTACGTTATAACCATTATTCAGACGCAATTTTGGCTGCATAACGCCTAGGACACCACATTTCCTAAATTCAAATTCAGAGCAAATCAATCAAAATTTCATCGATTAAACTACTCACAGCAGCCAGAACAATTAATATTCAAAGGTTCGAAAGTTACCTTTTACTTCCTTTGGCTCTTCTCTTATGTGGTTGAAACCCTAGCATATAAAACAACCAAAATTTGTGCTTCAAATACCTTCAATAACATAGAAGAGAAGCTTAGAAGAAGGATTATACACGTTAGGTAGGAATTCACTAAATAAATCGACATACCTTGTGAAATTTTCCTCCTTCTCTCTCTAAAATTCACTCAACTCTTTCTTTCTCTTTTTCTTGTTAAAACCATTGGAAATGAGTATCGAAGAAGGAAGGAAAAATGGTTTATAATATGCTTACTTATGTCATCCAATATGCTTGCTTATGTCATAAATCCTAATTTCCCAACAATACCAAAGCTTTAGTTTTATGTACATATAAATGGGTTATAAAGCCAAATTAAAATCCAATTAATCTTTCCTTCTTGGTCCATCCATAATCATGTCTAAGGGTCCTTCAATCAGCCTAAATGGCTTTTCCAATTTATCTCATAATTTCAAAGTTGGTTTTCCTTCATTTTCGGATTTATTGGAAATTATGGCAGATTTTCTGCCTAAATTTTGAAAAATCATAACTAAATTTGTAGACATCATATTGGAGTTATTCTAAAGGCTATGGAACCGTTATTGAGTATAATTTCAAGAAAAATATAGCACTTAGCCAATTGGAAGCTGACAATTCCCAGAATTTAAATCTTTAGACGTTGTTCCAAAAAAATTTCAGCTTTTCTTGGTTAATTTAAAAAATACATAAATTTTTGTATACAATTCCAAAAATTACCCATTATCTATCAAATTAAAGCTTAGGATGTTTACTTTCATCTTGTGAAATTTCATAATTTTTGCTCATTATAAGTGATCCAAAACCACATGCAAACTCACTGCCTCACAGGAAATCTCACTAGAAACACTATTCACATTTTCTAAATTTCACCATTTTATTGAATATTTCAAATAATTACAATACATATTGGGGAATAAAATTTGAGGTATTACAGAGACTGTTATTTTAGGGCTTGAAAAATTGTGTATTTTCTATCCCCCAATTGTTTTGTTGCTATTTAGGCCTATTTTGTTCAAAGTTTTTTTTAAAGGGGAAAAATCTTCCAGTCATGTTTTTGACTCATCTTTGGGCTAATTGTGTGTTTACTTTAATTCTGGACAAGCAGTTTTGGGCAATGTATTGGGTTATTGATCTTGAGGCTTTAAAGTTTGATTTTCAAATATTATTTTGGATCAATGAAGTTTTCTTAACTCTATTTTGTGCTTATTTCTTTGGAATGTTCCCTTCTTTTCAAGAAATTAAATATATGATCAAGTGTTTGGGTTTAGCTTCCATTTCATCCCATAAATGGTTTACTTGATGAAAATATTTGAATCATTGTTTTTATGTGCCATTTCAATTGTTTAAATATGGGAAAATCAATTTTTGCTATTTTTGCATTATGGTAATTGTGCAAAATATTTTTGATATATCTTTTAATTACCTTAGTATTTATGTAATTCATTGTGGATAGTTTTTCAACTGTTTGAATTTCGCAAAATTATATTTGAGTTAAAATTTGTCGAAATTTATTTCTTAAATAACTTTTCGATACATAAAACAGTGGGAAGGTTATTAATTTAATTTTTGTTGATCAAGTTAAGTAGTTAATCCCTCCATTAAGATATGCATATCTTATATTTAATATGAATGTACAAAATAGTGGAAGAATTTTTTTTATGATGATTATTTAATCACATTTTGTTGATTAAATTAGTCAATTAAATGTTAGTTAAAGATTTGTGCATATTTGGAATTTAAGTGCACATAGTTGATATTTGTGATTAGCATGCATCTTTGGGAGTAGCCACACATCATGTTGCATATGTGTAAATAATCCCTTATGAATTTTTTAAAACAACAACTCCAATAAGAGATTAATTAAGTTAATCAAAGTGGGAGAATTTCAACTGTTTAGTCACTCTTATTGATTAAATTAATTATTTAAATTCTTTTGAGGTTATTAGTGCATATTTATGTTTTAAATGAACATGATATTCGAGGTTAACATGCTTGTTTCCTGGGGAGTAGCCACAACATGCTCAATTTTGTTGCTTGCACGTTTTTAATCACATATGGCTTTATAAGATATCAATTGTAATTAAATATATGATTATAATTAGTCTTCGATCACAAGTAGATAATTATAATTAGATATTTAATGAGGTGGAATAGAATGTCATTATATTTTCTAAGTAACCTACATGTATTAGAAAATATAACTGCGTTCTAGATTCATCAATTCAAGATAAATTCATATTATGCTAATGTCTTTACCCACAAGTAAAACTTAGTGATACGAACTTATAATTGTATGATTTATATTGGTAAACAAACACTTATTTGTGATGGCTTTTTCTTTGCCTCTTATATTTATTTTGTAAGCATGATTATTTTTTTATTTGACTTTGTAGCATATGATTGTTATATATTTAATTGTTTAGTTTAATATAATTTATTAGAGACAATTGTTGAGCCTATAAGGAGATAAATATTACTCCTTCCATTACAATAAAATTAACATCAGGAAAGTTCTAGTACTTAACAATACTAGCATTAAAGGTGAGATAACATTATGAGATGTAATTGTCTCATTAAATTTATCTCAATTAAGAGTTGGTCATCATAGGTACATATGGATAGAGCAAAGTCAAGGGTTGCTTATATGCTAAAGGACGAATTCAGAAATTCTCATAATTGTTATTACATTGTTTTGTTGATTATAAAGTGATTCATAATAGGGTAAGATGCCTCCATTAATTTTGATGGAATAGATCCATAGTTTATTATCTCATGAGTAATTACTCCTTTTCATAAGTACATGCATGGATATTTGGTATTCATCGAAAATGTGTGTATATAAGTTTTGCACATACTTTGAAAAAGAATGAGACTCTATATTGAGGCTATCAAGCCACCAGATCCAAAGCCATAAAGTAATAGGCATATAGAGAATAATGTGCTTATAGTTAAAAGGCTTGATTAAAGGCAGTAATGGATATACATTTGCCATTAATTGCATTCTAATTAGTGAAATAGTTCACCTCTCCTTATAGTTGACTTTTCACAATACCCAAATGCTATTTGCTTTATAATTAAGTAGTGTCATTTAACGCATTTGGAGTATATAAAGCAAAATTAGGTGATTAATATGATAAACGGATTAATATAGTAAAATTAGTTAAAGAGATGGGTTACATGATAACTACATCATTAGTGGACGGAATTTAGTCTATATGTAAAGTTTCTTCATACTTGAACTCACCTGATATAGGTGGAATTGTTGTGAGAAGAAACATAACGTTAATAGACATTTTGCATGATACAGTTTTACTCTTAAAGGACATACTAAAGACAAGTATGCATATTTTAAATGAGGTTCCAATAAAATTTATGTTTAAATCCTTTTGAAATATCAGAGGTTGGAAGCTCGGTTTAAAATATACTCTTTCATATAATTTTTATCGCCTGCACTTACCTCATTCCTTTCTTTTCCTCCTTTTCTTTGATTTTTTGTGCCATGTAGTATATTATTTTTTGAATTTAAATTTCTTTTTTTTTTCTATATTCCTCCATACCTGACTTTCTTAAGATTCATCTTTAACTGTGGAAAGGAGAACTTGGAACTTTCCCAAAATAATTAGAGCGTTATGTTGGAAGAGAATTTTTGTTAGGCTTAGAGTCAAGTGGAGCAACATGAAATACCTATCTAGTAGTTTGGCGTTTTGCAATTTTCTAAGGAGGGATATATTTTGCAGTGGTTTACATACTTAGAATTAACGAAAAGAAAAGGATTTAGTTGATAGTAGCACATATTGTGATTGAGTACTTGATTATATTCTCATATATTTGTCGTTCCATTTATTCCTTGGGTCCTTTTTTAGCCCTTCGAAGTAGAGACACGTGCCTCAAGATCCTTGATGACATTGAAGTCATAAGAAAAAGTTCAAAACCAAGATGACCTTCTAATAGTTCAATCATAAGGATCTTCAACTAATATTTCAAAGAGAAAGAAGAGAGACGGCACTCAGTTGGCTGATAGACAATACTTTGATTGGCTAATAATGGGGAATGAGATTGTTTGATATGCCCACCCCAACCTTTAAGGCTAATAAACCAATAATCAAGAACATAAAAATAGAAAAATGAGATCCCATGTGTTGTTTTGAGTTTTTAAATGAGCCATTTTAGAAGTGTAATGCCCTAAAATATGATTAAGGACTAATGACTCCAAACGTTAATGTAATTAATGTTAAACAAACATTTTCGAAGAATGCGATGTGAATTATGATTCAAATGGGCGGTAGTTAGTACCCAGACCTGTATTTAAGCTCAATTGTGGTATTAAAACCTAAATTGAATTAAAGGTGAGGGGAGGGTGCATGGCATGAAGAAATGGAAGTAAATAATATGTTTATTTATAATCCAAAAGGAGTTGCCATAGTCAGGGACAAAATGGGAAGAAAGAGATTTATTGGCCAACTAGTTAGCCATCGAAGACGGATTCCACTAAAAAATTAAGGATTAAGAGGTGTGACTAATTGCCAAGTAAACAAGAGAGAATAATCACATGGCTACAAGCTCATGGAAGAAGTTACAAGATGTTGACACATGGCATCATCTAACACCCTTAATCAAAGTCAAATATTTCAACTCAATTATCTTCCGTCTCTCCTCTCCTCTTAAGTCGGCCAAGTAAGAGCCTAGGAAAAGAAAAAAGTTGATCTTCATCCTCTCATACTCTCTCGCTTTAGCTCTTATTTTCAGCCAAAGCAAGAGGAGGAAAGAGAAAGTGAAATCTAGTAATCTCTTGCATTTTTAACCTAGAAGATGACCTTGAATGCCAAAAACCTCATCCTTAATCTTGATCATCTTGATAAGGACTTCATTTATATGGTTTTAGATTTTCAAGAAGAGGGTTTTTGTGAGTTCAAGAAAGTTAGTAGTTGAGGAATCAAATGACAAGCAAGAGATAGTGAAAAAGGTAAGCAAAAGCTACCTTTTGATATATATGTTGTGACCATTGGTTGAGACTCTTGAATTCTGGATTTTTTCTTGATTTTCATGTACATTAGGGTTGTATATGTTGCATGGTGTTTTATGATGGAAATGGTGTCTTGTTGTGTTCTTTGGATAATGAAATTGATTTGGTGTCTTGAATGTGAGGTTTGGTGATAATGAGTTTTTTGTTGAAATTGAGGTCAAAACAGACCATGTGAAAGTAATGTGAATTTGGGTGTTTTGATGTTTCCATTGGATTCTTGATGGAAAACTGTGTGGAAGTAGTGTTGGTTGTGAATTTTGAACCTTTAGAGACATTTGTGCAAAACTTGGAAATTCAAGAAATTTTGTCAAGTTAAAATTTTGTGCCGGGGACCAACTTTGCATAGTGCTTTGAGATAGCAAATAGTGTCAAAATGTTTTGAAATTTTTCATTTTTGTTGTTAATATTGCATACTTTCCAATAATATAAAGTTTTTGTCATTTTGAATTTTGTACAAAAAATTATAGTCATTTGAAAATAGCCAGGAAACAGGCCAGTTGTTGGCCGCGACCCAAAACCTTTTGACTAGTTCTTGGTCGCAGCTCAAATGTTATTGACCTGTTCTTGGCCACGGTCAGTGGATCTTGGTTGTGGCCAGTAGTTCTTGGCCACAACCTAAATCTTTCTGACCATCTCTTAGCCACAGCCAGAGAGTGGCTTGGCAGTGGCCAACCCTTCAAAATCTGCATTTTAAACTTTTGAAAGATGGTTTTTGGTCTAGTATTTTCCAACCCTTTAGGCATCTATTTGAGCTTCTACTAAACACCTAAAGTTCTCAAATGATAACCAACCATAAGTATTTTGAAGCTAAGTATTGGAATAGAGAATAACTCTTCATCCTTGATTATGATTTATAGGATTTGACATTTGCCCTGCATGTGATAAACCGGTGCCAGAGCACGAGCAGAAAGAACACGGTAGTGACTCTTTCTCTTATATTATGAGGAATGCATTGTATGTATGTCTTATCATTGAATTGTGTTGATTGCAAATACAATAGTGTATGTTGTTGTAAAAGCTTTGTGTATACAGCCTTGAGAGCTGTTGTTTGTGATGTAAGTCATGCATCATGTGGATACGGCTATGAGTGTTGTTGTTTGTGACGCAAGTCACACATCATGTGGATATAGCCGTGAGAGCTGTCATTTGTGATAAAAGTCACACATCACTGTGATTGTTGCTGCTATTGCTGCTTTATTATTTGCTTGAATTCTATGTTATTATATGTTATATGAGTGAATTGTTACTACTAGGATTTTTTTGAATCTAACTCTTTCCATTGACTAACCTACAACTAGGGCAAGTGGTTCTAAGGAAAAACCGGTTATGAAGGGCGACTAGTGCTCCTAGCTAGGGGTTTCAGCTTTTATATTGGTTACCAAATTTTTGAATTTCTGTACCTATTGTGAATATTGTAGATTTAAATAGTGTTATGTAATCCCCAATATGGGAAATTGTAATAGGCAAGTAAGCCTTGTAAACCGTTTAGTGAATGGTTGAAACCCGAGTGTTGTCGGGAATTTTTCTTACACTCTGATATGTATAAATGGAACTGAACTGTAAAGGCCAAATATATTCGAAAAGTGAATGGGAGACCGTATTCAACAAGTTTTGGAAAACATTTTTGAAAACCCACTTTATCACAGGACTGAACTGTAACCCCATCACCGTAATTATATCTGAATTATGAAATTTAAGTGAAATAGAGACCAATAAGACAAAATAACATTTATAATCCCTCATCTTCAAGATGGGGTATAGTGAAAAACAGTTCAAAAATATAATTAATCTGGTCTCATATTCACCTTCAGATACAACTACCTGTGCAGTTAAATCACATAATAAATATCAGAGTGCGTAACTAAAATCCCGGCAACCCCGGGTTACTTGTATATATACACAATGGGTTCAACGTTTTCCAAAATGGGGATTACATATCCAAAAATATTGTCTACAGCTTATGTACAAACAGTAATCCCAAAATCCTATTAGATAACCAACGGTCAAAAATCAAAATGCCCCTACGAGATCCTAACCACTCCGGGTTGGCCGCTTCCCCTTTGAGCCACTTGCCCTGTCTGAAATGTTCTGTCTGAAATGTTAGTCATTTAGAAAGAGTGAGATTCTAAAGAATCCCAGCAGTAACAAATCGCTCATTCAATATATAAACACCAAGCATGTAAGTTCATCATGTTCAGTAGCAAACCAGGCGGTCTCTGGTGTTCAATCTTTACCTTTTGGCATGTGAGACACCGTGCCACATATTTCATCACATCACTTTTCAATCCCGGCCACCAATACACAGATTTCAAATTATGATACATCTTGGTCATACCAGGATGAAGAGTGTACCGGCTCTTATACGCCTCATCTAAGATCTCCTGTCTCAACTCTGCCTTAAGTGGAACACAAATTCTCTTTTGATAACGAACTAATCCACTAGGTGACAAATCATAGCCCTGAGCTTCTCCCTGTTCGATTCTAGCTAGATTACACTATATCCAGCCATCTTGCCTCTAAGCCTCTTCAATCTCAGCTCTCAAGTCACTTTCCCCTTGGGAAACATTATAGTTAGCATAGATAATTTGGTTCGACAAATTCATATCATGAAAATTAGCAATCAGTTTCCCTTCTTGTATCATCATAGCTGCCACAAGCACCATTTTTTGACTAAGAGCATCAGCGAATACATTTGCCTTACCCAGATGATATTTGATTTGCAGGTTGTAGTCCTTAAGCAACTCCATCCAGCGACGTTGTCTCATATTCAATTCTTTTTTATCATACAGATACTTGAGACTCTTATGGTCGTAGTACAGTTCTATAGTCACACCATACAGATAATGCCGCCAAATCTTCAATGCAAACACAATGGCCATAAGCTCCAGATCATGAGTGGGATAGTTCATTTCATGAGGTTTGAGCTATCGAGAGGCATAGGCCACCATACGTCCCTGCTACATAAGGACACACCCTAATCCCTGCCTACTGGCATCACTATACACTACGTATGTCAAACTGGGATAAAGTACAACACAGGTGCCGTAGTCAACCTCTGTTTCAGCTCCACAAAGCAATTTTCATAATGTTCATCCCACACAAATGGATAATCTTTTCTCGTGAGCTTGGTCATCGTCAACATAATACGGGAGAAATTCTGAATGAATCTCCGATAATAACCAGCAAGACCCAGAAAACTGCATACCTCCACAACAGTTTCTGGCCTCTTCCAATCTAGTACTGCTTTCACTTTACTAGGATCCACAG
The DNA here is from genome assembly GCA_963210345.1 of Inga oerstediana. Taxonomy (NCBI): domain Eukaryota; kingdom Viridiplantae; phylum Streptophyta; class Magnoliopsida; order Fabales; family Fabaceae; genus Inga; species Inga oerstediana. The sequence goes on along the minus strand of OY723407.1, from coordinate 31,537,419 downwards.
AGACCCCTTCTTGTGAGATAACATGGCCTATAAATATCACTTCTGATAGCCAAAACCCACACTTACTAAATTTGGCATAGAGCTACTTCTCACGCAACGTATTCAACACAATTCTCAAATGATGCTTATGCTCTTCTCTACTCTTAGAGTATATCAGAATATCATCAATGAATACCACAACAAACTGATCTAGGTATTGTCGGAAAACACGGTTCATGTAATCCATGAAAACAACAGGTGCATTGGTTAGCCCAAACAGCATCACTAAGAATTAATAATGACCATACCTAGTCCGGAAAGTAGTCTTCGGATCATCTTTTGCTTTTACTCACAGCTGATGATACCTTGACCTTAGATCAATCTTCAAAAATACACATGAACCGAATAGTTGATCTAAAAGGTCATCGATTCTGGGGAGAGGGTACTTGTTCTTTATAGTGATCTTATTCAACTCTCTATAGTTGATACACAAACGAAGACTCCAGTCTTTCTTTTTCACAAATAAAACTGGAGCTCCCCAAGGCGACACACTGGGTCTAATGAACCCTTTTTCGAGCTATTCCTCAATCTGTTTCTTTAATTTCGTCATTCTGTTTGGGGCCATATGATATGGGGCTTTGGATATAGAACCAGCTTCAGGCATAATGTAAATTAGAAATTGAACTTCCCTCTCAGGAGGTAATCCATTTAGGTCATCCGGAAATACCTCAGGGATTTCATTTACTATGGGTATATCACTCAAAGTCTCACTGGTTTCCCCTTGTACAGAAAAGAAAACCATATACCCCTGACAATCCTTTTTCAAATATTTCTCAGCCTTAGCTGTTGAAAGGAAATTTAGGCCGATATTCTTGTCCTCAATGCTATGAGAAACAGGATACACTATCCTCTTGTTCCCATAATCTAACAATACATTATTTGCTCTCAAACAATCAAAACCCAGAATGACTTCTAATTAGTAGAGCGGTAAACAAATCAAATCTACCATAGATTTATGACCCTCAACGATTACAACACAATTTAAACAAGCTTATGTAGTCACAGCCTTCACACCCATTGATGTTGACACAATAACATCAAAAGGCAATTTATGCACAGCCAATCTTAGGAGCCTCACACACTCATTGGCAATAAAAGAGTGGCTTGCACCCGAGTCGAACAATACTTGTAACACATATCCATTAAGAAGAACTATACCTTGTATCAGCTCTGGGGATTTTCGGGCTTCCTCGTGAGTCATAGCAAATACTCGGCCCTGAGTCCTTGGTCTCTGCTCCAGTCGTGGCTGTCCACACTCGATGGATGTATGGCCCACTTTCTTGCACTTAAAATAGATCACCCGACCATCGCAAGTCTTTCCATGATGTGGTTTGTTACATCGAGGACATGTCATACAATAAGAGCTCTCTGCTGATCATGACTCACGGACTAATAGGGCTTTTTAGTATTACCTCTATATGAAGATGATCTCGAGCCCTTTCGCTTCTGAGAGGCACTGCCCTTATTGAGCTCACTATGACCACCAAGAGTCTTAGACTCTATATGAAGATGATCCTGAGCCCTTTCGCTTCTGAGAGGTACTGCCCTTACTGGGCTCACTATGACCACCAACAGTCTTAGCCAGATATAGCTCTCTCAGATTGCTCTCTGCATTCCGATATTCCTTAACCGCCTTGTTGAACTCGGTGAACTGATGGGTGGCTAGTCTCTTCCTTATGTCAAGCCTCAAACCCTGTACTAACATATCCGAGCTCAACTCCTTGTCATCCCTCTTCTGCAGATAGGAAGAATATGGAGATAAGAGGATAAAACGGCACAAATACTCATCAAACGACTCTGTGTCCCCTTGCTTGAGTCCAAGAACTCCGTTTCCTTCTCAAGCCTTACCGACTTAGGAAAGTATTTCTCATTGAAATATTGCTGGAACACTTCCCAAGTCAATGATATATTCTTGCTCCGCAATGACAAAGCAATATTCTTTAACCAACAACTACATCTCCTTCAAGCTTATACATCGCCAGTCAAGCTTTCACTTCTGAGGGACATTCAAGAACCTCAAAAATTTTCTCAAGACGGTTTAGCCAATCTTCTACCACCTGAGGATCAAATTTCCCTTTAAATGCCGGAGGTAGGTGTTTCCATAATCTGGAGACCCAAAACTGAAGATCTCTTTCCTCTCTAGCTGGGACTTCGTATGATTCCTGGTTTGGTCTAACACGAGGAGGTGATTCAAGTGGCCGCGCCGACCTTGCAGCCGTCTCTTCTCTATGAGACCCGAATCAACCCCATCATTTCTTACAAAGGGTCCGGTGGATTCTCATTAACAACCTCCACCTCAGGATTTACTTGTTGTACTCTGGGGCAACCTTTTGTTGTCCTTTTCATTCTACAAATAATTCACCCTATTAATCCAACAATTATGGTATACACATAATTCCATAAATCATGCATATGTCCATATAACAAGAACACATATATGTATACAACAATCATCCACTAATGATTTATCATTATTAAGGCCAAGCTATGGGAGCTATCCTAGCAAACTCTACCCTTTCTAGAAACTACAGCGCTGATACCAAAAATGTAACCCCCTCACCGTAATTATATCCGAATCATGAAATTTAAGTGAAATAAAGACCAATAAGACAAAATAACATTTATAATCCCTTATCTTCAAGATGGGGTATACCGAAAAACAGTTTAAAAAAATAATTAATCTGGTCTCACATTCACCTTCAGATACAACTACCTGTGCAGTTAAATCACATAATAAATATCAGAGTGCGTAACTAAAATCTCGGCAACCACGGGTTACTTGTATATATACACAATGGGTTCAAAGTTTCTCAAAATGGGGATACATATCCAAAAATATTGTCTACAGCTCATATACATACAGTAATCCCAAAATCCTATTAGATAACCAACGGTCCAAAATCAAAATGCCCCTACGAGATCCTAACCACTCCAGGTTGGCCGCTTCCCCTTTGAGCCACTTGCCCTGTCTTGAATGTTATTCATTTGGAAAGAGTGAGATTCTAAAAAATCCCAATAGTAACAAATCACTCATACAATATATAAACACAAAGCATGTAAGTTCATCATGTTCAGCAGCAACACTATGAGTCATGGCTCGAGCCATAACCGACAGCAATCACGGCTGTATCACAATGCTCAATACCCGCTTTCACGGTAAACATTATGCCCGCTATCGCGGTAAACACTATGCAGCAACATCACAAAGCGCAAGGTAGCACAAAGCAGCATCATCACAAGGCACAAAATATCACAAAGCTCCACAATACGTCATAAAGCAGTAGCAGCAACCACACAATGCATGACAGTCACGCATACAATACATTTACACAAAGTATAAGAGAGGAGTCACTACCTGTATCTTTCCTAACATTATTTTGCGCAATGGGCTCATGAGTCTGACAGATGTCAAATCCTATAACCAAATTAGGGACAACCCATCAATCTCTTTTCCAAATACATATTATACTCTAAGTTGATTATCATTTAAACTCCTTGGGATGAAAATTTGAGGCCTAAACATATGCTAAAAGGGTTGGAAGAAACTACCCTGAAGACTCATTTTTGAAGGCAAAACACTGATTTTTAGGTGGCTCACTCGAGTAAAGATGACCTCGCTCAAAATATGAAAGACTCGTACCCGAGTGAGAACGGCTCTCACTCACGAGTGTTTGACAGTGAGCAACCACCTTGGCCAGAAAATGCTCACCATCTCGAGCATAAGGCTTTACACTGGGGTGATGACTCCAAATCCACTCGAGTCCCCGAAAGTGCAACACAGAAAGTGAGAACCCGAGAGCACATGAAACAACAGAGAGAATAGCTCACTCGAGCACCACTCTTGGCACTTGGGTTAGAAGGCTTTACTTGCGAGTTTCAGAACACACTCTTGAACATTGACCAGCGAGTGAGGACCCGAGAGCAACCCTAACCATGAACACACACTATCACTCGAGTGACCCCATGCTCACTTGAGTGATCACCAACTTCACTCGTGGTTTAAGAAGTGTACTTGAGCTTCCTTTATGCAAACCCAGGTAAAACACAAAGAAGAAAGGGAAAACACATGGCAGCACTCAAGTGTGATCCTCCCTCACTCGAGTGATGCTATCTGATTGCCCATATCACAACAAATGACAGAAATTCCCAGATTGGTCAAAATTGCTCCCAATGGTTCCCAAACTCCACATAAATCTCATACCCACTCAAAATTGCCTAAGGAACACATTGGTAACCTCCAAAACACCCAAAAACCATTTTAATCACAATATAACTCTTGGGTATCTAATTCACACACAATATCCAATTCTAATCAACACACTTCCAAACTTCAAAACTATATTCAACACTCAAATAGCTTCACAATGAACCAATCTAACATCATCCACTATAAAGTTCATACATTCAAAATGGACATAAAACCAGGGTAATTTCCAGAATTTCTCAAACTTATCCACAAATCACCATAATATACCAAAAAGCATCAAATGCTTACCTCTTCACTTTGCCAAAACTAGAATCTTGATTCTCAAACTTTCAAATTGCTCTAACACCCAAATCACCACTTTTTAGAATTCTGAAAGAACCAAAATAGAGCTCTTTACACTATGAACAAATTTAGTGAAGAGGATTTGAGCATAGGAGAACCATTACCTACCCAAAATCCAATCTTTCTTTTTCTCTTTCCTTGCTTGATCACTGAAAATAGAGGAAAATGAGATAGAATATGAGAGATGAGGAAGAAGATGATGATTGTGTACCTATTTTCCCGTTGCCCATACACAAACCGCATAGGAGAGAGAGAAAGTGAGTTTTTGTCTTTTGTGCCATATCCATTGGTCTACACAATGATACTTGTCTTGATCTTACTCACTCCTTTCATGAGCTCATTCTAATGCAAAGTATGGGATTTCGACCCATAGCCAATAGATCTCAACCCTTGATCTCAAATCACCATTGAGTTTCCTCTTTGGTAACTGACCAATTGTCGATAAATCTCCAATTTTACCATTTTGCCCCTGGTTTCACTATGATTATTAAATCATCACTATGAACATTTATGTTAAATTTACATCACATTTATCCAAAAGTGTTTAATTACACTAATTATAATCAATCTCAAAGCCATTAGCCCTTAATCTCAAGTTGGGTCATTACATGAACCCTGTCTTGAAGTTGAAACTTTTAATAATTTTTAAATTATCCATTGGTCTCTAATTCAACTTAATGATGCGTGTTCGAACTATAATTATGGCTATTAAGGTAGGGGTTACATTTTTGGTATCAGAACTGTAGTTCCTGGTAAGGGTAGGTTTTGCTAGGATAATTGCCAGAGTTCCTTGGCTTAGTGATGATAGATAACCCATGAATTTGTGGTATACACATGAATGTTCCTGTTATTGCTGGTATATGAGTTTTAAGGAATATGTGTATATATTTACTATGATATTGATGTGGTGAATCATTTGTAGAGTAAAAGAAATAATGGTTCACCCAAAGGTTTGATGGGTAGAACTAAAGGTGGAAGAGATACATGACAACCCACCTGATCTCATGTAATTAATGATGGGTATGATAATAAAGCAACAAGATATGATCAATGAACTAAGGGAAGAGCTCCGGGAGGAGAAAGAAAAATGCAATATTGATAGAGTTCAATCGACTCAGGAAGAGACTCAAGAGGAAACACATCATGAAGAGATAGCAGAAGGGTCAATTCGATCTCAGGGGTCCCCGCCTCATACTATACTGAACCAAGAGTTACATTGGGTACCAGCCCGAGATGAGAGAGATCTACAATATTAGGTCTCCAAATTCTGTAAACATCTACCTCTGGTATTAAAGGGGTGATTTGATCCCCAAGATGCTAAAGATTGGTTGAACAGTCTAGAGAAAATCTTTGAAGTACTAGACTGCCTAACCAAGGTGAAGCCATGATTAGCTGTTTACAAGCAAGAGGGGGGTGCCGACTGGTGGTGGTGGAATATCACCATGAAGTTCTGAAACCATAATGTGCCCTTGACCTAGGAGCTGTTTCAAGAAAAATTTAATGATAAATAATTTCTTAAGTCAATAATGCTTGAGAAGGAATCTGAGTTCCTGTCCATTAAGCAAGGCGATACAGAGACCTTTGACGACTACTTGTCTCGATTCATCCGACTGGCCAGATACTCCTCTTATCTATGACATATGGATGATAAGGAATAGGGCTCTGATATGTTGATTCAAGGTTTACGGTGTGAACTAAGGAAAAGGTTAGCCACCCACCAGTTTACTGAATTCAACAAAGCGGTATAGGAGTGTAGAATCACCAAAAAACAACCTAAGGGATCTGACCGAGCTAAGGGTGGTAGCAACCCATGAACCCAGTAAGGGAAGTACTCCTCAGAAGTGAAAGGATCAAGGATCCTCGTCTAAGGGTAGTGGTAAGAACCCTTTCAACCTAAAGACTATGAGCCCTAGAAATCCCTAGTGGTAGGATATGTCCTTATTGTGGTAGGTCATATCCTGACAGAATGTGTATAAGGTAAGTAATCTGTTATAACTGTAAATAGCTAGGACACATTGCTAGTGAGTGCAAATGGCCACCAATAGATCAAAGGCCTAGGAATCAGGGCAGGGTGTTTGCTATGACGAACGAGAAAGCATGGAAGTACCCCGACCTAATTCAAGGTAAAATCTTTCCTAATGGCAGTTTATTGCTAGCTTTATTTGATTTAGGTGCAAGTCATTCCTTTATTGCCTATGACTGTGTGAAGTGCCGAGGATTACATGTTCATAAACTATCATTTGATTTGGTTGTGTTGACTCTGATAGGTGTCAAGGTTGTGACGACTTAGGATTGTTTAAATTTTGTGATAATCGTCGAGGGCCATGAGTCTACTATTGATTTGATTTGTCTGCTATTCTATCAATTAGAAGTTATATTGGGTTTTAACTATTTGACAATGAATAATGTGCTACTGGATTGTGGGAACAAGAGAATAATGTATCCTACTTAGCAAAATGATGATAATGTGAGTTCTAGTTTGAACTTCCTCTAAACAGCCAAAGTTGAGAAATATCTGTAGAAGGGGTGTTAGGGGTATATGGTATTCTTTTCCATGTAGGGACAGATAGAAGAAACTTTGAACAATATAACCATGGTAAGAGTTCCCTGAGGTGTTTCCAGACGATCTTAGCAGATTGCCTCTAGAAAGGGAAGTAGAATTCCTAATTGAAATTGTGCCTAGAGCTGGTTCTATATCAAAGGCCCCATATCAAATGGCCCCAAATGAGATGGCAGAGTTAAAGAAACAAATTGAAGAGTTACTTAAGAAAGGGTTTATTCAACCTAGTGTCTCGCCGTGGGGAGCTCCAGTATTATTTGTTAAGAAGAAAGACGGGAGTCTAAGATTGTGTGTGGATTACAGAGAGTTGAACAAGATAACCATCAAGAACAAATACCCTCTCCCGAGAATCGATAACCCTTTAGATCAATTGTCTGGTTCTTGTGCATTTTTGAAAATTGATCTAAGGTCAGGTTATCATCAACTGCTTGTGAAAGTAGAAGATATACCAAAGACTTCTTTCAAGATAAGGTATAAGTACTATGAGTTTCTAGTAATGCCCTTCGAGCTAACCAATGCACCTGCTGTATTCATGGATTATATGAATCAAGTCTTTCAATAGTATCTAGATTAATTTGTGGTAGTGTTTATCGACGATATTCTAATATACTCCAAGAACAATGACGAATATAGGCACTATAAGTTTCTGGTAATGCCCTTCGGGCTAACCAATGCACCTGCTATATTTATGGATTACATGAATCAAGTCTGTTGATAGTATCTATATCAATTTATGGTCATGTTTAATGATGACATTCTAATATACTCCAAGAGCAACGAGGAACACGAGCATGATTTGAGAATAGTGCTGGAGATATTGTGTGAAAAGCAACTTTATGCCAAGTTGAGCAAGTACGAGTTTTGGCTTTTAGAAGTAAAGTTCTTAGGCCATGTTATCTCACAGGAAGGGGTCTCAGTGGATCCAAAAGGGGAAACAGTGCTGGACTGGAAGAGGCCAGAAATTGTTGTTGAGATACGTAGTTTTCTGGGTCTTATTGGTTACTACCAAAGTTTTATTCATAATTTCTCCCTTATTGCCTAGCCGATGACCAAGCTTAAACGAAAGGATCAACCGTTTAAGTGGGATAAACGTTGTGAAAATAGTTTTTTTGAGCTGAATGAGAGGTTGACCACGGCACCAATGTTGATTATACCTGATCTCAGCTTGACTTATGTTGTGTATAGTGATGTGAGTAAGCAGGGGTTTGGGTGTGTCCTTATGCAGTAGGGACGAGTGGTGTCCTACACCTCCCAACAGCTAAAACCTTATGAAATGAACTATCCCACTCATGATCTGGAGCTTGCGGCGATTGTGTTTGCATTGAAAATATGGTGACATTATCTGTATGGTGTGATGGTAGAACGGTACTGCGACCACAAGAGTCGCAAGTATTTGTACAATCAGGAAAATTTGAACATGAGACAATGCCGGTAGATGGAGTTGCTAAAAGATTACAACCTAGAGATCAAATATCATTTGGGTCAAGCTAATGTCGTTGCGGATGCCCTTAATCAAAAGACGGTATTAGTTGTATCAATTATGATGTAGGAGGGAAAATGATAGAAGAATTTTGGGATTTGAATTTGTCAAACCAAATCTTAAGTGCTAATTACATTGTTTCCCAAGGGGAAAGTGATCTTAGAGCTGAAATTGAAGAGGCTTAGAGGCAAGATGATCAGGTGCAATCCATTTGGACTATGATCAAGCGGGGGGAGACTCGAGACTATGATTTATCGCCTAGTGGATTAGTTTGATACAGGAAGGGAATCTGTGTTCCATTAAAGACTGACTTGAGGTAGATAATCCTGGATGAGGCATACAAGAGTTGGTATACTCTTCACCCTGTATGACCAAAATGTATTAAAGTTTGAAGTTTATGTATTGGTGGCTGGGAATAAAGAGTAATGTGGCCAAGTATATGGCGAGGTGTCTTACTTATCAGAAAGTAAAGAATGAATAACCAGAGGCTGCTAGGATTACTGCAGAGTACCGAGATTCTAGAATGGAAATGGGAAAGTGTGACTATGAACCTTGTTATGGGTTTGCCCAGGATCAGAAACTATGATGTGATCTGGGTGATTGTGGATTGTTTCACGAAGTCAGCATATTTTATACCAATCAACGCTAGTTACTCTCCAAATAGATTGGAAGAAATCCATATTTAGGAGATAGTGAAACTTCATGGCACACCAAAAAGCATCATTTATGATAGAGATCCTATTTCACTTTGAGATTCTGCAAGGCTCTACATGAAGCTCTAGGTACGAAATTGAGATTTAGTATAGCCTATCATCCCCAGACAGATGGACAGTCAGAAAAAACCATTCAAACACTGGAAGATATGTTCATGGCATTTGTCCTAATCTTTAAAGGGAATTCGGACTACTTTCCTCTACTTGCCAAGTTCGCCTACAGTAATAGCTATCTTGTGAGCATTTAGATGGCTCCGTATGAAGCACGTTATGGAAAGAAGTGCCAATCATCTTTATACTGGATAGAGCTGTCTGAGAGACGATTGTACGGGCTAGATCTTGTTAATCAGACCATGGTGCAGATTAAAATTATTCGAAATAGGCTCCTTGCAGTACAGAGTCGACAGAAAAGCTACGCTGATAAGAGGAGAAGACTTCTAGAGTTTGAAGTTGGTGATAATGTATTCTTAAGGGTATCTCCAGTCACAGGCATTGGAAGGGCAATCAAACAAAAGAAGTTGTCCCACAGTACATAGGTCCATTTGAGATTCTCGCATGAATTAGACTTGTAGCATATGAGTAGCCTTGCCCCTGAATTTGAGCAGGGTCTATGACGTATTTTATGTTTCCCAACTGAAGAAGTACCAACAGGATCCTACACACATTATTGAGTATGAAGATGTTGACTTGTAAGACAACTTCACCTATATGGTAGATCTAGAACGAATCATTGGTTGGGAAGAAAAGCGGCTCAGACATTAAAGTATTTCGTTTGTGAAAGTGGTCTGGAAGGGAATGTCTCAGATGCAAGCCGCATGGGAAGCATAAGCTGACATGCAGAGGCGTTATCCAGAGTTTATGGCTCAAGTTGTGTAACTATCAAAATTTATTGTACGGGGGGAGAATTGTAATGCCCAAAAATATGATTAAGGGCTAATAACTCCAAAAGTGAATATAATTAATGTTAAACAAATATTTTCAGAGAATACGAAGTGAATTATGATTCGAATGAGGGTAGTCAGTACCAAACCCTATATTTAAGCTTAATTGTGGTATTAAAACCTAAATTGAATTAAAGGTGAGGGGAGAGCACATGGCATGAAGAAATGGAAGTAAATAATGTGTTAAGTGGTAATCCAAAAGGAGTTGCCATGGTCAGGGGCAAAATAGGAAGAACATGATTTATTGGCCAACTAGTCAGCAATCGAAAAGGGATTCGACTAATAACTTAAGGATTAAGAGGTGTGACTAATTACCAAGTGAACAAGAGAGAATAATAAAATGGCTGCAAGCTCATGAAAGGAGTTACAAGATGTTGACACGTGGCATCATCTAACACCCTTGATCAAAGTCAAATATTTCAACTCAATTCTCTTCCGTCTCTCCTCTCTTTTTAACCTGGCCAAGTGAGAGGCTAGGAAAAAAAGCTGATCGTCATCATCTCATACTCTCTTACTTCAGCTCTCATTTTCGGCCATAGCAAGAGGAGGAAAGAGAAAGTGAAATCAACTTAATCTCTTGCATTTGTAACCTAGAAGATGACCTTGAATGCCAAAAACCTCTTCTTTAATCTTGATAAACTTGATGAGGACTTCATTTCTATGGTTTTAGTTTTTCAAGAGGAGGTGTTTTGTGAGTTCAAGAAAGTTAGTGGTTGGGGAATCAATGGACAAGCAAGAGATAGTGAAAGAGGTAAGTAAAACCTACCTTTTGATATATATGTTGTGACCATTGGTTGAAACTCTTGAATTCTTGATTTTTGTCCTGATTTTCATGTACATTAAGGTTTTATGAGTTGCATAGTGTTTTGTGATGGAAATGGTGTCTTGTTGTGTCTTTTGGACAATAAAATTGGTTTGGTGTCTTGAATGTGAGGTTTGGTGACATTGACTTTTGTGTTGAAAATATGGTCAAAATAGAACATGATAAAGTAATGTGAATTTGGGTGTTTTGATATTTCCATTGGATTCATTTTGGAAAATTGTGTGGGAGTAGTGTTAGTTGTGAATTTTGAACCTTTGGAGACATTTGTGCAAAAAATTGAAATTCTGGAAATTTTGTCAAGTTAAAATTCTGTGCAGGGGACCAACTTTGCATAGTGTTTTGAGAGAGCAAATGGTGTCAAAATGTTATGAAATTTTCCAGTTTTGTGGTTCGTATTGCAAGCTTTCCAATGATATAAAGTTTGTGTCATTTTGATGTTTGTACAAAAAGTTATGGTCATTTGAAAACAATAAGGAAATATGCCAGTTGTTGGCCACGGCCTAAAGCCTTTTGACGAGTTCTTGGCCGGGGCCCAAAAGTTTCTAACCTGATTTTGGCCGAGGTAAGTGGTTTTTGCCTGTAAACCAAACTTTCTTACCATCTCTTGGTCGTGCCCAGAGAGTGACTTGGCCGTGGCCAACCCTTCAAAATCTGCATTTTAACCTTTTGAAAGATGGTCTTTGGTCTAGCATTTACCAACCCTTTAGGCATCTTTTTGAGCATCTACTAACCACCTAAAGGTCTCAAATGATAGCCAACCTTGAGTGTTTTGGAGTGTAGTATTGGAATAGGGAATAACTCATCATCCTTGATTATGATTTATAGGATTTGACATTTGCTCTGCGTGTGATAAACCGGTACCAAAGCATGAGCGAAAAGAACATGATAGTGACTCTTTCTCGTATAGTATGTGTAATGCATTGGATGTATGTCTTATCATTGTATTGTGTTGATTGCAAATGTTGTGTTGTGACTAACCTACAGCTTGGGCAAGCGGTTCTAAGGAAAAAATAGTTGACAAAGGGCGGCTAGTACTCCCACCTAAGAGTTTCAGCTTTAATGTTGGTTATCAACTTTTGGAATTTCTGTACCTATTGCAAATATTGTAGATTTGGATAGTGTTATGTAATCCCCAGTATGGGAAATTGTAATGGACAATTAAGCCCTGTAAACCCTTTAGTGAATGGATGAAGCCCGAGTATTGTCGGGAATTTTGCTTATAATCTGATATGTATGAATGGAACGGAACTGTAACAGCCAAATATATTTGAAATATGAATGTGAGACCGTATTTAACAGATTTTTGAAAAAGTTGTTAAAAACCCAATTTATCACAGGACTGAACCCTGTCTTGAAGTTGGAACTTTCAATAAGTTTTGAATTATCCGTTGGTCTCTAATTCAACTCCTCATGATGCATTTTTGAACTATAATTATGGCAATTAAGGTTGGGGGTTACAAGAAGTCTAAGTTTCGAGTCTACTTTACCCTTATTATATTAGGCTATACTCTTATAGCATTATATTTTCCTTTTAGACCTACCTATTTAAGTTTGATTTTATAATTTTTTGCCACTTATGCATATCCTATGGTCAGAATATATACACGGTTATATTATATTGATGAATAATTCTTTTTTGAGAGAATTGCTAAAAAATACCTTTTTGGCAAATTAATTACTGAATGCTACCATGGAAGATTTGTTGCATATAACGAAAGATATTTTGCACACAATGGAAGATTGTTTGCATATTTATATGGAAGATTTTTGCACACACGAAAGAGGATTTGCACAACACGGATGATCGCTTGCACGCTTGGTAGCAATCAACAATTAATTTGCCCCAAAGGTATTTTTGGGCAATTCTCCCTTCTTTTTTTAGTTGATGTTATGTTGATTAATAATTCTAAGTGTAAACAATATGCTAATTAAAATGCAATTATGTGAATTTTTAATGAAAATTGATTTTGGTCATATATGAAGTCGCGTGAGGAACTATTCTTGACTTGAGAAATGAGAAATCGGATGCTTTAAATGGAAGGGAAGAATCACCAAAATAAAAAAAATGTAATGTAAAAATGAAAGCTAACTGCAATCAAAATGTTCTCTATCCCCGTTCCATACAAAATTCCTTTTTTCTCTTTGTCTAGGATTATTTTGTGGATAGAGTGGAATTTACGGAAACGTTTCAAGGTTCAAGGAGTGTCGTGGAATGTGTGTATTGCGTTGACGTGCCGTCAGCTTTGGTTAACCTGAAATAGTAGAGTGTTTAACAATGTCAATGGGAGTTCGTCGGGCATCCTAGCTGTGGTGCGAGCTTGTACACGTTGGGCAGGTGGCAGTGGGTATGAGATGCAGTAAACAGGGGACGGAGTTATGGAAAGCACCAGCGAAGGGTATGTGAAGTTCAACGTTGACGGCGCATGTTCAAGCAATTCTTTGTGTAGTTTGAAAGGTGGTGGAAGTTTCTTAACAGAAGCCTGGGGTGTGATTTGGTGTCAAGATTGCATGGGATATGGGACTTTGACATGCGATCCTTGAAAGTGAATGTGACTAACTGGTGGAGAACTTGGATAGATAGGGGGCTAATGATGCAGAGCAAGAAGGTGTACTGGGGGAGTTAGAGGGGTTATTAGCTCGGGACTAAGAAGTGCACGTTGTCTGCACTACAAAAAAATGGTATTCTGTAGTGGTGGTATTGTAGCGATTATATCAAACCGCTACAAATTATAGTATTTGTAGCGGTTTTAATCTAAACCGCTACAAATTTGTAGCGGCAAGGTATGCGCCAAGTGGCACAACAGATTAGCAGCATCTTTTGTAGCGGTTAGGTAGACAAAACCGCTAGAAATTTGGCGCGAAATTCCGCTAAAACTTGTAGCGGTTTAGTTGTAGCGATTAATAAACAAAAACTGCTACAATATTCCCGCCACTTGGAGCGACCAAGACCCACCAATAGTATAGCGGTTATTTGTAATGGTTATAGCAACAAAACCGCTACAAAATGCCAAACGTCAAGTATTTGTAGCGGTTATAGGGATATAACCGCTACAGAATTTCAGGAGTCTCCAAGTTTGTAGAGGTTCTGGGCCATAACCGCTACAGATTTTCAAAGGTTCTTGTAATTTGTAGTAGTTATTATAAAACCGCTACAAATTTAAGGTGCCCTGGGTGATTTGTGTTAGAATCGGTAGGCACAGCGGAAGAATTTTAAAAACTTTTCACCGATCCTAATCGAGGATCTATCAACGGCGTTTAAACCAAGTTGGAAGGATTCATACCTTTTTGATGATTCAGAGTTTTCACGATCTCTAGGAGCCAACACGTCAGGTCCGCTACCTCTACCGGTATCCACACGAATGCTCTCCAACCGAGACTGCGTGCTAGCACCTCTAATATCTCCTACGGTTTCACTTGCGGCTCTTAATTCTCATGTGCGTATCAATATATCTGCTCTATCAAGTTTATAACCTATGAGAGCCATTTTCAAATTTCAAAATTAATCATCATTAATTTCAAAATTAATTAACAATTAATTATCTTGATGAGCTAATTAAATAAATTCAGTTTAAATTAAATCTGTCCAACAATTTTAATTTAACCTATTTATTTAATCCAAATAAAGAGCCATTAGATTTAATTTATCTTCATAAATTAAATCTGAGATACTATATCTCTATCATGTTAGTTATTAAATTTAATATATCCTAATAAATTAAATTTAAAACTAACACAATATAATAATATCATATAATATATATATATATAAGATATATATTTCAAAAATATATATATCTATATAATATTATTAATGAATTTTATATTATATATATATAAAATTCGTCCACCCTAAATTAAACATTATCTCGTGTTGGGCTATTCCTGTGTGCGACCCTGTAGGCCCATATGAAGTTGGCAGTGGGCCAATAACCATACTAACCCAAAAGTCGCAAGCGGCCTCTAGCAAGACATTACGACTACCCAATTCATATGAGGATCATTATCACGATGCAACCTGTCATACAACCATGTCACGTCCCTTTTGTCACACAATATATCGATCAAGGATAAGGCATGGATAATGTCATCCTCTTGTTCCTGACCATTACTTTCTCGATTCATGAGTAACCTGATAACAGAGGCAGAAACTCCTTTCATTATAGTATGGCCATACATTTCTCAGACTCACTCATCGAGGGGCCCAGTAATATCACTCTACTAATGTGAGGGACAAATTCCATCTTGATCATTTATATTCCTCTGCATGAAAAACCACCAAGCCCGATTGTAGCCTTTATCATCACCCGGTCAAAAGTGACTTTTGACTAGTTCAAAGCTTAGCAACTCTCATGTAGGAATCCACGAAGACCTGAGGTCTAAGGGCATTGTGACGTGGTTATACATGAGAAAAGCTTATGACTTGATCCATGTAGCTTTCTCATAGTGGGTCGGTCCAGTACCTTATACTCTTACAAGTGCCTAAGACTTTGATTCGTATCTCCATATCTTATCAAAGTCATACTGATCTTGTTTCATCTCTGCTCCCGTATAGATGACCGACCAGGGACATTTTAGGACAATCTTTATGAATTATCCAAGGATACAATTATCACAGTTAACATGCAAATAATATGATAACAGAATGGAGAAATTTCATTAAAATAATGATGTTCAAAGTACAATGATTGGCCCTTAGGGCACAATTTCCAACAATTTGTAGCAGTTAACGTAGCGATTATTGGAATAACCGCTACAAATTGCTAGCCTATTTAAGAAGGCCGCCTCCCTCCTTTTTCCGTTTGCTCATTTTGTTTCATGGAGTTTCTCTGAGTGATTTCTTTTAGATTTGAGCGTTCAGACGTCTGTGAAGGAGTTTTTGCTACAGTATTTCTCAGTATTTGCACTTGAGGTACGTAGATAGCACGTATGTTATTTGTATTTGTATTTTTATTAGATTTTTGCATAATAATATGACTAAAATATTTTTTTTTGGATTTTTACAGTTGATATGGCTTCAAGAGAGGATAAGGGGAAGGCCCCTGAGGTCCCCGACTGATTTTGTGGGGTGGCAGTAGCCGAGCAGGGGGCAGAGGGAAGGGGCAGTGCGGAGGCAAGGTGACTACGGCATTTCAGCCCATCCCCCCACAGGAGTCGGCCCTACCACAGGCACCACAGACGATCCCACAGGAGACGACCGCACCAGAGGTACCTGAGTTTGGGGGGCAGATATCAGCATTGAGGACTACGATGAGGTGGACTTCGAGATCCTAATTGGGATCAGGGAGATGGAGCAATTCCTCGATGAGGAGGAGGCTCGGGAGCAGAACAACCCACGAGGGTCGTCTTCGCGGTCCATTGGGTTTGAGGTGCAGGTCTAAGGTAAATAAATTTTTTAATTTAATAAATTATTTATTTAAATTCGAAATGTTAACTTTGAATTACAATTTATCTAATGTGCGGTAAACTATGCAGATGAGCAGGGGAACGTGTCGACGAGGAGGCGGGACGTGGCCGGTCTGAACAACATGGATTGGACCTTGTGAGTTATAGTACCGTGGAATGAGGGCACTGACTATCCCATCGATAATGGGGGTCACCTGTTCAACCACTTCCTGAACGACCTGGACGCGAATTGGATACAGTTCCCCCTTTACTTCAGGACGTGGTGGCATGTTCTGAAGGGGCCGAAGGACCAGGCTTGGGAAGAGGTGGTTCAGGTAATTAATAGTATTTAATTAATATTTTTTGTAATTAATTCTATTTAATTAATATTTTTTAATAGGACTTTTGTAATTAATGATATTTAAATAATTTTTTTACAGCTGCGGTTTGCCGTCCGGGCCAACCGGAAGAGGTACACCCTCGTGAAGATGGGTAACGGCTGGAGGAATAGGAGGAACCGTCTCTTCCGTAGGGTGGATAAGGACGGGACGATGCCTCTGGAGCAGCTGATAGAGAGCGTCCCGAACGGCGTGCCACCGAACGACTGGGCGGGTTTCGTCCAATTCAGGAGGAGCGCTGAGGGGCAGGTAATGTATTTATTAGATTATTTATATACTTTTTTTTAATTGTTAATTATTAAATTATAATTTCAATTTAATTATTTTTAATTTGAACTTTATTAATTTTAAATGTTTTTATTGTTTTAATATATTTAATATTGTTTTTTTTCCAGGAGCTTTCTCATAGGAACACCAGGATCTGTGCGCAGCAGACGATCCACCACACAGCAGGATCGAAGACCTTTGCTGTCACCTACAGCGAGCTGGTAACTTTTCAAAATATCATTGACTTTTAGCTGGTTATTTCATAATACTAATTACTTGAATTTTGTAATTGTTTTAGGAGAAGAAGGCACAGCAGGAGAACCGTCAGACGGACTATGGGGAGTTGTACGCCATCATACATAGACACCGTGATGGGACTGTGACCTCTCAGCAGGCAGAGGCGGCCACTGTAAGTAATTTTATTATTATAATTTTTATAAAACCAACTTAATAATAAAAAATACTAATTAGTAATTGTTTCATAAAATGGCAGGAGCGGATGCAGCAGTCGCAGGCTGAGCTGCGACCGACCCAGGCCGAGAAGTCACAGGGGTCAGTGGACCCGACGGCTCCTTTGAAGGCGGGTTTGGGTCAGGCTGAGCACCCCGAACGTGTGTGGGGGATGGGGATAGGCGCCAGACCTAGCATGGTCTACGGCAGGAGCGCCGCCTCTGAGGCTGGCAGCTCTAGAGTGGTCAGACGTCCGAGGGATGAGTCTATTGACCAGCTGTGGTCAGACTTGGAGCAGCAGATGGCACAGCAGCAACAGCAAATGCACCAGCTGCATCTGCAGCAGATGCAGCTGCAGGCTGATATGATCTACGCTCAGCAGACGTAGTGGCGTGATATCGTGAACAACATGCTCGAGCGGTCATGGAGTCGCCTGTTCCTGGACGAGCTGCATCCACAGGTTCCCCCTGTCCCTCGGTACGTCATCCCGACTACTACTACTACTACTCCTCCTCCTCCTGCTGATGATGATGGTGCGGTTCACTCTGCACAGCGGCCCGATCCAGCAGCACCTGAGGGAGCACCACTTGAGGGAGCACCAGATGATCAGCCCCCAGCTACTTAGTTTAAGACATCTATTTTTTATTCGTTGTTGAAACATTTGTAAATATATATATAAATTTGTATTTCAAAACTTAAATTCTTATTGTGTTTACCATAATTATATTTATATTATTAGACCGCATTGTTGAATTTGTGAATTAATTGAAACAATATTATTTATATTTCTAAAATTAAAAAAAATAAAGAATATATATATATTTGTAGCGGTTTTATATAAAAACCGCTACAAATATATATGGTTGTAGCAATTCTACAATAAAAACCGCTACAGCCATATATATGGCTGTAGCGGTTCCACAATAAAAACCGCTACAACCATATATATTTTTGTAGCGGTTCTACAATATAAACCGCTACAACCATATATATTTTTGTAGCGGTTCTACAATAGAAACTGCTACAAATATATATATGGTTGTAACGGTTTTACAATAAAAACCGCTACAAATACTCGACATTTGAATTTTGAAAATTGTCGCCTTTGTGCACATTTGTAGCGATTATGTTATGTATAACCGCTATAAATTAAAAATAATTATTTAATTTGCTGTCCAATGGCTTTAATATTAGTAGCGGTTGTATACATATAACCGCTACAAATACTCAACGTTTAAATTTTGAATTTCCCACCAATGTGTTCAAAATTCCAACGGCTTGAAAATTAGTAGCGGTTTTATACATATAACCGCTACAAATATTTAAGAACTGTAGCGGTTAGTGTAGTGGTTCTTAATTGGAAACGTTGGAATTTTAGAATATAAGATTCTTGGCATTCGTCATTCTCTACTCACTCATCTTCTTCTCTATACTTTCTTCTCTCTCACTAGTAGCTATAGATAAATCATAGATCAGGTATCCACGCAATTCTCCAAAATATTTGTATGGATTAAACAGTTTCTTGGATTTCGCATTCACTCACGCCAACTGTAACGGCAAGATCGTCTGTCCGTGTCGGAGATGCAAGTTCAAGAAGTGGCATGCACAAAATGTTGTGAAGGAACATTTGCTTGTGAAGCCTTTCCCTGAGGACTATACGTTCTGGGCAGTTCATGGTGAGAAGGCCGGTATTAGATATGACGATGCTCTTCCTCGAAATTCTCAAGTAGGCGTTCAAGTAGATGAAGATGATCCTGTGAATGATGCTGTGCGTGATGCGTTTGGATTTCAAGGTGACAACTTCAACGAAGAAGTACACGATTCTGAGTCGGTTTTTATGAGGAATGAAGTAGCTCGGGATTTTTTCAGCTTGATGGATGAAGCATATCATCCTTTATATCAAGGTTGTCGCAAATATTCTAAATTATCTTTCTTGATCAAATTGTATCATATCAAGTGCTTGTATGGGATCACAGATAAGGGAATGTCGATGTTGCTCAACTTATTACAAGATGCATTGCCCGACGCTGAGATTCCCGCAATGTTCTACGAGGCCAAGAAGATTATCAACAGGTTGGGGTTGAATTATCAAAAGATTGATGCATGCCCAAATGATTGTATGCTGTATTAGGGAGACAATTCTAGCAGGGAGACTTGTAAGAGATGTCACACATTGAGGTACAAGACATTTCGGAAGGGGAAAAAGCAGAAGAAGAAACCTGCAAAGATTCTCAAGTACTTCCCTTTGAAACCTCGCCTACAAAGATTATTTATGTCGTCTAAAACTGCGGAGCACATGAGGTGGCATGCCGTTGATAACAATGAAGACGGTAAATTAAGACATCCCCGGGATACAGATGCTCTGAAAATGTTTGACAACGACTTTCCAGATTTTCGCCACTGACCCCAGAAATGTTCGGCTTGCATTGACGACCGACGATTTCACTCCTTTCAGGAATCTTAGTACAAGTTACAGTATTTGGCCGGTAGTCTTAGTTCCCTACAACTTACCCCCTGGATGTGTATGAAATAGAGCTCTTTCATTATGTCTATGATCATTCCAAGCAAAAAGGCGCCGGGAAATGACATCAATGTGTATCTCCAACCGCTTATTGTGGAATTTCTTGACCTGTGGAATGTCGGCTTGGAGACGTACGACACTTACGGCAAGACTTTGTTCAACTTGCGTGCAGCCTTGATGTGGATGATTAGTGACTTTCCTAGCCTTGGTACATTATCTGGTTGGAATGTGCATACTGGATCGGCTTGTCCAGCTTACAATTTTGACTCTGACACAGTACACCTTCCCCACAGCCGAAAGTGGTGCTTTATGGGGCATCGAAGGTTTCTCGATGGAAGGCATAAGTTCATATTGCAACGGAATCGCTTCAATGGGAAACCAGAAAAAAGAGGACTACCTCAGACTTTGTCCGGTACAGATATCTTACAGTAGCTTGACATGTTGACTTCGAGTTTGGAAAAAGCGACGATTCAGCACAAACAAGCCAAAAGACACGCAGGACTTCAACGCCTCAACAGTGGAAGAAGATAAGTATTTTATTCACTCTTCCATATTAGAGATCAAATTTACTTCGCCAAAGTCTTGATGTAATGCACATTAAAAAGAATGTTTGCGACAATGTGCTGTATACACTACTTAATGAACCCGGCAAGCCAAAAGATCACCTTCAAGCAAGGAAAGATTTACGCGATATGGGAGTTCGTGAAGACACTTGGCCAGATGAGCATGACAAATTTCAACCGGCAAAGTTTACCCTCATAAAACCGAACAAGGAAGTCCTCCTCGCGACGTTGAAGAAATTAAAAGTTCCCGATGGGTATTCAAGCAACATTTCTCGATATGTTGACTTGCAGGCTTGAAAGGTTGCTGGCCTGAAGAGTCATGACTCACATGTTCTTATGCAGCAGTTACTCCCTCTGGCTATAAAGAATACACTTCCTCCCAATGTTTCCATCGTTTTGGTGGAACTTTGTTCTTTCTTTCGGAAGTTGTGTTCTAAGGTTTTCATCGTTGAGGAGCTCGATCAGCTGCAATCCAAAATGATTCTTACGCTTTATCATTTGGAGATGATCTTTCCTCTGTCCTTTTTTACTGTGATGGTTCACCTTACAGCCCACCTCGTTCATGAAACAAAGCTCGCTGGACCAATACAATATCATTGGATGTATCCGATTGAGAAGTACTCATTTTAAATATGTGCTTTAATCTCCGTATTTAATGTTTGCTAGTCATCCTTTTCAACATTTTATATCAATTTTATCATCTGTACTTCGTAGGTTCCTTGGGAAATTAAAATCTTACATAAGGAATAAGGTGTGGCCAGAAGGTTCTATAGCTGAAGGCTATATAGGGGATGAGGTGCTATATTTTTGCTCAAGGTACTTTGATGATCTTGAGACGGTTTTCAACCGCCCACCTCATGTTGACAATTGTCCTGAACCTGCGCCGACATCAGGAGAATTTATCCCTCGTGTTGGTAAACCAGTTGGAGCAACTGAGAACTTCAAACTAACGGCAACTGAGAAGTTGCAAGCACATAGACATGTCTTGATTAATTGCACTCAAGTTGAACCTTTCATACGGTAAGAATTGTACACTCACATGTTATTCGATCTATATCTTTCATAACATTTCTCGCTTTCATTTCACTATCACCTTTCCATTATTAATTGCAGGGAATTCAGAAGTCATGTTAAGCGTCAACTCAGGATCCATACACAGACATCCTCGGAAGTTGATAGGAGGGTCCACAGAGAATTCCTGAGCTGATTTGCACGCAAAATACTAAATGACCACAACCTACACTCACCAGATTTCAGAGCTCTCGCAATCAGCCCTCTTGATCATGCAAAAAGGTTTACAACTTACAATGTCAATGGTTTTAAGTTTTGCTCGGTTTCACGGGATCAAAGATTGCAAACTCAGAATTCGAGTGTTTATGGCACATTTGGGATAAGGAGTTATGCGAGCAGCAGTGACGCCAACATGCAGTTCGGAGGCGTCCCTTACTATAGCAAGCTTCTTGATGTGGTCGAACTTAATTATCAAGGCCGTTTCACCGTGACGCTATTCAAGTGTTTGTGGGCAAATAGCACTACTTCTCAGGGACTGACAACTGACGACTTAGGGATCACATCAGTTAATTTCTCACGGCCGATTCATACTGGTATTTCTCAAGATGATGAGCCGTATGTTCTAGCTTCAGAGGCACATCAGATTTATTATGTCGAGGACGAGAGGCACAGGGATTGGCACATAGTCGTTCATCTAAAGCCACGAAACATTTACGACATGGGTGAAGGCGATAACATCGCCTACGAGAGTGAGCCATTTCAGCCAGCCGATTTTGAAAACTACTTCCCTGAAGGCGATGACAATTTACCTCTACTGCGGTGAGTTTTTTTAAGTCCACGTCATTTAAATTAAATTTTTTAAATTTAATAAAACATCCCAAACAATAATTTTTCTACATAATTTCTATAGGGATGGCGACGATGAGTGATCAAATTCAAATTATGCTTTTCTCTTTAAAAAAAACTAGAAAAAAATTTTAAAATAAAATTTAAAAAAAAATAAAATAATATTTGTAGCGGTTATTAAACCGCTACAAAAGTAAAAATAATCGCTACTAAATAAAAACCGCTACAAAATCGATATATTAACCGCTACAAATAGTACGTGGATCCCTATAAATACCCTTACCACAACTCATTTCAAACACTTTCTAATTTCTTTTCACTTTACCTTTCTTTCATTTTCTCTCATTTACAACTTCTTTTGTATAAGTAAAGGAGCTGAATAATACAATCACATATGGTAACAAGTTATTTTATTTTTTTTACAATACTTCTTTCTTTTATATAAAATTTATTCTCACCATTTTTTTTTCCAGATATTTTACAGCTGTATCTCATTTTCATCTATTTTTCATACACAATTACATTATATTAGACAACATAATAATTCCTTATTACCTACGTATCCTTAATAATATTATTAATATAATTTTTATACTAATCCAATTAAATTAAATTTATCCTTTTAATTTATTAATAAGCTAACTAAATTAGATAAACTAATAAAAAAAGAAACTAATTAATTTAATATTAAAAGAATAGAAACAAATGATCGTATTTTTTAAAATATTTTTTTTAAATATTTGTAATGGTTACTAAACCGCTACTAACAAACGCGCCTTTTTAAACTCAAATTAAATTTGTTGGTGCTAAATTTGAATTTCATGAAATTAGTATAACCGCTACTAATTTCATAAAAATTCAAAATTAGTAGCGGTTTATTAACCGCTACAAAATTAAAAAAAAATGTCATTTTTCTTTTCCCGCCTTCAAATTTTCAATTTTTTATATTTGTAGTGGTTACATAACCGCTACAAATATCTTTGAAAAAAAATTTCGTTCATGGGGATGTTGTAGCGGTTTTTTGTAACCATTACAAAGGATGTAGCGGTTATTTTCCTTGAGTAGCGATTTTATATAACCGCTACAAAACCACTTGCAACATACGATTTAGTAGCGGTTTTCCTAACCGCTACTAATGTTGTTTGTAGCGGTTAAAACCGCTACTAATACCCATTTTTAACCACTACTAAATCACTTTTTTTTTTTTGTAGTGCTGGTGCCAACTTGGAGCCAATCGAGTCACAAATATTTTGGCCAAACATGCTCTTGGAAAGGCGATGGGTCGCAGTTTTCCTCACCACCTGAGTTTTATGGTATGATGTTCAGCGGGATGTTTCTCTTGGGCGTGCATAGACTGCTCTGCTTTGTATTTCATCAAAACAAAAAAAAATAGAGTTAAAGTTAGCACTTCATAGGGGAAAAAATAACTAAAGAGTGGGCAAGAATTTTCTATATAATTAAAAGAGAATTACAGTTAGGTCCCGTCCAAGAGAAAAAATGAAAAATTGGTCCTACTAACAACCTCAGGAGCCTGAATTAACAACCCGAGGAGTGAGCTTAACAACCCCAGGGGACCAATTTTTCATTTTTCCCCTTATGCGGAACATAACTATAATTCTCCCTATAATTAAGTAAATTATCAATATCCATATAAATATGGAAAAAGTAAAGAGAGGGGGCATGAACTAATATAATTGCTTAATCAATCTAATATGAAAAGAATATAAATAAGGAAATAAGTAAATGTTAGGAAATAATCATCTATAGATTATAATGTTGGATGATAATGTCACTATTTCTAATCAAATCAATATCCATATTTTTAAAGGAAATTTAAAAAATAATCAAATCATTTTCAAATATGATTACTTAATCAATCAATTATGAATAAATATAAAAAAGGAAATTAGGAAATAATCATCTATAATGTGGGACGATGATGTTACTATTTCTAAATCGAATCATCAAGTCAATAATTTGCATCAATAATAAATGAAATTTAAGATATAATAAATCATTTTCAAGTATGATTACTTAATCAATCAATTTTGAAGAAATATTAAAAAATAAATAAAAATAATAATCATCAATAAATAATATTTATTGATTAATGAATTCAAATAGAATCCCCTAGTATTTATCATGTTGGCATGGAAAAATATTTTGTGGCAAATTCCATAGGTTGCCAAAGAATTTCCGATGAAATAAATTAGCCACAGAATTAGCCACAAAATTTTCATTGGAAAAGTTTCCGACGGCGAACAAATTCCATGGCTAATTCTGTAGGAAAAATTAAAAAAATTTTATTATTTAAATAGATTTAATTTTTAAAAAATATCTTTATAAAAATTAAAATTAAGATATCATTAGTCATATAAATATTTAAAAATTTGGGTTAATACCATCTTTCTTCCTTTAAGTTTTTCCTCATTTTGGTTTTGGCTTCTCAAGTTTCCAACCATAGGTTTTGTTCCATGTAGGGGCAAAATGGTCATATAAATATTAATTTATAAAAAATAAAATTTATTAGTTATTAATTAATATTAATAAAAAATATTAGTAAGTAATTATTTATTATTTATTAATTAATGTTAATAAAAAAATTAATTTTAGAAATTAGACAAAAATATAGTCATATGAAATTTTTATAAGATGTAAAATTTTTTAGTTAGAAGTTGATTTATATTAAAAATTATAAGAATATATAAATTATTTTATATTATTATTACATTTATATATAAGAAACAAATATATATTTATAAATAATTGATTATATATAATCAGATTATATATATATATATATATATATGTATATATAATTGTGTAATAATAAAACATCAAAGCAGTTGAGCCCATTCGATAAGGCATCGCGCGCATATGGATGAAGTCATGGGTTCGAACCAAAGAAGGGCAAGTTGAGTTGCATTTTTAAGAAAAATGAGGTTGCGACATGTGGCGGATTTGGGCGCCGGCGAAAAGGTGGACGTTGCCGGAGCTGACACGCGGCACCACCTATGATGAGGTGGCAATTGCCAGAGTTGCCACGTGACTTTTTAAAATAAAAAAAATATAAAAAACAATGTGTGAGGACATTTCCTATGAAATTAAATTCCGTTGCATGTTTTTAACGGAATTCAATTCCATCACAAATTTCCGACAGAAATTCCGTCAGAAATTTTAGACAGAATCTGAATTCCGTTGGAAATTAGTTTATCATGCTATTATTAGCGACATAATCCATTCTATCGGAAAATCCATTTTTGTCAGAAACTCTAAATTCTGTGGCAAATTCCGCGGCAAATTCTGTCAGAAATTCACTTTTTTTTTGTAGTGGTTGAAGCCTCAAGGAGTGAGGAGATGGCTCAATTAATTCAAAGTGTGACCAAATTTGTTGGAAGTATGGAAAAGTTATCTTCGACACTGCCTCATAGTAATGACAAGGAATCAAGTTGTGAAGAGTGCGACCATATGACACCATGAGACCTTCTTCGGAAATTCAAAGCACTTTTGGGTAAGTCTCTTGCTGTATATTGTGCCATCATTTCTAAAATTCCCTTGAATGAAGCTAATTGTTAGTGTAACTGCCCCCCTTAATTAATTACCTTTTTTTGGGTTAAGGTGTATATTTACTAATGAAGTTTTAAGCAAGGGGCACCAGGTACAATTATATTTTAAAGGGGACAAAAATACATATACGGAATTAAAAATGGAGTATCTACCACAAAATCATTAAATTTGAGCCAATATCGTTAGGGGTTTTCTTCCTTTATAATTTAATGTCATTAGGTTAAATTTAACGGTTTTGTGGTGGACGTTCTATTTTTAATTCCCTATTGTATTTTTGCCCCCTTTAAAACATAATTATGTGAGATACCCCTTATTTAAAACTTCATTGGTAAATCTGCACCTTAATCCTACTTTTTTTTAGCCAAGTTGTTTTATTGTATTCAAAGATTTTTCCATCCCATTCTTTCATGTGATCTACAACCCGACACTAAGAGATTAAAATTTGATTGTTTTGAATTGTGTGGTATTGAGTATGATTTAAGTGTGCTCTTGACTCTAGAATTGAGAATGGTCATATTCTGATTGGGAGTTAGTCATAATTCTATTCATGATATTCTTTCATGTGATTTGCCACCGTACATATCTATATATGTGCATGACTATTTCCATTCCAAATTATGTTCCGGTTTTGAGTTTATTGATGCTAATTGTGGTTCTTTCTTGAAAGGAATAGTTGGGGGAAGGACTCAAAAGGAACCAACGTACATCGTATATCTTGAAACCGCTTTTGATCAACCCTGAAACACCACCGAGAAAGAACTATCTAGGAGAACAAGCTATATTGCTGAAATTTATGATTCTCATCCGGGATTCAAGAGATTGAGAAGATTTCATTTCACGGTTGTCCCTTTCCCTCACTTTACACTAGTGTGGATTGATTAATTGCTTTAGGAACTTGATTGTTAAACATAATTTGTTTTTTTTTTCTTTTTTTTTGGGGGGGGGGGGGTGCTAATCTAGTAGTAAAAGGTAGCTAATTGATTTTTCTCCTTAAGCCATGATGGTTCTATCACTTCACTCTTGCTACAAACATGAGATACGTTACTTAAATAATTAGCTTAGGTAACTTTGGGGGCAGATACTAACTTAAGTTACATTACTTAAATCATTAGTCCATGCTTGTATTGAAGACAATGCAAGAGATAAGTGTGGGGGAGGATTTCTTGTGCCTTCTTTTGACTGAATAATGCTTTGTATGATATAATGCAATAATGACTGTTTGCTGGATGGTAAAATTCTGGAATTAATCTGAGTTTGGAACCAAATTGCAGCAGTCGATGATGGAACATTAGTTGTTATGTACTATGTATTCGTTAGTTATTGTTCTGAAAGTGTGTGTTATGTTAAGCAGCATAATGATTTAAGTACAGTTCGCATGCAATTTGATCTTGTTACCTGGAAATAGGGGAAGTAAGCCAAGTTAGAAGGTCATATCGGAGTTTGTTTAACCTTTACATTGTGGGATAGCACCTAGCTTAGGAGTTCTTCAGAACTTGTCCAGATCCTTTATTTGAAACCATACATGCATATGGACTTGTGAATATGATAAGGGCATTTGTTTTAGCATCTTATTTACCAAACAGTAGTCACATTGCATTCACTCTTTACCAACCCATTGAGCACTTCACTTTATTAAAAACCCATATTGCTAAAAAAAATCCATTATTGCTCATTTGAGTGCTGTGTATGCCATTGAATTTAGAATTGTTAGCAGAAGAGGAAGAGATAAGTGATGGTCTTGTGGATATTGATTGAATTGTGGTATGCGCATGCTTTGACAATTGCAAGTGACTATGCTGATTGCTGCAACGTTTATCAGTGCTATCACCTGGGTAAAGAGCATGAAAAATTATATAAAAAGAAAAAAGAGAAAAAGCCAATAGAATGGTGAAAAGAAGAAATATGTAAAAGCCAAAAGAGAAAGAAAGAGCAAGAACATAAAAGAAGAGAATGAAAAAAAAGAAAAAAATGATGACAAAAGAAAGTAGAAGAAAAAAGAAAAAGTACATGAAAGAAAGATATAAAAAGAGAATTGGGTAAACCGTGGGTTTTATAGCAGAACATGTTTGCTGATGCAGTCATCTATGTCTGATCGTTTTCTAATTGGAATTTGAACAAGCAACTATTTTTGTAGAACTTGTATGACAGTATATGAAGTTTCAACCATGACTATTAGAGTGTTCCTGGACATGAACTGCATTCATAGCACTCTAATGAGCAACTCCGTTCCATTCATTCTGGCCTATAACCAACATTACAACCTTGAGAAGACCCTTTGATTCATAAAAGTCCCATGTCATTAAAAGGTGGAAATGTAGGATCTTTACAAGCTTATGGCAGATACTTTGCTAGGTGACTTAAGAGAGAAAATAACCCTTGTATGAGAGAAGAGAGAAACACCTTATCCCAGTGAGGAAATCTTCCTTTATGGCCAGTTTTCCTTGACTGAATTGTGTGTTGCCATTGTTCTTCGAAGTATTAAGTTTGGCTGAGTATCACTTAAGTAGCATGGCTAATGATTTGGATAGTTCACATTCAACTTTTTCTGTCATTTTCAACTGTAATCTGTTCTTGTGATTCACTTTTATTCTCTTATTTTGTACTTATTTTGTCCGAAGTGCAAAAGCTAAGTGTGGGGAATTGATAAGACTCAATATTTCCATGTGATTTTGTACCCAAACTTGGCATTTTGTCATCCATGTTTTACTTAATTGGGCTAAGTTAATAGATAATATGCATAAAGGGGCAACCATGTCAATTGAGGGTATGTGTTAATTGTTAGATTTTATTCATGTTTTGGATCTTAGTTGTTTACGCCTCTAGGTTAGTTGATTCTCCCCTTGTTACCACTTTTGCAGGTGAATTCACGGGCAACATTTCAGAAATGAATAATGACAATCAGGGACCCAAATCCAGTGCTACTAAAGGACCTGAATTGAAGTAAAGACCTAGAAGGACCAAAGAGCTAAAAACGGTGCCGTTTGGAAGGGAAGCTGGAGATCTGATTTTTCAGGTCTTCGGGTTCAGGCATTTGGACTCAAATTCACAAGACATCAGTTGTATGGTTTGATTTGCTATCATTCTCTCTGTATCACTTCTGAGACATTTCAATAGGAAGGCAATTGTTTTGAATTTGAAGTGTTTGCTATACTAGAGAATTATTGTTAAAGTGCTACTGCTTTTTGAATTTTGCTGTTAAAAAGGGATAAGAATGGGAATCCTGAAATTGTTGGTGTCTTTGTTTAGATGCCGAATGTAGAGAAATTGTTTAGTTGCTGAAATCTGTTATGAGCTTTTCACTCGAATATTTTCCACACTGAACGGATTTTGAATTCACATGTTTTGGAATTAATTTCTGTTATTCTGTGAACTGACATTACTTGGCTCTCTGTATCATTTTTCCGCTTACAATTATTATGCTCTGATTCAGGATTGTTTTGACACTCATTTGTCATTATATGCCCTACGCCACTGCAATTTGTTACACTTGACTGGGGTTTTTGGCACGGTTTCCATTTTCTACCCTTGTCAATAGCTGGAATGTTGCACTAAGGTGAAAAGAATTGATAGAAAATAGAGTTTGTGAGGGTTAAGGTGAAAAGAATTGATTGAAAATAGAGTTCTTGAGGGTTTATGTCAGTTTAATCGAGGTGACAGCTTACTGTCTGTCACATGAACTTTGTGTAATTGAATTCTTGTGGCTGGTGGTTGGGATTAAGTACCGCAAATCGGACATTCTCTGTCAACAATTTGATAAATCGTTACTTCCTCTAGTCCTTTTTATAAGCAACTTTATTTTTTGTCTCAAAATTTAAAGTATCTTTTCTTTTTCTATCCCTATTAAATACATAACTTTATATTAATTATATACCCCCTACTCACCACTAATTCTCTTTCATTTATTTATTTATTTCTCATTCTCTCTCATATTTTCTACTCATGCTCTCTCATATACTAGTGTTTTTTATTACCAATTCTTTGTCTTATACTTTTTTTATAAATAGGGGTATATTTGAAAAAGATGTAACATTTTTGACACATTTATTGTTTCTAACTAATTTTAACCACTAGTTTGTTTTGAACAATCAAGGAAAAAGTTGCTTATAAAAAGAACCGGAGGGAATACTGTATTGCTGAGTTGGCTTGTCTCTGTGGTCTGCATATGGGTGAGCTTATTGTGTTCATTGCTCAAAGTGCTGTCATTCACTAACCTGAGTATCTATTCTTGGCGTTAACATAACATCATTGTTGTACTCATATTCATTTAAGAAGAATTTTTGGGAATATTCACTGTGTCCAAAAGTAATTACTGATATGCACAAGCTGGAATGTAGTTCAAATGCTGATAATTGCCGTGAACTGTGGTGTATTTTTGTGAATTGAGTGATCAGGGGAACATGAACTTGTGCATGCTAAATACTCTATTGAAGTCTCACTTTTTGACCAGTGCTTGAATTTCTGCTGTTGAATTTTAGCAAATTTGGTTACTTGCTGAATTACTTTTGATCTGGATAATTAAAACTTACTGAGAATTTAGAGTATGACTGGAACACTCATTTTGTGAGTTCTTGAGTGCTCTGGTAAGTTTGTTTATTTCATTAATAAATAATTATTTATTTTGCCCAAATTGAAAGGATGAGATAGGGTTGAATGGTATATCTTTTACCTGGCACACACTTCTATTTCTTCATATGTTATTGATTTTATTGGAGCTAAGTTAAATGATGTGTGTCTGTTGCTGAAGAGAAATGCGGAGATATCCAAGAGCGAATTCACTTGGCAGGGCTGAATATTTCGACCACTCATTCAGTTAGGAGCATCTTTAAAAGCTAGCATACAAAACATTTAAGCTGTTACTTTGTTAACTTTTGTGCAAGATTAGATCTGGCTTTGATAGTTTCCTTCAGTATTTTCTTTTCATCTATGTTGGAATGAGGAGACGTATCTGAATGGCTTGTTTGCATCCTACTGCTTTTTTGGGTAAATTATTTTGCATTGAAACCACTTGCATACTTATCTTAAGGGAATTGTTATTATTTGATTTACTTGCTGATATGATATATATCATGTGGTGCAGTGGAGAGAAAACTTGTTTGAAGGATTGGCCTGGATTTCTGGAGATTAAAGGCAGGATTAGACTATCGGCATTTGAAAATTTTATCATGACTATGTTTGAAGACTTGAATATAAAGTTCTTTCTTGTTAACGTCCTTTTTTTGTAAATCATTTACAGTTTGTTCTCAAAATTTTTTATTACAGGTTATGCATTTTGTTTCTTCTATGGATGATTGCCCCGAGAATGAGAAATCAATCCTTCGTGAGGTTATAATCTTTATGATTGTCTCTCTCTCTCTCTCTCTATATATATATATATATGTCACGATAGGACATTGGTGTGGTGTGTTGAAGCTTAACCTGTGCTTGCTGATTGCATACAATTGATCACAGAATCTGGTGAATTTGTGCTATACTGAGAATTTATGTTCAAGATAGTCAATCCTTGTATGGTTCTAATTTTGTTGGCTGATCAGTTGGATTTTCAATAGGGCTTTTGCACTTGAAAACTGACTTTCGTGGAACTGGATTACATTTAGATCTTGATTTGCTGACTACAATTGCTGGTTAGTGCTGTATTTAGAAGTCTGATTGTGATCTTTGATATTTTGAAGTGAGATTTTTGCTGAATACGTTGGTCTTGTTTGCTTGGCTGGAAAACAAAATCTGAACAGTCTCTGCATTGCAGAACTTCTGAAAGTTGAATATAAATTGATTTGAGCTTGCTTGGAAAAAATCTCCTTGACTTGCTTGGATTTCACTGAAATTATGTGGCCTAAAGATTCCCATGAAGGACAAGAGACTGGAATCATTCTTGCAGCTGTGATTACATGATAGCAATCCAAATCGCTATGGGTTGGTTTATTCCAGGCAAAATAAGCGTCTTAGGATTAATTAGGAAGTAATTAGCAATTTTTATTATTTTTAATAATTTCAAGTAATATTATTTTAGATATTATTTTAGATATTTCAAAATAAGTGGAATATCCACAAGTAGGATTTTAGATATTATTTAGTATTTTAGATTTAGATATTATTTTAGTATTTTTGATATTATTTAGATTTCCTAGTTTGAATTTTGAATTAGAATTTGATCTCTCTGTACTTCTATAAATTGGCTCTTTTGCCGACTGAATAAAGCATTGAATATTTTGAGAGTTTATTAAACACTTGGAGATCCTCCTGGGCTGTTCTAGAGAGATTAGTGAGATACTTGCTATTCCTCTTTTACAGAGTATTTTAGTTTTTTGTTCTTTTCTCTACTGTTCTTTCTTTTTTCCTGTTTCGGTCTTCATCAAATTGGCATCAGAGCCATTTTCGGTCCACCATGGTTCAAACGAGAGCATCCCACGCATCGTCCGGCGCCCACCCATCAGCGCATGCGATTCTATCGCACGACACCGTGCCAGCTGCTGTTCAAACGAGATCTTCCCACGCGATACCAGCACCCGACGGCAACCCATCAGAGCACACGATTCCATCGCACGACACCGTTCCAGCCGCGACTGCCGCTGATCATCTCGCCACCATTGCAGCACGGCTCGAAGCTCTCGACGAGTTGAGAGACAAGGTAAACGCATTGGAAATTTCAGCCTCGCGCCCACACTGTCACAGAGGGCGATCGCACAATTATGCCGAGGACAGTGACAATGATTCTGATGCATCTCAGCGCAATTCACGTACACCATACACTAAGCTCGACTTTCCGAAGTTCGATGGAGGAGACCCGAGAGGCTGGGTTCTAAAGGCTGAAAAGTTCTTTCGTTATTATGAAACACCGGAGGATGATCGAGTCGATGTCGCTGCCATGTATCTGGAAGGTGACGCTCTGGATTTATTCTCCTGGCTCAATGCGCAACGGACTATATTATATTGGGAAGATTTGGTTAAAGCCCTCCAAGAACACTACGGTCCGCCGGAATATCTTAATCCCGATGAAAATATGTGTAGCATCAAGCAAACCGGTTCTGTTCAAGACTATCGGAAGGAATGGGCAAAGAAGGTGGCGCTGGTTTCAAATTGGCCAGAACACTGCCTTCTCGGCGTCTTCATGAATGGCCTCAAGGAAGAACTGCGTTCACACGTACGGATTCAGAAGCCACGAAGTGTTTACAGAGCTGCTAGCCTTGCCTTAGAGTTTGAGAAACAATTATCAATTACTCGCGGTAATAAGTTTGGCTCTTCAAGCCGAAGCTTCATTACGTCATCATCAACCACAGGGAAATATCCTGCGCTGAATTATTCATCTTCATCATTCCCTTCGGCAGGGCGTATGTCGGCTGTAGATCCTGAACGCCAAAGGCGACGCGACAAAGGCTTGTGTTTCCGGTGTGCAGAGCCTTTCCGACCAGGACACAGATGTAGCTCCTCATTCTCATTAATGGAGGTGGACGACAATGACAACCCCCTTCCTGAGTCTCTTGACCCAATAGTTGAATCT
Source organism: Inga oerstediana (assembly GCA_963210345.1). Classification (NCBI taxonomy): domain Eukaryota; kingdom Viridiplantae; phylum Streptophyta; class Magnoliopsida; order Fabales; family Fabaceae; genus Inga; species Inga oerstediana. The sequence goes on along the minus strand of OY723407.1, from coordinate 31,503,814 downwards.
GAACTAGAGGAAACAGAGGAGACTGAGATTGCTTTTAACGTCATCTTGGGCACACCTTCGGCATCCACTATGAAGGTAAAGGGTTTCCTTCATTCTAAACTGGTACTATTGTTGGTCAATAGTGGATCCACCCACAATTTTATTTCCACTACCTTGATGCGACAACTTGGCATTCCCACCAGTACAGTACCTTCATTTGGCGTTCAAATTGGGGATGGGCGGGTTATTCGCTGCAATCAGATTTGCAAGGATCTGGAGGTCCAACTATCAGGATTAACGATTAAACAGGACTTCTACCCTTTTTCCTTGGTCGGATCAGATTTAGTGTTGGGGATTAAATGGTTAGCATCACTCAACACAGTACAGGCAAATTGGAACGACATGTTCATGATCTTTTGGGTTGAAGGTAAGAAATACAAATTGCAAGGTGAATTGCCCAAGGCTGGTCCTCAAGTTTGTCTCAAGAGCTTGGAGTTTCACCAAACAGAAACAGCGAAACGTGCAGCCTTAGATGTATCAGATATCCTTCAAAACTTTTCTGCTATTTTTGAAGAGCCTACTACACTGCCACCTTCCCATGGCCACTATCACATGATCTCTTTGCTGCCAGGGGTTTCCCCCCCCCCCCCAATTTGAGACCCTATCACTACCCTCATTACCAAAAGGACGAGATTGAGTCTCAAGTTTGCTCCCTATTAGATCGAGGGTTCATCCGCCCTAGTTCTAGTCCGTTTGCCAGTCCTGCCTTATTGGTGAGCAAGAAGGATGGCACTTGGCGGTTGTGTGTGGATTATCGTCGTCTCAACAAAATCACTATCCCAGATAAGTACCCCATCCCTAACATTGATGAATTATTAGATGAACTACACGGTGCTACATATTTTTCAAAGATTGATTTACGATCTGGGTATCATCAAATCCGGATATTACCTTCCGATATTCATAAAACAGCATTTAGAACCCACTCCGGTCATTATGAATTTGTGGTCATGCCATTTGGTCTCACTAACGCCCCCGCAACCTTCCAAGCTATCATGAATAACTTGTTTCGCCCTTACTTAAGGAAATTTGTGCTCGTCTTCTTTGACGACATTTTAATCTACAGTTCTTCTGCACAAGATCATTTCCAGCATCTCAGGATTATTTTTCAGATCCTACAGCAACACTTTTTCTTCACCAACGCTAAAAAGTGTTTTCTGGGACAAACGAGGGTTGACTACTTAGGACACATTGTTACTAGTAATGGAGTGGAAGTTGTCCCTGAGAAGATTAAGGCCGTCGCTCATTGGCCTACTCCACGATCAGTAAAAGACTTGCGCGGTTTTTTAGGACTCACCGGCTATTATCGGAGGTTTGTAAAAAACTATGGCCTCATTGCGGGACCTCTAACCGACTTAACAAAGAAGGGTGCCTTTCAGTGGTCGGATGCAGCTCAAACAGCTTTTGAGGAACTTAAAATAGCTCTCACTACCACTCCGGTCCTTCACCTGCCGGACTTTCGACAACCTTTTACGGTTGAATGTGACGCTTTTGGGAACGGTATTGGGGCTGTACTAATGCAAAATAACCATCCCGTCGCATACTTTAGCAAAGGATTCTCCTTCTCAAATCGTTACAAATCAGCTTATGACAGGGAGTTACTTGCCCTGGTCCTTTCCCTACTAAAATGGCGTCACTACTTATTGGGCAACCATTTCTTCGTACAGACCGACCATCACAGCCTGAAGCACTTGTTAGACCAGAAGATTGTGACTACTTCCCAACAACGACTCCTAGTCAAACTCCTTCCTTTTGATTTCACCATTCGTTATAAACCAGGGCGAGAGAATGCAGCCGTTGACTCTTTGTCTCGACGGCCCCAGCAGGCAGAGCTTTTACACATGGTCATTCCTATGGCCCACGACCTAGATCAGCTTCCGCAAGCACTACTGCAGGACCCTGCCACAAGGGCAAAGATAGAGGAGTTACAGACCCATCCTGATCAACACTCTCTTTTTCACTTTGTGAATGATCGGTTATTCTATAGGACACGTTTGGTCATACCCAATGTCGTCTCACTCAGGGAAAAATTGATGGCCGAAGCTCATGAAACTCCAACCGAGGGGCATGGAGGGTACCTCAAGACCCTGCGACGGTTAAATGACCAACTGTACTGGCCCGGGATGAAAAACGATGTCAAGCGCTATATCCAACGTTGTCACACTTGTCAGCAGAACAAATATCAAACATTAGCACCGGCAGGACTCTTGCAACCACTTCCTATTCCAGAGCGCATTTGGGAGGACATTTCTCTTGATTTTATTACCGGGCTCCCTAAGTCCAAAGGCTTTGATGTGATTTTCGTGGTGGTGGATCGTCTCAGTAAATACAGCCACTTCATAGCTCTTACTCACCCTTATACGGCTAAAGGTGTTGCTGCCACTTTTTGCCAGGAAATTGTTCGCCTTCACGGCATGTAACACCCCGAATTTTGAGACTCGAGGCTAGAGAATAAGCCTGAGGTTAGTGGATTGCTAAGCCCCGGTTTAGCAAGATCCCAAATTGTGATTAGGAGTTAATGACTACAAAAGTGGACGTGGTTAGTGATTAATGAACCCTTTTAGAGAATATAAAGTGGATTGTAGTCGCTTGTGTTATGAGCAACGCCAAAACCCTGTATTTGAGTTCAATTGTGGATTAACATCCAAATTGACTTAGAATAGAGGGAAGAATTGAATGGGGTATTGTGATGGAAATGGTGTCATGTTGTGGTATTTAATCATTGGAATTGATTTAAATTGGATTGGACACATTGGTTGCAAAACTGGAAATGCTGTCCAGTGTGAATTCTGTCTGGGCAGTCTTCTCGTGTGGACGTTTTTACTAGGCACATGATGTCATAAAATTATGAAACTTTCCAGTCTTATATTTCACATCTCAAGCTTCGAAATGGACATATAATTTGTGCCATTTCGTTTTGTGAACTAGGAGATATGACTGTCCAAAGTTTGGGATGGAAACTGAACTCTGTTTTGGGGCAGTGATGAGTTTTATGTAATTCTGGAATTGTGTGGTGATTTTTAGTAATGGCCAATATTTTTTCTATGAAGAGGACTTAAATATATTTCATTTGGCTTTGGGATCACCTCATTTCGATTTTTCTAGAATTAGTTATGATTTTTCAAAGATTGGGCAGAAAATCTGCCAGAAAATCCGAAAATGCCAATTTTGGGAATTATGACATCATCAAAAGGCAAGATGACATAAGCATGGAATTAAAACATCTTCTCATCATCTTCAGCTGCTCATTCACGCACAGCACCTGAACATAGTGTGAGAAAGTTGAGAGAGTTTAGAGAGAGAAAGAGAAGAAAAATCACAAGGTAAGCCGATTTCTCCGACGATTTCGCTCCTAACGCGTATAACTCCGACTCTAAACTACTCCTCTTTGTTCTTTAAGGTTTGGAAGCTCCTCTTTTGGTGTTTTGAAGTTAGGGTTTTCAGCCACAAGAAGGAAAAGCTAGTGGGAGCTTGAGGTAACTTCCAAACTCGTGCATATTGACTATTCTGGCTGCTGTGGTTGATTTAATCGGTGAAATTTCACCGGATTGTCTTTGTTTGTAAATTTGGAAAATGGGTTGGCCTAGGTGTTATGCTGCCCAAATTGATACTAAATGGTAGTTCTAACCTAATGGAATAGTCAATAAAGTGGTTAGGAGTAGAAAGGAACGCGTTTACGGAGCCGGAACCGAAAAACCCCAATTTTTCCCGGGGAATTGAGAATTTCGGCCAAGCCTGGTTTGGAGGGGTTAGAGATGGATTTTCAATGATTTGATGATTCCATTGAGTTCAGGAGCGAAAATTAGGTGGGGTTACAGTTGGTCACTTTTTCGGAAAAGGCCGAAAAAGCATAATTACGAAAACGCCCATGAAACCCTTAAAGTGGGGCTGCCAAGGGTAATTTTGTAATTGACATTGAATTTGATAATTCCGAGTCCGAAAATGGATTCCTTGGGCGAAAATATGTTAGAATAGCCCATGTCAATATTTCAAGAAAAGTACAGCCGGACCGGGTACGGCGGGGCCGGGCCGGGTCCCCGGGGGTATTTTAGTAAATTTTCAATATAGCCTCATATAACCCCCAGAAACACTATGGAAGTGTCTAAATAGTACATTTGACATTGTAGGATCGAATGTGAAGCCTCGAGTTGCTGGCACGCAAATCGAGGAGAAAAGACTGGAGGTAGGAAACATATCTCTTCTGCTTGTATTTGATATATGTGTTAGTGTGTTAGTGCATGTCTTAGCTTTGCATAATTATGTGTAATTTGAAGCTATGTTTCAATTTATGCTATGGCCATAGGTATATTGTTCGAAGCATTGAGCTGGCAAATTGTCATTGTGTTATCATGAGTTGTGTGATGCAAGCATGTCATGCATTAAACATTTATCGTACATGCATATTGATATTGTTATCCTACTGAGATTCTCTAGAATCTCACCCTCCCCTACTAACCTTTCAGACAGGGTAGTAGATCGATGATGGAGTAAGCAGCCAAGGGCGATGAGGACTTCCTTCAGTAGTTGTTTTGGTAGTTGGTTATCATCCCAGATGGGAGTATATAGATTTGGATGTGTATATAAGTATGTGGATGAGGATTTGCTATGTATTTGAGAAGACTTTGTGTAATCCCCATATGAGGGCTTGTATGGGCGAATGTGCTCTATAAAGCTTGAGTTAATATATGGAAACCGGGATTGCCGGGATTATTGTTGTGTACTCTGATTTGTTATGAATGTGATATTCCGCGTAGTAATTGTATTCGGAAATGTGATTCTGAGACCAAGTTTATAAATGATTTCGAAAGGTGCTTGTGAAAACCCCGTCTGGTAGATGGGTTTATAATATTAAATTTTGTTCTTATTGGTCTCTATTTCACTTTATTGCGTAATCCGAATATTAATTACGGCAGGGGGTTACATTTTGGTATCAGAGCTGCAGTTCCTGGCAAAGATGGATTTTGCTAGGATATTTCCCTTAGGCCAAGCTAGGGAATGAGTGATGAGTTATGATTGCCTAAGGAATAGGCAATGATTTGTGATTTTGGTTGTTTGTGGTATACACATTTATATCTCTGGTGTTGTGGATATCTGAGATTTGTGGATTATGTGTATACATTATTTGGTTGTCCTGAATTTGTGTGTTTAAAGTCCTTAAGACCTAGGGGACCATGGTGCCTTAGGCTGGCAAAGATATTTGGATTTGTGTTGGGGTTGATAATGCTCCGTGGAATTGAGGGAAGTGATTTCCCAGTTCAACTAAGATTGAGGTTTGGATAGATGAGCTGTGATCCAAGGATCAGACTCCATAGCTGGGCTGATTCATAGGAATTGCATTTGACCTGGATGGTCTGTGGTGCTAGAGCATGGTACTAGAATTGAATTGAAATATGTATCAGGTACCCGAGATTGCTAGTTGTAAATCTAGCAGAGGGAAAAGTTACCTATGGAGGATTCGGATCGGAGAGTGCTACCTACGGGGAGTTGTGATGGAAGAGGGCTACCTACGGTGAGATCTGATCGGAGAGGGCTACCTACGGTAAGATCTGATTGGAAAGGGCTACCTACGGAGGATGCTGACCGAAGGGGCTGACCAGTTAGGTGACTGAGTGAAGCATCGGGTACAGTACCATAGTGTGGAGCCACTATGACGATGAACCCTAGAGTGGAGCCGCCGTGACGATGAACCTTAGTGTGCACTCGCCATGACGTTGAATTGTAGAATAGAGCTCTGGGAACGTTGGGAGTATGGGATCTCAACGATGTGTTGGTTATGGCTCTGAATGATTCGAATTGAATTGAGCCAAGGTCTGGCACAAATTATGTGTGTGGACAGGGGTAGTAGGAGATTCCTATGGGACTCCTATTGAGTCACCCTGACATTGTGAAGGCACAGATGAGGATAAAGACCTCAGAGTGTGCAGCGGAAGCGTGGTGAATGTGATGTTTGAGAATTGTGTTGAGCAGAAGCTCGAATTTGCAGAAAGTGCAATGTGTTAGTGATGGCTTCAGGAAGTAAAACTTCGAAGTCTAGATTATTTTGTGAGAAGGGGTCATGAAGGATCCCAATATGTGAAAAGAATTCAAGATGTTGAAGATGAAGTTGTTAATATGCCTGATTCCAGCTTGTTACGATTGTGTACTGTGAGTCCATCTCCCTGGTTGGGCCGGATTTGTTTGGTCTGGTGGGCTGCGCCTGGTAGGCATAGGCTCAGGATGTGACTGATATTTGTGAGTCTCTCACTTGCGGCCGCATGGGGTGATTCCTATAGCGGAGGACCGTGCCTTCGGGGCGGTAGTTACGGGGGATTGACTATTTGTGAGCCGCGAGGCTATGTATATGCACTGCCACGCCAATAGTCCCTGAGTAGCTAACAACAGTTCGGGTAAAGACTGTGTTCTTCCCGGCGGAGAAAGGGGATGAGGGTGGAGTGTGATGTGGAAGCCGAAAGGCTATTTGTGAGCACCGCTACGCCAACAGTCCCTGAGTAGCTAACAACGGTTCGGGTAAAGACTGTGTGTCTTTCCGGCGGAGAAAGGGGATGAGGGTAGGGTGTGATAATGGATTTTCTTATGAGTCCTGGGTGAAATGTGAGTAACCCAGCCACTGTCGCGGGGCATTCCCAGCGGGGGGTAAAACCGGGGTGGGCACCACCGGCACGGGGCATCCCTAGAGGGGGTAAAACCGGGGTGGGTGTGACAATAATTGAGTAACCTAGCCATTTAAATTAGTTTACGGTCGTGATCCCCCGCCTAGCCATTTAAATTAATTGAGTAATCTTTGCTGGGCAGAATTTTCTTTCAACACTGTGTTCCATGTGGCTGCTAATACTTCTCCATTTAAATTAGTTTACGGTCGTGATCCCCCGCCTCTCCTCCCTTATGTCAAAGGTGAAACAAGAGTTGCTGACTTAGAAGAACAACTGGAGACACGTGATGCCATGTTACGAGTTTTAAAAGGGAACCTCCTTAAAGCTCAACACCGGATGAAGCTCCATGCCGATCAACATCGCCGAGACCTTGAGTTTCAACCAGGGGACGCTGTTTGGTTACGCATTCAACCATATCGACAACGGTCTTTGGCGCGATCCAAGTTTCAGAAACTATCTCCACGTTTCTTCGGACCCTTTACGGTGACCAAACGTATTGGCAAGGTGGCCTATGAACTAGCCCTCCCGTCAACTGCCAAAATCCATCATGTCTTTCATGTTTCCCTTCTCCGTCCTGCCTATGGCCAACAAGCTCCTACTCCTCCTCCTCCTCTTCCTCTCTCAGCTGATATGGAGCTCATCCTGCACCCTTCCAAGATACTGCAGCATCGCTGGACACCAGATCACAGATTGGACATACTTGTAGCCTGGGAGAACCGCCCTTTGGAGGAAGCCACTTGGGAGGAATATGATCTCGTTGCCGAACAATTTCCTCACTTTCGCCTTGAGGACAAGTCAACTTTCCAAGGGGGAAGATATGATAGCAATCCAAATCGCTATGGGTTGGTTTATTCCAGGCAAAATAAGCGTCTTAGGATTAATTAGGAAGTAATTAGCAATTTTTATTATTTTTAATAATTTCAAGTAATATTATTTTAGATATTATTTTAGATATTTCAAAATAAGTGGAATATCCACAAGTAGGATTTTAGATATTATTTAGTATTTTAGATTTAGATATTATTTTAGTATTTTTGATATTATTTAGATTTCCTAGTTTGAATTTTGAATTAGAATTTGATCTCTCTGTACTTCTATAAATTGGCTCTTTTGCCGACTGAATAAAGCATTGAATATTTTGAGAGTTTATTAAACACTTGGAGATCCTCCTGGGCTGTTCTAGAGAGATTAGTGAGATACTTGCTATTCCTCTTTTACAGAGTATTTTAGTTTTTTGTTCTTTTCTCTACTGTTCTTTCTTTTTTCCTGTTTCGGTCTTCATCATTACAAGTTCCAGGGGAGACAATGATGATAGTACAGAATTTGTAAGCTCAGTACTTGTTCAATCTGAGATCCTTTCAATGACTCCCACACAAGTAGAAGAAATAGAGCAAGTAAAAATACCCATCCGAGATGAGTCTCCTTTAGGTAATATATTTCATATTCTTATGGAAGTTGATCCATCCATGCTTTGATAATTTCAGTAATGAAACAAATCTATGCTTGATAGTTTGAGCAATGAAACAAAAGAGGCTTTAAGTAATGATGACATAGATGAGGAGATAATAGCAGAAGCTTCCAATATGATTTTTACATGAGAATGTTAAGTCCATTGTTACTGATGTGATTGATATGCATGCTGAGTGTGATGTATCTTATTTGAGAACACATGCTGAGGCTAAGGGTTTGCTTGGTGTGAGGGATTTGGAGGGGAAGGGGGAGGAAAATTTTTTATGAGTTGAATTTGAAAAGATTGAAGAAGTGGGGTAATAAAATTTTAATAAAGAGAATATATAAGATAAAAGAATAAAAAAAATTAATTAAATGTTTTTAACCCCACTTCTCTTATTTTTTTAAATTCAACTAAAAAAAATTTTCCCCTTGTCCACTTTCCCTCCCCTCCCCTCCCCTCATACCAAACAAGCCCTAAATGTCTTAAAAATGAACTGCTGTTAAAAGCTAACTCCATGACTGATGGTGGATCTAATTATGAGCTCTCTCTTTGTCCAAAAAAAAATCATGAGCTTTCTCTTAAGGTTTGACCATAACTAGATTGGAGGATAAAATTGAGGTTTGTTCCAAGAAACGCAAATAGAGTTGCTGATTTCCTTGCGAAAAAGGCAATTTCATATGTAACGGGGTTTCACCCTATTTTGTATTCCACGCCTGAGTTAACAGCTGTTTTAGAGCTGGATCATTGTACTCCTACTGATGTAGGCTGAGTTTTTAGAGTTTTCTTCTTTATGTATACATAAAAAAAAAGGTTTGACCATAACTCTCCTCATATTCTAATTATAAAAAGTTGAAGTTATTGGAAGTGACAACACAAACATGATATTCCTTGATTTCTATGTTTGAGCTTTTGGTAAAATTAACTACTAGAGACTTCATTTTGCAGTGGGATTAGCTATACCCTCCTCATTGAACTGTACTTATATTCTCTTGCTGAATGTGTTCTGCTGGGGTAATAATATGTTCTCTCGTTGTTCTATCCTAGCATGTGCTCTGCTTGTCTATTTATGTCCTTATCAGTCACATTTTTTCTATGAAAGATATAACCTGTGAACACCTTAATTCATCAGGGCCTCAATTAAAAAAAAATACAATAAAAAATAAAAGAAAATAATTTCATTGATGATGATTGGAGTCTAAATTGGCAATCATCATTCATTAAAGATGAAAATAAAAAATTAAAAGCAAAAGAAAATCCTCTTATTGATGATGACTGAGGTCCAAATTGGCAATCATTATTAAAAGGGAAAATAAAAAAAATAAAAAAACGAAAATAAAAAATCCTCTTATTGATGATGATTATGGTCCAAATTAGCATTATCATTCAAAAAAGGAAAATAAAAAAATAATAAAAAAACATCATTTCATTGATGATGATTGTATTCCAAATTGTCAATCATCATTAAAAGAAGAAAATTTAAAAAAAGTATAAAAAATTAAAATTAAAAAAAATATAATGCACTAATGAGGCAAAACTCTAGGTTATGCCTATTTAAAGGGGAGCACAAGAGAAAGCAAAACACACAAGAATTTGTGAGAATAAGGAGGCAAGGTAGAGAGCTAATTTGACTTTTCATTTCATTGCTCAAACATAATTCTCAAGGGAAAGGGGAATCTAGATAGTAGTGGAAAACGGGCTGGCCCGTGGGTTGCGGCGCAGCCCGCCCCCTTCGCGGGCTTGCTTTTGCCAGCCCGAGCCCGTTTGCCAGCCCGCCAATTTTATTTTTTTTTTAAATTTTTAATCTTTTTCTCTTTCACCCGCTCATATCACACTTCTTTTCTTTTATATATTTGTGTTAAGAAATCAATTTCATTATTACTTTCCTTTTTTTTCATCTATTTACATCACAAAACTATATAAATACATCTCTTTTTAATTTAATAATAGTATAATAAATAAATATAATATGAAAATAAGTGTCAAATAAAAAGTATGAGGAATTAATTAAACATATCATCAAAGGAAATGAGATAAGGGACCAAGGATATTTGAGAAAAAAATAAAAAAAAAAATTTAAGCGGGCTGGCCCGCATCAGAGCTTGTTTAGCCCGTTTTTAATCGGGCCGCCGAAACCCGTTTAAAAGTGGCGGGCTGGGCTGGAATTACCGGCTCTAAATCTAGAGAACCATTGATTGGTAAGTGCCTTTGCATCTTGATTTTGATTGTGCCGAGGAGCATCTCTTATGAGACAAGGCACCAACACGTCAGTTTCTTCTTCTTGTTTTTTTTTTTTGGTTTTCTTTCTTTCATGTCCTGATGGCCAAATGGTGGAGGATTCATAGACATGTTAGGGTGTTTTTTTTTTACCTTAGCCAGGCAACATCTCTCTTTCACATTAATTTTGACTTGTATGGTGCAATTCTTCTTCCTCAAGTATAATCATTGTTTTGACTTGACGGTTATGCATAGTAAAGGTATTGGATATCATGCATCAGCATCACTCTGTTCATGTATTCACTATATTTTGCTTTGCGTTGCTATCCCACTTTGTTCCTTATGTAGCCTATAAGTTGCAGATATGCAAGGATGAAAAGCATGCACTGATTTCTTCTATATTTTGAGAATTGCTGTGGGTATGGATGTTCCTAATAATATGATGAGTATGTTGCTGCCCGTTTAGTAATCTAGTGTGATTTTGTTGTGAAATCCATGTGGTTTTCTTTGGTTTATCACCTTATTCAATGCATAGCTTGCAAGGATAAAAAGGTATGTGCATGCCACTTCTTGAAATTATTTTGTATGATGTGCATGCATACAAGGTTTGATATTAATCCTAGACCTCCTTATTAATATGATGATCATGTCCTTGCTTCTCCTTGTTAGCTTGATGAACTCTTGTTTTTTTTTTCTTTTGCAAATAAAAAGTTTCAAAATAAAAAAAGAGAGCTTCTTTTCTTAAAATTAATGAATTTGGTTTCAAATGAGAAAATAAGGAAAATGTTTGTTTTAAAAAAAAATACAAACCAAACCAAAAATATATTTTTCTCAGATAAATTAAATAAAATCTTCCTAAAAGATACCAACCAAGCGTCATGCCTTTCTACCCCTAACGAATTACGTAGGCTTCGATCCCTCTAAAGGATACGTAGGACCTAGGTTTTTATCCTAGATCAAGTCCAACAATGTAAATAATTAAGTTTGTTTTCTCTTTTTGTAAATATTTTATTGTTGGGTAATTATGATAAAACTAAAAGGAAAAATTTATTTTTAAATAATTAATTTAGGGTAACCATACTTATGAACGGGAGCTATGGGATGCCTAACATCTTCCTCAAGTACGACTGACTCCCAAACCCTAAATGGTTTTTGTAGACCGATTTTCATTTTTTAAAAAGGTTTATTACTCTATTTTAAAATTTTGGTGGCGGCTTCATATTTTTCAAATTCTGGGTGCTACATAACTTGTTAGAACTATTTGACACCTAAGGGGGGTGCATTTGGTGTAAGATAAAAACTTAAGAGCTTTGAAAATCTTTTTGTATATCAGTGAAAGCAACAAGTAATAATGAGTATGAAGATGATGCTATAGAAATGCATAATCAAATATCTAAATCATTCATGCTGGAAAAATAAGAGATGAGGGAAGAGAAAATGCAAATTATCATTTATACTGGTTCAATACAATCTTTGATTTCCTACGTCCAATCCCCAGGCTCCTCCTGAGATTTCAATCCACTATCTCGCTCAAGTTTAAAACATATACTTGAGAACCACTATAATCCCACAAGTTTAATCCAGGTATACTTCTGAAGCCACAACAATTCTCTCACAGAGGCACTTCCCCTTAAACACCATATGGATACAACCTTAACGATAAATAATTACAATCAATGTTTTCTCCTAGAAGTGAATTAAGATGAACATTGAAGTGCAATGCAAATAATCTCTCTCTCTCTCTCTCTAAGGTAAATGATACAGAAGTTAGAAAAATAGAGAGTATATAGGTTGGAGTGTTGGATTCATGATTTCGACATTTTGGCGTAGTTGCTCTCTTCATTTGGCTTTGAGTGCTCTTCTATTTATAGTTGATGGGCATACAACCATTGATCTTTTTCTTCTTCCCATTGAGCTTCTTAGAATATAACTGTTAAAAGTCCGTTGGAAGTCACCATTTAAGCTTTTGACACAAAAGTAGTTTTTTTCCCGTTGAGCTTTAATCCAAGTTTAATCACCTATAATCTTCATATAAACTTGATTAGTGATGATTAGAAAACAAAATAATCAAGATTTAAATGAGTTTGGAAGAATTTCGAAAGAATCCAAGATGTTGATAAAATATGTGAAGAACCATCACTTGAGTGATGAAGTAGTGTTGTCTTATCACTTGAGTGGCTCTAATATCACTCTAGTGATTATCATTCCTATTTTGTAAAATAGGTGAATCACTATTAGGTAACATATAGTGATGAGAAAAAATTGATCATCACTTGAGTGATTCTCATAGCACTTGACTGATCCTTCTTCAAAAATTCGGTAAAGAGCCCATCACTATCGAGTGACTTTGTAGTGATTCGCATCAATCAAGTGATCTGTTACAAAAGATCACAAAATTATTGCATCACTATCAAGTTACTTGATAGTGATTCGGGAAGAAATGAGATATAACTCGAGTGATCCTTTAAATTTTAAAGAGATTATTATGTGATGACTACTTAGTGATAAGCTTTTTCATTGCATTACTCAAGTGGCATTACCTTATCTCGGGGTGATCTGATAAATTTTCATAGAATCACTCTCATGTTGATAGTTTGGAGTAGAGGTCAAATTCTGGTAGGCGTTCCTCTTCCAGTTTAACTCTAAATTTGATAAACGACCAATCCTTAAAAAGCCTGTTAAGTCTTCTTTCCAATGCAACAAGAACCAGTTCCAAATTCGTGGTCTTCCAAAAGATATGATTAACTCAATAGCTATTGGTCTGGAATACAACATGGATTTAAAGACCTACTGTACTATCCAAAGTTTTATGCCGAGAAGTTTGAGGATAAGCCTAAATCAAGTAGGCTACTAAGCCCAGTTTGGCAAGAGTCCTACAAATGTTCAAGAGATAGAATGATTTTCAGGTACTATGTGATACCCTAACATGTGTATAAGGGTTCAATGTCTCCAAAGTAAATGTAATTAATGTAGCCAAACACTTTTAGAGAATACAATATGAATTATGACTTGAATTAGCAGGAGACAGTGCCCAAACCCCATATTTACGCTCAATTGTGTTGTCAAAGTTTAAATTGAATTAAAAGAGAAGGAAGGGTGCATGGCATGAGGAAATGAGGTCAAAAAATGTGTTAAATGGTAATTCTATAGAAATTGTCATAGTTAGGGGCAAAACGAGAATAAAGAAATTTATTGGCCAATTAGTCAGCTACTGAAGAGGGAATTTATTATCAACTAAAAGATCAAGAGGTGTGACTAAATGGCTAATGAAATTAGAAGGAATAATCACATAGTTGCATGCATTTAGAAGAAGCTACAAGATAAGAACACTTGGCATCACTTGGACCATTAGATGGAAGTCAAAGTTCAACCCATTTTTTGTTCCCTCTCTCTTTAAGTTGGCTAGGGGCAATGAGGGAGTGCAAAAAGCTGATCATCCATCATCTACACTCTCTCTCTTTTACTCTTATTTTGGTTCAAGAAGGAGGAGGAAGGAGAAAGAAGAAATCAAGGTATTCTTCTTGCATTTTGACCTTGTGTATGACATTAAATGCCAAAAATCTCTTTTTTAATCTTGTCCATCTTGACAATAGCTTTAATCCTATAGTCTTAAATTTTCAAGAGGAGGTGTTTTGAGTATTCAAGAAAAGCTAGTGGTTTGAGAATTGAAGAGCAAGCTAGAGATAGTGAAAGAGGTGAGCAAAAGCAACTTTTTGGTATATATGTTGTGATCATTGGTTGAGACCTTTGATTTCTAGATTTTTGCCCTATTTTTCATGTAATTAGGATTTCAGAAATTTCATGATGCTTTGATTGTTGGAATGGTGTCTTGTGTTGTGTTTTGGACAACGGAATTGGTTTGGAGTCTTCAATATGAAATGTTGGCAATTGTGAGTTTTGTGTTGAAATGTTGCCAAAATAGAATATGTAAAAGGAATGAGAATTTGGTTGTTTTGAAATTTTCATTGGATTCGATGTGAAAAACTATGTGGGAGTAGTCTTGGTTGTGAATTCTAGAACCGTTGGAAACTTAAGTTGAAAACTGGAAATATTGTCAAGTGAAAATTCTGTGCAGGGGACCTACTTTGCATGGTGTTTTAAATAGCAAATGATGCCAAAATGTTGTGAAACTTTCAAATTTTGTAGTAGACATTGCAAGCTTTAAAATGACATAAAGTTTGCGTCGTTTTGATGTACGTTCGAAAAGATATAATCATTGGAAGTCAGCAAAGAAACATGTCACTTCTTAGTCTCGGCCAGTAGTTCTTGGTCGCGGCCAGTAATTGAGTGACTAGTTTTTAGCCATGGCCAAAAGGGTTTTGGCTGTGGCCCAAAACTCTCTGACTTGTTCTTGGCCGTGGCTCAAAAGTTTATGCCCTTCCCGTGGTCACGGCCAACCCCCAAAATCTGATACTTGGGATTTTTGGAAGGTAGTGTCTGGTCTAGTTCTTCCCAACCCTTTAGGCATCTTCTGGGCTTCTAGTATCTACCTAAGGGCCTCAAATGATAACCAACTCTAAGTGCTTTGGAATTAAGAATTGGAATAGGGAATAATTCATCGTCCTTGATTTGATTTATAGGACTTGATATCCGCCCTGAGCATGAGAAATTGATGCCCACGCATGAATGGAAAGAATAAGGTAGTGACTCTTTCTCTTATATTATGTATAATGCTTTGTATGTATGTGCTGATCATGGAATTGTGACGAATGCTGCCGTGAATATAGTGAAAGCTTCCATTATAGTGAATACAGTGAAAGCTATCATTATTTTGAATACAGTGAAAGCTGTCGTTTTTATGATTACAGTGGAAGATGTTGTATTGTGTATACAGCCATGAGAGCTATCATTTATGTGACAAAAGTCATGAATGTGATTGCTGTTGTGGATGCTATTGTGATGCTGCTTTATGATTTGCTTGCATGCTTTGTTATTATATATCTTATGAGTGAATTTTTTCTATTGAGATTCATATGAATCTCACTCTTTCTAATGAGTAACCTACAGCCAGGGCAAGCGGAACTAAGGAGAAACATGTGATGAAGGGCGGTTAGTGCTCCTAGCTAGGAGTTTTGAGCATTAGTGTTGGTTGTCATACTTTTGGGATGATTGTGTAAATTGCATATGTTATAAATGTGTGAAGGTGAATGTAATCCGTGATATGGGAACTGAAAGGAGAAAATATGCCCTGTGAATCCTTTTTGAATGAAGGAAACTTGAGAGATGTCAGGAATTTGTTATACACTTTGATATTGATGAATGGAATTGAACTGCACAGGCTAAATATATTCAAAAAGTGGCTATGAGACCGTATTAAACAGACTTTGGAAAAGTTTTTGAAAACCCACTTTATTATAAGACTAAATCATGTCTTGAAGTTGGGATCTCTAATGAGTTTCAAATTATCCGTTGGTCTCCAATTTAACTTAATGACATATTTTCGAACCATATTAAAGGCTATCTAGGTAAGGGGTTACATTTTTTGTATCAGAGTTGAAACTCCTGGCACGAGTAGGTTTTGCTAGGATAATTGCCATAGTTCTTTGTGTTAGTGATGGTAGATAACCCATGATTGCTTGTTGAATACACATGAATGTTCCTGCTATTTGTTGGTGTTTGAGTTTTAAGGAATATGTGTATACACTCAAGGTGATATTAAAGTTTTGAATCATATATGTAGAGTGAAAAGACACAATGGTTTGCCTAATGATTCAACATGTTGAATAAGAGGTAGAAGAGATAGATGACAACCCATCTGATCCCACACAACAGATGATGGGCATACTAATGGAGCAGCGAGATATGATCAATGAGCTGAGGGAAGAGCTCCAAGAGGAGAAAAAGAAATATAATGAAGACAGAGTCTAGTTGATTCAAGAAGGAACAACCTATAAAGAAACGGTTGAAGGGTCAATCCGACCTTTAGAGTCACTTCCATACACTAAACAAAACCAGGAATCACATGAGGTACCTGTAACCCCCTTCCGTAATTATATCCAAAATACACGATTAAAATGAAATAGAGACGAATAATAATAAAAATTCATTTACATTCCCATCCTTAAGATAGGATTTTCACAAATTTCTTTAACAAATACTTTAACCTGGTCTCACATTCATATTTCGAATACAATTACCTCGTGAAGATAAACTACATTCATAATATATCAGAGTGCACAATAATAATCCCGGGTTCATATCTTCACTAAAGGTTCATGGGCACATACGCCTTTTACAATTTCACAAATGGGGATTACACAATACTTAATCCAAATACACATTCCAATCTATCATCCGAATATATACAATTATCCCAGCAAATAACGATAACCAACTACCAAATCCAAATGCCCATAAGGGATTCTCACCGCCCCTAGTCGCTTGCTCCTTCCTCGAGCCACTTGTCCTGTCTAAAATGTTGGTAGGGGAGGGTGAGATTCTAGAGAATCGCAATAGGAAACAGATACCAATATGCATGCAAGATAAGTGTTTAATGTATGACATCCTTGCATCACAATAACTTGTGCTCACATAATGATATATCCGCATGCTCAATGTTTCAACAACATACTCATGGCCATAGCATAAATAGAAACAGAGCTTCAATCATTCATATATGTTTCACATGTAACCCCCTTCGATAATCAGGATGAGATTAACGTTTAAGCACATTTAATTATCGAATGAGAAATCCGGAACAAATAAAAACTTTTTGAAACACTTGTACAAATGGATCTCTATTCATTTCATTCATTAAAACAAATGGCCTGTTCGGTCTGTTACATGTACAATATCAGAGTAAGCACAATTCCCGACGTTCACCCGGGATAATAACATTAATCTAAAGGTTTATACAGGGCATCATTGCCCATCTCAGTATCCATACCGGGGATTACACAAAACTATAGTACTATGATCTAAACAATATATTTACAATGATCCAAAATGATAACCAATTCGATTTAAAACCAAAATATATAACTAAGACTACCGCTGGCAGTCCTAATCGTCCTTTGCCACTTGCTTGCCTTTCGATCCACTTGCCCTGTCTAAAAATGTTATTTGGAAAGAATGAGATTCTAGAGAATCCCAGTAGCAACAGTTTATTTATATGATGCATATGTACAAAGCAAGTAAACATATATCACAATGCAGCAATCAATATTCGAGACCGGGCTTTCGCCACGTTCCCTTCACTTTATACAAGGTCGGGCTTACGCCACGCCCC
This sequence comes from Inga oerstediana, assembly GCA_963210345.1. NCBI lineage: Eukaryota > Viridiplantae > Streptophyta > Magnoliopsida > Fabales > Fabaceae > Inga > Inga oerstediana. Next base: position 31,486,230 of record OY723407.1, on the reverse strand, counting down.
ATCACTTTATCAATATTCGAGTCCGGGCTTTCGCCACGTCCCCTTCACTTTCACTGTAATCGAGTCCGGGCTTTCGCCACGTCCCCTTCACTTTCACTACAATCGATGACTAATGCAAACAAGCAATGCAATACACATGATATAGGATAAAGTGTCACTACCTTTGTCTTTCCTTCCTTGAGCAGGCACAGGCCTTCTATGCTCCGGGTAAATATCAAATCCTAAAGTCATAATTAAGGACGAAGCATTATTCTCTATTCCAATACTCAATTAACTCTTCAACACTTAGATTTGGTTATCAATAATGACCCTTAAGAAGCCACAAATGCTTCTAATAAAACCCCTAAAAGGTTGGGAAACAATAGGGTGAAGATCTCTTTTCAAAAACTTAAAGTGCTGGAATATAGGGGTGGGCCGCGGCCCACCATTCCTTGGGCTGCGGCCCAAATATGGTCAGAAGGCCTTGGGCTGCGGCCCACCACTCATGGGCCGCGGCCCAAAACAGGCCAGAAAGGTTTGGGCCGCGGTCCGCCACTCTTGGGCCGCGGCCCAGAGATTTCCTGACTCTGGGCTGAACTTCGAAAAACCATAACTAATTCTAGAAAATTAGAAACGGAGTGATTCCAAAGCCAAAAGAAAGGTATTTGAGTCCTCTTTCAAGGAAAAATATGGCTTATAACTTAAAATCATCACAAAAATACAGAATCACCCAAAACCCAACATTACTCCAAAACAGAGTTCTGTTTTTGTACCAAACTTTGGCAAAGCATAACTCTCAGAATACTAAACGAAATGACACAAAATATATGTCCATTTTGAAGCTTGGGATGGGAAATTTAAGACTGGAAAGTTTCACAATTTTCTGAAATCATTTGGTCACTCAAAACGTCCACACAAATAAACTGTCCAGACAGAGTTCACATTGACAACATTTTCCAACTTTTCTACCAAAGTGTTCAATGACTCCAAAATCATTAACCAAGCTTATTCCCATACAATTTTCCACAAGGAACACAATGGTAACCTCAAAATGACCAAATTCATACTCTAACCACATGCCCTGTTTTGACCAATACACCAAAACCAACGCAAAGATCCCAAACTTTACTTTTAATGATTCAAACCAATCCATTTGTCCAAAAGACATCACAATATACCATTTCCATTATCACAACATGCCAAACTCACTAAGACCCTAATTTTCGAAAATAGGGCAGAAATTTCCAGAAAAATCAATGCTCACCAACATCCACAATATATATATCAAAAGGGAGATAACACTCACCTCTTTCACTTTGCCAAAGAGATTTCAAGATTCTTCAACTTTCACAATCTCTTGAGGTCATAAACTAACACCAATGAACACATTTCAACCATCACAATGAAGCTCTTCATTCAAGGATCAACATTAAAGAAGGAAGTTTGAGCAATAGAAGCCATTTTCCTTACCTTTTTGCAAGCTTTTCTTCTTCCTCTTTGCTGCAAAAATGGCGCCACCCCAAGGAGAGAAGAGAGAGGACGAGAGAGAGAGAGATGGAGTGGAGTATGAGATGAAAGAAGAATGATTATACTCCCTCCATATCAGTTTTTCCTGCGCCAAGAGGGAAGAGAGGAGAGAGAAATGCATTGTTTAATCTCTTTTGACTTTTCTTTGTCTTCCTCTCACACCCACTTTGCCACATGTCATTTTCCCATTAGCTCTCACACACTTAGTCACCAATTAATCTCTCTAATCCTTCCATTAGCCATTTGATCTCACTTCTCATTTCCTCTTAGTTAGTAATTAATTTCCCCATTAATTACCAACTTATGCCAATAATTCCATTCTTTCAATTTTCCAACAATTATGACATATTAAATAATATTGTCACCAATATACATTAATTTAACTTTAATCCGATAATTATCCTCAGTAATTATCATTAGGCCTTAATTGAAAATTGGGGCGTTACATTTCACATAATCAAGCAAAGCAATAACATGCATCAATACACAAACATAAATATCAATACATGCAGGAGAGGTAAGTTCCCTACCCTTTTTCCTTCCACGTATGCTCCAGCATCGGCTACTCACTATCCGAGTGGATATCAAACCATAATCAGGGCGAATACCCAACCCTATAACCAAATAAAGGACATAGGATCATTCTCTTTTCCAAATTCTCATTTTCATAACACTTAAAGTTGGTTACCATTCATGACCTTTAGGTGGCTATAATAAGGTCAATGAAAGCCTAAAGGATTGGGAAGCACTTGACCAAAGGTCATCTTTTAAAAGTCCAAAATACTGATTTTTGGGGGTTGACCGTGGCCAGCCTACGCATGGGCCGCGGCCAATGGATGCATAGAAAGTCTTGGGCCACGGTACATAACCTCTGGCCGCGGCCAAGAAAATTCTGTTTCCTGGCTAAATTTCCAAAAATCATAACTAATTCTAGAAAAATCGAAATGAGGTGATTTTAAAGCCAAATGAAAGGTACGTAAGTCCTCTTTATAGGAAAATATGTACCATTACTCAAAATCATCATACAAATACAGAATCACCCAAAACTCAATACTACTCCAAAAACAGAGTTCTATTTCCATCCCAAAGTTTGGACAATCATATCTCCCAGAATACTAAACAAAATGACATAAAATATATGTCCATTTTAAAGCTTGGGATGTGAACTTTAAGACTGGAAAGTTTCACAATTTTCTGAATCATTTGGTCATTCAAAACGTCCACACAAATAAACTGCCCAGAACAGAGTTCCAAGGGACAAATTTTCCCATTTTCTACCAAAGTGTCCCATGGCTCCAAAATTAACAATCAAGCCTATTCCCATATAAATTTTCACAAGGAACACAATGGTAACCTCAAAATGACCAAAATCACAACATATCAACATGCCTTGTTTTGACCAAAGCACAAAACCAACACAAAAGGTGCCAAACTTCACATTTAAGCTTCAATGCAATTCTATCAATTCAAAACACTAAACAAGGCACCATTTCTATAACAATAGCATACCATTCTCCCCCATGACCTAAATCACGAAAATAAGGGCAAAAATTCCAAAAATTCAAGGCCTAACCAATGGCCACAAAACTTATATGAAAATGAAGCTTTAACTTACCTCAACAACTTTCCTAAAGGCACTTTATGATTCTCCAACTTGTACATTTTCGTGATTCCTCAAATCACCACCAATGGAGAAACTACAACCATCAAATTGAAGCTCTCACTCCAAGGAACAACTTTATAGAAGGAAGTTTTGGCATTAAAGGTCATTTACTCACCTTAAATGCAAGCTTTCACTTTTTCTTTCTTGGCCAGCAATGGCTGCACAAGAGAGAGAAGAGAGAGAGATGAAGTGAAGGAGAAGAGAACAATAATGATACTCCCTCCATGTTGTCCAGTGAAAAGATAGGAGGAAAGAGAGAGAAAAATAAAATATTATATCCCATTTAACTTTTCTCCTCAACCACTAACCTCATATAAGTTTGCCACATGTCACAAGCCTATTGGCTCTCACCCAAAATAGTCACCAATAAGCCATTTAATCACTCCATTAACCATTTCAATCACACTTCTCATTTTTCTCTTAGCTAGTAATTAATTTCTCTATTAATCACTAACTAATTGCCCAACAATTTCATTCTTTCGATTTCCACTAATCATGGCATATTAATTAATATAGCCACCAAACCCATAATTATTCCACTTTAATTCGATAATTATCCTCAATAATTACCATTAGCCTTTAATCGAAAATTGGGGTGTTACAGTACCAACCCAGAATGAGAGAGATCTACAATTCTAGGTCTCCAAATTCTGTATGCATCTGCCCCCAGTGTTTCGGAGAAGGTTTGATTCTGAAGCAGCTGAAGATTGGCTGATTCGATTAGAGAAGATTTTTGAAGTGCTATTCTGCCCAACCAAGGTGAAGGCATGATTGGCTATCTACAAACTTAAGGGGGATGCCGACAGGTGGTAGTAGAATATTGCCATAATGTTGTGAACTCGGAATGATCCTCTAACTTGTGAGCTGTTCTAGGACTAGTTTAATGATAAGTACTTCCCAAGATCTATGAGGATAGAAAAAGAGTCAGAATTCCTGGCTATAAAGTAGGGTGATGCTGAGACCTTTGATGACTACTTGTCTTAGTTCATCCGACTAACCCGATACTCCACCTATCTACGATGCATGATGATGAGGAGTGGAGCTCCAATATGTTGATCTGTGGTTTGAGGTGGTAAATAAAGAAAATTTTGGCCTCCCGACAGTTTATCGAGTTTAATAAAGCAGTGGAGGAGTGCAGAATCATAGAGAATAATTTGAGGGATTTAAACCCAACTAAGGGTGGTGGTCAAGGTGAGCTCGGTAGGGGAAGTACTCCTCAGAAGTGAAAGGGCAAGGGATCCTCATCCAAAGGCAGTGGCAAGAAGCCTTATCAACCAGATGATCGTGAGAACCATAAACCCCCAATGATATAGACATGCTCTCATTGTAGGAGGGCACATGCTGGCAGAACGTGTTTGGGGCAAGTGATCTGTTATAATTGCAAACAGCTAGGACATATTGCTAGAAAGTGCAAACAGCTGCCGACAAAGTAAAGGCCTACGAATTAGGGCAGGGTGTTCACTATGACACATGAAGAAGACCAGAAGTCCCCAAACCTGATTTAATGTAAAATCCTTCTCAATGGTAGTTTACTGTAAGCTTTATTTGATTTGGGTACAAGTTATTCCTTCATTGCTTATAACTGTATTAAGTACCTGGGATTGCATGTTCATAAACTACCATTCGATTTGGTTGTGTCGACACCTATAGGTGTCAAGGCTAAGAATGCTAATGCTTGTTTAAAATGTGTAATAACTGTTGTGGGGTAAGAGTCCACGGTTGATTTGATTTGTTTGCCGCTCGATCTATTAGAAGTTATACTGGGTTTTGATTAGTTAACGACGAATAATATGCTGTTGGATTGTGGGAACAAAAGAATAGTTTATACTACTCCGTAGAGGAATGATAAAATAAATGCTAATTTGAACTTCCTCTTAATGGCTAGAGCTGAGAAATACTTGGAGCAAGGGTGCCAAGGGTATATGGTATTCTTTTCTATACAGGGAGAGATAGAAGAAACTCTGAGTAGTATACCCATGGTAAAAGAGTTCCCTTAGGTGTTTTCGAATGATCTTAGTGGATTACCTCTGGAAAGGGAAGTAGAATTTTTGATTGAAATTATGCCTAGAGATGGTTCTATATCAAAGGCCCCAAACATGATGGCCTCAAATGAGATGGCAGAACTAAAGAGATAGATTGAAGAGCTACTTGAAAAAGGGTTCATTCGACCTAGTGTTTCATTGTAGGGAGCTCCAATATTGTTTATTAAGAAGAAAGACATAAGTCTGAGATTGTATGTGGATTATAGAGAATTGAACAAGATAACTGTCAAGAACAAGTATCCATTTTTTAGAATTAATGACCTTCTAGATCAATTGTCTGGTTCTTGCATATTTTCAATGATTGATCTAAGGGTGGGTTATCATCAGGGCATGTGAAAGCAGAAGATGTACCGAAGACTGCTTTTAGGATGAGGTATGGGCATTATGAGCTTTTGGTAATGCCCTTCAGATTGACTAATTCACCTGCTGTATTCATGGATTATATGAATCATGTCTTATGGTAGTATCTAGATCAATTTGTGATGGTGTTTATCAACAACATTCTGATATACTCTAAGAGTAATGAAGTGTACGAGCACCATTTGAGAATAGTGCTGGAGAAATTACGTAAAAAACAACTCTATAACAAGTTGGGTAAGTATGAGTTTTGGCTTTCGAAAGTAAAGTTTCTAGGCCATGTTATCTGGCAATAAGGGGTCTCGGTGGATCCCAGTAAAGTGGAAGTAGTACTGGACTGGAAGAGGCCAGAAACTGTCACTGAAATACATATTTTGCTGGGTCTTGCTGGTTATTACTAGAGATTTATTCAAAATTTCTCCTATATTAGCTTGCCGATATCCAAGCTCACACGAAAAGATTAACTATTTAAGTAAGATGAACATTATGAAAAGAGTTTCACTAAGTTGAAGGAAAGGTTGATAATGGCACCAATGTTGATTATAACCGATCCCAACTTGACTTAAGTTGTGTACAGTGATACGAGTAAGCAAGGGTTAGGGTGTGTTCTTATGCAACAGGGTCGAGTCGTGGCCTATACCTCCTGACAATTGAAGCCTTATGAAATGAACTATCCCACTCATAATCTGGAGCTTGCGGCGATTGTGTTTGCATTGAATATATGGTGACATTACCTGTATGGTGTGATGGTAGAACTGTACTATGACCACAAAAGTCTTAAGTATTTATATGATTAGAAAGAGTTGAATATGAGACAGCATTGGTTGATGGAGTTGCTAATAGATTACAACCTGGAGATTAAATATCACCTGGGTAAAGCTAATGTTGTTGTGGATGCTCTTAGTCTAAAGACGGTGCTAGTTGCAATAATGGTGATATAAGAGATAAAATTGATAAAAGATTTTTGGGATTTAAATGTATCGAATAAGATCTTATGTGCTAATTATAATGTTTCCTAAGGGGAAAGTGATTTGAGGGCTGAGATTGAAGAGGCTCAGAAGCAAGATGATGGGTGCAGTCCAATCGTAATATGGTCGAACGAGGAGAAAATTGAGACTATGATTTGTTACCTAATGGATTGGTTCGATACAAAAAGAAAATCTGTGTTCCACTAAAGGTATACCTGAGGCAGAAAATCCTGGATAAAGCACACAAGAGTCGGTATACTCTTTAGCTTAGTATGACCAAAATGTACCACAGTTTGAAGTCTATGTATTGGTGGCTAGGATTGAAGAGCGATGTGACCAAGTATGTTGCGTGGTGTCTTACTTGTCAAAAAGTAAAGATTGAACACTAAAGGCCACCAGGATTACTGTAGAATCCTAAGATTCTAGAATGGAAGTGGGAAAGTATGACCATAGACCTCGTTGTGGGATTGCCCAGGATCAGGAACTATGATACAATCTGGGTGATTGTTGACCGATTCATGAAGTCAGCGCATTTTATACCGATAAACTCTAGTTACTCTCTGGATAAAATAATAGAAATCTATATTCGAGAGATAGTGAGACTTTATGGCATATCGAAGAGCATCATTTTTTACGGAGATCCTTGTTTTACTTTGAGATTCTAGAGGACTCTATATGAAGCTCTGGTATGAAATTGAGGTATATTTCCACCTATCATCCATAGACAGATGGACAGTCAGAAAGGACCATTCAGTCATTAGAAGATATGCTGCGGGTGTGTGTACTAGACTTTAAAGGGAATTAGGATTCATTTCATCCACTTGCTGAATTCACCTGCAAAAATAGCTATTATGCGAGCATCTAAATGGCTCTGTATGAAGCGTTATATGGGAGGAAGTGCCAATCACCTTTATGTTAGACAGAGCTGTCTGAGAGGAGGTTGTATAGGCCAGATCTTGTTGATCAAATCATAGAATAGTTTAAAATCATTAGAAAGAGGCTCCTTGCAGTGCAAAGTTGACTAAGAGTTACGCTGATAAGAAGAGAAGATCTCTAGAGTTCAAAGTTGGTGATCATGTGTTCTTGAGAGTGTCTCCGGTCACAGGAATCAAAAGAACGATTAAGTGGAAGAAGTTGATCCCACGGTACATTAGTCTATTTGAGGTTCTTACAAGGATCAGACTTGTAGCATACTAGATAGCCCTACCCCTAAACTTTAGTAGGCTCCATGACGTGTTTCATGTCTCACTACTGAAGAAGTACCAACCAGATCTGACACACATTATTGAGTATGAATATGTCGACATGGAAGATAACTTCACTTATACGGTGGAGCCAGAATGAATCATTGATTGGCAAGAAAGATGGCTTAGACATCGAAGCATACCATTTGTAAAGGTGGTCTGGAAGGGACTATCTGAGAGAGAAGCAACCTGGGAAGCAAAAATGGACATGCAAAGGCATTTTCCAGAGTCTATGACTCAAGTTTTGTAGCAAATTTTGGGGATGAAATTTATTGTATGAGGGGAGAATTGTAATACTCTAACATATGTATAAGGGCTTATTGTCTCCAAAGTAAATGTAATTAATGTAGCCTAATGCTTTTAGAGAATATAATATGAATTATGACCTAAATTAGCAGGAGATAGTGCCCAAACCCTATATTTAAGCTCAATTGTATTGTCAATGCTTGAATTAAAAGAGAAGGAAGGGCGCATGGCATAAGGAAATGGGGTCAAATAATGTGTTAAGTGGTAATTCTATAGAAATTACCATAATCAAGGGCAAAACAAGAATATAGAAATTTATCGGCCAATTAGTTGGCTACCGAAGAAGAAATTTATTATCAACTAAAAGATCAAGAGGTGTGACTAAATGGCTAATGAAATTAGAAGGAATAATCACATGGTTGAATGCATTTGAAAGAAGCTACAAGATGAGGACACTTAGCATCACTTGGACCATTAGATGGAAGTCAAAGTTTCAACTCATTTTCTCTTCACTCTCTCTTTAAGTCGGCTAGGGTCATGGAGGGAGTACAAAAAGCTGATCATTCATTACATACCCTCTCTCTCTTGAGCTCTCATTTTGGTTCAAGAAGGAGGAGGAAAGAGAAAGAAGAAATCAAGGTATTCTTCTTGAATTTTGACCTTGTGTATGACCTTAAATGCCAAAAACCTCTTCTTTAATCTTGTTCATCTTGACAAGAGCTTTAATTGTTTGGTTTTTTTAAGAGGAGCTGTTTTGAGTATTCAAGAAAAGCTAGTGGTTTGAGAATTGAAGAACAAGCTAGAGATAGTGAAAGAGGTAAGCAAAAGTAACCTTTTGGTATATATGTTGTGATAATTGGTTGAGACCTTTGATTTCTAACTTTTTGTCCTATTTTTCATGTAATTATGGTTCTAGAGAGTTCATGATGCTTTGACTGTTGAAATGGTATCTTGTACTGTGTTTTGGATAATGGAATTTGTTTGGAGTCTTGAATGTGAAATGTTGGCAATTGTGGGTTTTGTGTTGAAATGTTGCCAAAATAGAACATGTAAAAGGAATGATAATTTAGTTGTTTTGATATTTCCATTGGATTCTATGTGAAAAACTGTGTGGGAGTAGTATTAGTTGTGAATTCTGAAACTATTGGAAACTTAGGTTAAAAACTGGAAATGTTGTCAAGTGAAAATTCTGTACAGGGGACCAACTTTGCATGGTGTTTTGAAATAGCAAATGATGTCAAAATATTGTGAAACTTTCCAATTTTGTAGTAGACATTGCAAGCTTTAAAATGATATAAAGTTTGTGTCATTTCAATTTGTGTATGAAAAGATATGGTCGTTGGAAGTCAGCCAAGAAACAGGGCACTTCTTGGCCTAGGCCAGTGGTTCTTGGGCACACCCAACAAGTGTCTGACCAGTTCTTGGCCGCAACCAAAAGGGTGTTGGTTGCACCCTAAAGGTTTCTGACCTTCCCTTGGCCGCGGCCAACCCCTAAAATTTGACACTTGGAATTTTGAAAGGTGGTGTTTGTTCTAGTTCTCCTTAACCCTTTAGGCATATGTCTGGGCTTCTAGTAGCCACCTAAGGGTATCAAATGATAACCAACTCTAAGTGCTTTAGAATTAAGAATTGGAGTAAGGAATAACTTGTCATCCTTGTTTATGATTAATAGGGCTTAATATCCGCCCTGAGCGTGAGAAATCGGTACTCGCATACAAACGAAAGGAAGAAGGTAGTGACTCGTTCTCTTATATCATGTATAATGCTTTGTATGTATGTGCTTATCATTGAATTATGATGAATGCTGCCATAAATACAACGAAACCTTTCATTATAGTGAATATAGCAAAAGCTGTTGTTATTGTGATTACAGCGAAAACTGTCATATTGTGTATACATCCATGAGAGAAGTCGTTTATGTGACGAAAGTCATGAATGTGATTGCTACAGTGGTTGCTATTGTGCTGCTGCTTTGTGATTTTTTTACATGCTTTGTTATTATATATCTTATGAGTGAATTATTTCTACTGAGATTCATATAAATCTCACTCTTTCCAATGAGTAACCTGCATCCAGGGCAAGGCGATCTAAGGAGAAGGATGTGACGAAGGGCAGCTAGTGTTCTTGGCTACGAGTTTTGAGCTTTAGTGTTGGTTGTCATACTTTTGGCATAATTGTGTAAATTGTATATGTTATAATCATGTGAAGTTGCATGAAATCCCCGATATGGGAACTGATACAGGCAAATATGCCTTATAAATCCTTTTTGAATGAAGGAAACCCGAGAGGCGTCAGGAATTTTGTTATACACTTTGATATTGATGAATGGAATTGAACTGCACAGGCTAAATATATTCAAAAAGTGGATGTGAAACCATATTAAACAGACTTTAAAAAAGTTTTTCAAAATCCACTTTATCACAAAGCTGAATTTTGTCTTGAAGTCAGGATCTCTAATGAGTTTTAAATTATCCGTTGGTCTCCAATTAAACTTAATGACATATTTTTGAACCATATTAACAGCTATCTAGGTAGGGGTTATAGACTATATGATTCAATTTTCCTAGTAAAGAATGATTCTCCGGATATATAAGGGCTCAGTGTGTAACTAGTGGTGTTACGAGTGTAGATGATCAATTAAATAGTGCAAATGTACACTGTCATAATCAAGTATATAGAAGTGAGTAGAGTATCGTTCTCATGAGGATTGATCACTAAGTACCAAAATGGATAATTTTAATTCTATTTAGTCGATCGATTAGTTGTAATTGATAGAAAAAATAAAATGATTAAATATGAGTGTAAATAATATGGAAGCAAATATGAGAAAAAGCCCTAGGGATTATATTTCACTTAACAAATTCCGGATTGAATCACTTATCTATTCTAGCCCAATTTATTCCACATGATTGATAATCGAGTTTCTCTAATTTAATTACTAGCCTCTTCCAAGGTCAAGCAATTCTATAATTAATTGCTAATTCAAAATATTCCTATATGAATTTAAGTAATTAATTATGCATTAAAATTTATCGAACTCTATAAAACTACACAACTCATTGAATATATTCCTATTTCATATGCAAGTTATGGTTTTAATTATAGGGTTTACACACATGTATCTCCTTATGGTCTCAACATATATATTGAAATCATTCAAAAGATGACCAATCAAATGAAAGTATTAAGAATAATAATTAAAACTCAATCATGAAGAAAAAATTAAAACTAGATTTAACAAGTTAAGATTCAATCCATTATTAGTAAGCTACGTCGTCACCCTTGGAAAATGAAAATTTAGCTCATAATAAAATTAAAAACAAAACAAAAATAAATTGACATTATATAAAAATAGAATGAAATCCTCATAAATACTGTATAAAACTTGAATATTAAATTCTCAAACATAAATATACAACCAAAAGATGCATGAAAAAATGAAAAAATCTAGTTGTCCCTTTAGGAGGTAAAACCTTCCATGTAGGTGGCATGAAAAAAGTAATACAATGCATAAAATTAACTCTAAAATGGTGTATGTGGAGAAGAGAGGAAAGTAATGGATATGAAATGATTGTAAGTGAAGAAGAGAAGAAAGTAATGGATATGACTTGGTGTGTGAAATGTGAAGGAGAGGGTGGCTATATATAGGGAAGAATGGAGTAGGGTAGATGAAGTAGTAGGTGAAATGTGGTAGGTGAAGTAGTAGATAGAATGTAGTAGATGAAGTAGTTGGTGAAAAGGAAGATGAAGTGGTAGATGAAATGTGATAGATGAAGTAGTAGGTGCAAAGAAAGATGAAGTGGTAGATGAAATGATTGGTGGAATGGTAGATGATTCCTGCTTTCAACTTCTAAGCAAAATTCAAAACTCTTGGAAATAGAACTAGATTTTCGTCTCAACAGTAAAGTTGTAGAGCTCTTTCTTAGCTTTTTATCCATATAAAGAATGTCCTAATCTGATATATAGAGCTCCAGATATTTCCTGAAAATTGAAGAGGGTCTAATTTAGTATTTTTCAAGAAATTCTATTTTATGCTAAAATCATTATTTATTTATTAATTATACCCAAATTTATTAAATTGAGCTCAAATATCATCCATAAAATCATCATATAAGGGAAAATAAATATACAAATATTTTACTTATCAAATTCCCACACACTTAGGTCTTGGATGTCCTCGGATAAGGAGTGACTAACTAGTGCTAACAAAATTAGAAGTGTCAAATCATAAGCAAGAATGCAATTGAAAAATAAAGAGATCATAGTATTCATGAATCAACAAAAATATAAACTGGTAATTTCATTTAAAAATGAATAAACTGAATTCGTAATTGTGACTCATTATCCCAATCTCTCAAGTGTTTAAGGGTAGGTGTTTCGCTTGAATTCAACCGAAAAAATTGCACTACTATAGGCTTGCTAAAAATCTCAATCTCCACTACCTAATTCACATGCATAATTCAAATCAAAAGGACTTATTAAGGGTTGTAATGGGGTTAAGGTAAAAGGAATGTAAAACATGATATGAAGGGCTAAATATAGAAATTAATAGAAAATTGAAAAATGGGCCATCTTCTGAATAAATCTATTTCATCACAACAACCCACAATTCGAATACTCAAAGTTTTGTTTTCATTTTTTTAATCTTTTTTTTATTGCAACTTTAAAGTTGATGATATATACTTCCCCACATTTGTCAAAAGCCCATTTCACAAAAATTTCAAATGCTCTGCTAATCTTCCAAATTAGGTAAAAGCACTTGATATATTATTAAAGCATATGTTAATGGGTTGAGAATAGAGAAAACAGTCAATGAGGCTCAAAGGGGCTTATAAACGGTATAATTGCAAGGTTGGCTATTTTGCTCTGGATAAATAAAATGAATGCCTTTATCATTTTTGAATGTGCACGTGAGATGTAATTTCAACCAAATTTAAAACAAGTTCTAGAGTGGCAATTTAATAGGTGAATATCACACACAAGAGAAATAATCATTATAGGCTTAAAAGCTCACAGTTATGGACTTTCAAACTCAGCTCATTCAATCTCAAAATTCATCTCCAATTGTAACAATCAGTTGTTCATTCATGCTATGAAATCTCTAAATTCAATTGATCTATACTCAAAATTTATATACTTCTTATGATCATTATAAAGCACTTAAACAAGATGATTTTTTTAACTTTTACTCTCTTTTTTTTTTTTAAAAACATGCAACTAAAAAAATGCGTCTCAGGAGTTAAGAATAACTCCTTACTCTACCATTTTTTCCACATCCCATGCATCTGATGGTTTTACTAACTAAAAATTTTTTTTCCTCCTCCCCCAACCTAAATCAGACATTGTTCCCAATGTCTTCTAGAGCTTAGAGAAAGCTTTTTTTTAAACATAAACACACAATAAAGTAAAACCAAGATATTAAGGAAAGTTACAACCTAAGAGTGGTATCTAGTTTAGGTTCATAGGTTTGCAGTTGATCGAGCAGCTAATCAGCAGTTGGTGCAGCAATTATGGAGTAGTGAGTCACTTGGAGTATGAATCCTATTTCCACAGCATGATAAAAAAACATAACAAATCATCATAAAAACCATTAACATTTAACAATCCTAATGGCTTTTTCTGATAGTTCAAATTAGCCCAATATGTAACGCTAGAGATCCCATCCAACATCTCCAAACCACCGGGTAGAGTAATAAAAGCTTGAGCATGGTAGAACATTTGTCCCATATCTTCAGGCAAGCTTGAAACCTGCAACTCTTGTCCAAAGGAGAAGATGTGGTCTTCTAACTCTTTCACCCTTACACTCAAACCCTTGCTTCCACTCATGGATGCTGAAATGACCACACTTCCCCTTAGGCCCTGGATGCCTTCCCCGTATACAAAATTGATCTTTCTAACGGCTAATGTACTTCCAAGTTCGCTTGCTGCTATTATAAACTTTCCATCCTTACCCATATCAGTTTCACTAAAAATGCAGATAGATGTAAATCTACATCTTTGTATGATACCCTTTTTCTTTTCTTTTCTCTCGGACTATTTGTGCTTACAAGTGGATGACTGCATATTTATAAGTGGAAGTGTGCATATTTACAAATAAAAGAGTACATATATAACATTAAAGCAGCGATAACAAAATCATACAAATCACGCATTTTCAAAAAAATTTTAAAAACTTCTGAAACGAATGACCAGCGTAATTTGCATGAAGAAAAAAAAGGAAAGAATGTCAAAAGTTATTGAGAAGATAAGACATATTAGACAAATGCTACTGAAAAGATAAGATAGATTAGACAAAAGCTACGGAAAGTTAAGATGATTAGATAAAAGCATGATTATGTACAGTAGTTGTGCTTTTGGCTCCCATCTTCTTATATTTTTACATCCAGTAACGGCTTAAACGCTTTCTATGAATTGAGGTTTTGCTACCCATCCGGTTTTCTTATAAACTGGAAAAACAAGGTCTTTTAACGTCAGATTCCTAAGACAATAAAGCTCTTTTTCTCTGTTGAATATGTCCGCTAAATCAAGAAGAATACAATAAACATCACTACTTGGATGCGTCTCAAGAGTTTGAATGATATCATCCAGTGACTCCTTACTCAGTCCATCCTTTATAAATTTAATTTTATCTTCTCGATTTATAAAAACCATACCTTTACTCCTACAGTGTTGATCACAGTTCCACCTTGCACATTTATAGTAGACATTCATTCATTTAGCTCTTCTCTTTTTGGAGTAAGAACTTCTTCCCATTCCCGGTAAAGGTTTAACAAATGATTTATGAATCTCACCTGCTAAATGTACCTTAGCTTCAATGATCCAGCGTATGTCCACAAGAAAGCCCAAACGCTTGAATATCTTTATCCTTTCAAGTCGACTGTTATAGATCTTCTTGAGCACATCTTTGGGAAGAGTGGGGAACCTGTTCTTAAGCTTTAAAAGAGATTCCTCCACAGTAACTTAAAATGAAATTGATGAAAACTAAAATTCTCAACCCAGTGTAGTGTGTTTTGATGAGTAGGAATGAAAAATGAGAGAGTAGGAAAGAAATAAGTGAGTAGGAAAGAAGTTTTGGGTTGCCTCTCAAATAGCCGCCGTTCTTTAACTCTTTAGCTAGACAAAGACCAAACCAAATTTTTTTTTTTTTTTTTTTTTTTAAAAAAATTACTAGATTGAGGACTTAACTGTTGGTTCCTCAAAAGTGATGACAGATTTTAAAGTGTTGAGTGCACCTTCATTGTATTCTTTGAGCCTTTGCCCATTCACTTTGAATTTTCGATCACCACTTTAAATCTCCACTGTTCCATATGGCCATACTTGAATCACAGTAAAAGGACCTGACCACCTTTATCTCAGCTGTCCTTGAAAGAGCTTTAACCTTGAGTAGTATAAAAGCACTTTTTGTCCCAGTGTGAACTCTCTCCTCAAAATTCTTCTGTCATGCCACATTTTTGTCTTTTCCTTGTATAACTTGACATTTTCATAAGCTTATTGTCTGAATTCTTCAAGCTCATTGAGTTAGAGAAGCCTTTTCTCACCAGCTGCCTTTAGGTTAAAATTTAAGGCTTTTACTGCCCAATATGCTTTGTGTTCCATTTCTACTGGAAGATGGCATGCTTTGTGGATAATATGGAGTTGAAACCTTATAAGTTACTTCATATTTAGCTGATATGGAGTTGAAACCTTATGAGTTACTTCCAATTAAAAGTTGTGTTTATTGTGTTCCTTAATAGTGTACGTGAATGTTTTTTGAATGAAAAACTGCATTCTATTAATTAACTCAAAAGAGCAATACAAACAAACTAAAACAACAACATACTATCCGTCATCAAACACCGCCTCCTGAAAAGAAGGTCATGGGTGATCAAGGAAAGAAAAGTTACCTACAATACTATGGGATAATTTAGCTAAATGATCTGCTAAAATATTTTGTTCCCTAGGAATATACCTAACCAAACTCTGTCAGTTATTAGATAACCATAGTCTGGCATCATCTATCATTTCCTTAAAAGGGTGAGATTGATCACAATCCCTAGTCAGAACATTTATGGCTTCAACACAATCAGAAAGAACTATAATGCTTTGATAACCTTTATTCCAACATATCTGTAGACCTTGGATAATCTCAATTATTTCTGCTATTGCTGGAGGTACTGACATGAGTTTGTACATATAACTGCATATCCATCTTCCATCTTCCCCACGAATAGCACCACCACGATCACTTCTCCCTGAATCAAGGACTGACGCATCCACTTCTAGAGTTAAGGAATCTTGTCGCCGTTCTTGTCTTACTTGCTCCTCAATGCTCTAGTGAGAGTAAAAATGACACTTTGAGACATGAACTATGAAAATTTATAACCAAGAAACAGCAAGGAAACAACATGAATACCATCACTCTTGATTGTTCCATTTACAAAAATAAGCTTTGACTAAATCAATACCAAAATGTAACCCCCTGCCGTAATTATATCCTAAATACGCGATTTAAAGTGAAATAGAGACCAATAAGAAAGAAAACTTATTTAAAATCCCATCTTCACGAGAGGGTTTTCACAAATAACTTTCGAAATCTAGTTAACATGGTCTCATATTCACATATCGAATATAACTACTCTGCGAAGATAAATCACATTCGTATAACTATCAGAGTGCACAATTTTTTTGTGCCCTAAGTTGTTTTGTTTGTGAAATTTTCTGCCATATATATATGTATATGCTTGCATGCGATTTTTTAAAATTGTCGCTAGAATGTGTATATATATAAGCTATGGGCCTATGTGTTTTCCCGTTTTTCCTATTCTTCAGTCTGTGTTATATTTTGTTTGAATAAAAAAATATAGCATATGATGCTTTGGAACATACTGCTTTGACCGTTTCTCATTCTAGAAGTTAGGTTCTTCAGAAACATATGATTTAGGCTACAAAAATGGAATACAAATGCATAGCACATGGTATATGTTTTCATAGAATCTAGAACAAAAGAAATGGTTCCAAGAACTCACCATACTAGAAAGTGCTGGGCTTATTTCTTTTAGGCCAGCATTTCATATTAAAAAAATAGAGAAAATTTTTTAAAAGAGCCACCTTTTTTAATTTTTCAGAAAATTCAACTTCCTTTTAAGAGTCATATTCTCAGTTCTCTTCCAATTGTTCCTCTCATTCCATTTCAGGATCAATTATAATCTTACTTTGGATTCTTTCCATCTTGATCTTATATCAAGATATTCTCCTTCTAGGTCGTCACTTTAAGTTTTATATTCAAATGGACAAATCTCTATCTTATTCATTACTCAAAGGCTAATATTTCTCTAATTAATTTATGTTTGGATCAACATTCAAAGGCTTTTAATCGAAAAACTTATTTAGTTTCTAAAGCCATCAAGTTGAAGTTTAGATATATGCTTTTCAACAAAAAACCATTATTCAAAAGATTAAAATAAATTTTATTTCAATGCTTTTAAAAGTTTCTTTTGACTTTTAAAACGAAGAGATCGACAATAAAAACGCTAAAATCCAATGCCGGAAACACTGAGTATGGACGGAAGAAAAGTTGGGTCCGTCTGACCCAACCGTGGCTCCATCCTAGTCAAAAAAACTCAGCTGGAGGTTGAAGATAATGCAAAGGACGCTTTGCCTTAACTAGAAATAGAAAGTCGTTTCACCTCTAGAGGGTTGTGAGCGTTAAATGAAATGCACCGTTTTAATTTAAAAGAAAACAAGCCTTTTGGACTCAGCAGTATGTTGCGCTATATATATATAGATATATTTAAAGGATGTTAGGCTGGGCTAAAGTTTAAAAAAGAGAAAAGAAAAGAAAACGTGGCTGGTCCCAGTAGGAACTTTGACTGCCACGTGACCACCAGATTCTTGCTTCTCATTAGACTGTGATGAAAATGGGTTTGGCCTAGATATCTTTTCCAGAATTTCTCATCCCACTTGCTTTCATGATAGAGCATTTGAGCTCCGATTGAGACACAGTTTGTTTCTAAAAATTTCCAAATTCATTATCTATATTTTGACATACAATATATCAATTTTGAAATCTACTTGGATCTATTTTGAACATTTTCAGTGCTATTACAATGATTTTTATTTGTTTAAAAATTCTTAAAATATTTGTAATGATTTATTCCATTTTACTTTAGATAAATATGAGGTAAAAGTAAAGGATCAAATACTGAAGAAGCAGTGTCAGATCAAAATGGAAGAAGATCTCAAATGGAAAGATTTCTTAATGTCCAAACTCTGGATCATGGTAGAGTTCATGAATTTCTTAAGAGAATAACAAAGTCCAAAGCCCAATTTAAATCCTTTAAAATACTAAGTGTTTCTATTAGGAAATAGATATGATTTTAATAAGAAATTTAGAATATTTCTTCTAGAAAATATAGAGAAACTCTAGGAGATTGTTGAAATGATAGAAGATATAAAAATTCTTAGAGAACTTGGATAATCTATTAAGTTTCCCTGACTCCTATATAAAAGGTTAATAAAGACATTATGAATATAATATAATGAAAGCATGAAGAAGTAAAAGTCAAATACTCTTTATGAGTAGGAGCTCTTAAAAAATGAGTTTTTTAAGAGCATCTTATGCTCTATCTAAGTGGAAGCTCTTAGAAAATGAGTCTTCTGAAAGTAATAATTAAGCATGTTATTTAAGATACTTATATGAAATTCTTAATAGATGATAATGGCATAGTTGAAATCTGCATGATGGGAGATACAAATGTATTCTCCTGATCATGGACCCAATGATTTTATTATTTTTCTAATTAAGAATCATACAAGTATATGATATTGTATACTTCAATGTGCTTGGATTGAACAAATTATGAATAACCCTATGTGTGGGATAATTTGAGTGGCTAAGCCAAAAGAGGCTTCCAAGAACATAATTTATAAACTTAATGGGGACAATCAAAATATCCGGTATTTATAAAAATAATTTGTTGTCAAGCCATTGACAAATAGTCATGGTAATATTGAAGTTAAGATGTCAGCTTAGTATATAAAGGATTACGAGACCTATATGGCTTGATAAGGGAAACAAAATAGTATGAATTACCTTACAAAATTGTATATTTGTGATTCAATTTTTCTATCAATAAATTTTGTTAGTTGGTAAATTCTTTGTACCTGATTGCATTGCCATTTTTTCTAATTTAAGTATCGACTTAAACATATGTCTTGCTAGTAAGAATGCATAAATTGATTCTAGATATAACAGAATGAAAGATTTTAGTAAGTAAACTAGACTTGAATATACATTACAATTATTTTGGTCTGTTGCATATGGTCCTACAAGTATGAGGGTAAGACACATAGCTTGGTATATTATTACCTTTATTGATTTCTCATAATTATGGTTACTACTAGTTTTCATGTAAGTCTAAAGCTAGAGTGTTTTAGACGATATGTGAATAAAGGTTAAGAATCAACTGGATAGGAATTTTTAAAGTCCAACAAACTAATCAAGGTTGTGAGTATCTATCTGATCAATTTCAATGAGCTTGGTGAAAAGGAGATAATTAAATAGTTAATTATCCCTAGCATTCCATCACTAAAAGGAGTTTATATAGGTGTAATAAAATACTATTAGATATGGTTGAACGTGTTATGGTTCATACTAATCTCCCAAATGTGAGTAGGAGAGGATTATCTAGTCCACCTTTGGTGGATTAGTACACAAGTAAACACCATTTGTTTCATCATGTGTATGTGGTTTTGAGTTTAACCATATGCCCTCTAAAGTGGTAACTGTAACCCCCAGCCTTAAAAACTGTAATTATAACCATAATTATATTCGGATTTTAAAATTTAAGTGAACAAGAGACCAATAATCATCAAAAGTCATTTACAATCCCTTCCTTACGGGAGGGTTTTCACAAATTCTTTCAAAATCTTTCGACTTGTCCTGGTCTCAAATTCACATTCCAGATATAACTACCATGTGCAGTTATGTCACATTTATACATATCAGAGTGTACAGCAAATATCCCCAACAACCCCCGGGTTTCATTTTTATACTAAAGGAGTTAAAGCTTCCTAAATAAGGGATTACACAACCATATTCACAATATTATTTACATCTAAAAAAGAATATACAATAATCCCATCCAAAATGGATAACCAACAGTCCAAAATGTAAAACGTCTCTACAAGGTCCTAACCGGTCCTGGTTGCCCGCTTTCCTTGGAGCCACTTGCCGTGTCTGATGGTTATTCAAAGGAAAGATTGAGATTCAAAAGAATCCCAGTAGTAACAAATCACTCATAAAATGTTTAAACACATAGCATATATGATCATGTTAAGTAGCAACACAATGGTACATGGCTCAAGCCATATACGACAATACTCATAACTGTATTCACAATGCGACAGCTTTCACTGTGATCATTATGCCTGCTTTCCAGTAAACACTATGCCAGCTTCTGTTGTAATTACTATGCCCGCTTTCGTGGTATACACTATGCAGCAGCATCACAAAGCTTCACAAGGCGTCACAAAGCAGCAGCAGCAACAACGCAATGCATGATAGACATACATACAATACTTTACACACAGTATAAGAGAAAGAGTCACTACCTTATTTTTTCCTGACATTCCTTGGCACAGTGGGCTCACAGTACGGTAGAGGTCAAATCCTATAACTAAAACAGGGACAACCAATCATTCTCTTTTCCAAATACTTATTTCCATAATACTCTAAGTTGGTTATCATTTGAACTCTTTAGATGGCTATTAGTGGCATAAATATATGCCAAAAGGGTTTGGAGAAACTACCTTAAAGACCCCTTTTTGGAAGCAAAACACTGATTTTTGGCTGACTCACTTGAGTTATGAGGGACTTGCACTCAAGTGAGAAGCTCTCACTCGTGAGTGTTTGACAGAGAGCAACATCAACGGCCAGAAAGTGCTCGCTACACTCGAGCAAGAATATTTGCACTCGAGTGATAACCCAAAATTCACTCGAGCCCCAGAAAGTGAAACACAGGAAATATTTGCCCGAGAGCACAGCAAACTCAGAGGGAAAAGCTTACTTGAGTACCACTAATGTCACTCGAGTGAGAACACAACACCTGTGAGTATCAAATTGAACTCTTAGAAATTGGCCAGTGAGTGCTTAGCCGAGAGTAACCCTTAACCTGAACTTACACCTTCACTCGAGTGAACCCATGCTCACTCGAGTGATCACCAATATCACTCGTGGGTTAGGAAGTACACTCTTGTATTCCACCAAGAAACACCACTGATAAACTGAAGGAAACAAGAAATCTTCTGCTGCACTCGAGTGAGACCCATCCTCACTCAAGTGAACCTTATCAGATTGCCAGATCACAGCAACTGATATAACTTTCCAGACTTTCCCAAAACAATTTGCTAAAGCCATAAACTTAACCAAAATTCACAATAAATATATCAAATAAATATGTCACAATAAATCCAAATTTACAAAACTTAACCAAAAATCACAATAAATATATCAAAATGATCCAAATGCTCACCACTTCAATTTGCTAAAGCCATAAACTTGATTCTCCTGCTTTCAAATTTGTTCCAACACCCAAATCACCACCTTTCAAAATTCTAAAACTATCAAGTTAAAGCTCTTAACACTATGAACAAGATTAATGAAGAGTGTTTGAGCATATGAGAACCATCACTTACCTAAAATTCAAGTTTTCTCTTTCTCTTTCTTCCTTGAGGTCACCAGAAATGGAGGTGAGGAGAGAGAAATGATGAAGAAGGTCAAATTTCAATTTTCCTATGCTCACCTACCAATTTGAGGGAGAGAAGAGAGAAAAATATGAGCTTGACTAATTGGCCAAATCCCATGGTCCACATTAAGCCACTTGTCAACATCTTGCTCACTTTTCCATGAGCTCACATAAGTGCAAAGCACCCGATTCCGACCTATTGACAATATATCTCAACCATTGATCTTTAATCACCAATAAGTTTCCTCTTTGGTAACCAACCAATTGGTCGGTAAATTTCCAATTTTACCGTTTTGCCCTTAGTTTTCACTATGGTTACTAAATCATCACCAAGTACATTTATTTTACAATCCACATCATATTCTTCAAAAGTGCTTAATTACAATAATTATAATCACTTTCAAAGTTATTAGCCCATAATCCCAAATTAGGTTATTATAGTAACTTATACACCCTATACTTGATAGAATTTTGACCGAAAGGAATTGAAAGATACCACATGTATTGTGAATTAGTTTTCAAATAAGGGTAAAACTAATCACATTATGTCTATTTGCAAGACACAATGACAAGGAAGTATAGAACATGCCGACAATCCTCAATTGTTTCTATGAGTAGGAGCTTAGAATGGTCAGTAAAGAGCCCTAAACAAAATAAAGAAGAAAGGTAAGAAGCACCAATGAAAATGAATAACTGAGAAAAATGTTCATGGTTATTCTAGAGCGGGATAGTGAGTTGTGTTTCGTACAAGAGACCATATCAAGGAAGAATAGAAGAAAGCAATGGAAAGGGAAATTGATTCTTTAAGAGAGAATCAAGTTGAGAATCAGTTGATCTACCATCAAGTCAAAAGGGCCATTAGGAACTAGTGAGCTCTTTAGGTTTAAGGGAAAGTAGGTAGATCAATTGACATGCACAAGAGCCGTGGTTATAGAGGAGTACGCTTAACATGAAGGCCTTTTCTCGCTTATTATGCAATTAAATTAGATTTAGTATGACAATAGTTAACCATTTGAATTTAAATTTACATCATGTAGATGTAAAGCCTACACTTTGAGTGGTGATCTAGTGGAGAAATCTATATGTAGTGACTATTAGATTTCACTAAAAGTATTATTTGATTTTTCATATAGTGGTGACTTCATATGTTTTTATAGAAGTCCTTTTATGGATTGATGCAATCATCTAGATAGTGATGTTTAATGCTTCGAAGGAGCAGTGACCTAATGGGATTTCAAATGGTTGAAGAGAACAATTAATAAATGATTTGTGATATTATTCCTTTAAGTAGATAATATACTATTGGCCTTATATAGTTTGAGTTTGCTAGTGCCTATTAAAGAATTGTGCTACTAAAATTTCAAAAAGAGGTTCATGGGTAAAGTAGTTGGATTTGAGATCCAAATAGATAGCTTAAGAAGAGTCCTCTCTTTTACAAGAGAATTACATGAAGAAGATTCTTAATTCAATCCCATGGATACCCCAGTGACTTTAGGAGTGAGTTTGAGTCTTGATAAATTTTCCTAACTGAACCAACCTTGAAGATAATGGAAAAGAATATCCATATAAATACTATTAGTAGTGTGCTGTAGGCAATGATGTATACAAGACTAGAAACATGCTCATGGTAGGACTTGTAATTCAGTACTAGTCTAATCATTGTGAAAGACATTAGATGGTTTCATAGAACGGTCATAAGATACTTGTAAAGTACATTGATTATACAAGTTCAAAGTATGTGTTATGGTAGTACAAGAGGCTATATGGCTGGTAATGTTCATAGAACATGTGAGATTTGAAAGTGAGAATTCAAATCTAGTGTCAAAGTATTGTGAATACATGTAGCCAATGTCTAAACAAAAGACCCTAAGCATAATGATAGACTAAATGCAAAGTTATAGCGATGCTATAGCACATAAAGTTGTTGTTGAACAACGTATTCATATGCAAAGTCCCCTAACTAAGCCTAATGACCAAGGACATGTATGATAAATGTAATGCCCCAAATTTTGATTAAGGGCTAATTATAATTATTGAGGATAATATGTGATTTAAAGATTAAATTATTATGAGTTTTGTGGCAATTTCGGTAAATGTGCCAAAATTAGTGGAAAATTGTTGGTTATTTAGTCAAGTGATTAATGGAAACTTAATTACTAACTAATTGGAAATGAGATGTGGAACTAAATGGCTAATAGAGTGGTTAAAGTAACTAACTGGTTACTTACTTTATGAGAGCCATTAAGAGGTTGGCACTTGGCAAGTTGGGATGAAAAGAGAGTGTGAGAAAAGTCAAATCCCATTTGTTTAACATTTTCTCTTTCTTCCCTCCCTTGGTTTTCACTAAAGCAAGGCATAGGAGTATGGAGATAATCATTTCATCTTTCTCCTCCACACTCATCTCTCTCCATATTTTCGGCAGCCATTAAAGACCAAAGAATAAAGAAAAAAGCTTGAGATTAAGGTGTGTAAATGACCTCTAATGCAAAAAAATCACTTCTCTAATGTTTTTCCTTGGGTTGAAGGCTTCATTTTGATGGTTATAGATTATCCATTAGTGTTGGTTTGTGCCCTCAAGGAAAATTATAGTTTGGAGAATCAAGAAACTCCTTTGGGAAAGTTGTTGAGGTAAGTGTTACGAATATATCTATATGAGTTTTGTGGCATTAAATGATGCTTTGAATTTATGGAATTTTTGGCCTTATTTTTGGAAAATTAGGGTCATTGGTAGTTTGGCATGATATGGTTATGAATGTGATGTTTTGAGATGAGTTTTGAATAGATAGAATTGATTTAAGGTTGAAATGTTAAGTTTGGTGATTTTGAGATTTTAGTGTTGGATGAATCCTAAAACTAAAGCATGATAATGGAATAGGAATTTGATAGTTTTGATGGTTCCATTGGATTCATTGCGCAATTTTATGTGGGAGTAGCCTTGGTTTAGTATTTGGGATCATTGGAATAACTTGGGTGAAGTTGGGAAATGCTCTCAACTCTGCTGTGTTTTTGGCTTCTGATATGCATCACTCGAGTGACATGGGGTCTCACTTGAGTAAAGTCATGCATATTCTCATTTCCCTTTGAGTTTTTGGGTGTACTTCTATGCAAAAAGCCAAGAGTGTTGTCTCACTTGTAAGTGTTGTGGGTTCTCACTCGAGTGAGCCTCGTCCCATTCGAGTAAAGGTTTTTTTGACACCATGAGCTTGTGTCTCGGGTTGTCACTCACGGCCAAGTTTCAAGAGTGAGACTTACCACTTGCGGGTGTTAAGCCATTACTCGAGTGCAAAAAGCCCTACTCGAGTGATGTTCCCTTCTGAAAGTTTCTTGTGCTCTCAGGTGAGCACTTCTTGAACCTCTCTTTGTGGAACTCGGGTAAGTATTAGGCTATCACTCGAGTGATTTTGTTTATGCTCGAGTGGACCGAGTATTTCTGGTTTCTGTTATTCCTTTTTGCTCTCGAGTCAATACTTTCTGTATCTTACTTCCTAGAACTCGAGTGAGCATTTGGCTATCACTCGAGTGTTGCTTCTAGGACTCGAGTGCAAGTCCATCATTACTCGAGTGAGGTCTTCTTCACTCGAGTGAAAACCAGTGCTTGTGCTTCCAAAAAGGGATCTTTGGGATAGTTCTTCCAACCCTTTAGGGATTTTGTTAGAGGCAATTGTAGCTTCATAAAGAGCATAAATGATAACCAATTTAAGTGATATGAAGTCATTTGAGTATTGGAATAAGAGTATAATACTTCGTCCCTAATTATGAATTATAGGATTCGACATTTACCATATTTGGGAGAGACCAGTGCCAAAACACGCACGGAAAGACCAAGGTAGCGACTTTTCTCTCATGTTATGTATGATGCTTGGTATGCATGACTTATCATTGAGTTGTATGTGTTATTGGCCATGGGCAATTACAGCGTGAGTAGTTGTAAGAGGTGATGGTTATCACACCTACCCCTACTATTGTATCTACCGTTGTAATTGTTAAGGTTGCGTTATGGAATTGTGAATTCATATTTGATTATCCGGCTACTGTGGCTATGTGTATCTGAAATATTTTATATGGATCCCAGCTATGGTGATATATGTGATATGAACATGTGGTCATACAATACGGCGTGAGCACTTCAACATAAGCAAACGTAAGGGTGACGCAAGTCATACCTGCCTTTACCGATGTAACTGTCGTTGTAGTTGCTATGTGTGTGTGATGATTTGCTTTCATGCTCTGTGGTTGTGCATACTATGAGTGATTTGACACTACTGGGATTCCTTAGATCTCACTCTCCTAAAACAAATTTTAGAAAAAGCTGGAGGTTCAAAAGAGAAGCAGGTGACGAAGGGCAGATAGAGCTCTAGGATAGGAGTTTTATTTTGGATATTGGTTATCATAGTTTTATGTATTTTGGATAATGGATAGTTTTGTGTAATCCCCTAGTTAAGGGAAATGGATTATGGGCACTTGTGCCTTGTAAAACCCTTATTTGATTAATAGAACCCGAGTGTATTGGGAATTTACATTGTACTCTGATATTTATGAATGAAATCGTACTGTACAGGCCATTTGTGTAATTGAAATCTGAATATGAGACCATTGTTGAATAGGTTCAGAAAAGTTTTTGGAAACCATGATTTTGAAAATTTTACTTTTATTAAGTCTCAAATCATCTTATGGTCTCTAATTCCACATAATCACGTAATTATGAACTTAATCTCGGCCTTGATGATGAAGGGGGTTACATTTGTGGTATAAGAGCTGTAGTTCCTAGCAAGGGTAGGATTTGCTTGGATAGTGTCCATAGCTTGTTGCCTTGGTCATAGATGATGACTTAGGATTGTCTGTGGTATACACATGAGTAATTCTGTTGTTTGTGAATATATATAAGTTTTATGGACTATATGTATACATTTGCTATGATACTGACATGGTGAATCATTGTAGAGTTAAAGGACAACATGGTTTTCCCTTAACTCAGACCAGACCCACAGGTGGAGGAGTTGGAGAGTAATCCACCTGAACCTATACAAGAGATGATGGGTCTAATCCAGGAACAAAGAGATATGATTGCTGAGCTAAGAGAAGAGCTCAGGCAGGAAAAAGCCAAGCGTAATGCTGAAAGGGGTCAATCCACTTAAGAGGGAAACCCAGGCAGAGACTCGTCATAAGGAGACAGCTGAGGGGTCCAATTTGTCTCAAGAGACCCTATCCGCACGACACCTAATCAAGAGTTGTAAGGGGTACCAGTCCGAGAGGGTAGAGATCTACAATTTTGGGTCTCAAAGTTTTGCAAGCATATGCCTCAGGTGTTTAGAGGGAGATTTGATCCCTAAGCTGCTGAGGACTGGTTGAATCGATTAGAGAAGATTTTTGAAGTCCTCGAGTGCCTAACGGAGGTAAAGGCAAAGCTGGCAATATAGAAATTAGAAAGGAATGCAAACCGATGGTGGCAAAATATCGCTATGACACTGCGAAGCTAGAACATACCACTGACCTGGGAGGTGTTTCAGGAGAAGTTCAATGAGAAGTACTTCCCTAAGTCGGTGTGACTTGAGAAGGAATCCGAATTCCTAACCATCAAGCAGGGGGATACAGAGAGTTTTGATGAGTACTTATCCCGCTTCATCCGACTATCCCAATACTCTTCCTACCTCTGGCATACATGCCTTGCCACTGTAACTGTCGTTGTAGTTGCTATGTGTGTGTGATGATTTGCTTTCATGCTTTATGGTTGTGCATACTATGAGTGATTTGACACTACGGGGATTCCTTAGAATCTCACTCTCCCAAAACAAATTTCAAACAAGGCTGGAGGTTTAAAAGAGAAGCAGGTGACGAAGGGCGAATAAAGCTCCAGGATAGGAGTTTTATTTTGGATATTGGTTATCATAGTTTTATGTATTTTGGATATTTGATAGTTTTGTGTAATCCCCTAGTTAAGGGAAATGGATTATGGGCACTTGTGCCTTGTAAAACCCTTATTTGATTAATAGAACCTGTAACCCCCTGCCTTGATTAGCATAATTATTATTCGATATCACATAATTAAATGGGATTAGAGACTGTCGGATAATTTAAACTCGTTTCAGTCTCCTACCGTATAGTAGGGTTTTCACAAAAGCTTTCAAAATCCCTTCCCTATCTTGGTCTCAGTTTCAAAATTCGAATATAATTACCTGTGTAGTTAATTTACATTCACGCATTTCAGAGTATATAACCAAATCCCCGGCAACTCCCAGGTGCTATACATATTTAATCTGAGGGTTACAAGTTTCCACTAAGGGATTACATACACAAAGTCAAAGGTAATATTCACACCTCAAAGTATACAGTAATCCCTAGTTCAAAATAGATAACCGACACCCCACAATCAAATATACCCCAAGGGGTCCTAATTGCTCCGGGTTGCCTGCTTCTCTTTAGCGCCACTAGCCCTGTCTGAAATGTTAGTCATTGGAAGGAATGAGATTCAAGAGAATCTCAGTAGTAACGAATCACTCAATACAGTGCACAAACACATAGCATATATGATCATGTTAAGCAGGATCACAAAGTATCATGGCTCACGTCACAAACGACAGCACTCATGGCTGTAAACTCTATATGTCAGCTTTCGCTGCGATCTCTATGTATTCACAAAGTATCACTATGTGTCAGCTTTCACTGTGATCTCAATGTATTCACAATGTATTCACAAAGTATTCTCAATGCATGACAAACACACATACAATGTTTCACACACAGTATAAGAGAAAGAGTCACTACCTTGTTCCTTCCTGACGTTCCTCTGCACCGTGGGCTCTTGAGGGCGGCAAATATCAAATCCTATAAACCAAATCAAGGATAACCCGTTAATCTCTTTTCCAAGTTTTCCAATTTCATACTACTTTATGTTTGTTATCATTTAAACACTTTAGGGTGCTATTATAGCCTAAACATATCCCTAAAGGGTTAGGAGAAGCTACCTTGAAGATACATTTTTCGGGCAAAGAGCACAGATTTTGGGCTACCTCACTCGAGCATGCCCATACTCACTCTGGTGTTGTCCTCACTCGTGCTTGAGTCCCAGAAAGTGCGACACAGAAAGTGTTTGCTCGAGAGCAAACTTCACAATATCTCTCACCCTCACTCGAGCACAAGAAGCTGTACTCGAGTAAAGACCACAAGTGCACTCGAGCACCAGAAAGTGAGGCACAGCGAGTGACTTCCTGAGAGCACCCAAAATCTCCAAGGTCTCAAACCTACTCCCTCACTCGAGCACGCCCGAGCTCACTCGAGTAGGAGCATATTTCACTCGTAAGTCAGGAAGTGTTCTCTCGTACTTCCACCCGAAAACTCCTCTGAGAAACCAAAGAAACATAAATCTACTGATGCACTCGAGTAAGCTCATCCCTCACTCGAGTGAGACACATCAGAAGCCAATAACGCAGCAACTGATAAGGTTTTCCAAAGTGACTTAAACTGATACCAATAGGTTCTAAATGTTAGAATCGGTAGGCACAGCGGAAGAATTTTAAAAATTTTCACCGATCCTAATCCAGGATTTATCAACGGCGTTTAAACCAAGTTGGAAGGACTCATACCTTTTGATGATTCAGTTTTTTCACGATCTCTAGGAGCCAACACGTCAGGTCCGCTCCCTCTACCGGTATCCACACGAATGCTCTCCAACCGAGACTGCGTGCTAGCGCCTCTAATGTCTCCTAGGGTTTCACTTGTGACTCTCAATTCTAATGTGCATATGAATATATCTGCTCTATCAAGTTTATAACCTATGAAGGCTATTTTCAAATTTCAAAATTAATCATCATTAATTTCAAAATTAATTAACAATTAATTATCTTGATAAGCTAATTAAATAAATTCAGTTTAAATTAAATTTGTCCAACAGTTTTAATTTAACCTATTTATTTAATCCAAATAAAGAGCCATTAGATTTAATTTATCTTCATAAATTAAATATGAGATACTATATCTCTATCATGTTAATTATTAAATTTAATATATCTTAATAAATTAAATTTAAAACTAACACAATATAATAATATCATATAATATATATACACACACATATATATATATATATAAGATATATATTTCGAAAATATATATATCTATATAATATTATTAATGAATTTTATATTATATATATATATATATATAATTCGTCCACCCTAAATTAAACATTATCTCGTGTTGGGCCATTCTTGTGTGCGACCCTATAGGCCCATATGAAGTTGGCAGTGGGCCAATAACTATACTAACCCAAAAGTCGCAAGCGGCCTCTAGCAAGACATTACGACTACCCAATTCATATGAGGATCATTATCACGATGCAACCTGTCATACAACCATGTCACGTCCCTTTTGTCACACGATATATCGATCAAGGATAAGGCATCGATAATGTCATCCTCTTGTTCCTGACCATTACTTTCTCGATTCCTGAGTAGCCTAATAACAGAGATAGAAACTCCTTTCATCATAGTATGGCCATACATTTCTCAGACTCACTCATCGAGGGGCCCAGTAATATCTCTCTACTAATGTGAGGGATAAATTCCATCTTGATCATTCATATTCCTCTGCATGAAAAACACCAAGCCCGATCGTAGCCTTTATCATCACCCGGGCAAAAGTGACTTTTCACTAGTTCAAAGCTTAGCAACTCTCATGTAGGAATCCATGATGACCTCAGGTCTAAGGGCATTGTGACGTGGTTATACATGAGAAAAGCTTATGACTTGATCCATGTAGCTTTCTCATAGTAGGTCGGTCCAGCACCTTGTACTCTTACAAGTGCCTAAGACTTTGATTCGTATCTCCATATCTTATCAAAGTCTTACTGATCTTGTTTCATCTCTGCTCCCGCATAGATACCGACCAGGGACATATTAGGACAATCTTTATGAATTATCCAAGGATACAATTATCACAGTTAACATGCAAATAATATGATAACAGAATGGAGAAATTTCATTAAAATAATAATGTTCAAAGTACAATGATTGGCCCTTAGGGCACAATTTCCAACACTAAACTTGCACCAAAGTTCATTCTCACCTAAAATTCCATAAGGAACTTATTGGTAACCTCAAAATACCCAAAATCACACCCCAAATACCATTTGTCCTTAAATTTCCACATTCCACTTAATAACTCATTCATCAAAACATTCATTTCCCTCTTCTAAATCAATCCCAATCAACTCCAAAATACCACAAACTATCAATTGAACAGTGACACTCCCTATAATTCCCACTTTCATTTAATACCAATATTTAAGGCAAAATTCCAGAATTTTACAAAACTTAACCAACATTCAAAACATAACCATTAAAATACATCAAATCATTACTTCTTTCACTTGCCACAACCAAATCCCTTTTTCTCCAACTTTCAGATTTGAGCAAACACCAAATAACCTCTTTCCAAAATTATGAAAACATAGAAGTCAAGCTCTCACCCTCTTGAACAATATCAATGAAGAGTGTTTGAGCATGTGAAGTCATTTACCAACCTAGAATTCAAAACCTTCCTTTCTCTTTCCTTCCCTTGCTCAACGAAAATGGAGGTTAGATGAGAGAGAAAATGAAGTTGATGATGATGCAGTTTTTCTCCCATTCCCATGCACACAAGCCGACTTGGAGGAAGAGAGGGAAGAGAAAAATGAACTTTGAACATTTGACTTAATCCAAAGGTCCTCATAATGACACTTGGCACAATTTTAATCCTCCCCTTTGATTTCACATGTATTCATTTACATTGGATTCCACCCCAAGGTTAAATCCTAGCCATTGATTCCTTTGACTTTTAATCTCAATCGTTGATCTTCAAGTTACCAATGAGTTTCCTCTTCGGTAATCGACCTGTTGGTAAGTGAATTTCCAATTTCGCCCCTGATTATCATAACCTTTGCCAAATCATCACTATACTCCAATATAAACTTAAACATTGCTTACAACATGTTTGCAACAAGATTAACAATAATTACATCATTAAGATCGTAATTAGCCCTTAATCACAAGTCAGGATATTACAGAACCCGAGTGTGTCAGGAATTTACATTGTTCTCTAATATTTATGAATGAAATCATACTATACAGGCCATTTGTGTAATTGAAATATGAATATAAGACCATTGTTGAACAGGTTCAGAAAATTTTTTGGAAACCCTGATTTTAGGAAATTTACTTTTATTAAGTCCCAAATCATCTTATGGTCTCTTAATCCACATAATCACGTAATTATGAATTTAATCTCAGCCTTAATAATGAAGGGGGTTACAAGAAACATGTTAAGTCCTTTGGCATACATATGGTATGAAGTAACAATACTTCATTTTGGCTTTTAATGTGTGTCTAAGTATACAATGTCTAGTATGTCATACAAGTTGATGAGATCGACTTTCTCACACAAGTGACTACCTTTGACATTCACAACGAGTGTGCAAAGATGAGACAACTATGTTCACCAGTAAAGTAGCAAAAATGCTAATATGGTAGAGAAGAAACACAAACTATGTCACCTTGACTTAAAGTACAGTAAATTGAGATGAGATCCTTAATTGTAAATATGGATCAAATCATGGAAACTCACATCCATGATACATGTTGCCAAACA
The DNA here is from genome assembly GCA_963210345.1 of Inga oerstediana. Classification (NCBI taxonomy): domain Eukaryota; kingdom Viridiplantae; phylum Streptophyta; class Magnoliopsida; order Fabales; family Fabaceae; genus Inga; species Inga oerstediana. The sequence goes on along the minus strand of OY723407.1, from coordinate 31,453,860 downwards.
GCAAATTCTTTAAAATTGACGTCATGTAAGGTGAGTAAAGTTGAGGAATTTGGGTTTAGATACTGGGAGTGTCTAGACTTAAGTCCGTATGGTCTTAATGATAAAATCAAAACAACATACGCTCTCAAAGTATAAGAATAACACTGTAGCATGTAATTCATACCACATGTACTAAAGAACCGTAAATGGGAAGCAAGTGAATAGATCCCTTCTTCATTGTTGTGTGAGTCCTAGAATGGTTAACCCTTCAATGATGGCCTCAGACTTTGACGTTATCATGTAAATATGTTTCAATGCCTACTACTTTAGCATTTTGTCATATGATCATGATTGAAGCAATCTAAAAGTGTTATGTTAGGAAAGAAATTGATACATATCAAAGTGATATTTAGGTGAAAGAAAGATTATTTTGTGCTTTCATATATGTAGACACTATGCATATGAGAAAGGCAATCTGAGTTTTATACTAACTCAAAAGGGATTAGATTGGTCATGAGGAAAGTGTATATTGATAAATCTAGGACATCTAGGCATTATATCAATATTGACCTGCATTACAGGGGTTGTCTTGTGCTGATCTCTGTATAAAGGGATTTCTAATACAAAGCGCCCAAATGGAGATTTCATGTCCACACGGTCACGATAAAACACTTAGTATGAGAGAAGTAAGAGAAAAGAGACTTGACCCACAACAACCTAATCTACCAAGTGTGAGAGAAAGATGTTAGAATATACTAGTCTACCCTTGATGGATTAGTGCTCTCACACCCTTATCTTATTTTCATAGTTTTCAGGGTGCATATGTGTAGTTCGGTGGGTAATACTAGAATAGTGTAAATATACTGATAGATTGATACAATGTACTTGAATACATTACCGATTTTCCCACAAGGTTTGATAATAGACATACAATTATCCAAAATATCCAAAATTTTCAAACGTTAGACAATATATAACCAAACAGCTTCTATCTCAGGATCCAAACCCTTCAATTGCTCGTATCTACCACTTTGCCTATAGAGCCACTGGTTCCTGCTGGAACATTTATTATTAATGAAAAAGGGTGAGATTCAAAAGAATCTCAGTAGTAATAGACAATCAATTATAGAAAATGCAATAATAAATATGTCAAATACCATATATAGCAATATTATAATAACACATAATTCAAATCGGTAAAAAACATTCAGAGGCAACCATTGTTGCACCCCTACTTGTTCCATACCTCAGCAGGGCTCGAGACCACCAACTAGGCATATCGGTGTACTCGTAGGCACTATGTTCTGTGTACCTATAGACACGATGTTCGGTGTAGCCTTAGGCACTGTGCAACATACATATTATGGAAAATGGCATACATAAAGCACATAATCATTAACATAATGTATGAAAGAAAGAGTTACTATCTTAAACCCTTTTCAACTAGTAAAACGTTCCTCGAACTATGTGCCAACAACTCGAGCAATTAATTATGTCCTAAAATTCCAAATTTACAAGAATTAGATTAAAAACCATTCATGTACTACTTTAGACACTTCTAAAGTGTTTTTAATGGTTATACTAGTCTAAACTAAAAAATTACTAAAATGCCCCTAGGAACCCAGTCCTGGCACCACCGTAACCCATCCAACCATACTTTTTTAGAAATTTTGACTTAGGCTTTTCTAACAAATTTTCACCAAAGGAATCCATTTTTGACCTCAGATTTTCACAAAATCACTGCCAAATGACAGTTTTGCCCTTGACAGTTGTTAATTGGGCCTTTGGAGGTATTTTTCATAATTTCACTTTCCAAGGCTTTTCTGAAAAAGTGTTCAACATCAACCCCACATGATTTTTCCTCCTGAACACAATGGAATCATTAGATTATTGAAAATCCAACTCCTAACCCCTATTCTAGTCTTGGTCAAAACTTAGAGAAATAAAGCAGAAAATTGGGTTTTTGAATTCTAACATTGAAAGCTTGCTTCTTTTCACTCCTAATCACTTGATTAACCATTTAAATATTTAATACACAAGATTTGGGAAGAATAACTCCTTAGGGTTATCACTTTCACCATAAATCCACCAACAACTTCAACAACAACAACCATAATAATGAAGATTTGAGGGTTTTGAAGTTACATTTGGATTTTTCTTCTTTTCCCTCTCTAACCAAACCCTCTTTCTCTTCAAACCTTGGTGTTTTTCTTGCTAAACACATGAATCCATGGATAAGAGTAGCTTAGAGAAGGAATTACATAAACTAGAAGCTAAATCACAAGAGAAATCAAGACCTACCTTGAATTTTCCTCCTCCTTCTCTCTAGAACTTCAAGCTCACTCACTCTCTCTCTTGTTCATGCATGTTCGACGGTTTTGAGGTGAGAAGATGAAGGGAAATGCTTTTCAAAATATCCCATTTTTACTCTAATTAATCTAATTATCATAATTCCAAAATTTTGACTTTTGTGGCATAAAGCACTTTGACCTTATCTTAATTCACATTGTGTCATAAAATCCAATTGGTATTAAACTAATCTTTCCCTCTCTGGTTAGCATGGAAAGACACCTAGGGGTCCCCTTTTGGTGTCTCAGGTGGCTTCATTACACATGCTCTGGTTACATGTATACATATGTCACATTTTGGTCCAATTTAAACATGAGCCCCAATTTTTCATAAATCCATATATATTCAACCAAAATGTTCCAAATATATATTTCCTCTTTATTTTATTTAATTAATTTAAATTAACTTTAATTAATTGAAAAATAATTTATTTAGTGCTTTGTTGGCAAAATTATGATTTTGCCACTACATTTATTTAATAAATTCCTTTTCTTCTTTTTCTTGGGCAAAATTAACATTAATATTAGGCCAAATATTATTCTCTTATGTCTCTGCCTCAGTATTGGGATTTTTTTTTCTTTGAAAACCAAAAAATTAATTCCATAATTTATTCTGGCCCAATTCTCATGAAAATAAAAGCTTACTAACTTTATAAATAATCAAGTTCATGAATATTCACCATGTTATGTCATTGACTATTTACAATAATTACAATACATTTTGGTGAATAAAATTTAGGGTGTTACAAGTGCCCAAGCCTGATTCAAGAGGGTCTATCATGGAGAGACACCGTTTCATAAAGAGAAATGTTCCTTTACGATTTAATAGTTATGTTTATTCTCATGTACCTATACACTTAAGAGTTGCATCTATTCCTATGTGACTATACGTACACTATATATAAGACACGGGATTGATGGAGTAAAAAATATGATCACACATATAATATTGCTCTTCTTCCCTCTAAAAGATTCTCTAATAAGAATATTCTCTTCTCTTCATCTCTTTGCTATATCTGCTATGTAGCTTGATCGAAGTCCGCATCGGTGCTTCTGTTCCGTGTGTGTACTTTAGCGAGTCAATTGGATTCTAGGTATGCCCAAAATTCTTAAAAATACTTCATTGATCCAATTTACAAGGTAGGGAGAGAAGACTTTTGGTCCTATTTATAAGTCACATTATTAAATTTTTCATATGAATGTATAATTGTACATTTCACTCCTAATCGTGTAGACTTTATTCTCATAGAGCATATTGTGTATTAAATAGGAGTAATAATAGGAATTTGTTAAATTTTAAGGCAGAGTAAGTGAGAATTAAGATTTTTCTCTATTCCAGTTAAATATCTTAGAAGTCACCTATATATCGGACCAAAGGAGTATATACTCTCTATCATCTCATTAGAAATTGAGAAGAATGACATTTTTGGAATAAAAAATTTGCAACACAAACTCTTCCAAAGTGACTTATATTTAGTGTTTACAAAATTTTTCTAGAAGATGACTGTATTATGGACTAAAGAGAGTATGATGTTGGAGATCAGTGTAGTTAATGCTTTTAATTATTTTAATGATTATAACTATTTTCATTGATATGTAGGAATTAGTTAGAAGTGACTTATATTTAGAATTGGAGCAATAAATGAATAAATTCCAAGTGATCAATGACAATGTCATATAAAACTAGCTCAAGTAACAAAAAGGGTTAAGTTGCAAACAACTTAGAGTATTTTTTTTTAGTAATACTTAATATTCTAAAGTAATTTTTTGAACATCAAACCTAAAGTACTTTTCTGATAGAATTAAGTATCTAAAATAATTTTTGGTGTAATTGTTTCAATAAAATACTTTCTTAGTAGCAATGAGCACTTTAAATTTAAAATCAACACTCGCCACTAATAAATAGGGGTAAAATTGAAAACTGATAATTAACTACTTTCTAAGTAACATATACTATGGACAAAAAATTCGCTCATTTATAGCGGTTAAAAACGAGGATTTATATATATAGTGGTTATAACTGCTACAAATGCCAATAGTAGCGTTTAAGGAAACTGCTACAAAATACTTTGTTGCAAATGATTTTGTAGCGGTTTTTTGAAACCGTTACACAAGCCAACAAAACCGCTACTATGTTTGTAGCAGTTTCACGAACTGCTACAAGATGTGTTTGTAAATAAGAGTTTCAAGGAGCATCTTGTAGCAATTAATGAACTACTACAACTATCATTTGAATTCGGGGGATTAAAGTTTTTTTAAAAAAATTTGTAGCGGTTGGGTAACAGCTACAAATGTGGCGGCAACTTTTTTTGCTAAAATATGGGTGTGGCAAGAAATGAAATTTGAAAATTTGGCGTCTTCTTTTGTAGCAGTTAGGTAACCACTACAAATTAATTTTAGAAATTGAAAGTATAGTGCCAAAAATTTGTAGCAGTTGGCCAACCACTACAACTATTTAATAAAGTTTCAAATTGATGCACCAAAAATTTTAAATTTAACTTTGAAGCGGTTGGCCAACCACTACTAAAGGTTGCATAAATTTAAAAAAACTTTGCTTAAATAAATTTTTCAATTTATTTTTCCAATATTATTTTGAATCGTTGTATAATAAATAATAATTTAAATTATAATAATTATTATTTGAGAAGAATGATTAATTAAGTTAGATAAGTATGAATATTATGTTTAATATTGGGAAACTTTATGTGTAGTTTACAATCATTTAGGTTCTTCACTTTATGAAATTTAAGTTGAAGATGAAGAGATATATTTGGTTATTGAAGGAATGTTGAAAATGCGGAGGAAAGAAGCATCCTTGAATTTCTGGAGAAGGAAAAAATTAGTATAAGATTTATATGAAGAAGTACAATAAAATGAAATGATGAAATCAATATTTGAGGGGGGGAAATTACCTTCCAAACTCAACTCTAGCTCTTCATCCAAATGATTTGAATGAGAGAGAGAGAAAAATGAGAGAGGAGAGGGGTTGGAAGAAATAGAAAAAGGTCATAAATAAGATGTGGAGAGGGTATTTATAGGAATCCAACGAGACATTTGTAGCGGTTAAGGTGACGGTGTTTGTAGCGGTTTAGAACCGCTACAAATATAAATTGGAATTTTTTTAAAGAAAATATAAATTGATTACTTTAAAAGAACAAAAGTGATTATTTTTTATTCATTTGTCATCACCATCCCTAAAGACAAAATGTGTGGAGAAAATGTTAGTGTTGAGTGTAACTTATAAAAATACACCTAACTATAGGAAAATTGCAATCGCCTTTGAGGAAGAAGTTGTCAAAATTAGCTGGCTGAAAGGACTTACTCTCGTAGGTGATGTTATCTGTAACCCCCATCCGTAATTATATCCGAAATACGAAATAAAAATGAAATAGAGACCAATAGGAAATAAAACTTATTTAAAATCCCATCTTCACGACAGGGTTTTCACAGATAATTTTCGAAATATAATTTACCTGGTCTCATATTCAATTTCGAATACAATTACATTACGCGGAATATCACATTTATACAAATATCAGAGTGTACAACAATAACTTCCCGGCAACTCCCGGGTTCATACCTTTATATAGAATTCATAGGGCACATTCGCCCTTTTCAATTCCTCAAACGGGGATTACACAAATCTCAACTCCATACATGCATACTCAATACTCATCCAATATACAAATACAATATCCAAATATACATCCCAACTATGATAACCAACTACCAAAATCTATAACCCGAAGTAGTCCTCGTCGCCTTTGCCTGTTTGCTCCATCCTCGATCCACCTACCCTGTCTAACATGTTGGTAGGGGAGGGTGAGATTTGAGAGAATCTCAGTAGGAAACAAATACCTATCTGCATGTATGATATGTGTTTAATGCATGACATGCTTGCAATACAAAACTCATGTTCACACAATGACATATCTGCATGCTCAATGTTTCAACAACATACTCATGGCCATAGCATAACTAGAAACAGAGCTACAATCATTCATACATGTTTCACATAATCCAGTAAAGCAATACATGCATCAATACACAAACACAACATCAAAGCATGCAAGAGAGGTAAGTTCCCTACACATTTCTTTCCACGTATGCTCCAGCTCCGCTTACTCACGATCCAAACGAATACTGAACCCTATAAACCAAATCAAGGATATAGGGTCAATCTCAATTCCAAATCCTTACTTTTATATCACTTAAAGTTGGTTACCATTCACACCCTTTAGGTGGCTAAAATAAGCTCAACAAAAGCTTAAAGGATTGGGACGTACTAGGTTGGAAATCACCTTTCAAAATCTCAAAATGCTGAAAATGGGGGTTGGCTACAGCCAAGAACCCTCTGGCTGCAGCCAGAACACGCACAGAAGGTTTTTGGCTGCAGCCAAGATTTTCTGGCTGCGGCAAAAACGTGTACAGAAACTTTTGCGCTGCAGCCAGGATTTTCTGCTGCAGCCAAGGAAACTTTGGAAATTCATAACTAATTCCACAAAAATCAAAATGAGGTGATCCCAAAGCCAAATGAAATATTTTTAAGTCCTCTTCATAGGAAAAATATGGCTCATTACCAGAAATCACCACACAAATCCAGCTTTACACAAAATCCAACATTGCTCCAAAATAGAATCCAGTTTCGACCTCAAACTTTGGGCAGACATAAATCCCAGTTCACAAAACGAAATGACACAATATATATGTCCATTTTGAAGCTTAAGATGTGAACTTCAAGACTGGAAAGTTTCATAATTTTTAGAGACCATTTGGTCATTCAAAACGTCCACAACACCAGACTGCCCAGAACAGAACTTCAATGGACAGATTTCCAAATTTGCACAATTGGCTTCCAATGGTCCAATTTTCATATCAAACATCATTCTCACACAAAATTTCACAAGGAATCCATTGGAAATACCAAATCAACCAAATTCATATCACATTGACATGTTTTGCAAATAATCACAACATGTCATCACAAAACCACATTTCAACTCAACATTGCACAACTTTCCATCTCAAGTTCCCAAATCAATTCCAATGATCAAATACCACAACATGGCACCATTTTCAACATAAAACACATGACAATTCATGCATTTCACAATTCCACCAAAATCAGGGCAAAAACCAAAATTCACAATACTCAACCACAAATCACAAAACTTAGATCAAAAGGCTTCAAATACTCACATCTTCCTCTTTCCCAAACCAATTTCTTGATTCTCCATCTTTCCAAATTTCCTCAAGCCATCAAACACCTCCAATCAAGAATCTAAAACCATAGAGATGAAGCTCTCATCACTATGAACAACATTAAAGAAGAGTGTTTAAGCTAAAGAGGACCATAAACCAACCAAAATCTCACCTTAAGCTTTCTCTTTCTTCCTCCAAGCTTGCACGTCCATGGAGACATAAGAGAGAGAGAGAGAGAGATGAGTGGATGATGAAGATGAATAAAGTGATCAGTTTTTGGGCAATTAGGCCCCCCCAAAAACGTCCAAATAAGGGAGAGAAAAGAGAGGAAGAGTGTTGAATCTTTGACCCAAGATTAAGGGTCCAAATCTTGCCACTTGTCATGATCTTGATCCATCTTCATGAGCTCACATAGGCACTTGCACACATGATTCCACCCTTTGATCTCAACACAAATCAATCCTAACCATTGATCTTGAAGTTACCAATGAGTTTCCTCTTCGGTAACTGACCAATTGGTCGGTAACTTTACCGTTTTGCCCCTGATTACGGCAATTCCTCTTGAATCACCACCAAACACACCATATCATTCCTTTTCTTCCACAATGCGCCCTCCCCTCTATTTTAAGTCAATTTGGATGTTAATCCATAGTTGAACTTAAATACAGGGTTTCGGCGTTGCTCACAATGCATACGAATCACATCGGGTGCCAAATCACCCATAATCTCCAAAAGGGCTATTCATCACTAACCACATCCATTTTTGGAGTCATTATCTCTTAATCACAATTTGGGATCTTGCTAAACCGGGGCTTAGCAATCCACTAATCTCAGGCTTATTCTCTAGCCTCAAATCTCAAAATTCGGGGTATTACATTATCACCATTACCCATGTCATAAAAGACTTGAGGCTTTAAGTGAACCACCATATTCTGATCTTTATGGCTCTCATCCTCGACATAATAAACCTGGTGTGCCTCTTAGGAAAGAATATATGGCTTATCATCTTCAGATTGACCAATGTGAATTTGTAGAAGAAATTTACTGATGTGATGCCTAATTCATCAATTGTGAGTCCTCATTAAATTGTCATATTTGCCCACAAACACTTGAAGAGTGTCACGGTAAAATGGCCTTAGTAATTTAGTTCGATGGCATCAACAAGCTTTCCATAATAAGGGACACCTCTGAATTACATGTTGCCATTACTGTTGCTCACATAACTCCTTGTCTCGAGATGTCATAAACTCCTGAGTTTTGGGCTAGAAATCCTTGATCTCGTGAAACTGTGCAAAACTGAAAACCATTGATATTATATGCAATAAACCTTCTTGCATGGTCAAGCAAGCCAACTTTTTCTGTGAGAGCTTTGAAATCTGGTGAATGTGAGTTGTGGTAATTTAGTATTTGATGCGTAAACTAGCCTGCGAATTCTCTGTGGACCTTTTTATCAATATTTGAGGATGTTTGTGTATGGAACCTAAGTTGACGCTTCACATGATTTCTGAATTCCCTGCACGTAATGATGTAAGTGATGGTGATCATAAGATGTAAGCTAAAGTTAAGGAAATACATAAAAGGGTTAAAAGGCAAACATGCACTGGAAGTTTCCACCAAAGAGCATCGGGTGTCTAGAAGTTTTTTCAGGGGGCAAATTACCCTTAAACTTTAAAATATGGGGCAATGTTGCCCCTCCATTAACAAACTCAAACGGCCAAGCTTTGTTGACCAAACTATACTGAGTTGGCTTTACCATATAGTATGTTATGCCACATATCATTTCACGATTATGCCACATCATCATTATCAAACAGCATGGCCCTCCCCTTATTATTGTCTCTATCGAACAAAGGTCTCGCCTTACCCCAACTCTACAACATCATCCAGTAGATCTTCCATCTCCATTGTAACCCCTGCCTTATAAACAATAATTATAAGTCAAAAATGTGTAATTAAGATGAATTAGAAACCAGCAGATAATAAAAGACTTATTTCCAATCACATCCATAGGATAGGGATTTCAAAAATTTCTTTCAAAATATGTTTCATTCGGCCTCATACTCATATTTCGAATATAATTAACTTGCAAAGTTCAATTGCCTTTATACATATCAGAGTGCACACCAAAATGTGCGGCAACCCCCGGGTTTCATAAAATAACCTAAGGGTTTATGGGCATTACCACCCCAACATTTTCCTAACTAGGGGATTACATAACATCATACAAAAATTTACATCTATAATATATATAGTAATCCCAAACAAAATTTGACAACCAACTATCAAAATCATATCCCTGAAGGAGTCCTAGCCTCACCTAGTTGTTTGTTTCCCCTTAAATCCACTTGCCCTGTCTATAAGTTAGTCAATAGAAAGAATGAGATTTAAGAGAATCCCAGTATAACAAATCACTCATACAATATATAATCACATAGCATATAAGCAAATCATCTATTAGTACAGCAGCAATGATCACAGTATACACATTGCCTCAACGGCATACACATGTCTTCGCAGCATACACATACCTTTGCGGCTTACACATAGCCTTTACGGCTTTCACATCTATAAGCTTTGCAGCATTCAAAATCATCACAATTCAATGATCAATTAAACATATAATGCATCACATATAGTATAAGGGAAAGTGTCACTACCTTGTTCTTTCTGGGTGTGCTCTGGCACAGGTTGCTCACGTTCGGGGAAAATATCGAATCCTATCAATCAAAATCAAGGACATAGTGTTATTCCCTTTTCCAATTCCTTCACTTTAAAACACTTAAGGTTGGTTTTCATTTGAATCCTTTAGGTGGCTATGATAACCTCAACAAAGGCCTAAAAGGTTTGGGAAGAACTATATCAAAAACCACTTTAAAAGTTTCAAAATGCTGATTTTTGGGAGGTGGCTGCAGCCAAGAAAGTCTTCGGCTGCAGCCAAAAATAGGTTAGAAGTTTTTTGGTTGTAGCCAAAAGTAGTCCATAGCTTTTTGGCTGCGGCCAGGAACTTTTGGCTGTGGCCAAGAAAATTCTGTTTTTTTGGCTGAACTTCCAAAAATCATAACTAATTCTAGAAAAATCAAAATGAGATGATCCAAGTCCTATGGAAATCTATTGAAGTCCTATATATAGAAAAAATATGAATCATTGCTTTTCATAACTACAAAAATACAGAATTATCCGAAATCCCATACTGCTTCAGAATAGCTTCCAGTTTCAACCCCAAACTTTAAAAAATCATAACTCCCAGCACACACATCGAAATGAAATCCATTATTTGTCCATTTTGAAGCTTGCAATATGAAATATTAGGCTAGAAAGTTTTAGAATTTTTAGACACCATTTGCTCATTCAAAATGTCCATGCAAACAAACTACTCAGCATAGCGTTTACACTTGACAAAAGATCAAATTTTAAACTAATGTGTCCAATGGATCCAAAATCAACAACCAAACCTATTCCCATATAATTTTTCACAAGGAAACCATCGGAATCACTAAAACATCTAAATTCATATCACATCCACACATATTCTGTTTTGACCACATTGCAACCCAAACCACCAAATTGCCAACTTTTAATTCAACAATCCAAACTAATCCAAACCAATTTCATTGTTCAAACCATGCAACAAGACACCTATTCCACTACCAAAATACCTTGCAATACACAAGACCCTAATGACACAAAAATTAGGGCAAAATCCAAAAATTTCAAGGTTCAACCAATGATCACATTATATATACCAAAAGATAGATATTTCTCACCTCTTTCGATTTCCAAAGCTTATTCTTTGATTCCACTACTTTCGATTTTTCTCAAGCTCTCAAACACCTTCTTTCAAAAATATAAAACCATAGAGATGAAGTTCTCATCAAGGTGATAAAGATTAATGAAGAGGTCTAGAGCATTCAAGATCATTTCTAGGGTCAAAACATTACCTTTTCTTTTCTCTTTCTTCCTTCACTTGGCGAAAATGGAGACTTGAGAGAGAGGGAATGAGATGAAGATGATGATACAGATTGTTGGCCTCTCCCTTGCCCATTTGGCTGACTTGAAGGTAAAAGGGAAGAGAAAAAAACATGAGTTAAATGTTTGACCCACTTCTATGGCCTCTATGATGACACTTGTCATGATCTCCCAACTCATCCCATAAGCTTGCAATCACATGATTCTTCCCTCTTGCTCTCCTTAGCAATGGTCACACCTCTTAATCTTTAAGTTACTAATGAGTTCCCTCTTCAGTAACTAACAAATGGGTCGGTAACTTTTCTTTTTCTCATGTTTCCCCTAACTATGGCAATAACTACTAAAACACCCCAAACACATTTCCTCATTCTATTTTAGCATCCCATGCACCCTTCCCTTCCCTTATGATTCATTTTAAGTTTTGTCACACAACTAAGCTTAATGCAAGGTTTGGGCACTAGTTATAACACATTCAACTCACAATTCACATCCTATTCTCTAAAAGTGTTTATTTAACACTAATTACATTCACTTTTGAAGTCATTAGCCCTTAATCACATTTTGGGGCATTATATTCGAGATATTGTGTGACTCCATGGCACACCAAAGAATAACATTTCTGACAGAGATCCTCGTTTCACTTCAAGATTTTAGAGGGCACTGCATGAGGCTGTAGGTACAAAGTTGAGATTTAGTACTACCTATCATCCTCAGACTGATGGACAATTAGAGAGGACCATTCAGACGCTGGAAGATATGTTACGAGCATGTGTCTTCGACTTTAAAAGGAATTGGGACTACTTCTTCCATTAGCTGATTTCGCCTACAACAACAGCTATCATGGGAGCATTTAGATGGCTCCGTATGAAGCGTTATATGGGAGGAAGTGCCAATCACCTCTATGCTAGACTAAGTTATCTGATAGGAAGTTGTATGAGCCAGATCTTGTTGATCAAACCTCATAGTAGATTTGAATCATTCGTAAGAGGCTCATTGCTATGCAAAGTCGACAAAAGAGTTACGTTGACAAGAAAAGAAGACCTCTAAAGTTTGAGGTTGGTGATCATGTGTTTTTTAGGGTATCTCCAGTCACTGGCGTCGAGCGAGCCATCAAAAAGAAGAAGCTAAGCCCGAAGTACATAGGTCCTTTTGAAATTCTTGTGAGAATTGGGCCGTTGCTTACTGAGTAGCCCTACCCCCGAACTTAAGCCGGCTCCACGTCGTGTTTCATATTACCCAACTGAAGAAGTACCAACTAGATTCAGCGCACATTATTGAATATGAAGAAGTCAAACTGTAGGACAACTTCATATATACAGTAGAACTGGAGTGAATTATTGATAGAGAATAACGACAGCTCAAGCACCGGAGTATACCATATGTAAAAGTGATGTGGAAGGGAATAACTCAGAGAGAAGCAACTTGGGAAGCAAAAGCGGATATGTAGAAACGGTATCTGAGTTTATGGCTCAAGTGGTGTAACAAATTTTGAAGGCAAAATTTGTTTTACGCGGGGAGAAATGTAATGCCCCAAAATGTGATTAAGGGCTAATGAATTCAAAAGTGAATGTAATTACTGTTAAATAAACACTTTTAGAGAATATGATGTGAATTGTGATCTGAATGTGTTATAATCCCTAAACCCTGTATTTAAGTTCAATTATGGATTAATATCTAAATTGAATTAAGTTAGAGGGAGGGCGTATGGTAAGGTCAATAGAAAGATAAAATATGCTAAGTGGTGATTTGACAGGAATTCCCATAGTCAGAGGCGAAGTGGGAAAAAGAAAAGTTACCGACCAAATAGTTAGCAACCGAAGAAGGAACTTATTAGTAACATAAGAGGTTAAGAAGTGTGACAATTGTTTAAGTATTATAGAGGTAAACATCCCATGTTTGCATGTGCATGGAAAGACTTGAGAGAAAGCTCAAGATCATGACACTTGGCAACATGTGAGCCATGGGATCATGGTCAAAAATTCAACACAAACTCTTCCCTCTCTCTCTCATTTAGGTCAGCCAAGGGGGCCTTGGGAGCTCAAAAATATGCTTCATCTTCATCTCATCTTTTCTCTCTCCCATTCTCCATTTTCGTCTAGCTCAAGGAAGAAAGAGAAAGTAAACGGTGAGATTTTGGCTATGTAGAAGATCTCTTTCGCTCAAATCATCTTCTTTAATGTTGTTCACCTTGATGAGAGCTTCCTTTCTTTGGTTTTAGATTTTTGAAAGAAGGTGTTTGAGTGCTTGATGAAATCTAAAAGTTAAGGAATCAAGAAACAAGCTTGAGAAAGAGGAAGAGGTAAGTAATAGCTTCTTTTTGACATATTTGTTGTGGTCAATGGTTAAGTTTTGGAATTTATGAATGTTTCTCTAATTTTAGTGTGATTTTAGAATGAATGAATTTCCTAGTGTATTGTAGTCAAATTGGTGCCGTATTGTGTCATTGGAACCATGGAATTTTGAATGAAAAGGATTGCAATGTTGAGGCTTGTGTAAGATATTGTGTTGATATGTTGTGGCCAATGTGGAACATGTCAATGTGATGTGAATTTGATTGTTTTGATTTTTCTAATGGGTTTCTTGTAAAAATTTGTGTAGGAAGAGGGTTGGTTGTTGATTTTGGAGCCATTGGACTCATTAGTTGAAAAATTGAAATTCTGTCAAGTGTAAACTCTGTGCAGGGCAGTCAGGTTGCATGGAAGTTTTGATATTGGCAAATGGTGTCTAAAAATTCTGAAACTTTCTAGTTTAATAGCTCACATGCCAAGCTTTAAAATAGACATATGATATGTGTGTCATTTCGATTAGTATGCTAGGAGTTATGATTTTCCAAAATTTGGGATTGAAATTGGAATCTGTTTTGGAGCAGTATGGAATTTTGTGCAATTATGTATTTGTGTGGTGATGTCTGGTGAAATTTCATATTTTTCTTATATAGAGGACTTAAATAGATTTCCTTAGGCTTTGGGATCACCTCATTTCAATTTTTTCAGAATTAGTTATTATTTTTTGAAGTTCAGCCAAGAAACAGAATTTTCTTGGCCACAGCCAAAAGTTTCTAACCTACTTTTGACCGTAACAAGAAGACTCTTGGCCGCACCAAAAACTTTCTGAGCTATTTTTGGCCAGAGCCAAATACTTCTTGGCTACGGACAACCCCCAAAAATCAGTATTTCCATTTTTGAAAGTGTTTTTGATATGGTTCTTCCCAAACCTTTTAGGCTTTTGTTGAGCTTATCATAGCCACCTAAGGGACTTGAATGACTACCAACTTTAAGTATTTTACAGTTAAGGAATTGAAAAAGGGAATAACCCTATGTCCTTGATTTTGATTGATAGGATTCGATATTTGCCCTGAACGTAAGCAAACTGTGCCAAAGCACACCCGGAAAGAACAAGGTAGTGATGCTTTCCCTTATACCATATGTGATGCATTGGATGTTTGATTGATCATTAAATTGTGATGATTTTGAATGTCAAAAAGCTTGTGGATGTGAAAGCCGAAAGGCTATGTGACAGCCATAAGGCTATGTGAAAGCCAAAAGGCTATGTGTAAGCCAAAGGCTATATGTATTCTGTTAAGACATGTGTAAGCCGAAAGGCTATGTATATGCTACGAAGACTATGTGTATGCCATTAAGGCAATATGTATACTGTGATCATTGCTACTGTGCTGATTGATGATTTGCTTACATGCTATTTGATTATATATTATACGAGTGATTTGTTACTACTGGAATTCTCTTGAATCCCATTCTTTCTATTGACTAACCTACAGACAGGGCAAGTAACTCGAAGGGGAAACAAACAACCAAGGGAGGCTAAGACTCCTTTAGGGATATGATTTGATAGTTGGTTGTCAAATTTTAGTTGGGATTACTGTACATATTATGGATGTAAATTTTTGTATGACTTTATGTAATCGCCTAGTTGGGAAATTATTGGGCCATTAATGCTCGTAAACCCTTAAGTTATTATATGAAACCTGACGATTGCCAGGAATTGTGGTGTGTGCTCTGATATGTATAAATGCAATTGAACTGCGCAGGTAAATTATATTCGAAATGTGAGTATGAAGCCGAATTAAACATGTTTTGAAAGAAAAATATTTGAAAACCCTATCTTGTGGATGGGATTGGAAATAAGTCTTTTAAAATCTGATGGTCTTTAATTCATCTTAATTACACATTTTTGAATTATAATTACGGTTTATAAGGCAGGTGGTTGCACATATATACAATGAGTACCTCTCTATAGGATACATCCATCAATATTGAACAGGTCCAGCTAGCTTTGTTTCATTAACAAGGTGGACTATCAGATGAACCATTACAGTGAAAAAGGATGGATGAAATGTCATCTCCAAATGACAAAGCATAAGAATGATTTTTTGTTGCAATTGATCAAGCTCCTCAATGATCAAAACCTTAGAACACAATTTTCGAAAGAAAGAACACAGCTCCACCAAAATGATGGATACATTAAGAGATTGTGTATTTTTTTATTGCCAATGGAAGTAACTATTGCATAAGAACATATGAGTCATAACTCTTCATCCCAGTAACCTTTCGAGCTTGCATGTCAATACATTGTGAATTGTTGTTTTAATACCGATTAGGAACTTTTATTTTCTTCAAAGTTAAGAGGAAGATTTCATTGTTTGGTTTTGTCAGGGTGAATTTTTTTAGTTGAAATTTGTCATTCTCATCTGGCTATGCGTCTTTATGAACTCCCATGGCCTGTAAATCTTTCCTCACTTGAAGACGATCTTTTGACTTGTGGGTTCATTTAGCACCATGTATAGCATATTACTGCACACATTTTTTCAATTCGCATGACATCAAGACTGTGTCATAGAAAATTAGATTTCCAATATAGAAAAGTGAGGAAGATACTTATCTTCCACCATTGTTAAGGCTCAAAAACAAAAGTCCTATTAGTCTTTCTCCTTGATTGTGCTACAACATTATTTTTTAAAACTCGAATTTGACATCCCAAAGCTGCTATAAGATATCTACACTGGATAAAGTTTGAGCACGTCCTCTCTTTTTCAGTTTCCCATTGAAATGATTCCATTGAAATCTAAATTTGTGCTTCCTATCAAGAAACCTCTAATGACCCATGAAGCCCCACTTTCAACTATAGGGAAGTTGCATTAAGTTAAAGTCAAAGTTGCAAGTTCAACACGCCTTCCCAGTATGTACATTCCACCAAGACAATATTCCCAGCCCAAGAAAATCACTTATTGTCTACATCAAGGCTACACACAAGTTAATCAATGTCTTCTAGTACGCATCATATGTCTTGATGATGACATTCCACAAGTTCAACAATTCTTGAATAGGCTGCTGGAGTTGTCATCATGAAGTTGTCGTCATGAACACAAAACACATCATGAACAGCATCATGAATAGGATCGTCATAGTCTTCTTGGACTCCTACTTGTGAACTTGCTGGAAGAGCATCATATCTCATACCAAGTTTCTTACCATGAACTCCCCAAAATGTATACTCTTCCAGGAAAGACTTCACAATTAAATGTTCCATGACAACTTCTCATATATACCGCTTCTTAAACTTGCATTTGGGTTATGGACACACGATCTTACCAATACAACTAGTGCGAGAGGTTATGAAATCCAAGAAAGTGTGTAATCCTGCCAAATATGCAAGAGAATTGCATGGCAGCTTTATCCATGACTTATCTATAGCTAGTGTACGTTAGAAAAAGTAAAAAATTGGCAAAAAAAGATTAGTGAAGAGTGAATTTTTAAGTTTTCTGAATAAAATATGCTTAGGATTAAATTCAAACTTTTTAAACGTTCAACATTTTGTAGAAGTTCACAAATTGCTACAATAACCACTACAATATTTAAACTTTGTAGTAGTACACAACCCTAAACCGCAACAAAACTCATAACTGTTAGCAAGCTTTAAAATTTCAAATTTTCAATTTACAGCGATTCATAGCCATAAATCACTACAAACCTCATGACTGTTGGCGGGTTTTCAAATTTCAAATTTTCAATTTGTAGCGGTTCATAGCCCTAAATTGCAACAAACCTTCTTATCATTGGCAGGCTTTCAAATTTCAAAATTTTCAATTATAGCAGTTCATAGCCCTAAACCAGTACAGACCTCATGACCGATGACAGGCTTTCAAATTTTCAATTTGTAGCGGTTTATAGCCCTCAACCGCTATAAAGTGAAATTTCTATTTTTAAGTTTAATTAAAATTCAAAAATGTAGATATTAGGTTTTTTTAATTTAAGCTACATTATTTATAAAAATCAACTAAAACATTAATTAATTGGCAAAAAAACTGAAACATCAATTATTTCAAGTTTAGAGTAACAAATTTTTAAAAGTAAGGAAATCCAAATATAAATATAACAAAAATGAAAAAAATCTAAGAAGCGTCCTAATCATCAGGTGCTCTATCAGGGCTAGCAGCATGAGCGGGTGCAGAATTGATAGTATAATCATCCTCAGCAATATTTGTTGGCTACTGTGTTATCTCAATAGGGTCCAGAGGTAGTTGTAAAATGAATCTAGGGATTAGTGGGACCAGTAGAATCAAAATAGCAGGGATCACCCACTACCAGTTCATAGATAGCAACGAGTTCATAATTTCTCACCACTAGGCCTCCTGCTAATAAAAGAAATTGGCCACCTGCATCCTCTTGGTAACCCTGGCTTCAATACTAGTCTTTGTAATACCCTGAATCTTGAGCCTATAGACTTAAGAATAAGATTGTATTAAGTAGGATACTAAGCCCAGTTTACCAAGAGTCTTAAAAATAGAATGAGTTTCATATGACTATATGATTCAACCCTCTGAGTTCAGACTGAGTCTCCTGATTCCATTAGGCATAGTGCATATAAGTAGTTAGACAAAAGATGTCAGACATATGAACCGGTACAAGATATATATGTACTTGTGTTTAAGAAAACTTGATAACTCTTTAAGAGTCCTAAAATGGCGCCATATGGGGATCTTGAGGCATATATGACACCATGTCCAAATATGGGCCTCGTACAGATACCCTATCTTACTACAGCACACCTGTTCACAGACTCGGTGAATTCCCTAAGGTGTAGGGGTAGTCGGCGTTATTTTAGGACCATAAGGGACATGTGGCAGGCCACTGTTAGCCATAAGGACACTTGGCGGCATTCAGGCAAGGGAGGTGACATGTGTCATAAAACCAGGGGCTCTGTATCAAAAAGTAGCTTTGTTAAAGTAACTTTTTGAATTTTAACTCTGATTAGCCAATCAGATGCCACCATCCACCATTAGACATCTGATAAAGGTGAAAAAGCCAGTGAACCCACTAGTCTCCAGTCCGGCTATATACTTGATTTTACTTACTACGGTATTGGAAGCCAGATGAATCCCTCTTCCTTGACCAATGAATTCGCCCAACATGGGATAGGGAAAGGGAATACATATTTTAAGATGTGCACTGGGTACACTATAGTATAAAGAAAGAGCATTCAGTACACAGAATCGCCAGTTACCCGATAATTTCCAAAAATGAGCATCCAACACCCTATCTTTTTAAGACATGTGACATAACTTATTAAATCCAAGAAGCCTCAAAAACTTCAGCCACCCTAAATAATTAGGGAAAAATCAGAAAAAATTAGAGAAAAAGAAAGAGGAAAGAAGTTCTTCGTGTTCTTGACATTTATAGCCGATTCGAAGTCTGAAATCACAGTTTCAGTTTCTAAAGCCTTCAATAATCTTCTTCTAAGCATTGACAGATATGGTTCTATGGCTTTGGATTTTTGATTCAAAGTGTTTAGTGTCAACTTGATAGTAAAAGTACTACTAAAATCAAGAACCGATCGGATAATCGCATAGAGGTAATCGTAAGCTTTGATTTGAGTATAATGTTTTGATGTTTTGGCTGAATATTTTTGAAGTTCTAAGACCCCTAGAGTTTTGGCCAATGAGCTGAATATGAGCTCTAATGGTTGTTTGATGATGATTTTGTTGTTAATTACAGGTTTATGGTGGCTAATTACCATTTGGAGGTTGAAATTTGCAAGAACACAGTTTATGTTCCTTGAGGTCATATTCGGCCAGCCCATGTTCTAGGGGTTAGAGCTAGATTTCATCAATTTGATGTTAGAAATGGGTTTTATGGCCAAAATTGTGTAGGTCATGTGGTTATGATTTTTGGATGATTGTTTAGAAAACCCTAAATTTGGAATTCAAAGCATTGATATTAAATCTGCCAGATTCGAGGTAGTATGATTTTGAGTATTTTTTTAGTAGTCAAACCTTGTCCAATGGCTATGATATTTTATAGGGTTGTAGTAGCCATCCTAGGCTTTCCAATGATATGTAATATACATCATTTGGCGCTGTTAATTGGGAGTTATGCCTTGTTAAAGTTAAGACATAAACACTAGAATGTATTTTGGGGCAATGATGTTGGTCGTGGGTTTTTGAAGTTTTTACCCTGTACTTAGCCCAGATTGGCATTTTTCCTTGAAAGAGGACTCAATGATATTTCCATAGAACTTGGAACCACGCTATTTGGAATTTTATAGATTAATTTATGAATTTTCAAATTTGGGGGTCAAATCAGCCAAGTTGAGATGACCTACGTATTTAAAGTGTTTAAAGTCACTTGAACTAAGTTTGACTTCAAAGGATAAGGATGTAAGATCAAGCGTTTCACCCAAGAGGGGGGGTGAATTGGGTGATACTGAAATTTCTTTCGAAAATATAAAACTTTGACAAAAGAATTAAAACAGTAATGAGTAAGGAGAAATATCACCGAAGTGTACACCGGGAGTTATACTGGTTCGGTCACAACCACTTTGACCTACGTCCAGTCCTCAGAGCTTCTCTGAGAGTTTCACTATAACTTCCAAGATTCAGTGGGTTCTTGGCACCACAGTACAAGCAAGTTCCTTCACACCTGGACACTCGCTCCCCCTTACAGGTTGTAATCCAATCCCAACTCAAGGTTCCACAACCTTAAGTTATCTCAATAACAAATATTGAGTTTGAATGAAATATCTCTCACAAAGAGTAAATGATAATCACTGAAGCATATGAATACAATTTCAACGTGAAAACAGAGCAATGAACTTAATGAATCGTTTGTGTGGATGCTTGGTTGTTCTTCTCAGTTTGAAGGTTCCCATATATATAGATATGATGGTGATGACCGTTGGAACATTTTTCTTTCGTCCGTTGGTGAGTGCGCAGCCACTGTTGACTTTTCAAGTTTTTGAAAAATATCCGTTGGCGGTGGTTGGCATTTGAACGTTTGATTTGACTTTCATCTCTTGATATGATTTCATCATTGTTTCTCTGTAAATATACTAAGAATGCTAATACAATGAAAGGTTAATCATATAGGAAACAAATCAATGAACGTTTGAATGATTTCTAAATTTCTGGGTATGCTTACTCGAGTAGCTCCTCGAGTAACCCTTGAAGTTTACTCGAGTAGCTCCTCGAGTAACATCGGGAAATCATTTATCAACTGCAAGTTAATGAACAAGTATAAGATTACTCGGGTAGTGCATGGAGTAAACTAAATTTCAAACCTTTGGAATAGTTATTTACTCGGGTAGCTACTCGAGTAATGCACTCACAACTTTATGAGTTACTCGGGTAACACCTCGAGTAATCCTTTGAAAAACTTTTGATTACTCGATGCTCTACTCCAATAATGTTGGCAGGATCAAAATGCCGAGAGCACTTACCTCATTACTCGAGTAGCTCCTCGAGTAATGCACTCAATCTTGCATAAGTTACTCGGGTAGCACCTCGAGTAACTGAGACATTTGAACATAACTTACCCTGGTCATGACTTGAAGTTTCCTTTGAAAATATTTGTGCTTACTGGGGTACATACTCGAGGAATCCACTTAAGATAAAACATTAGAAACTTGAATACTCGAGTCAGCACTCGAGGAAGACGAAATAAACAATTCAAGTTAATCGGATACCAACCTCAAGTTTTAACTTACCTCAGGCTGTTACTCGAGTACCTCCTCGAGTAACATTGGCAGTGGTACAAAGTGCCGAGAGTTACACATTTTCAAATACACGGTTACTCGAGTAGCTCCTCGAGTATCATGGAAAACTTGAAGGCTGACTGGAAGTTTCTGACCTGGTTACTCGAGTAGCTCCTCGAGTAACATTAGCAGTGGTACAAAATGCCGAGAGGTACAAACGGTTACTCGAGTAGCTCCTCGAGTAACATTCTGCTAACTTGAAGGCCACTGGAAGTTTTCACATGGTTACTCGAGTAACTCCTCGAGTAACATTCGCAGGCCGAGAGCAACCTTGAAATTTTACCTTGTTACTCGAGTAACGCCTCGAGTAATGGTGGCAGGTAACTGGAAGTTTTGCCTGGTTACTTCAAGTTTTGGCTCATTACTCGAGTAGCTCCTCGAGTAATGCCTTAGAAAATGCACTTCAAATTAAGTTCCTTAGCATTTTCTCTTGGCCAATCTTCACTACTTCCATGCTTTCCTCAAGTAAAGCTTATTCCTGTCATTACTTAGTTCAAGCTTGATATTTAAACATTTCCTTTTCAAACCATTCTTTTGTTATCATCAAAACATGAGATCTAACAAAGGACACATACTAGAAGCTAGTATAGACCTCATTTATTGTCTATTGATATAATGTACAAGACTTAGAAGATGTTTAACCGAGTAATAGCACATTCATCATGAATTCTAACTTATATGATTCTATCTTTGCCCGGGATAGCCAAGAGACTAATCATTAAGGACAAGTGATCAGAAAGGCATCCAGGTAGTAACTCTTTCTCTAATATACTATGTAATGCCTTCATGTATGTTTTACCATCCATGTGATTGTATTTGAGCATATGAGTATGCCAGGTGAACGCCCGTGTTTACTACCAAGCGTTGTGGTATGAGTTGTTTATATGCCGAGTTGCATAGTGAGATTTTAAATGCTCCTGATATGCTTATTATTTGTAATGGTTCATATGACATGCCTTGTTTGATTGCATTTTATATGATTGAATATATGTTACTACTGAGATTCTTCTGAATCTCACCCTGTCCAAAATTCATTATATAGCAAATATCAGTGGCATGAAGGGCAAAGAGGTAATCATTGAAGAGTGAAGAAAAGATCTAATGATATAGTTATTTTGGTTTGACTATCTATAAATATTATTTGTATGCCATATGTATGACTAAATACCCTGTATAACTGGTTATAATCCTAGTGGATCCTATATTGATGATAATAGTAGTAATAATAGTATGAAGTGGTATCAGAATACTTGGTTATTTTATCGAAATTCTAAGAAATTTGGTAATAACAATACATGTAAAGGAAAGATCAATATACAAGATAAGGGTATCAATACCCGAACGCGGTATCAAAATTATCAGAGCCATGGTATCAGAGGGTACTACCGAGATGCTAGTGTACATATTAACTTACCTTTCATCTTTTTATATGAATCTCGTAATAACTCATGAGTTTTCGATAAAAGAGAGTAGGTATTACATTTTTGGTATCAGAGCATAGATTCTGGCATTTGGCTAATATGCTCTACTGTTGTGAATAGGTATATTGATACCTTATTAATGATCCCGTAACTAGAATGGAATATTGGTGATGGACCAACCCAGAAAAATAGAATTTCCCCCGACCACTAGTTTGTAGGCTGGTATAAAGGAAGGGGTAAAGCTATATATAGAGAATGAAACAGGGCATTAGTAATGTATACCCAGTTGAGAAGGGTATGAGCTCCAGAGAATTTGATGCAAAGTTTGCCAACGACCCAGATTCCAACGGAACTTCATGGTTAAGTGTTCTCAGGTAAGAGTAATACCGAGATGGGTGACCCCCTGGGAAGTATCATAGAAATTTGAAACCTGTTAATTAAAGGCCAGAGTGCCTTAAGGTATGAAATATGGTGATCCTTAGGGATGCCATGAGAATGTTAGAATAAATATGGTGAAGGTTAAGGATAGGCTTGAATCAGATCTAAGCTAAAATAGTGTTAAGGTCAAAATGTGAATAAGGTTGCACTATGATTCCGGTACATGAAAGTATGAACCTTGTGAACCTTGTGCTTAATGCTGTATTGTTAGCAAAGCTTTAGGAATATTTGAGGATATTGCCGGATGTTATGATAATAGAATAGAAAGCTATGAATCATGATAATCCTAGCATGCTTATTGGGTATAGCTGAGGTTCTAGAATTAGGTTATGAACCTAAAAGTTGGATAGGCCTCCAGAGGGTTGCCACCAACTGAACCGTGACCTAAGAATCAAACAATAGTTGACTTGATAATATAGGCATTTGAATTGACTTGAATGACTTGAGGTACTAGAATATAGTACAGATAGGAATGAGGTTACTAAAGGTTGCTAGCTACTAATCTAGCATGGGGAAAGATCTTGATCATAGAATATTCCCTTAGAAAGAAGGATTGATGAAATAAGGGAAAGAATGAATCTGTCTGCCATTCCACTAACTTGAGGCTATACTAGGAGTCGATTAGTAGATAGCAAATAATGTGTTGAAAGGTATAAGTAGAATACTTCCAATTAGGGAAGCATAATTTGCAATTTTAGCTAGAGCTAGACCGATATCAAAAATCTATATAGAATGACCCCAAATGAGATGGTGGAATTAATGAAACAGAATGCAGAGCTGCTAGAGAAAGAAAGCCTTAAGTTTCCCAACTCCAACGGTTAGTTTTGGGGTATGGTTTCCTAAGGATTTATCCCTGATACAATAGTACTTTCATAAAGAGATAGCCAACTGGAGAGAGAGCTACCTACGGAGGGTTCTGACCGGAGAAGCTGACTAGTTAAGGACTGAGTGAAGTGCTGAAAAAAGAACTGTAGAGTAAAGCTATTGGGACATCAGCTCTCGAATATGGTATATTGTAACGAGTCCCACATTAGGAAGGGTTTCCTTGATAGAAGGGTTTATACGACCCAGTGTATCGCCATAGGGTGCTCTAGTGCTATTTGTGGGAAGAAAGACAAAAGTAGGGAATTAAGGAAAAATAGGCTCGATGACACATAAACAGCACAGTCAAGTGAACTCTTGCTCTCCTATCTTATGTAATGGTTATGCATGTATATATTTACCATCGAGTATATACGTGTTATGAATATACCATAGGCAGTAAGACCTACTGGGTCAATGTGTCCTTAAGCTGTCAGACCTGATATGCATTCAATGAGAAGCCCTAAGTCCTATTAGACCAGTGTGTCCAAAGGCTGGCAGAGGCATTTCATATGATGCCCTAAGTCCTATTAGACCAGTATGTCCATAGGCTGGCAGAACGCATTTAGATGGTATGAGAATGATGCTGGTTTGTAGCCCAAAATAGGCTTTCATACATGATCTACCATATGTATGAAACTAGACCGATTAGGTCCTGTGAATGAATACGAATTATGAACTAGAACGGTTAGGTCCTGTGAATAAATGTGAATATTGGGAATGGATAGTTTGTTTTGCATGCTTCATGAACATTACATATGTGTATGAATGGCTTGAGTAGCAAGGGTTAGAGCTTAGAATGTATTCAGAATTGATGACCTTCTAGAACAGTTATTTGGTTCCTATGTATTCTCAAAAACTAAACCTTGAATGGACCAATGCACCAGCTATTTTCATGAATTATATGAACTGAATGTTCAAACAGAAATTTTTTCAATAGAATTTAAAACCAGTTTGTAGTAGTCACTTTTGAACTATGTTGTCTCATAGAAGGGGTCCTCATGGAACCCAGAATAGTGAAAGTATACAAAACTGGAAGAGGCCAAAAACTATTACAAAAATACTCAGTTTGCTTGGTCATATCAGATGTATTCCAAATTTTTCTTAGATAGCTTTGCTATTGATAAAAGCTCATTTGAAAGAAAGAATTGTTTAAGTGGCATGATGTCTGTGAGAGGATTTCATAGGGCTGCAGGAAAAGTTGAAACTCGTACCAGTATTGAATATTCTCAATCTGAGAATGTGACCTGTAGGGTCTGCAAAGAATGCAACCCATGTGGTCTGTAAAGAATGCAACCCGTATTCCCGTAAATACATTTTCTAGATAGAAGAGATTAAGACTTCAGAGAAGCAAAACCATAAGAGTGGGGGCTACGGCTAGCCACTAAAGCTGACAATATCTACACGGTGAGTGGCTAAAGTGACCAGAATAGTCTGCAGAGAAATGAGAAAGAAAGAATTGGGATATGTCCTAGTGAAGCATAACAGAATGGTAGCATGTGCCTCTAAACAGTTGAAACCCCATAAGATGAATTATCCCACTCATGAATTAGAGCTGGCAGCGAGTTCTTTGAAAATGTGACAGTACTATTTTGTATGGTGCGATTATGAAAATGAATCTCGACCATAAGAATTGCGAATATTTAAAAAATCAGAAAAGTCAAATTTGAGACAACGTAGATGAATGGAAAAGTAGTGATGTGAATGCTGTCGCTAATGTTTTAAATTGAAAAGTGGGGCAAGTGACAGTCATGGTAAAACATGAACAGAAACTAATAGAAGGGTTTAGAAATCTTAACTTGTTAAGTCAAATATTACTTGCTAGCTACAGTGCTAATCAAGAGAAAAGTAGTATGAAGTTTAAAATGAAGAAGCTCAGATGTAGGATAGTTAAGTAAGATCTATCAGGAATAGAATTGAATAAGAAACCTTATTGAATTTAAGGTGTCAATAGGGAATAGAAACAAAGAAATTAAACCCTCACTGTAGTGGTCCCTTTAAAGTACTATTAAGAATCGGACCATTAGCAAATTTCGAGGAAGAAATTTATTGAACGGGGGGAAATTGTAATACCTTGAATTTTGGGACTAGAGGCTAGGCAATAAGCCTAAATAAAGTAGACTATTAAGTCTAGTTTAGTAAGAGTCCCATAAATACATAAGAAACATAATTACTTTTACAATCCGCCTTCGGAATAGAATATGAAATTCGGTGCAAATTAGTTGAAAGAAAGTACCCAATTCCTTTAGGATGTGTTAGAATGACATAAAACCTAACTCGGATTCAAAGGAAAAGGGAAATGGTGTCTAGAAAGAAGTAATAAAGAGAACTAAAAGAACTAATGGCACAAGAAATAATATTTCCATAATCAAGGGCAAAAGACATAATTGCCACTTGATCTTGAGATTAAAATTAGAAGACAAGATGAAAGGGTAGGATTTGCTCTTCAAAAGCAAGAAGCAATTATAACAATGAAAAGCAAATTATCTCACTCCCTTAAGGCCTTAAAAAACGTCCAAGAGGGCAAAAATGGAATAAAGGATGAGTTGGTCAAAGTTTCAAAGCACTTTTAAAGAAAACTTTGGTCAACATAAACTCATACACCAATAGGCTTTTTGTCAACATTCTTTCCTCCCCTTTTATGGGGCAATTCAGCCAAGACTAGAAGCAAGAAGGGAAGAGTGAATCCCAATTGACCAAACAATCCCTTAGTTAACAATTCAACTCACCTTTTCAAGAAACCACCAATTTATGACACATAGACTCTTTCTTGCCTCCTTAGATTGATTTTCGTCAAAGTGATTCAACAAGGCAAGGAATGGATATTTAACCAATACATTCACTCCTTCTCACCACTAAAAGTCAGCCCAAGCTAAAAATAAGAGAGACAAAGGAAAGAAAAAGGAAAAGGAAAGAGAAAGAAGCTATTGAAGAACAAAGAAGCAAAGTGAGTGATCTTGCTCATTTTTACCACCAAAAACACCTTTCTAGCTCTTGAGGTCTTCAAAAATGTTGTTCCTCTTGTAATGACCCAAAAATGGGATTAAGGGCTAATGACCTCCAAAGTGGATGTAATTAATGTTAAACAAACACTTTTAGAGAATGTGATTTGAATTGTGATCGGAATGTGTAATAGTCAGTGCCTAAGCCCGGTATTTGAGTTCAAGTATGGACTAATATCTAAATTGAGTTAAAATGGAAGGGAGGGCGCATGGCTAAGAGAAATAAAGTAATGAGATATGGTTTGGTAAGTATTGTAATAATCAGGAGCAAAATGGGAAATTCGTTGACTAATTAGTCAGCTACCGAAGAGGGGGTTTACCAATTTGGTTGGAGCTATTATGGAATGTTAGTTGGTTAAGATATTGTTAAGGAATGATCCAATACAAGCATGTGTATGGAAAGTTGGGAGGAAAACCAAGATCATGACAAGTGTTTAAATGTGGGCCTTTGATTTTGGTCAAACTTTCAAAATTTATTTTCCTCTCTTCTCTCTCCTTCCAAGTCGGTTTTGAGTATGGAAAAAGGGGGAAAATCTGATTATCATCTCCATCTCATTTTCTCTCTCCTTAGCCTCCATTTTCTTTGGGATTGAAGGAAGAAAGAGAAAGGGAAAGGTGATATTTTGATGTAATTATAGTTCTCTAATGCTCAAATGCTCTCTCTAATATTGTCTACCTTGATGAGAGCTTTATCTTGATGGTTGTAGAATTTTGAAAGGTGTTTTAGAGTTTGAACAAATTTGAAAGTTGAGAAATCAAGGATCTAATCTTGGAAAGAGGAAGAGGTAAGAAAGAGCTCTCTTTTGGCATATTCACTATGAGTATTGAATAAGTTTTGTAAATTTTAGATATTGCCCTAAGTTTGGTGTCATTTAGAAATAGACAAATGGCCTAGTGTATTGTGGTGGAATTAGTGTTATAATGTGTTTTTATGTCATTGTGATTAGTTTGAATTAAATTGAGAAGTTTGGTAGAGTGGAGGTTGTATTGCACTTTGATAGAAAATTGAATATGGGTTGATAGGATGAGAATTTGGTTGTTTAAGTATTTCTAATGGTTTCCTTATGAAATTTTGTGTGGGAATAAGCTTTGGATTAAGTTTTGGAACCATTGGAATCATAATTGTCAAGTTTGGGAAATTCTGTTAGCTACTGCGTTTTGGCTTCTGATAAGCCTCAGTCAAGTGCACAGGGGTGTCACTCGAGTGCAGCCTCTTATTTCCTTTTCTTTCAGTTGTCAATCACACTTCCTCGCCAAGGAAGCAGAAGTACACTTCCTCACCTACGAGTGATATGGGTTATCACTTGAGTGCTTCGGGTCTCACTCGAGTGAGTATGTATTTTGCACCTTCAGGCTGCTTCTCAGGTTGTCACTCACAGGCCATTGTCTAAGGGTGCATGCGAGCACCCGCAAGTGCTGAGCCATTACTCAAGTGCTAGAGCTAGTGCTCTAGTGCACTTCTCATTCTAGGGTTTATGTTGCTCTCGAGTAGTCACTTCCAGTGCTTCACTCGATTGGACTCGGGTAAGCATGAAGGCATCACTCGAGAATAAGTGGCGGAGTACGCCAGGAAAGAACAAGGTAGTGACGTTTTTCCTTATACTATATGTGATACATTGTATGTTTGATTTATCATTGATTTATAAAGACTTCGTATGCTGCGAATCTTGTGAATGTGATCCAAAAGGATATTTGCGAAAGCCGAAAGGCTATTTGCGAAAGCCGAAAGGCTATTTGTGGGCCGAAAGGCTATTTGTGAAGCCGAAAGGCTATTTGTGAAGCCGAAAGGCTGTGTGAGCTGTAAGGCTATATGTATGCACCGCCACGACAACAGTCCCTGAATTGCTAACAATGGTTCGGTTAAGGACTATATGCCTTCCTGGTTGTAAAAGGGGATGAGGGTGGGGTGTGATATGTATTGCTACTGCTGCTTGATGATTTACTTGCATGCTATGTGATTACATGTGGTATGAGTGATTTGTTACTACTGGGATTTTTTTGAATCTCATTCTTTCCTTTGACTAACCTTCAGATAGGGCAAATGGCTTCAAGGATAAGCAGACGACCAAGGGCGGATAGGACTCCTGAGGGAGATTTGTGCTTGGGTTGTTGGTTATCTATTTTGGATTGGGGGATCATAGTACATTCTGTGTATATTATTTTGGATACAGTTTTGTACTCCCCTAAATGGGAAATTGTAAACCCTTAGTGTGTCTATATATATATATATATGAAACCCGGGGGTTGCCGGGATTTTTGTTGTACATCTGATATATTAATGTGATTTAACTGCATAGGGTAATCATATTCGAATTGTGAAATTTTGACACTAGGATAAGTTAGAAAATTTTGAAAGAATTTATAAAAACCCTACCATAAGGAAGGGATACTAAATGAGTTTGATTATTATTGGTCTCTATTTCATTTTAATCACGTATTTCGAATCATAATTACAGTTTTCGAGGTAGGGGCTTACACCTCTCACTAAGAGCTTCATTTCTACGGTTTTAGTTTCTTGAAGAAAAGTGTTTTGTACTATCTACAAAGTGCCAAAGTTGGAGACATTAAGAATAAGCCTAAGAAAGTGAAAGAGGTGAGCTTAAGCTTCATTTTGACCTATGTATTGTGTTGATTAGCTAAATTTTTGGGAATTGTTCTTGCTGCCTTATTTTTGGTCATTTAGGGTTTTTAGGGTTTCATCATGCTTTGTGTTGCACCCTTACCTTATTTCCACATTTTTCAAATTGTTTGCACGTAGTTCGGTGGGCACACAGGAATAGCTTAAATATAATGATTAAAATGTACATGATTATATTACAGGAATCCCAACAAGGTATAATCATAATAGTTACAGACCTTAAAATAATAAAAATGCCTTCAGATAACCAACAGTCTTGTTTAATCTGCACCAGAACCATTAGTTGCTAGTAAGTACACCTTTGCCCCTTGAGCTGCTGCCTAACCAAAACTTTTAAGAAAAAAGGGAAAAATTGGTTTTTCATGATTCAGATTGATTTAGCTTTTTCTTTCCACTTGTAATCACATAATGAACCTCTTAAACACTCTTTAATCATGATTTATAGAAATTTGAGCAGCATAACCCTTTAGGGTTTGGTCATCCCAAAATCATAAATCAAGCAAAGCAAGCCACCAAATAAACACAATAACAATAATCACCTTGAATAAACCAAGATGATAAGGTTTTATGGCTTACCTCTTGATTCTCTCTCTAAACCACCAAAATCATGACCTCCCTCCTCCTCCTCCTCCTCCTCCTCTTGAGTTTGAGATTGCTTCAAGTGTATTTCAAGAAGGAATAGAGATTAGATAGAGTTGTTCATAAAGTAGGAAGCATAAACAAGTGAAAATCATTTGAAGCCAACCTTGATTGCTTCTTGAACTTGCTCTCTCTTCTCTTCTTGTGCTTGTTCGTCCAAATCTTTCTCTCTCTTTGCTCTTGATGTTTGGCTGAAATCATGGACAAAGAAGTGATAAATATTCACTTAAAATATCATCAGCTACCTCCTTTAATATATTATATTTTATTGTATTAAACACATGCCCTTTTATTTTTTACTTTTCTTCATCTTTTACTTGGTTACAATTGCTTTCCCTTGGCATTCTTTAAGTTCACATAAGTTGCCTTTTTGAAGGACCAAATAATCTTTTTGAATTAGCTTCATCTATCTCCTTGAAGTTAATGTGTAATGGCCATTTCATACATGTTTTACTTTATTGACTTTTTAACCCTTTTTCACTAGGCATAAATGCTTCTACATGGCATGATTTATGCCCAATTATTCATTTCCTCTTCCCTCTCCCCTTTTCGACGTCATATAGTCCCTATTGAAAGAACAAATTGGCTTCTTGAAGAAGCTATTCCACCTCCTCAAAATATATTTATTTTATTGCTAATTGGTCATATGTTTTCACTTTTAATTTTTCTATACATTTTACTTGGCCAATATTGCTTCTTCCTTGATTAATTTGGACCAAGTGTTTAATTCCCTTGCTCCCTTCCTTGTTTGGACGTCCCACACACAAGAAAAAGTGAAAAATATGGGCTTTTGATTAAATCTAGCCAAATGACTATTTTGCCCCTACATTTTTACCATTACCTTTTTAATTTCGCACATTGCCTTAAAGCTGACAGAATTTTTATCAAACTTTGAAAATTCATATCTTTATTTATAGATATTCAATTATAGTGATTCCAAAGGCTATGTGACTCTTATTAAGTCTATTTTAAGAAAAAAAATATTTTCTTTAGCCAACTGGATGCATAACATTCCAGAATTATCATTTATTGGACACTACCACATTAACTTGCCAATTTCACTTGGCCAATTTCAAAAATATCTAACTCTTTGTGTACAACTCCAAATAACTTATATGACCTATCAAATTAAAATTTGATAAGTCTACTTTTATTCTAAAAAATTTCACATTCATTAGACATCATTTGATTATCCAAAACAATCACACAACCAGACTACCATGAAGGAAAACACACTAGCAGCAAATCCACATTTTACAATTTGTGTTCCAAGCATAATTATGTTGTGTGTAATCACTAATTGCTTTGTTTTGCAATTTTATGTGCTCTTTAATTCACCATTTAATTCCATTAAATGTCACAAAGTGCAAGGAATTTCGGTGGATAAAATTTGGGATATTATACTTTGGTCAAATACATGTGATTTTATGATGTTTGGGAAGCATATATATGAACCTAGTTTATGGATAAATTGTGAATTTGTGAATTATTGCTTTGTGCCCTAATTTTTTGTCAGAACAGGGCATGAAGAAGGAGTATGATTTCACTAGTTTTTAGGTCTCCAATAGATTCCTTGGGAAAAACTGTGTAGGAATCAGTTGTTGATATGATTTTAGAAAGAATGGATTTGAAATCTAAAAACCGGTCTAAAAAGTTTTTTTTAAAAGAATTTCATTGTTTAAAACATTTACCCAACTAGCAAACCAGCCATTTCCCCTGTTAAAGCATTTCACTAAGCAAGCAGCCATTTCAACAACACAGATAGAATCACAGACAGAATAAACTCACAATCACAGGCAGAATCATAAAATTATGACCAAAATTAAATACTTCATACATTATCTTCTTAGGCAGCCTAAACTAATTGAAATGGAAACAGTTCATCATCATCTTCAACACTTATTCATTATGGACAAAATACTTTATACATATTCTTCTCAGGCTGATGATCACTAGCTGGCTTTGGAGCATCTACACTAGACACCTCATATGCTTCATTTTCCTGTACCAACATCAAAAAAAGTAGTTTTAATTTATATATATCAATAACAATAAACATAATTCAATTATAGTTCATAATAATTATTTTAGCTAACTAACCTTCAAAGTAGTTTTATAAAGGGATATCCTCCCATATCCCTTTATGATGATCGTTTCTTGTGCCGTATTCATTGTCTACTTCATCTTCTTTATTCAATTCTGGTAGACCCCTAGAAAAAGAAGGAGTCTCAAGAAGATCATTCATTGAACAACTTTCCTGATTAATGTCAACGACCTTTTTTCCTTGGAGAGCAACAAACCACATTTTATTTGCCTCATCGGTAATATAGAACACTTGCTTCACTTGATATGCCATAATAAAAGGTTTGTCTTCAAAACTTCTACTAATCAGAGCAACCAAAGTAAATCTCAATTGATCAATCATCACACCATTGTTGACATCAACCTACTTGCATTTGAAAATGGGAAATTTAATTTTAACATAATCAACCACCCAAATCTCTTCAATAACCCCATAATAAGGTATTGCTGCCAATCTAGGGTTCTTATCTTTCGAACTAGAAAAGTGCATAGATTCAGCCACTAACATAACCCCACTGTTCTATACGGTGCTCCTATCATCAAGGGACTTCGTGTAAAACATATAACCATTGATCATATGTGAAGTCCAAGTTATGACATCAACCTCAGGACCACGTGCTAACCATTTAATTGTATCAGAAACACATTCTTCTCCGTCAACCTTTTGTTTGAACCAATGTGCAAAAGTTTTGTTATGCTCCCTAATTAACCTTTGTTCGGTCACTCGACTATTTTATTTTCAAACAATTTCTTTATGAGCATTAATGTAATCTTAAACTTCATCAACATTATTCAAGATGTACAAGTGGACTTATTGCAATTCATCAGGATCAACACTCTTTACTATAGCCCCGTGTCTACCCCCTTCTTCATCATGACGTTCAGGGAGCCCAATATGTCTTACATTTGACAAGTAATCTTGACAAAACTCCATGGCTTCTTCAGAAATATTTCTGAACAACAGATGCTTCAGACCAATTTGCATTCTTCACATACACTTTTAGAATTTTCATAGTTCTTTCAATTGGGTACATCCACTGTAAATAGATAGGGCCACACAACTTTATCTTCCTCACTAGATGAACAATTAGATGAACCATGATGTCAAAAAAAGAAGGAAGAAAAAGCTTCTCAAGATGGCATAAGATCATATATCCTTCATTTTCCAGTTCATCTAATCTTTCTATCTCAATGACTTTACTAAAAATAGCATTGAAGAAGAAACAAAGTCTTGTCAAAATATGTTGAAGATCATATTCGGCAATGCCTCTAATAGCTACAGGGAGTAGTTGTTGCATTAAGACATGACAATCATGAGACTTTAGCCCTACTAACTTCAAGTTTTTTATCGACACAAGCTTCCTAAAATTTGAAGAATACCTTGAAGGAACTTTGATACCATGTAAACACTCACAAAAGCTTCTTTTCTCATCCTTGACAAAGTATAAGCAGCTGGAGGACAAAAAGTTCTCTTACCATATGCCTTTGGATGCAAGTCTTCATGTATCCCCATTTCTTGCAAATCTAATCTTGCCTTCATGCCATCCTTGGAACTACCTTGTATGTTAAGCAGTGTCCCAACAATACTATCACATTCATTTTTATCCACATGCATGAAATCAATACAATGTCTCACATCAAGATTGGGCCAATATGGAAGATTGAAGAAAACATATCTCTTTTTCCATTTATTTTTTTCATTACTATTCTTTGTAGTCTTACCAAATATAACATTCATATTTTTCACCATTTCATAAACTTGCTGTTAGGATTGGCAGGCATAGCGGAAGAATTTTAAAATTTTATCAATCCTAATCGAGGATCTATCAACGGCGTTTAAATCGAGTTAGAAAGATTCGTACCTTTTTCAACTTAGGGTTTTCACGATCTCTAGGAGCCAACACCTCAGGTCCACTCCCTCTACCGGTATCCACACGAATGCTCTCCAACAGAGACTGCGTGCTAGTGCCTCCAATGTCTCCTAGGGTTTCCCTTGCGGCTCTGAATTCTCATGCACGTATGAGTATATTTGCTCTATCAAGTTTATAACCTATGATGGCTATATTCAAATTTCAAAATTAATCATCATTAATTTTGAAATTAATCAACAATTAATTATCTTGATGAGCTAATTAAATAAATTCAATTTAAATTAAATCTGTCCAATAATTTTAATTTAACCTATTTATTTAATCCAAATAAAGAGCCATTAGATTTAATTTAGCTTCATAAATTAAATCTGAGATACTATATCTCTATCATGTTAGTTATTAAATTTAATATATCTTAATAAATTAAATTTAAAACTAACACAATATAATAATATCATATAATATATATATACATATACATATATATATATATATAATATATAAGATATGTATTTCAAAAATATATATCTATATAATATTATTAACGAATTTTATATTATATATATATATATATATATAATTCTTCCACCCCAAATTAAACATTATCTCGTGTTGAGCCATTCTTGTGTGCGACCCTGTAGGCCCATATGAAGTTGGCAGTGGGCCAATAACTACACTAACCCAAAAGTCGCAAGTGGCCTCTAGCAAGACATTACGACTACCCAAATCATATGAGGATCGTTATCACGATGCAACCTATCATACAACCATGTCACATCCTTTTTGTCACACAATACATCGATCAAGGATAAGGCATGGATAATGTCATCCTCTTGTTCCTGACCATTACTTTCTTGATTCCTGAGTAGCCTGACAATAGAAATGGAAACTCCTTTCCATTGTAGTATAGCCATACATTTCTCAGACTCACTCATCGAGGGGCCCAGTAATATCTCTCTACTAATGTGAGGGATAAATTCCATCTAGATCATTCATATTCCTCTACAAGAAAAATCACCAAGCCCAATCGTAGCCTTTATCATCACCCGGTCAAAAGTGACTTTTGACTAGTTCAAAGCTTAGCAACTCTTATGTAGGAATCCATAATGACCTCAGGTATAGGGCATTATGACGTGGTTATACATGAGAAAAGCTTATTTCTTGATCCATGTAGCTTTCTCATAGTGGGTCGGTCCAGCACCTTGTACTCTTACAAGTGCCTAAGACTTTGATTCGTATCTCCATATCTTATCAAAGTCAAACGGGTCTTGTTTCATCTGTGCTCCCGCAAGATGACGGACTAGGGTCATTTTAGGATAATCTTCATGAATTATCCAATGATACAATTATCACAGTTAACATGCAAATAATATTATAATAGAATGGAGAAATTTCATTAAAATAATAATGTTCAAAGTACAATGATTGGCCCTTAGGGCACAATTTCCAACACTTGCTCCCCAGTCAATGCCTTCGGAGCATCTTCAAACTCTTGTCCACCAAAAAATGCTTTCTTTAATCTACGATATGGGTGGCCTCGTCTAATAAATCTCCTATGACCAAGATGACATGTCTTTCTTCTATGTTGAAGTTGATGGTAGCATGTTCCTTCTTCACAAATCGGACATGCTTTATGGCCTTTAACACTATATCCTGACAAGTTTCCATATGCAAGGACATCATTTATAGTACAAAAAATCATGGCTCGTATTTTAAAAACCCCCTTCTTGTTCGTGTCAAAAACATCAACACCTTCGTCACACAACTCTTTCAAGTCTACGATCAAGGATTCTAGGTAAACATCTATGTCATTTTCGGGTTGTTTTGGTCCTGAAATCAACATAGACAATATGATGTACTTTTGTTTCATGCATGACAGAGGAGATAAGTTATAAATTACCAACATAATAGGCCATGAACTATGTATACTACTCAGGCTACCAACAGGATTCATGACATTCGTGCTAAGCCCAAGCCTAAGGTTTCTAGGCTCTTCACCGAAGGTAGGAAATAATTGATCAATTTTCTTCCATTGAGAAGAATTAGCTAGATGTCGAAGCTTTCTATCGGATATCCTCTCATCCACATGCCATCTCAATTTTTTTGCATCGTTTTCTTTAGCAAACAAGCGCTTGAACCTTGGTATGATTGGAAGATACCACAACACTTTTACAGGGGCGTTATTTGATTTGTACCTTGAGGTTTCACATATCAGACACTATTGTTCCTCTTCGTACTCTTTTCTATACAATATACAATCATTAGGGCATGCATGGATCTTTTTATACTTCATCCCTAGTGGACACAATATTTTCTTAGCACCATAGTATCGAGAAGGCAACACATTATCATCTGGAAGCATGTCCTTAAAAGCCTCAAGCGTTTCTAAAAAACTCTTGTCGCTTCATCCAAGCCGTGCTTTCAAGCTTACCAATTTCAATACTGCTTTCAACAATTGGTATTTTTTACACCCCAAGTACAGCAGCGTCTCAGCATTACTGCACATATTACCATATGCATGTGATTGCTCCCCATTCATAAATAATATCCTCTATCCGATCATCCGTATCTATGTCATTATCATCAAAGGTCACTCCCCCTGTTGAGATGAACTTCGCATTTCCAATTCTTCACCATGCCATACCCATAATGTATAACTCTTACAAAATCTTTCACAAATTAAATGTGTATATATATCTATAGCACTTAGTCGCTTCTCATTCAAACATACTACACAAAGGCAATAAAACTTCCCACTACCATCATCGGCATTTCTTCTAGCGAAATCTAAAAAACCCCTCACCCCATTATCATATTCAATACTCGTTCATTTAGCTTTTATCCAACTATGATCCATATATATCTCAACACTTGTAGCACCCTATATCCAACAACAAAAGAAAAGACAAAAAACAACAATCATAGAGTCTTAGAGATTTCAACTAATTTTAACATGCACCATTTGAAACTAGTATTGTTTCAACAAACCAATAACACTGACAATCAAACAATCACACTAAATTAAAACAGAACTTAGAATGATATTACTCCAAGTCAAATATCACAAGTCAGAGCATCTTATTTACTTTTTGTCCAAAACAAGAAAAACGTATATGTAGTAATAATAAAGTCATCCAACAATTTTCCCTTTCACCTTAATTACTTTTTTCTACAATTATTTCGTGTCTAACTATATTATAAGATTTAATATTGTTGAGAATAAGCAAATACAAGCTAAAAGTTGAGGGCTTTAATTAACAGAACACTAACCCAATTGAAGACCAAGGAGTGAGCTTCTACCCAAAGTCACGGTAGCGTCAACTAAGGTTCAAATGAAGTCCTGAAATTCACGGCACTGACAAAGGGAAGTCATGACAGAGGAGAATGGTCACTAAGGAGAATAAAGGTGGCGGCAAAAGAGACTGAGGATGACCACAGAACAACGATGATGAACACAGCAATGGCAGCAGTAATGATGGAGGAGAGTTGAACAAATGTAGAACGGGGCGCAATGGACGAGTTCAAAACAAGCAGAAACAGAGCTCACAAAGAAATGCCGAAAAGAGAAGAAAGGGTTCATAGAACGTGGGATCTGGGTGCGGGAGTAAAAATACAGGTGAAAAAGTTCACCTTTTAGACCGGTTTTTTCTAAAAACCGGTCTTAAAAGGGTGAAATTTTTATTTTTCAATTTTTAACATTTAAGACCGGTTTTAATAAAAACCGGTCTTAAATATGACAACCAGTTTTTATTAAAACCGGTTTTAAATGTGTGACATTTTTAAGTTTTAATTTATTTTTTTATTTTTAGACCGGTTTTATTTATAACCGGTCTAAATAATTTTTTTAAGACTGGTTTTTTGGAGAACCGGTCTTAAAAGTTCTATATAATTATGAAACTATCACCAGTTAAATTTTTTAGACCTTATCCGCCATAACCGGTCTAAATGCAGCGGTCTAAAAAGGGAATTTTGTACCAGTATAGGCATTGAATTTGGAATGAATTTTGTGGCTGTGAGGCTTTAGTCTTAGTTATGGAATTTTGTGGCTAGAAATGGCTCTGAGTAATATTTTATCATTAAAATAGACTCAAATAGATTTGATTAGGAATTTGAACCACCCAATTGGAGTCCTATAGAATTAGTTATGAATTTTTAAAGGTTTGTCAAAATGCTAGCAGCTTTTAGCTACTATACGAATTTAAGAAAGAAATGGCCAAATTTAATTAGTATGAACTCCAAGGGTGAAAATAAGTATATAGGACTAATGGAGCCCATTAAGAATTCATTTATGATGGCACTAATTATATGATTATATATCTAGGGCCATGAGAAGCCAAGAAAGAAGAAGCATGGAAGAATTTCCAAAAAGCTTCAATGGTTGGAAGAAAAGGGGACAAGAAGAGGACACGAGTCCAAAAGGTAGTGAACATACTTAACTTGCATGTATTTGATGTGTTTACTGTGTATTAATTTGCAGTATCGCTTTGCTTGATTATGTGAAGCATGTATGAATGAATGAAGCTCTACTTCTATTTATACTGTGGCCATAGATATGTTGTACGAAATATTGAGCATGCAAAAATGTCATTATGTGAACATGAGCCTAAGTAAGGCACGCATATCATGCACTAGAATCCATCTTGCATGAATTGTTAGTATTGTTTGCCACTGAGATTCCCCCGAATCTCACCCTCCCCCACTAACCATATATGTATGTGAGCAGGACATATAAGAATGCTTGAAGATGAATCAGAAGCAAAAAAGACAAAATTTAAGATTCAAGCTATTTATTTTTTCTGTGTGTAAAATGTTTACACTCGATGAATATATATATATATATATATGGGCATACGTACTAGAATTGAATGGTAATTGGGATCACTAAATCACTGAGAACAAGAATTAACTCTGATATTTGGTAAAAAGAACGGCTAATGAGTCAAAAATGAGTAATAAACCCCTAAAGAATTAATTATTAACGCTTCCAATACGTAATTAAAAGGCTATAAAAAATGGGTGTTACAGCCTTTGCCAAAGCAACCTCCGCACGAAGCTCATTAGGCTCTTTTTGGTTGGAGGTTAGGTTAGGTTGGGGGTAAAAAAGTGATGTTTGGTTGGAAGGAGGTTAGGTTAGGTGTTGGATGTTTTTTTGTCTTCTAGTGGTAACCTAACCTAGGTTGTGAACCCTCTAAAATTGGGGTTTTTCCTAGGTGAGAGAATATTTGTCTTCAATTGTGACTAAATTACCCATGACAATTTTTTAAAATTCCAACACTGCCCTCCCCTTTAAAACTTGACCTCCTGATTCAACGAACTTTCTAAATAATAATAATTTTATAAATAATTATTTATATGCTTACACGAATAAGTATTTTATAAATAATAATTTTATATAAATAATTATTATTAATAAATACATTATAAAAGAAGAAGGAAAATATGTATAAGGGCATTTTAATCTCCTCTAACCTAACTTAACTTAAATAAACCTCACTTAATATAACCTTCGTTGAACCAAACAACATTATAACCTCTTCTAACCTAACTTAAGTAAACCTCACTTAACCTAACCTTCGTTGAACCAAACAAAGCCTTAATAGATGTCCTACTCGACCTCTTGGTGTCAGAGGCCCCCGCTCAAGAGGTCCTAGCCTTAAATGCACCTCTCCTGTCGTACACCATGCTAGGCTTGGTGCCTATCCCCAAAACCCTACACTGTCCAGGGTGCTCAACTGGACCCACACCTGCTTTTAGAGGTACAGTGGGATCTATAGTTGACCCCTGGGACTCCACATTTAAACCACTTTAATTAAAATATTATTTTATTAAAAAAATTACTTACCCTGAACCTGCATATCAAATCCAATCGACCTCAAAAATGACTCTTGTAGGTAATTCTATTCCTTAGCCTCCCCAATGTCAAGGAACTACTCCACATCACTCATGGGAATATTGATCTTAAAATCTTCCTGCTCATAGTCACTCATGCTAATATCAAGAGCCTCTAATGGAATAAGGGCCTCTAGTTGGGTTGCCTACTGTGGTTGTAATATCATAATTTCTTGAGCCTTTAGATGAGTTTGAACATATAATAACTACAAACCGAAGATTAACATTCATTTGTAAACAATTGAAGTCCCAACTTCAATACATGATTCAAACCTGCACGTGAGTGGGGTTTTTCAATACTTTTTAAAATATGTTCAAAGTGGTCTCATAATGGTTTGTGATCTCATTATAACCCATCTATTCTTAGTTCCATTTATTAATATCAGAGTGTTCTCTGCCAAAATCCCGCGTAATGTTTGTTATCTAATGGGCTCTCGGTGTACGGTTGCTCGATTTCAATTCATTTATCATGATTAAGTACTAATGTACGGGGATTACGGCTATTGCTTCTACTACTACTGCAAGTACTATTCTTACTATGGTTATTCATACAAAATATACAAATTCTCAAAATATGATAACCAATAGAAGCATAAATTCTTTCAGTCTTATTCTTTACTCATCTGTGACTACCTTCTTGCCCTTCGAGCAACTTGCCTTTGCTGTAGGTTAGTTTTTGGTAAGGGGTCGGATTCAAAAGAATCCCAGTAATAATAGATAACACTCATATAAAATGCGTATAGAGAAAAATGCAATATCGACCATCACATATGAAACAATTCAATATTCATTCAACATTCAGAGATGTGCTTATACAGCAAATAATTCTATTCAAGGACTTACTATCCCTTCCCACAGTGCTGGGTGTTCTACTGGGCCAAAGCCTTTCTCATCTGAATGCTTAACAGGCAATACTGCCCAATTCATGTTCATAGTTCAAGTATTCATAATAGCAATAATATGCATGAAGCAGGATACATAGAATATGAGGGAAAAGTTACTACTTAGCCTTTTTGATCTCGTACTTGTTCTAGTTCTAGTACTCAGGGTAGATATCAAATCCTATAAATTAGAATTTACGGACGACAAGTTATTACTTATTCCAATTTTTTCATAATTCAAGCACTCAAGTTGGTTATCATTAGGGTTAATACACTAGTCAAAGGAAGGGTTATTGTGGTTAACCTATCCCAAGGTGCTTAATTTTACCCCTAGAGTTCAAGGTGATTACATTATACCATTACCTTTTTAATTTTGCACTTTTACTAAAAGCTGCCAAAATGTTTAATTTTGCGTTTCTACTAAAAATTGGCAGAATTTTTAATTTCGCACTTTTACTAAAAGCTAGCAGAATTTTCAACAAGCTTTGAAAACTCATATCTATATGTATAGAAGTCCAATTGTAGTAATTACAAAGGCTATGTGACCCTTATTAGTCTAGTTTCAGGGAAAAAATATTTCCCTTAGCTAATTGGACACATAGCATTCCATACCATTCATTGGACACTATCACAGAAACATGCCAATTTTACATTACCAACTTCAAAAATGCATATCTCATAGTGTACAGATCCAATTGGCCTATATGGCCTATCAAATTAAAACTTGATCAGTCTACTTTTATTCTAGAAAAGCTCATGATCATTGGATATTGTTGATTTACTCAAAAATATAATGCAAACAAACTACCATGCAGGAAACCTAATTTGTAGCAAATGTGCACTTTTACAATTGTGTTTCAATGTTCCAGAATTTGTAATCAATGGCTATTCCCACATAGTTTTTGGAGGAGAACACAATAGTAACATTAAATTGATCAAATTCTCATTCCTTCTTGATGTTCTGTTCAGACCAGAAATTAGGGTTCAACATAACAATCCACCAATTCACTTTTTAACCATCAAACTTATCTCATATGCTTTTAACACATCATATAATTATATATATATGATCAAAGCTTCATGAACCCAAGAAAACCATAAATGGACAAAATTAGGTCAGCAAGAACGAGTCCCAAAAACTCTTCCAAATAACACAATACATAGGTCAAAAGGAAGCTCTTGCTCACCTCTTTCACTTTCCCAAGCTCTTTCTTTGATTCTCCAACTTTGGCTCTTGCTAGATGACTCAAAATACCTCCTCTTCAAAAACAAAAACCATATAAATGAAGAGAACAATGTTTATAAAGAGTATTTGAGCCAAAGAGGTGATTGATAAGGTGAACATCAAAGTAGAAAGGTCACCTTTGTTCATTGTCTCCTTTTCCCTTTCATTTTTCTTGTTCTTCTTCTTTCCTCTATTTCTTGTGTGTTGGCTGACTTTTTTGCAGGTGAGAGGGAGTATGTAATGGTTAAATATCCACTTCCTTGCCTCTTGAAATTCTTGGCCAAAAATTTCCAAGAGAATAAGGGAAAAATACATGTGGCAATTTACTATGGCTTCTTGAAAAAGTGTGTGGTCAATTAACCATATGGACTTGGGTTAAGTCAAGCTTCATTCTTTCCCTCTCTCCTCTTTCTTTTTGACTGAAATACTCAATAGAAAAAGGAGGAGGATTTGGTTGATCAAATTCCTCTTGCTTTCTTGCTTTTGGTTAACTCTTTTTTGGTTGAACAAAAATGGAAACATGTTGACTAATTAACCAATTCCTTCTTTCTTCCTTCTTTGCCCTCTTGACCAAATTAATTGTATAAAAGGAGGGAGTTAATTGCTTTTTCATCTTCATCATTACTCTTGCTTTTTCAAGAGCAAATCCTAGCCCTTCATTTTGGTTTTTAATTTTAACCTCAAGATCAAGTTTCAATTGTCTCTTTTGCCCTTGATTATGGCAATATTATTTCTTGTGCCATTAGTTCTTTTAGTTCTCTATATTAGTTCTTTCTAGATACCATTTCCCTTTTCCTTTGGATTCGAGTTAGATTTTATGTCATTCTGACACATCCTAAAGGAATCGGGTACTTTCTTTCAACTAATTTGCACCGAATTTCATATTCTATTACGAGTGCGGTTTCTAAAAATCCTTCTATTTCTTATGCATTCATGGGACTCTTACTAAACTAGATTTAGTAGCCTACTTTATTCAGGCTTATTCCCTAGCCTCTAGTCCCAAATTTCATGGTATTACAATGGTGGCGAGCGATCTTGTCACCCTGTGGGGTGCTCTCTACCCCACCTATTGTTCCCCCACAAAAAGAGGTCCTCCGAGAGGACGCTCATCTACCACCTTCCCTTTCGCTTTGTCTCTCCTGGAAGACATTGTAACTAAAATTATTCACTAAAATAGGCTTAAAGACTCATAAATATTACAAAAACATATTTAAATAACAATAAAATTACTAAAAACAAATTCAATTAGCTAAAAAATGAAATAAAATAAGTAACTTTACTAACCTCAACTGCCTAGCTCCTTAAAAATTTAAGCAAAACCTCAAATCTAATGAAAAATTTTCAGAGTGCGTACAGAAAACAATTTTGACAAAAGCGGTAAAATGAGGCGTGACAGTGCTTATATAGTCATGTGATTTGTAGAGATTGACCCCAAAACCGCTACCTCAACTGCTATAAATCACAAAACCCTGGCTCAGTCTACATGACACTTTGAAACAGCACAAACTTGCAACCTTTTGTCTTCTATAGTAGTTATTGCCTCACAAACCGCTAAAAATCTTGAAACCCTACCTCGGTCTATGTGACAATTTATAGGAGTGTAATGCCTATACCTAAACCCCATTACTATGTGCTATAAAAGCATTTCTGGCTTAGGGAAAACCTTACTTAGGCCCCTAAACCCAAAATTTCATTTTGTAACACCCCAAATTTTATTCCCCAATAAGCCTTGTAAACATTGGTGGCATTTAATAAAAGGGAAGAGGGAATTTTGGTGTATGCGAATATGCTTCCAGTGAAATTTTCTACGAGGCAGTGAGCTTGTCATGTGATTTTGTATGACTAAATGATCTGTAAAAATTATGAAATTTTATAGGGTGAAAGTAGACATCCTAAGCTTTAATTTGATAGGTACATATGAATCATTTGAAGCTACATACAAAGAGTTATGAATTTTTGAAGTTAGCCCCAGAAAACTGGAAAGTTTCTGGGGCAGCATTCAAAGAAATTAAATCTGGGAATGATGTGCTTCCAATTGGTAAAAGTCTATATTTTTTCTTGAAATTAGACTCAATAAG
Source organism: Inga oerstediana (assembly GCA_963210345.1). Classification (NCBI taxonomy): domain Eukaryota; kingdom Viridiplantae; phylum Streptophyta; class Magnoliopsida; order Fabales; family Fabaceae; genus Inga; species Inga oerstediana. Next base: position 31,409,293 of record OY723407.1, on the reverse strand, counting down.
GGTTCTATAGCCTTTGAAATCACTTTGATATGATTCTTGCAAAATTAGTTATGATTTTTCAAAATTTGATCAGAAAATTTACAAAAAATCCGAAAATGAAAAGAAAAATGCAATGGCAAACTTGTAATTTTGCCAAACAAGCACCAAATTTATTATTTTCCAATTAATTGAATTTAATTTCAATTAATTAAGGAAAATAAAGGGGGGAAATATATTTGAAATATTTTGAACAAATAAATATGAATTTATGAGCAAAAGTGCAAAGTTGACCGAAATTGTGTACACGTAACTTGAACAAGTTGTGAAGCCAATTGGGACCTAAAGGAGGGATCTTTGGGATGTTATGACATGTAACAAGAGGATGAAATATTAGTTGCATGATACTTGGGCTTAATGGTCTAGTTACATGAAAATAACGGTTTATGTACATAAACTGCAATTTGTGGAATTATGACATAAGCATACTTAAAGATGACAAAAGCATAGGCTTATAAAATATTTCTCATCTTCATCCTCTTCTCATTTCCAACGTGAAGTGCAACTAAAAATAGAGATAGAAATTTGAGAGTATTTGGAGAGAGAAAGAGAAGAAAACTCGTAAGGTAGGTCGATTTCTTCGGTGAATTCGTACCTAACGCATATAGCACCGCTCCTAAGCTTCACTTCCATGTATTTTAAGGTGTTGGAAGTTCAAATTTGGTGTTAGGAAGAGCTAGGGTTTCAGCCATACTAGGAAAAGCCATAGGGAGTTTGAGGTATCTTCCGAAACTTCTATTTTTGGTTGTTATGACTGTTGTGGTCAATTTAATCAGTGAAATTTCGCCAATTGTCTTTGGTTTTAAATTTTGGGATTGAGTTGGCCTAAGGGTTATGCTACCAAAATTTGGTCTAAATGTTAGTTTTAACCTAATTAAATAGTTAATCAAGTAGTTAGGAGTAGAAACGAACACGTCTGCAGAATCAGAATCGAAAAACCCCAATTTTCCCTGAAGTTTTGCGTATTTCAACCATAGGGCAGAAATGGGGCTTACAGTTGGATTGTCAATGATTTGATGATTCCATTGAGTTCAGGAGGGAAACTTAGGTAGAGTTACAGTTGGTCACTTTTTCAGAAAAGCCCGAAAAAGCATAATTACGAAAACACCCCTGAAACCCAAAATAGGGGCTGCCAAGGGCAATTTTGTCATTTGGAAATGAATTTGGTAATTTTGAATCCGAAAATGGATTCCTTGAGTGAAATTATATCAGAATAGCCCATTTCAAAATTTCATAAAAAGTACAGCCGGGCCGGGGTCCCAGGGGCATTTTGGTAAATTCTCACCATAAGCTATATAACTACTAGAAATACTGTGGAAGTGCCTGAAATAGTACATGAATGGGTTTTAACCTAATTCTTGTACATTTTCTATTTTAGGCATGAGTTGAGAGCCGAGCTGCGACACGCATACGAGACACGTAATTCGAGGTGGAAAAAGGTTTAAGGAAGGGAACTTACCTCTTCTGCGTATATTTGATATTTGTGCTGGTGTATTGATGCATATTATTACTTTGCTTGATTATGCGAAACATATATGAATTATTGAAGCTCTATTTCTACTGTAGCCATAGTTCTATTGCATGAAACATTGAGCACGCAGATATATGTCATTATGCTAGCATGGCTTTTTGTAATGCAAGCATGCCATGCATTAAGTACTTATCCTGCATACATATTGGTACTGTTACCTACTGAGATTCTCTTGAATCTCACCCTCCCCTACCAACAATTTAGACTGGTGAAAACAGAGGGCATGTAGAAATTAGAGAAGAGAACTACACAAGACACTACTACAAAAAAGCAAAGCTGTGGCGCTTATAATTGCATTAGCTGTGGTGCTAGAGAAGTGCCACATATCAGGACGCCACTAAAAAAACTGTGGCACTTGGAAGTGCCACAACATTTTAATTTTTTTTTAAAATACCCTCTTGTGGCGCTTTTTGGAGGAAGTGCCACAGGATGTAGGTCTCCTATGGCGCTTACGTCAGCAAGTGCCACAGGAGACCACACCCTGTTATGGCGCTTACGTCAGCAAGCGTCACAGGAGGGCCCCTTCCTGTGGCACTTCTTCAAAGAAGCGCCACCTAAAGTACTATTTTTTTAAAAAAACATTATTTTTGTATTTTTCTTTTAGAACCCTATAATTATTTTTTTTATCAAAAGAACCCTATAATTATAGTTAATAACACACTTTGAACACATTTTCATATCCAAAACAAAATGAAAAAAAAAAAAGCAAACTACAATCAAATAACTCCAAAATGATATAAATTAATAAATAAATAATTAACAAAATCACTACTAAGTAAAATACAAGTGTTAAAAATAAATAATTATTTTATTTATATGCTATTGAGACACCACTGAAGATTGTTCTTAGTTTTTTACATGCTCTGATATTCAGATTTTGAAGATAGTAGATCCTGAAAGTATCTTTGGGACCTCTCCCTATGTACCTCAACTCACGTATAGATTTTCCAATCACATTTCTTCTAATCTTAATCTCACTTCTAGACGGTCTATTTCCACTCCTTCCAGATTAAGAACCTCTTCTATCTTGAAGTCTCTTACGTCAAGATTTGTCAACCTTTCCACATCCTAGACGATTTTCATAAAATCCTGATAAAAATAAATCAACTCAAAATTTCAACATGAATTCAAATTATCACATTCACAAAAATTGTGAAATTCCTAATACTATGATTAATGGATGCCTCAATAGGCATTGGTTTATAAAAAGAGAAACTTTATCTCCAGATGCCTCGAATGCTTACGAATTAAGAACATACATATGGTTATGCTCATTTATATATACTTGAAATCATATAATGTCTATATTCATTAGAAGTTGATAAACATACGGTGCATCTTTCTTTTAAAGTATATATCAGAAATTTTTAATTTTTTTAGGTCACTACTTATTTGATTCACAAATTCTATTATAATTTAGGAAAGAAGTGTGTGTGTTGATGCAAACCCAATTTTTTTGAATGAAAATGTATGAAAATTTAGAAATTTCATGTCTTGACAAGACAAATTTTTTAGGCATAAAAATATGTTCTTGACGTTCAAGTTTGAATGCTACATAGTCCATTGAAAAAAAAATCCGGGAACAATAATTTAAATGTGTTACCTTTGGAGCTTTCACATCCAATTGTATTCGTTGCAAAGAAGCCATCAAATCTAGAAAAGATCCTCCGTTGAACTCTTGAAAATCCTCCAATTTCATGCTTTATAGATATCGAAAGCTGAGGTGATATCTTTTTTGCACAAATATTATTGATTATCTTTGGTACATGTACAAGTGAAGTGCCGATCGAAGTAGAGATCGACGGTGATGAATGACAAAAAGAAGAGTAGGAGAAAATGTGGGGACTAAGAGGACAAGGAGTGTGGCATGTGTTAGATGGAGAGTAAAGACTAAGAGGATAAATGTGATAGAAGTAGATTGCAGGAGAGAGAATAATTTGGAAAAAAATTACCTTTTGTGGCGCTTCCTAAGCTAAGTGACACACAAAATACGTAACAATTGTGGCACTTCCTTAAGCAAGCGCCACAGCTGCTACTTCATTTTTAAAAAAAAAAAACACCTTAGGTGGCATTTCTTCAAGGAAGCGCCACCTAATGTCACCACGCAGCTGTGGTACTTCCTTGAGGAAATGCCACCTAAAGTGCTTTTTTTAAAAAAATTAAAAATCTAGAAAGAAGATGTGGCACTTCTTTAAAGAAGTGTCACAAAAGGTGCGCCACTGATCTCTATTTTTGTAGTAGTGAGAGGATTGCAATGGTGGAACGAAAACGGGAAGATGTCTCCGTTTCGCTGGGACAGGTTTAGACACCTAAGTAGCTCTGTGCGACCACATTGATTATAATTATCATGTACAAACCCCTACGGGGAATTTTTGTAATCATGCACATAATATCAGTATATTTATGTTATTCCTTTATTGCCTACTGAACCACACAATAATATTCTGCTACAAGTCAAAAATAAGATAAGGGTGTGACACATTTCTCTTCTCGGGGTCACTATTTATTTGATAAAGTTGTATTTACCAGCTTAACTTCTTAACAGGGTTACTTTTCACTTTAACTTATAAATTCTTCCATTCATCATTATCAGAGTTCTTTCTTTCCTTTAACTAATGGGCTAGTACTGTGCGATTACCCATTCCTAGTTCAATTATCGCGCTAACAAAATTCATCCGTCATGCAGATTATACAATTAATGACTTATAATGTAAATTACATAATGGAACAGCTCATAAAATAGTGTTCTCTTTTTCATCATAACTTTTTCTGATACAGCGTCCTGCACTCCTCTTCTATGCTCAGTTGCTTATATGGTTTGTTGAGGGAGAGTGAGATTCGAGGGACTCTCAGTAGCAAAAAATATCAACAATGCATGCAAGATAAATGCTAGTGTATGATATGCTTGCATTACATAGGCTCATGCTAACATAATGGCATATCTGCATGCTCAATATTTCATGCAACATACATATGGCCACAGTATAAATAGGAATAAAGCTCCACTCTTTCATATATACTTCACATAATCAACTAAAGCAATCATACATATAAATACATAGCATACATATCAAGTACATGCAAATTAGGTAAGTTCACTACCTTGTGTCTTTAAGTTCTTCTCTTGTTCCCTGTTCTACCAACCACCAAAGTTGCTCAGGAAACCTTCCATTTCCTCTTTCTTGTCATCTCATGGCCCTAGATACATAATCATATCATTGAGCCATAAAAAATAATTGTCCAATGTGGCTACATTAGCCTCTAGGACATGTCCTTGATCTTTGGACCTATACTTGTCCCAAATTACCTCAAATGCTGTTACTTTCTTATTTTCGCACAATTACTAAAAGCTGGCAGAATTTTCAACCAACTTTGAAAATTCATATCTTTTTCTAGGGAACTCCAATTTAGGTGGTTCAAAATTCTATGTGTCACTTATTTTTAAGGAAAAAATGCTTCACACTACCACCTGCACACACAGATCTAGAATTCGCATTTTATCCTTACTGTCACAGAATCATTCCAGTTTTAAAGGTCCAACTTCAAAAATTCATAACTTATAATATACTAATCCAATTGCCTCATATTATATATAATTTTAAAGCTTATCATGTCTACTTGAAATTTAAAAATTTTCATAGCCATTGGATATCATTTGGTCAGTCAAAAACTCGTCATAAGCAGACTACCTCTAGAAAACAACATCTAGCAGCACTTTGACAAAATTCCAACTTTTGGTTTTTCATTCCCATTCATTCAAGATTATAACCAAGGGCTATTCCCACACTGTTATTCGTGTAGAATCCAATGGTGACATCAAAAATACTAAAATCACACTCCTTCCCTAGTTTCTGGTTATGGCTGAACCATAGACCTAAACTAACAACAACCAAGTTTGCATTTTTAACCACTAACTAGTTTAACATCATCATTAATCATCATATATCATCTTATACATGATTAAAACAACATAAATCCCCAAAAATCTCTCTTGGATGAATCATTAGGGTAGCTTAATTGTCCATGAAATCTCAATGAAACCACAAAATATTCAGTTCAAAACGAAGCTTAGGCTTACCTCTTCACGATTCTATAATCGGTTCAGAATTCTGGCAGTACCTCCACCTTGTAGACGGCACCAAACACCTCTGATCAAGATCTAAAATCGTAGAAATGTTAGAGAAGACTCCGGGAGCTAGAAACACCGAATCGAAGGTGAAATCGGCTCCGAAGCTCAAGAACACAATACTATTCATCACCTTCTCTCCTCTTTGATTTTCTCTATTTTCTCTTCCTTTTCTCCATGCTAGCAGATATTATTAAAAGGTAAGGGAGTTGTTGGATTTTTGCCAAGTGTCTCATGCTTTGATCTTATGGTGCCATGTAATATCCCGAATTTTGGGATTGGAGGCTTTGGAATAAGCCTAAATTGAGTGGACTACTAAGCCCCGATTTAGTAGATGTCCCAAATATATTCCCTAATGATTCTAATATCTTTGGGGTATTAAGAAAGTAAAATGGTGAATTTTGGAGAATATAATTATGTTTTTGATAAAATTGCCTATGAGGCAGTGAGCTTATCATAAGGTTTTGGAAGACTCAATGATAAGAAAAAATTATGAAATTTTACAGGATAAAATTAGACATCCTAAGCTTTAATTTGATAGGCAATATGACGCAATTAGAGCTATACAAAAAAAGATATGAATTTTTGAAGTCAGCACAGATAAACTGTGAAATTTCTGGAACAATATGCAAAGATTGAAATTCTGGGAATTTTGTGATTCTAGAAAGCAAAAGTCTATATTTTTCCTTGAAACTAGACTCAATAAGGGTTCTATAGGCTTTGGAATCACCTCATTTTGATTTTTCTAGAATTAGTTATTATTTTTCAAAGTTTTGGCAGAAAAACTGTCATAAAATCCGAAAATGGGAATTATGACATCAGCATAATAATACATGACATCAGCATGATATTAAAAATAAAATCTGCATCTTCTTCCTCTAGTTTCCGTCATTTTTTCGTGAAGCAACATGGAGAAAGAGAGAGAAAGAGTTTTAGAGAGAGAAGAGGAAGAAACTCGCAAGGTAAGCCGATTTCTCCGACGATCTACTTCTTAACGTGTATAACTCTTCTCCTAAGCTCCTCTTCTATATTATTTAAGGGGTTGGAAGCTTGAATTTCAGTGTGGGGAAGAGTTAGGGTTCAGCCACAAGAAGGAAAAGCCAGAAAGAAGAAGAGGTAACTGCCTGAACTTTAAATATTGACTATTCTGGCTGCTGTGAACAATTTAATCGGTGGATTTCTGCTGATTTTGTTCTGAATGTAAATTTGGGAAATATTGTGTTCTAGGCGTTATGCTGCCAAAATTGAGTCTAAATGGTAGTTATAACATAATTAAATCGTTAATAAGGTGGTTAGGAGTAGAAAGAAGCAAGTCTGCGGAGTCAGATTTGGAAAACCCTAATTTTCCCTGGAGTTCCTCTAAGTTTCAGCCAGCTCAAGAAATGGGTCTTAGAGTTGGATTTTCAATGATTTTATGCTTTCATTGAGTTCAGGAGCGAAAATTAGGTGGGGTCACAGTTGGGTACTTTTTCGGAAAAGGCCGAGAAAGCATAATTACGAAAATGCCCCGAAAACACTGAAAAAAGGGCTGCCAAGGGCAATTTCATCTTTTGGCAGTGAATTTGGTAATTCTGAGTCCGTAAATGGATTCCTTGGGCGAAAATATGTCAGGATAGCCCAGGTTACAATTTTGAGAAAAGTACAGCTGGACCGGGTACGATAGGGCCGGGTCCCCGGGGGTATTTTAGTAATTTTTAAGATAGACTCATATAAACCCCAGAAACACTATGGAAGTGTCTAAATAGTGCATTTGACATTGTAGGATCGAATATGGAGCCCTGAGCTGTTTGCACGTAGATCGAGGCACACGTTTCGAGGCGGATAAGGGTTAAGGTAGAGGACTTACCTTACTTGCATGTATTTGATATCTTTGCTCGTGTAATGATGTATATGATTGCTTTACTTGATTGTGTAGAGCATATTTGAATAAATGAAGCTCTGTTTTTGTTTTCGCTGTAGCCATAGTCTTGTTGTATGAAACATTGAGCATGCAGAAATGTCATTATGGGGCATACATCTAGATAAAGCTAACATGTCATACACATAGCATCAATCATGCATGCATTACAGTATCTGTTTTCTACTGATATTCTCTCGAATCTCACCCTCCCCTACCAACAATTTAGACAGGAGAAGACAGAAGATATGTAAACAACAATGCAGAGTACTGTACGAGGGGATTACAGTAGTGGAACGAAGATGGGAAGAAGTCTCCATTTCATTAGGATGAGTTTAGACACCCTAGTAGTCTTGTGCGGCTACCTTAATCGTAAGTATCATATACAAACCCCTATGGGGAATTTATGTAATCATGCACATATTATCAGTATAGTTATGCTATTCCTGTGTTGCCTACCGAACCGCATATCGTTTTCCGTGAATACTCTGGTAAATGTGAAATTAAAATAAGGGCGTGACATGCCATGTGTCTTGATCTTGAATCACAAGGTGACAAGTGTCTTAAAAAGGGTGGGTCCCTCTCCTTCTTTCTCCCTGGCCATCCTTTCATGTCAGGGGAAGAGAGGCCTAACAATTACCCCTGACTCTCGGGTTCGGTGTTCAGGAAGTCAAGGACAAAATTGGGCCAGAAACTAGCGAATTCCCTAGACTCAGAAGCTAGGTGGCACCTTTAGGAAGTACCACCTCAAAAGGAAAAAACAAGTAAGTCTCATCATTAGGGACACTTGTCACCTTCTTAACAAGAGAACACAAAAGGTAATTGGTACTTTGTCATGATGGGAGGACACTTGCCAATTTCTTGTGGTGCCAACTATAAAGTGAGTCATTATTAGCCATCATTACTCATCATTTCTTACTTTATTAAAGCTACTTTAATAAAGCTACTTTATCGGTACTTACTCGGGATCCTACTCTGGTTTTACTCAGGACTACGGCACATGTGCTACCTCTGGGGATTGCCGAGTGCATATGTCGATGTGTCTGCATGTGGGACCCATATGGCCTATGTCTCTTCTTCCCTTTCAAAAGCGCAAGGTATATGTACCTACCCTAAAAATGCTATATGCACACCTCCACCGACATATTTTATCCATCTAATCGCACACACTGAACCCCCATATAATTCGAAGACTTGGTCTCTACCCTGAGGAGCCGAATCACATAGTCAAGGGCCCAACATTGCCCACAAATACTTGTGTTCGCCATTCAAAATGGTGCCAAGTGGCTTTCTGCCCCCTAATGATGCCATATGCACTTAAATATATTTGTCGGTCTATTTCTCCTACTAACTACAACCTCAGAGCTCTCATATAACTAAGAAAATCATTGTCTACCCATATATAGTCCCCTGAAATCATTCTACTTCCTGAATATTCTTGGGACTCTTACTAAATTCTAGCCTAGTAGTCTTCCTGATTTAGACTTATTCTCAAGTTTCTAATCCCAAGATATTACAAGCAATTCATAGAAACCGCTACAAACCTGCAACCTTTGTCTTCTGTAGCAATTCAATCAAACAAACCACTACAATAAACTTGCAACAAATATGGCGTCGGTGCAACATTTTGTCGCAGTTTGTCTGATTCAACCACTACAAATGTGGAACCAAGCTAGCGCCACATTTTGTAGTAGTTTATATGAGCCAACCGATACAAATTACTGAGACTTACCAGCATGCCATTTGATGCGAGTCATACCATTACAAATTTGTAGCGGTTTTGTTAAAAACAGCTGCAAATTCCTATATTTGTAGCAGTTTTCTTGAATGGTTACAATTTAGCTGCTACTAAAAGGCGATTTTATTGTAGTGCTAATTAATTCTATTCTCTCTCGCTACCTTTTCTCCTACATTCTCATTCATATTTTTCTCACTATTTCTTCCTCTCACTTACCCTCTTATAAATAAGGGCATATTTGAAAAAAAAAATTACAATTCTTACATATTTATTACTTTTAACTAATTTTAATATATTTATTAAACCACTCAATTTGATTATTTGGATATTATAAAAAGGACTTGAGGGAGCATTGTGTAGACTTTATTTTCATGAGATATATTGTATGTTAAATAGGGGTAAAATTAAAAATTTGTTAAATTTTAAAGCAAAATTAATAGAAGTTAAGGTTTTTATTATTTTTGGTGAAACATATTGGAAATGACTTACATATAAATAGAACAAGAGGAGTTGTTTTTTTGAACGGCGAGTAGTATTATTATTTTTAACAATGAAGTTTGTGTCTAATAAAGAAAACTAAATGCTCCTAAAATAAATTTGAGGATTCAAAGGGAAGTCCAATATTTATTTATATATGCTTCTCCTAACCCTTAATATAAAAGCTAAATAACTAATTTATAGATATTAAAAAAATTAATTAAATTAGTTATTTATAACAAATATATTGGTTTGACTAAAACACCTTTTTTATAATCATGTGTATTATAATCACTTAAATAGAAAGGCCTCCTCTCACCCATCATCAAGCATTAACCACATACACTTAACTTAATAATAGGAGTAAAGTTGAAAATTTTTATTAATTTAAAATAGTTTAGTGGGTTAACAATCATTGTTTAGTTTGTGTAAATTAATTGAAATGTTTTGTAATAAGAATAGAATGGAGTAGCTTACACGTCCATCACATTTTCTTAATGCTTTTTCCATGGTACTTGGTCTTTGGACATGCATGCTTTTCCGATTTTATTACGACAGCGACATGGGATTCCAATTCTCAAAATAATTTAAACCAATGTTTTAAAAATTAGACCGAATGTCGAACTGGAAAGGCTATCAGATCATAGGTCGCATGGTCAGACCGATAACATAATAATTAAATAAAAATAATATTGTACGTATATATAATTATATAAATATAAAAAAAATATGAAATTTTAACATTATTTAAAAATAAACACATACAAAAGTTTATATGTATCATCTTTTCTAAATCCCAAGTTCTAATACATTGAAATCATTAAAAATAGCACAATAACATGTCAATAATACCAATAAATGGTTCCTGATTCAACCACTCCAATTCCCGGTTCAACCTCGGTTCCCGGCCCAACAGCCGGTCTACAGCGGCCTGAAACAGTCTAAATGATAAAATGGTTGAACCATGCTGAATGAGCTGAAAGCCCTCCCGGGTACCGGTCCGACCATACAGTCCAGTCCAATTTTCATAACATTGATTTAAACTGAGGTTATCATTATATATATATATATATATATATAATATTACCAACATCTCTAACAGGTGGGCAAAACCTGACCGACAGTTTTTATATTTAATATGCATATATGCCAGACCGGCCCATCATAAATGTGGATTTCAAAACAGTGGCGAAAAACGTTGCATTTGTTGTAAAAATATTAGATAACGTGGATGACCAATTGACCATAAACTTCTAACTCTTTGACCTTTTATTTTTTTACACTCCACATCATTTATAATAAATAGTTTTTAAGAGCTTTTATGCTCATAACTCAAAGATTATAATTTGTACACTTAGGAGGATTAAACTTACTATTTACTTTATGCAATTCTATGTTAAGGTTAAAGATCTATAAATAGAGCATTATATACTATACTTTTATTATATTTAAATGAATAAGATATCGTTCTATCTTTCTCTCCAATTTTCTCTTTATCGCTTTCATTTCATCTCTTATATTTTCCTATTTTTATAACACGTTATCAGCACGAAGCTCCAACAAAGGTATATTCTTCTCATCGTTAGCTTAACGGTTTCTCCTACCTTCTTTTATCATATATCTATTTGATTTATCTATGATAATCTAAGCCATTATATGGAATTAAAAATACTATTTTACCAATTATTTTATACAACGGGTTCCATATCTAAGTTTAGAAATTATTGTTGCTTTATTCTCCTTCGCAAGTTTTTTTTATCACTTCTATCATTTTCTCTTATTTATACAACATTTATATTTATTTATTTTATATTCTGATATTACTTACATTTTATATTATTATTCTATATTGTTCCACTTTATTTACGTTTCATTTGTTTATTTGCGTATTTAACATTTATATTTCTTTATATTCTTTACATTTTATATTATATTCTATTGTTTATATTTCTGTATTTTATATTATTTATTTCATCTCATTTTATTGTTAGTTTATTTACATTTCATTTACTTATATTGTTATATTATTATTTCATTTTGTCAATATTTTATTTTCATTTATTTATTATTACATTAATACTCCCTCCGGTCCTAATTATAGGACATATTTACCTAACTTTGAAGAAATTAATGATAGTGGTTAAATTAGTTAATCATATATTTTTTCCTAAAATACCCTTATTTAAAATTTAAAATGGCATCCAATTCCGTTCATTCTCTGTTTTTTCTTGTATCTCTCTTGCCTCACACACGACTTCTCCAAGCTCTCACACAATCCGGCGTCGTCAATCTCCCTCAACAATTTCTGATCTACTCTTATTAAATTATTTTTAATTATTATTGAGAAAGTATCAATAAGGGTATTTTGGGAAGAAATTAACAAAAATTAGAACTTTGTCCTATAATTAGGACCAAGATCAACTCTCAAATGTTGTCATATAATTAGGACCAGAGGGAGTATATAATATTATTATATGTGATTATATATTGTGATCTATATGATCATGGTTATATTTGTTGTTTATATTTGATTATGAGTTTGAATTTACTTAATTTATTTTATAGTATTTTAATTTTATTGGATGGTTAGAAGCCATAATATTCTTAATTACCAGAAGTCACATCACTTTTGTAATCAAAATTTAACAAGTAATGAAAAAGTGAATGTTCTAAAATTTTTTAATTTTATTAATATGTCAACTAATATTTAGATGGTGCCAAATTAGCTCATGGGTTGTTGTATTTTTGTTAGTTAGACCACAAATGATGTTGCAAACCATATTCATGCAAGAATTTCTCTTGTAATGGTTCTTTTCTAAAAGAACACCATCTATTTCAGCAAATGGCATGACAAGAAAAATTTTACAGCACTTTGATGACTAGATTGTTATAAATATTAAAGTCCTAAAGGCTTATGGTTCAAATATCAAATGATACCAAAGGGCTTTATAGCTTTGAAAAAGTAATTTTATTATATATATTGTCCTGAAGACAAATAAATTGTAGAGAATTATGCCACTCAAGAGTAATAGTTATAAAGGCTAATAATCCTCAAGACCAATCAACATATTTTTGCATGATCACTTATACTCAATGCCCAAATTGATAATTAGAGGCAACAATGTTTGGTGATATTAAATGAATGATATTTAGATTTAAAATCATGAGCAATTGTTACAATATGGCCAAAAGTCATAAACAAATATATATCAATTTATTGTAAATAAAGGTACGTCAAAATGGTTATGAAGCCAAATAGATCAAGATATATTATCAACAAAATTAAAAGAGGCAATGAGTTGTGAAAAAAGATGCCCAATTTTATTATAAAACCAAGAGAAATAATAATAAGCCCAAAAGGCTGCGTGATAGAGCTCAATATTTATATATTTTTATTAATTAATCTTAAGCTTTTATGGGACTTAATTGAATATTTTGTGCATAATCAAGTGTTAAAGTGAGATTTTAATGAAAGCATAATTTGGGAATTATATTAGTTAAATTGTTAAATTTTTAATTAATATTTGTTATTCCCAATGTTCTTTAATTTTGAGCAAAAGGTATTACCTTTGTGAATATAATTTTGTAGGTGATGATGTGGCACAACTTGAGTGGTTAAGGTCAAAGATAATATTTTTAAGCTTAATGAAGGACAAAAGTGGAACATCACAAGTGCAGAATTTATTTTCACATTTTTTCTAAGAGGAGGTTGAATAAGTAAGGGGCCTTGTTTGGTGGTTGCAATTTTATGCCTAATGCTAAAACATATTCTCAACTCTTCATCCAAACATAGCACTACTCATTTAACCTAGTGAATTGAAGAAAGAAAAGGAAGTGGGGACCATTGTGGAAGGAGGAGGCGGCTGTTTAGATTAAAGAGAGGCACACTAAATGGAATAAGAAAAAGTGAGCAGCTGAACCGAACTAGCTTGTTGGATCGAAATAGAATAAGGGAAAAGAAGAAGGCTTGACTGAATTGGAGAAGAGCTGACCGAGTTGATTGAATGAGCCAAAATTGTTGAATGAAGAAAAGGAGATTGCTGAACCGAAATTGAGAAGGGAATGGAAAAGAAAGGCAGCCGAAATTGTTGACCCAAGTGGTTTGAAGAAGCAAGCCGAAATGAAGATAAAGGAGCTGACTGAATGGGGAAAGCTGGACCGAGAGGGTTGAAGAAAGAAGGTCCACGTTGGAATAAGAAGGTTGCGGCTGGGAGAGCATCGAATAGAGAGGAGGAGGCAGCGAATGAGAAAGGAATTGTGGCTGGGAGGAGGAGGCGTGAGCAATGAATTAAAAAGAGAGAGGAGGTGCTGGATAATTGGAGGCTGTTCGGTGCTGCAATGGTTATGGCTATTCTCCTCTTCATCTATCAAGCTTCATCCTCTTCTTCCATGAGTAGCTAAAGTGTTGGTGATTTCCTTGAGTTGGGTAATGATTTGAGCTTCTAAACTTCAATGGAATTCCTGAAGCTCTCTTTCTATTTCATAATTGTATGGCTTGGTAAAGTATGTGATTATGATTTAGATTATTCTATGCCAAGTGAATAAACTTGGTGGTTGAGCTAGGAGTTGATTAATTAAGCTTTGTATGATTCAAATTTGGAGTAGGTTGAGTTGTTTATTCCAACTTGGTTAAGTGGATTGTAAATGACTAAACTGAATGTGTTGAACATTTGTAATGGTAATTACAAGCTAGAATTGGAAGTTGATTAATCATCTCATTGAGTCTGAATGATTTGGTAGTATTCATTTAATTGCTTCGGTAGAATGAATTAAATGATTATTGCAAGTATGGAGCTAGTGGTAACTTAGTTCCATCCTCTTGACTCATATTGTGGGATTCATATCATTAGCAAGCAAGGACGACTAAGACCTCAACTCAAGGGAATCCCATTTCATCATTATATTAGTTAGTTGAATTTATCTTGTTGTTAGTGTTAATTTCAATTCCTTTTGCTTCTTTGTCTTGAAAACCGAAAAAAATACAAAAATATTGGTTTAGCTTAGATTACTTCATTAGTTTTAAAATCAAATTCTCAAAATGATTTCTCACAACTTTAAGGCTTTTTATCACTTTACTACTTAGAAATTTGGAAATTAATCTCCTCACAAGAACGACCTAGGTTGAGCTACTACGCTACATTTTCTAACCTAGTTTTATTTTGAGAACTCACACTACATGGGTTCATCACTACGTCTGATGTTTAATTTTTATTGTTGTTTAAATTTATTGTGATTAACTTGTGTGAGAGGAATTATTATAAAGATCTAACATTGTGATATTGGTAAGTGTTCAAGAGTGATATATGAAATCAAGTAGATCAAAAAAGTAAATAATGGTCATTTTGAAATTTTAATGTATCGTGCCAATTTATTCAAAAATTTAAATATTATAGTATGTGGACGTTGATAACTACATGGTCTTTAAAATTCCAACTCATGGTCAATAGCATTATATCTTATAACTCCAAACTTGAAAGGTTTCTAGTATTTATTTATGTAACCTATAATTGAACAATTAAATTGTTTAATTCAATTCTTTATGTATAGTTGTATACTTTATTTGTAAATTTAAATCTATGGTGTGTGTGAATATTATTCATACATTAATCGTGATACAACACACACACACATATTGGAATTAAACATGAGCTTGCAAACCTTGTAATTAGTGAAGTTTTCCCATATCAAGCTCCAAACTTGCCTTTATTTTCTTCTTGGGATTCTTGCTTCTCTTTTTCTTAACAAATTTCTCATCAAACACGCAACTCAAATACCCAACATAAAGGTATTTTCTTTTATTATTAGCCCTATTTTTCATTTTAGTTTTGTCTTCCGTCTCTTTTCTCCTTTCTTAGTTCACAAACATTTTATGATTGGAAGGCATATAAATATTTTGCAATTATTGATTTTATTTTGATAGTGGGATCAAATTACTTTTATGTGATATTTGTGAACAAAAGAAAAATCATATATTTATGTCACAATTGAATTGAGTGAGAATTTATCTAATTTTATGAGAAAATTCATTATGAATATGTGACATTAATTTTGATTTGTTGTACAAAATCATTTGTGTAAATTATATATATATATAGTGCAAGTAAAACTTTCGGATGCTTAAATAATTGGAAAAATCTGAAAGAAGACTATGAATATTATAATTATTCATTAGTTTGTATTATAATTCATTTGTATCTACATTCCTCTCAAATTATTTTTAGCCCTAAACATCACAAATCATTACAATGTGATCTTTATGTATTTTATCATGGATCTCTTCTTATTTCTCTAAGTGGTGAAAGATGTACTTTGAATATACATTAAAAGCATTAAATTGAAGAATATTAGTATTATTGATGAGCAGGGAAGTTATATATAAATGCAATAATATATATTAGTTCCTGAAAAAGTTATATATCACTAAATTGATATAGATCCTAAAGAACTAATATAGTTTTTTTTTATGGAAGAAGAATTGATCATGAAAATTATGACCCATAGAATCAATTAGATTTAGAGAGTGTTTGCTACCACGTTTTAGGGGCAATAAGCCCGTTTTTTTCAGTATCACGGGTAGAATAAACTACTTATTAAATAATTTTTTCATTACAGCTTTTCTATTAAGTCACTTATTACGTAAATCGAGATAAAACTCCTCTCATATACTTACCTCGTATACCATAAATCACGATTTATAAGCACTTATTGTCCAAAAATAAATCACACATCCAAACATAAATCACATTATAAAAGCTGACTTTTCTATTAAGTTATTTTTAATAAATCAGAATCATAATAAGTCATTTTTCCTACTGCTATCCGAAACACACACATAATGAAAACTGGAAATACGATTAATCCAAAAAGGTTTTAAATTTCCAACATTTTGAAGGAAAAAAGGGAGCTCAATCAGTGCTTCATAGGGTAGATTGACAAGAAAGCTATGATGATTGCCTGAGTTGAAATTGATGACACAATTAAAACAGTTAACTACGTGTTTACGTTAACTTTTTCCAAAATTTATTATTATTTTTTTGGCCAAATATTTAAATAGTTAAGAATTGAGTGGTCTTAATTTCATTCTTCAATGCTTGTTCTAGAATTCACACACTAAGACATAAGCCAATTCAAATCAGTGTTTGTTTGGAATAACTTATTTTTGGATAATAAGTGTTTATAAATCATGATTCACGGTATACGAGGTAAGTATGTGAGAGGAGTTTTATCTCGACTTACGTAATAAGTTCTTATTTAGGCAAAATAAATCCAATCAAACACTCACTTAAAGTGATAGCCCAATCAAATTTAAATTCACAATTATATATAAATTATGAAGCATTTGGGCTTCCAAATAAAATATAGGTTAGTGGCCTATTATTATCAAGCAGGGACACGAAAAGTTTGTCAGTATGACTCACACTTAAAGAAAAGATTGTTAGAATATAAGTATAAGTTAATATTGAAAAGAGATTGTTAGAATATATGTGTGAGTTAATATTAAAAGGGTTTACTCATATACTTCCTCATAAAGCCTATTGATATCTCAAAAATGGATGTCATATTGATATTTTATGGACTAGAGAGAGCATGATGTTGGCGTTTAGCGTAGTTAATGCTTTTAATTAGTTTAATGCTTACAACTATTTTTATTGATATGTATAAATTAGTTAGAAGTTACTTATATTTAGAAATGAAGCGATAAATGAATAAATTCCAAGTGATCAATGACAATGTCATATAAAACTAGCCCAAGTAACAAAAAGGGTTAAGCTGCAAACAAGTTAGAATATCTCTTAGTAATACTTAATATCCTAAAGTAATTTTTTGAACATCTGACCTAAAATATTTTTCTAATAGCATTAAGTATCTAAAATACTCTTTGGTGTAATTTTTTCAATATAATATTTTTGTTAGTAGCAATGAACACTTTAAATTTAAAATTAATACACACCACTAATAAATAGGGATAAAATTGAAACATAGTTGTTAACTACTTTCTAGGTAACATATATTATGGACAAAAATTTTCTTTAAAATGTCTCCTATATTTTGGACCCGAAGAAGTATTTTATATATATAATCGGATGTAGTATTGGACTTTGACTAAGTTTAGTGGAGATTGAAAGAAAATTTAATTTTTTTGAATTGAAATCAAAATGACATAAGCAATGAATTTTCAGGAGTAAGAAACTTTAATAGCTTTTTAGAAAAATTCAAGCATAAAAGGAGCTTATCTCAGAAAAAAAAAAAAAGCAATGTTCTGAAACTTAGAGCGGTCACTAAACCGGTTAGGGTACTGGATTAAGGGTTAGTGGGTTATATTAAAATCAAACTGAGGCTAAACCAATGAAGAAGTAAAGATTTCAAGGATATTTATATGAAATTCTGTAAAATATTAAAAAAAAATATAAAAAAACCGATCGAATCATATAAAAATCAATCAAACTATATAAAAATTGGTTGAACTGGGTTGATCACAGGACCAGATCAATCAGACCATCAGTTAGCCAATTTCCGACTTAAACCGGTCAGTCCGGATTGATTTTTAGAGGTTTTTTTTAAAAAAAAAAAAACATGCGAGAAAGAGGGGATCTAAAAAAGTCAAACTTGTTCTGTAGCGGAAGACGGGGTCCAAATGGGAAGATGTAAGTTTGCTTGCTGTCCGAAAGAACAGAAAAGAAAAAAGCGAAAGACGATAAGGCCCCACGTCATGAGGGCCCCACCCAATTAAGTGTGCTCTCGTATTCGCTCCAGCGCCAATTCACGCATCGTGTTTTGCACGCGATACGATGACGTGTCCCCTAGTCATAACACAACCAAACCAAATCGTTTTCGGTTTTTTATCTTAAATTTTCTCGTCTTTTTAACGTCACGCAAGCAAGAAAATTCATAAAGCACGCAATCAAGTTTTCGGATTGCTACTAAGCCTATGCGTTTCCCTTCTCGCTCCCAATCTGAATTCTTGAGAAGCAAACAAGCCTCGCCTGGCCCTATCGTAACCTCCCATATGTAATCGAAACATAAGTTTCTGGATAAAGTTTTCTGGGCATCTCCATCCCTTTGCCTCGTTCCTAGCAATTCCCAATCTCTGAATCGTTTTCCCCCAATTTTTGATCGATTATCGAATTTCCATCTCGTTTGGTAATTTTTTTTCCTCCAGCGAACATGATGAGGGGACAACAAGACCAGCAATCTCGGATGCTCTACGAGCTATCTACTCTGGTTCTCAATATTCTTCGATCTTCTCCGGCGGTGGCACCAATCTCCCTACCGGATCATCCTTCGGCGTTGCCGCGGTCGAGGCTATCGCCTTCGTTGAGTCAGATCACACCTGCCGGGTTTGCCTCCTTGCTTTTGGGGATTTCGGTGTCTTTGATGCTCTGTGGATCGGTTACTTTCTTTCTTGGGTTCTTTCTGATGCCCTGGGTTTTTGGATTGGTCATGTTGTTGTATGTGGCTGGAATTGTTTCCGCTCTCAAGATGTTGGGGCGTTCAATTCTTTGCTTTGCTACGTCCCCGCCAAAACCACGCAAGGAAATTCCTGGTAAATAAATAATTTAAGTTCCTCAGCGGAAGCTATATATATTTGTCTAGATTTTTGCTTTTATTTCTCTATTTGTGTTGGATTTTTCTTTTCTTTCGGACCGTCGGAGAATCAAATTTGCTGCAAACTTTACATGTTTCCATTGAATTACTTTGATTATTGTGATTAAGAGTTCTCTGTTCGAGGTTTTCATTTCGAATTGAGTCGTCTTGAAGGTTTTCAATTTATGGCCTTCCCGTGTGTATTTTGAGGAGGGGTTTAGGAGAGGATGGGTTATAGGCCAGCATTTTCTTTTTAACTTCGACATTTTTGAAGTTCTTATTTGTATATTTCCAAAAAAGTCGAGATGAGACTGATATATCTAAAGAAATGCTCTGTTTCGGGGAATTGCGCTGTTGCGTTCAATCGCATCCTGCCATCATTTTACTTTGTTTGCTAGTAGCTGTATTTGGCAAGGGCCAGAGGAACGAGCATGTAGTAAATTTCTTTTCCTTATTACCTCTGGTTTCCCTGA
This sequence comes from Inga oerstediana, assembly GCA_963210345.1. Taxonomy (NCBI): domain Eukaryota; kingdom Viridiplantae; phylum Streptophyta; class Magnoliopsida; order Fabales; family Fabaceae; genus Inga; species Inga oerstediana. The sequence goes on along the minus strand of OY723407.1, from coordinate 31,389,430 downwards.
TCTTAGTCACAGTCAAAGAACTCTTGTTGGACAACATTTGTGCACATCTGATTTTACAAAGCAACGTCATGTAAGGATTTTTGGCGCTGGGATTTGACCCTTCAATCTTTTTCTTTGTTATTTTGGTTACAAAATAGGAATAAACAAAAATAAAACAAAACGTCAAAATCTAATTCAATCATTTAGAGTTTCCTAACATGGTTTGCCATGAAACCGACCCACTGATTGTCCCTGCTCCGTCCTTCCACTCTCTACTTAACTACTACTTACTATCCTGTGTCAAACTGGAATTTCCACCACTTTGAGCACTCTTGTTTCATTGTACTCTTATCTTGAAGTAGCTGTACACACACGTCCACTATCAACTTCAAGGGATAGGACCATTAGTCAAAGCCAGTTCGTGCCCATCTAAAATGACCCTCAACTTGGCCCGTATTTCTGCAATGACCCCAAGAGCTATTGTCCGCTTTGAGTCATGTATCACTCCTCCAGCAGCTGGAAAATTGAGTTGCTTAAAAGGTTCATCTGTGTGTTAAGGTTAATCCAATCATCATTTGGTATATGTCACCAACTAACTCTTCCCTTCTCCACCTCATAGGTTCAAACACCTCCGACCACTTATGGTCGCTAGCTCGTAAGATATCCCCATCTAGATATGTGGTTTGTTTATCGTTTATATTAAACTATCTTGATGCAAGTCTGGGATTGTGGCAACCATATCTCCTTGGTTCTGCTGAACAATAGTCGCTAGATTTTGATACCCCATTATTATTGAAACAGGGCCACAGTTCAGTATAATGTAATACTTGTGCTAACATGGAGCAACTTACTGAAGAGATCAGAAAACTATTTGTCTAGCCCTTTGTTAATTGTGGCTTGGCTTAGATTTGATTTAAATCAATATTTCGTTGTTAATTTTAGTTGTCACCCCTGTTTTGAGATTATTCGTTTTTGCCTTGATGCTTGAAATGGCACTTTATAATTGCATTACTTATGTTTATCATCTTCGTTCTATCTCTTATCCACACACACACTGATTTATTCTGCGCTACAAGTTAATGTTGGAAAATTGATGTTGCAGCCTGGAAGGTGTTGTAGAAGGCCTTGAAACAGAGTATGAATTGTTTGGTGCTTCCCATGCAAGCTATGGCAGGGGTTGATGGTGGATATTTGCCGAGTTTCTTCAGCTATTACAGCTGGAACCATGGATTATTTGGAGTTTTTACTGAAACTTGTTGATATCGCTAGTCGTTTTGATTAGATAAAATAGAAGGATCTGAAGCACTGCTCAAGATGCGAGGGGGTTATTACCAGTTTCTTTGATCTGCTTTCATTTAATTTTGTTTTTTAAAACGTTGTTATCAATATCATATTCTGTAAATGTATAATGTACCAATAGAGTCAGAGGTGAGAACAGAGCCGCATCAAGGCAGGAGAAAATATGGGATGGGGTGGTACTCGGTTTTGATATGTATCATAGTATTATATTCTGTAATACAAAGTGCGATGGAACAAAGATGGGAGTAGTAATAATATATTCATATTGTTGAAATGGTCATGTAATTAATAGCAGAGCTTGGAAATTACTATACTTATCTTTCAGGTAATCTGCTATAAATCTTCATCAGTCTATGTTACTCTTATTATCTATATAATTTATCCTCCTCCATGGAAGAAATGTTATACCAAGATCGCACTGAGGTTCTTTGGGTTCACAAGACTATCGTCTTAGTTCTCATCTTTCTTTTTTAATTTAACAAGCACAAGTATAATCTTATTAAAAGTAAATCTTATTTGCGACATTGTTCTCTAGTGGGGATTCGAATCTTAGACCCTTATATTTTGAGGGATTGACCTCTTGCATTAAACCTAAACCTAATTCTTACCGGTTCTCTTGTGACCTTGAATTCTCCACCAACCACCATGTTTTGGTGTATTGTTGGTAGCATGGGTAGGGTTAGGTTGTGTTTGACCCAAACCAAGTTTGGCTGCTTCTGCGTTTAGGCATTTGAAAGTGTACCCAAAACACGCACCTGAAGTTGTGGGGTGAACTCAACAACGTAGAATTGTTGTTCCTTCTTTTAGGCCTAAATGGAGCTGTGTTATTTAATTGGATTCCGTGGGTATATTTCAACGTCCCCGAATTGAAGCAGACAATTTGTTTGGTAATAATAATAATAAAATAAAGGGCCCTCAATATTTTTTTTTTTTGGTTGCCAGTCCTCAATAATGTTAATTACATAGACTTATGGTGGGTTATATACTTATAAGTATCAGTCACATGGTCTCAAAATTAAATAGTAATAAAAGGAAAAAAAACGGACAACAGAAGAAACCAGAGCATGGGTGATTCGTTACCCAAAAGCATCTTCCACGCTGGGGTTACGTACAGCATCCGCTAACCTTTGGATTTCTTGAGAGACAGGACCTGCCTTTAAAGATTACTACTCTCTGTTTTGAATATAAGATAAAGTTAATTTTTTCAGAGAGATTAAAAAAACTAAATAATTACTTAATCATATCATATGTTATGTATTTTTAGATTATATATTAATATATTAGTTAAACTAATTAGATTTGAAGAAAAAAAATATAAATATAAATACTCTAAAATAATTTAATTAACTTCCTTAAATTCTCTAAACAATTAGTTTTATCTTATACTTAGAACCTGAAAGAGTATATTCTAATAATAATAATAATTACATGGTCGCAAAATTTGTTGGCACAATGTTGATCCAGCACCTCCAACAATTTTTTTCCAGGTGCGTTATTATTCATTTTTAACACTTTCAATAATCAGATTTACAATTTTTCTAATAATCATCTTAAATATTTTCTAGCCTATTTTCAACCCCGATATTTAATAATTTTCAGCAATAAAAACATGGAAGATAAGTAAGTATCTTCACTTAAAAAACTTTTTAGGAGTTAACAATAAAGTTAAAATTTCTTTTGAAAAATTATTATTATAATGGCAAAATTGAACTGTAAAATATTTTATGATAGTAGACACACTACGCATCTAAAAAAAATATTTTATGGTGATAGATGAACCACAAAATAATAAATAATACCTGAGCCCCCTGAAAAAAATACTCAACCTTAAGCATTTTTAATAATCTTGCACAGCCCAACACTTGAAGAATTAGAATATTATACCCTGACCCATTTCTAATTTCCACGGAGGACGAAGCACAGGCCGACACATACTTGATATGCATGAATTTTTCTCAAAAGGGCATCCACGGCTATAAATTTTTTTTGAATGTAAAAATAATCATTAACTTTCAAAAAGGGAGTAAAAATGACACTTCCGTTAAACTAACTAACAGCCATTAACTCCTGTGCAAAAGTACCAAAATACCCCTATCTAAAAAATATGTTAAAGTGTAAAAATACTCATTAATTTTTTTTCAAAAATGCATCCACCACCATAAACTTTTTTTTATGTAAAAAAAATTATGAACTTTCAAAAAAGGAGATAAAAGTAACACTTCCATTAAAACTAACTAACAATCGTTTACTACAATGCAAAAGTACCAAAATATCCATGGGGGACACATCATAGGGAGGCAAACAATTTGCTGCAAACGGTGTGCAACAACCCATTGGATTTGACGTTTCCTGTGATGGATGTTGCCGGAGATCTACCGTTTGCTAAGTCAATTGCCAAACAAGAACCCCAAGACGAGAATTTGTGTGTAACTAAAGGATGAAAACAATAATGGTGGTGAGGGAAACAATGATGGTGGTGCTCGACAAAAGAAGTGAGAGAAAGGTCGATTGTGATGGCGGTAAAGTCGGTGAACACCAACTGTGGTAGTTGGTGGTGAAGCTATGCTTTCTTCCTCTTTCTCCCTGTTCCAAAGTTTCGATCTCTCCTGTGTCAACTGCTATGATAGTGATGTTTGACAGAGGGAGTGAACTCACAACCCACGGTGATGGTGGTAAGAACGAAGAGGGAGACTTTTTTTGAGATAGGGGTATTTTGGTATATTTGCATTGGAGTAAACGGCTTTTAGTTAGTTTTAACGAAAATGTCATTTTTGCCCAGTTTTTGAAAGTTTATGGTTACTTTTGCACCCAAAAAAATTTATGGTGATGGATGCACTTTTGAAAAAAGTTTATGGGTATTTTTGTACTTTGACCTTTTTTTTAGATAGGAGTATTTTTGGAACTTTTGCACAGGATTAACGGTTGTTAGTTAGTTTTAACGAAAGTGTCACTTTTACCCCATTTTAAAAGTTCATGGTTACTTTTGTACAAAATATAGCTTATGTTGGTGAATGCACTTTTAAAAAAAAAAATTATGGAATTTTTTGCTCTGAACCCTATTATAGAAAGTCTTTTGAAACAAAATTGGTTGAAAATATAAGAAGTCGGCAAGATAATTCATGATTGTTTTCTATTATTAACTGCCCTGGTGGAGAAGAAAGAGACGTGACAAACAATAAATATATATTTAAAAATTATATTTAAAGATAAAATAAGTAAATTCTATCGATTTAAAACACATTAAGTAACTTAATAATTTAACACATGCCTTGTTTCATCCGAATTACTGTACTTAACCTTGGGAGGAGTACTAGTTTTGCAGTCCACACCGAGAAAAGTAGAGAAAGGGAAGACCCAAGTGAAGCATAGATGTTTGAAACAACAATCCTTTCAACCATAAATATAAGAATCAAAAGCAACAGAGTCATGGCATGACTAGATCCTTGAATTTAATAAATAAAAAAAAACAAAGAAAGAAAAGAAGATCTAGCCAGAGTAGATGTGGACGCCGATAGCGATGAGGAAGATGGTGATAAGGCCGAAGAAGATGATTGTGTGAACTAAAATGGAGACGCCACTTGTTTGCATGCCCCCAAACTCCACAATTCTTCCTCTTCCCGGCAGCTGAAACAGAAGCCCTGGGCTTAGCAGTACGAACAGCACCACCGCTATCACCACTGGTCCCCAATCCGCCATTATTACCTCTATTTCAAGCTCTCTCTCCCTCTCTCTCTCTCTCTATCCTCTGTGATTGAACGAATTATCTGTATCAGACCCATTAGTGCGTGTGTGTCAGCTATATATAGAGGAGATTAAAGTTGGTTACGTGTCTGTGTGGCACAAATGCACGGAAGGAATCAGATGAAATCAGCATCAACCAAATTAATTAATGGTTTCGTTTGGTTATAATTTGCTTTGTTGGGAAGAAATGGTGGGAGTGGAGGTCGTAATCAAATGGATGCCCTGCTGTATAGGAATAGGAACATGCCAAAAGCAAGAAAAGATACCACTTGTTGGATTGGATTGGCATATTTATTTGAAAGGGCTTTTCATCAACAAAATCTCTCTTTCAAGGTTAAGAATATATCAGGAGATCGTGTCAACAAGACTTATGACTCAGAATTGGATTCCACAGCTGCGCATGCAATGGCCTTGCCGGTGAATAATATGTCTCTGTCACTGCTAAATAATAAATTCCATATGTTTCTTTCTTCACTTATGTCACTTGCCTTTTTTACCTTTTTTTAATTTTTTTAAACCTTTCTTTTTTACATTGTTCTTAAACCTGGATCGGATAGGTAAGTCTGGACCAGAAATCAGTCTGTAAACCAATTTGGCTCAGTATTTTTATTTATTTTTTCAAAAAAAATTGTTTTTTTATTTTTCTTTAAAATTTCATATTAATAATTAATCATAAAATCTTTAATTTCTTACTGATTTGACTCTGGGTTAGCTCCGGTTTGACTCCGGTCTGACCCATTAACCCTTAATCCAATACCCTGACCGATTCAATGACGAATTCGGATTTAATTACCTTACTTTTTAAGCTTCTCCGCATGAAAGAGAACCCCCACACACCCTTCAAAAACACTCTAGCATATGTGCAACCGCTAAAGTATTTGGACATCAAGACTTTGGCTAACATTATGTTTAGATTGAAAGAAAATTAGACGCAGGAAAAAATGGAAACATAATATTACTCTTCCTTGTATTTGGATTGAAGGGAGAAAAGGGAGAGAAAAGAAAATGGATAACAATCACAATGGCAATAATACCCCTTTTAATATTTAACCCATTTTTTAAGTAATGCAATGAAAATAAATTCAAATGAAAGATTAACAACAGGTAAACATCAAAGTCAAATTAAAATGAAAGTATTTTTACATTTTTTTTAAATTAAAATATTAAACAAGATATATTACAACACAACCTAAAACAACAAAAGAAGTCAAAATAAAAATAAACATAATATCTTTGTATCTCGATTTGCTAAAATAAAAATAAAAATTTCTTTAAAAATTAGATTTCTTTTTATTTCATTTATAATTTATAATAATATTAAAATTGTTATTATTATTATAATGTTTATGATAATTTTATTAATACGGTGATCCTCCAGCCAATTTATATGATAATTTAATTAGTACGAAAAAGAAACACAGACCGGCAGTGAAGTGGCACGAGAGATGAAAAAAAAAAATAGAACCATACACACAGCCAACTCCTCCAGTAAAGTGGGGCCAGATTCAAAAATGAAGAGGAGGGAAAAGCATATCATGCAATAGGGCCAGTGTTAGCGCTGTAAACTATGAGTCCGGATCCTCTCTACAGTCGGGAATACGAGCTGGTTTGGTTCTATAGGGCTTATCTTTTATGGGCTCAAGTTTAAATGAGCCAGTCAATTTATGCCCATTTCCTAAAAAGTACCATATTTTTAAAATTCGCGGCTCTATAGGACTGGCCCTTCACAGGCTTAGGTTTAAACTCATTTTAATTCAAAAAAAATTCTTTTTCAAATTTTACAATTTATTTATTATTTTGCTTTAAATTGATATACATTATTTTTAAAACTCATAAATTTTTAGTTAAAATAATCATCTAATGTTCAAATCAGTCTTTTTTTAAGTTTAAATGAATAAACCATTGTAGAAAATAAAATAAATCAAATAAATTAATAAGTGTTTGCCTATTATTAATATTCTATTAGGTACTTAAATGTTTTTCATATTGATAATTTGATATAATGATATTGTATTTATTAATTTATTTTTAAAAAATATTAAAAAGGCGTGGCCCTTTAGGCCCATTTTCCTTTTTAGTCTCTAAATCATAAGCCCGACCCTTAAAGGGCTCGGGCCTAAACGGGCTCGGCTTGATTTCCCGACTCTATCTCAGAAACACTTCTCTCAACATCTCTCAGCATCCAAATCAGGTCTATCCAAATAATCCAATAATGATTGTGTTTTAAAAGCAAACAAATGGATGGTCAGCATTAAAATAAACCAACGATTTTGATAAAATTCTGAAAGCTTCTAAGAAAAAAGCTTTTGAGGGGGATCTCCTTTCGTAAACTATGGGCCTATTTGGCACAAGGAATATTTTAGCAGGGAACGGAAAGGAAGGGAAGTGAATGGAAAGGAAGGGAAGATTGAGAGGGAACTTAAAAAAGTGAGCTGTTTGGTAGACATGGGAATGGAACATAGGTTGAGGGAAAATAAAGTGTTTGGTTGCAAGAAAAAGAATTGGGTTAAGTGGGAAGCTATGGGTAAAAGACCATAATACCCCTGGCATAAAGTAATAAAATAAGCTGCAAAAAGTGACGAAATAAATGTCATCGGAGACAAACAGAGGCCCAGCCGAAGTGTGTCTGTGTGTTGGGGAAGAAGGGAAATCGAAGGTGCTGTGGATAGGATCTGTGACGACAATAAGCAGGATGGGAGCTGGAGATGAGAATGAAGATGTAGATGGCAGAAGTTATGGATCCAGCAGCACATTGTTTAAAGACACATGTTAGTTTGGAAGAAGGACGGAGGGAAAAAAATGATGTGTGTGTGTGTTGCTAATGTGGGTCAGTCTCTTAAGTTTGTTAATTTTTTGTTTGAAGTCATGAAAGATTGAACGTGTGTGGACAAGTGAAGAAGAAAACACCCTGGTCGAATTGTTAGTGGTGAGGACAAAAGCAAGGCATAACATGGCTAAATCAGCGTGGTTGGCAACAAATCTAATGCATTTGGAGTGGAGGATGGAGGAGAGGTTGCCAAGGTGTGGGTTGAAGGCCAAGACTGATATCCGGAGGCAAATTAGCAGCCTAAAGGTCTATTGGAAGATTGTGTGTAACATGTTAAATGGGGAAATTGTGAATGGTTTTAGTTGGGATAGTGTGAATGCTTGTGTGAAGGCAGAGGAGAACGTGTGGGATGGCTACTTGTAAGTATGAAAAGATAGTTTGGTCTTGTCAGTTAGATTGATTAGTAAAACTTGTAAAACTGTAGTTTGATGTTTAAGTTTTAATTTGTTGTTTTTCAGGTTGATAGGAGGGCTGCTAAGTTCAAGGCCAAAGATTGTCCACACTTTGAAAGTCTATGCTTTGCTTGGGGAGAGTGCTTTGCTTGGGGAGAGTAGAAGAGAGGATGATTGTGAAAAAAATGACACTATTGACGATGCTGGGAGATGAATATGTGACATAAACAAGAGTTGTTGTTTTTTAAATTTTGTTTTTCTATTAAGGAGAACAATGTGAATGTGGCAATGTTCTTGTAAACTTGGTAAAGATGTAAAAATTGTTGGATGTGTAAGCAATGGCTAAATTGTGGAAATGCAGAATTGAATATTTTGATCTTCAAATTGAAAAATGACTAGTAACACTACTACGAAACAATTTCAAAAGTAATTTTCCATTTCCTGATGTCATTGCTTCTAAAATTTTTTTTGTTATTTTGTTTCTGTATAAAGTAGAACAATGTGATTGTGGGAATGTTGTTCTAAGCTTGGTAAAGATGTTCAAATTCTTGTATGCTTAAGCAATGGGTAAAGCTGTGAAAAATGTGGTTATGAATTGAATTCAATTGAATGAAAGAAATGTGCAAATGATGAATTGCATATGTTGGTCTTCAAATTGAAACATGAGGAGTAAAACTAGTACTAATCATCTTGAAAATTTATTTGACATTTGCTGATGTCATTGCTTCTAAAAATGTTTTTGTAATTTTTTTTTTGTATAAAGGAGAACAATGATGTTGCAGCAATGTTGTTGTAAGCTTGATAAAGATATAAAATTTCTTCTATGTAGAAGCAATGGCTATAGCTGTGAAAATGGGAGGCAGCATGCATGTGTTGTGTGAATAAGTAAGTCAATGCACATTGTTGCTAGTTGAGGGGATAGTTGTCAGCATAATGTGCATGGAGAAGAAAAAAGAGAATATAGTTTAATTGGGCATAAAAATTTTTAAACAGGAAGAACAAAATGGTTGAGGTAGTACATGCAGCAAAGAAATGTCAATTTCAAACATGGAGGCACATTTACCACTTTCATGCAGCACTGACAGATATAATTAGCAACAACAATCTTCAAACTAAACAGATAAGTTCGAACGCAACATAATCACATCAGTTGTTTCAAAATGAAAGTAGTTAAAATTCAAACTAAACAGTTAATTTTGAACGCAACATAATCACATTAGTTGTTTCAAAATGAAAGTAGTTAAAATTCGAACTAAACAATTAAGTTCAAACGCAACATAATCACATCAATTGTTTCAAAATGAAAGTAGTTAAAATTCAAACTAAACAGATAAGTTAGAACTCGGTTAATCAGTTATAACAACATGGAACAGCAACAAAAGGCAGGCACACAGATGTCCTGCCTGTAGAACTTGGTCTCCATTACTTTATAAATATCGAAATAGAAACGGGTGTTGACATTAAACACAACCCACTTATTTTATGCAAAAACCATCTAACCCATTTTATCTTTCTACTGACATTGTTTATCTTTCACTGCTTTCATCTACCTGTGTTCATTCAACATTACCCACAGCCAGCAAAACTTTTAACTTTATTCACAGTTAAGCATTCATGAAATAAATTACATCTACTTAAAATTAAAACCTAATTGCAAGACACCAAACAAAGCACAATGTCACATAGCAAGCAACCAAACACATTTCAGCTTTCGACTATGCTTTTCTTTCACATATATTCAACCAATAAGACCCACATCACAAACATACCAATTTATAAGCTCATACTAAATTAACCCACATACACATAGTCTTTAGCTTTTTGCGCATCTCTTTGGTTGTTCAACACAAAGTGCAAACAGTAAAAATATTGTCCACTTCACGCCATAGACCACAACATAATCAGACGAACATTACCTTGATTCGGAGTTCTATTTCACACGCTGTTTGCCTCTTCCCTTTTCTAGACAAGCTTTCAACACACCAATCTGGTTCACCAAAGCATTTCGCATGTTCTGCCTCCATCTTTATCTATTTAATATGTTTTCAGGGGCATTTTTGACCCACATTTTATGCATCCCTAGAACATTTTGATGTTCATTCCACTTTTGGTGGCAACTCACTTTCCCATATTTAAAGGAACATTGAACTTGACGGGAATGTGAGTTTCCGTTACTTTTGGCAGCCAAACACGTTTTTGGGTATGGAACTTTGCCATCTTCCCTTTCCCTCCTCAACTTTCCGTGTAACAAACAGGCCCTATGGCTTTACTTTGGAGAGAGAATATGGGGTAAAAAACATATGGGCCCCACGTCTTTACACTCTCTTCCCTGGTTATCTCTCCTGATCCAAACAAATGGAAATTCATTTTCTTTTCTATTTTCTTTCACCATAATTCTCTCCATCTAAACATATGATAAATTATGAGGTTGGTATTAATTTTAGAAACAAAATTAAATCAAGTTTCTTACATTCATTATGTTAAGTTTTTCAATTACACATATTCATGTGTTTTATTTATTTTATGCGGATTTATAGTTAAATAATAATATTTTGAAAGAAATAGGATGTGATCATGTAATATTTGAAAACTTGACATAACAATAATAAGAAAATTGATCTAAGTATTGTCCTTAATTTTATAGTATATCATAAACATTATCCATGTGGTAGTTTAATTAATGACTCGTGATCATAAATATAGAACTTTAAAAAAATTACTGAAATATTTATGAATCATTTTTCTAAATAAACAATATCAATCTCATCTTACTTTCCTTTTGCCAAAATCTTATCTTAATTTAATATAGTATAATTTTAAAAAAATTATACATTTTTATATATAACTAATTTAAACTATTTGATGAGAGTTTTAACAAATTTTTAGTGTATATAAAGTAGTTATTACTTGTTAGGATGCCAATAGTTTATTTATACATGAAAGAAAGCATAGAATTGGGCGAGATTTCTCAATCCCACCTGTTAATGAAAAAAATATTCTTATGAGAGAGTTATTTCTTATTTGAAATTTATAATATTTAAATTTAAATTAGCTGTAACTCCAAATTAAAAGAAAACAATATACAAGAATCTTGACTTTCTTTAAGTGTCAAAAATATATTTTTAGTTTTTTAAGTTTATATCAGATATACTTTTAGTTCTATAGTTCTAACACCGTTAATATTACTAACGGAAAATGTTGACATTAAACTTAAGTGATGATTATGTAATTAAATACTATTAATCTTAAATTTAAAAAATGTGTAAATTGAAAAATATCTAAAAACCTAATGAGGAGTCAATAGCAAAACGTCGACTATATTTAAAAATTTTAGTTTAATAATCTAAATATATTACTTTAATAATCTAAATATCAAAACCTCAATTTCATTTGCAGCGATTTGTCGAGTTATTTTAATTTAATAATCTAAATATATTATAGGGAAAAATTGGCCATAAATACCTATTTAACAAATTAATTGTTAAATGGAATCTTGTGTTGAAATAATCTTCCCCAGATGCAAAAGATCTTCCCTTGTGTTTAAACAATATTCCTGGTGTTCAATATATCTTCGTTATGTGATCTTTTATTGTGTTCAAACAATCTTTCCTATGTGCAAAAGATATTCCCTTGTGTTCAAACAATTTTCCCCGTATGTAAAAGATCTTCTTTTAAATGCTTTCAAGTCCTATTTGGTAAATAAATTTCTAATGAGGTATTTATGAACAATTTTTCCTATATTATATTGAAAAATTAAAACTTAAATATGTTTTGTCAGTTGCACAGTCATTACTTGAGTTGGTTGCATCAACATTTTCCATTAGTAATATTAACGATGTTAGAAATATAAGACAAAAAGCATGTTTTATAATATTAAGGGACTAAAAATATATATTATATAAAATTTAAAGGACTAAAAATATACTTGAATTAACTTTGTTTTATCATTAACAATGAATTGTCATTTTTCCATCTTCGGTTTTCTTTTTGCCTTTTATAGTTTTATTATAAAGACGCAATGAGCAATTGATAAAATGAGTGGTAAAGAATTTAACACCTTTCAAATCAGATTTAACGTCCGAGTCTTCTTGATATATATAAAAAAAATCCTCGGGGGCAGAACCTTTCCCATTTGGCACTGGATTAGATTCAAATCCCAATTAGTTAATAATAACAAGTAATAGATTATATGTTTGGCTATAATTGTGAAACTCGCGAGTTCACTTTTTAAATTTACTATTTTTACGGTTTTAATTTAGAGAATTGTATTAATTCTCTATTAAACTCATATTAATAAAAAACCTAATTAAATTTTTTAGTTTACACGTCAAATTCACCATTTTTTATATTTTTAACTTACAAAATCATGTTAATTTATTTTTAAACTTATATTAAATTTTTAGAATTGATCACACTCAGTAGTTTTATATATAAATTTTATAGAAATGTTTCTATTAAGTATGATAAATTATAAATGTTGGTAGATTTAATTTCAATTATTTAGATTTATAATATACAAAAAATAAATTATTATCATTTATTATATTTTAATTATTTAACTATATATTATTAATACTTACTGATAAAAATAAACTCTTACGCGCTCATAATACACATTTATGACCTATCACAAGTTTGCTTACGCGCTCATAATACACATTTATGACCTATCACAAGTTTGCTTGACCCCATGAATTTGACAACTTTATTTTGGGGCAAAAAATTAGGTAAGGAGCAGGTGCAACTTGTCTTGAGCATTGTCTAACATATATTAAATATTCAAATACTTTCCGTTTTTCACATAGGTAAAAATGTGCTACATATGTTAATTTTTCAGGTACTTTTGAATAATATATAAATTTTACGACGGGGAATTTTCAACAATTTACCGAAAAATTTAACGTTTAGGCTTTGTGTTATTTTAGAGAGATGCACCTCAAAACCAATAAAAAAAAAAAGATACAAACCCGGGCTGGGCCAACACAAGCGGCCCTATTAACAGAATCAACCACTTAGTTGATGGGCCTTTGTGCTACTCCGTAGTTAGATTATTTCATCAACAAAATTAAAAAGATTAAGGAGTAGAAATATCTATAAATTTTTTTTCAAAAGTGCATCCGCTATCATAAAAATTTTTTGGTACAAAAATAACCATAAACTTTTAAAAAGGGGTAAAAGTGATACTTCCTTTAAAACTAACTAACATCCATTAGCTCCAGTGTAAAAATACTAAAATACCCCTATCTAAAAAAAATTAAAGTGCAAAAATACCCATAAACGTTTTTTTAAAAGTGTTTCCACCACCATAAAATTTTTTGGGAGCAAAAATAACTATGAACTTTCAAAAACGGGGAAAAATTGACATTTTTGTTAAACGGCTGTTAGTAAGTTTTAACGAAAGTGTCACTTTTGGTAATTTTGTATTAGAGTAAACGACTGTTAGTTTTAACGGAAGTGTCACTTTTGCCCCGTTTTTGAAAGTTTATGGTTACTTTTGCATCCAAAAAAGTTTATAGTGGTGGACGCATTTTTGAAAAAAAGTTTTTGGATATTTTTGCACCTTAACCTTTTTTAGATAGGGGTATTTTGGTACTTTTGCACTGGAGTTAACGGTTGTTAGTTAGTTTAAGTGGAAGTGTCACTTTTCCCCCTTTTTAAAAATTCATAGTTACTTTTATACCAAAAAAAAGTTTATGATGGTGAATGCACCTTTGAGAAAAATTTATGGGTCTTTTTTCCCCTTAACCCTAATAAAAACTTAGTCTGTTAATGAGGATACTTTGAATTCACACTGAAAAAAAAAACCCTTTCCATCAATATAAAAAATATTTTCTCAAAAAAGAAATCATCCACCAAGAAAAAACATGAGTAAAGGTGCAAATTTAATAATGAATTTTTTTACTATGAGTACCTAGCACAATTATGTTTTATTGGGTGCACAAGTAAACATAGTCATTTTAAGGAGATAAAATCATTTTAACAAATAGCAAAATTGGCATTGCTGTAAACTAGAGTTAACGTCCATCCTTTTTTTGTATTGTGGGTCCCACAATTCTTCCTGTTGACTATAACATCCCCAATTTTTATTGCTCAGATTCATATAGTATTAGGATGATATTTATCAACTAATTTGAGATTTAAAGAAGATCAAAATATGTTGTCTAAAATCTTAAAATATAGAATTGAGAAAAGAATGAAATATGAATAAAAATTGAAGTGAAAAGTCCAAATTTGAATAAATGTGGTCTAATTATACTTTTATAAGGTATCAAATTATCCTTATATATATATATATATATAAATATATAAATATTATGAAAATTAAAGGAAGTGAATATTTATTGATATTGATTTGAGTTCAATGAATTTTTCTGTTTTAAAACTTACCAAGTAATTATTTGACTAATGAGAATATATTTAAAATTGAATAAAATTTTAAAGATTTAAATCTAAATCATAATTGTTAGCAGAAAGAGAAAAGTAATAAAGTTGTATAGAATTATTCTTTTTATAAAAATATGATAAATTTCAAGTATGAAACATTGAACTTTTGAAAGAAAATGTTTAATTACTAAATTAAATTTCTTCAAGACAAGTGCACGAGGATAGACTTTCCATTAGTAGTTGTCTTTCACTTGAATTCAAAATGTAGAAAAAAAAAAACTGATGACTAATGATCATTTTCCAGATTTTCTTTTCTAAGAGGAGTGTTCAAAATCTGAATATGTGAAATTCATGTTTCTTATGTGGTTACAAAGGAAATGATTTTTGAACTATAATTCACCAACTGGAAAATGTTCGAAACTTATATATATGTGAATAAAGGGTTTTTAATTTTGGATCAATTTGTTCAGTTCCTCCCCCCCCCCCCCCCCAGAAATTTCTATGAGTATTTTTATTTAGAACACACCACAATTCCCTTGAGAGAACAATTTTTGTTATCTTGAAATTATATGAAACAGAAGAAGCTTTCAAAGGTTATGATATTTACAAGTTTTTTTAACTTGTTTGGAAGAATGAAAACATTGAAAATAAGGGGTAGTTGAGTGGTTGGTGTTACTGACAGGATGGAAAATTGACGATATAGAAGTTTGAGTAAGATAAAG
Source organism: Inga oerstediana (assembly GCA_963210345.1). Classification (NCBI taxonomy): domain Eukaryota; kingdom Viridiplantae; phylum Streptophyta; class Magnoliopsida; order Fabales; family Fabaceae; genus Inga; species Inga oerstediana. The sequence continues at coordinate 31,374,086 of OY723407.1, read as the reverse complement.
ATGCAATGACTGTTGATCGTCACCATAGTGAAGGGGTAGGTCTTTAAGGCTAGTATGCATTTCCTCCTCACGGAGAGACTCAATTTGAGTTGTTATCTATCATTACGATTATATTAGAAACATTGATACTCTTGAATATATTTTTGATCTCATTGGAGATTAAGTATGAGCTTAAGAGTGTCCATTATAAGTTGTAGGTTATAAGATTTGAGTTGAGATGATTAAGATTCAAAGTAATAGCATGTGAAAAAAAAAGAGTTCGATGTGGATTCTCAATCAGAGAAGCAGCCATTGGGTGTATTATTTTTCATAATCTTTGGATTTAGCATACTTTGATAATAAAAGATACAATTCTAAATTGTGAAATTGTCTTGTATGAATCTATAAAGATGTAATAACATTGATTTTGTGAGAACCAGCTAACACCCAAGAGGGGGTGAATTGGGTGTACGATAAAAACTTAAAAATTTTGAAAATTTTTTCGCATCTTATGAATTAATAAGTATGAAAGTAATGAATTATAAAAATATAGTCAGTTATTTAAATCATATATGTTGGAAATGTAAGAGCTTAAGGAAAAGAATATGTAAACTGTGATTTATTCTAGTTCGGTCCAATCCACAATGACCTACGTCCAGTCCCCAGACTCTTCCTAAGATTTCAATCCAGTATTTCCCTCAAGTTAAGCCGTGTACTTGAGAACCTCTACAATCCTGCATGTTTGATCAGGGCACTTGTGAAGCCACTCACAATCTTCTCACTGAGATAACAACTCCCCCTTACACATGTAAGGTTAGAATCTCTCTTGATGACAAATGTTTACAATCAATCTTCTCTCTTAAAAGTGAATAATGATAATCACTGAAGCACAATACAAATAATTTCTCTCATAAAATAAATAGTATAAGAATTGAGAAAACAAAGACTAAGTGAGATGAACGTTGGAGTCAAAGTGTTGGCATTTCGATGGTGAAGGTAGAAGCTCTCCCTTTAGCTTGGAATGCTTTTCAATTTATAGTTGATGCAGCTCTGATGACCGTTAGAGATGTTGAAGTATCCGTTAGGCATGTTCATATTCCCATTGTGATTTTATCTTTGAGCTTTATAGAAATATGACCATTGAAAGTAGCCATTGAAGTTTATGACAAGAAGTTGCTTTTTGGTCGTTGAGCACTCATCCAAGTTTAATCATTTGTAATCTTCGTATAAACTTGATTAGCAATAATTAGGAATGAATAGAAGTAATATAACCAAGGTTTATAAGAGTTTGGAAGAATATCAAAAAATCTGGGACACTGAATCTAAGAGTTTGATGAACACTCACTCGAGTGTGATTTAGAATCACTCGAGTGGTCCCTTATCACTTGAGCGCTTACTCTATCACTCAAGTGTTCAAGTGATCTTGTGCTAATAATCACCAGCGAGTGACTTAGTAGTGATGCTTTTGAAAATGAATATCACTCAAGTGTATATTCATTCACTAGAGTGATCTTCCATATCTTCTATAAGAGTTAAACTTAATCACTACCGAATGACTTGCAAGTGATTCATATCACTTGAGTGGTTAAGTGATCACTTGAGTGATCTTTACTTAGTATTTTTCAGCACTTTCAAATCACTTGCAAGTGCCTTGTAAGTGATCATGGATCACTCGAATGATTTCCTCAAGCACTCTCAGATTGCTTGCAAGTCACTTGCAAATATTTGCAAGTGATGTCCATCAATCAAGTGATTCCCATATCACTTGAATGCCCTTTTTCTTTTCAACACATAGATGGTTTAGCGCAGAGGTTAACTTTCAGTGGGCATAACACTTCTAATGTAACTCCAAATTTGACAAATGACTTACCCCCAAGCTCTTTAACTCTTCTTTCCAATTGAACAAGAACCAGTTTCAAATTCGTTATATTCTGAAAGTTATGATCAAGTTCTTTGCAGCTGGTATGGAGAAGCGTCTTTATATGATAGTCCAATTCCAAAATTCATATCTCTACCATTTGACCTTTGTTAAGTGTGATCTTGATGTTGTTTAAACGCCTCTTGAGTATAGTTTTATATGCAATAAGTTTTAGTCCAAAGATCATTGTCTTCAAAAAGTTATGATCCAAATAATGATTGCTGTTTTGGAACATCGTGGGAACATTGTGGGAATATCAAGCGTCAAATTCCATGATCTATATCTCTTCTGTCTGAGCCTCTTTGGGCTTGATCATGGCTTTTATGAAACACATTCTAAGTGTCGTTTCATATGCAACAAGTTTAACCTCATTCAAAGTTTTGATGTAGGAAATATGTCCAAATTACTGAAACTGTTTTGGAATAACGCAAGAAATTATAGTGTCAACTTCCAAAACTCATATTGTTTTTATCTAAACTTTGTTTAGCTTAATGTTGGTGTTTGTGTGTCACATTTGAATTCTAGTTTCATATGAAACAAGTTTTAGCTCAATCGGATTTTTGGTTTGAAAGACAAGACAAAATTACCAAACCTTTCTCATACTGAATGAAAATAGAGCTGAATAGAGTATACTGAAATATGATTATCACTGAGTGATGCTTCCTTAACTTGAGTGAAACATATGAAAATCACTCTAGAGGTGCAACTCGGGTGATAATAAAGTATCATTCAGGTGAAGTTTATATGACTTTAACATAAGGCACTTTAACTTCCAATTAAGGCCTTCCAACTTCCATTTGATCATAAAGACCTCCAATATCAAATCTAAGAATTTGAAACTTAATATTCCCATTATATTGTGCAAGTTCTTTTTTCTTTAATTTCTTCTCTTCTTCTTATTGATTATTCTCCACAATCCATTTGATAACTCCTTGCTTTCTTGACTAATTTCTATTTCTTCTTCTTTCTCTTGATCGTTCTCCATAGTCCAATTTGATATCTTCTAATCTTTGTTTGACTAATCTATAAGATATATTTCACATTAAACATAATAGTTAGTTAATGTATATGATAAATACATTATGTAAATTTTTTGCTCTTAATATTTAGCATCTATATTTGACATAATCAAAAATAATATATATAATAGATTTCTTTGTGGTATTTGTGGTTTGGATGTTGGGATATGCTCTAAATCTTGTTACAAGGACTTTTAGGAATAAATCATAACTAGTTGGACTTATGAAACAAGATTGGTAGTTAAAAGAATTATTATGAGAGATTGTTATAAGAAATCATATTTGGAAAATCTTATAGAAAGGAAAACAAGAAAAACTTACTTCTCATTGATTATGATGTTGAATTTTGGGGACAAAATTCGTAAAAGAAGGGGATAATTGTGACATCCCAAATTTTTATTTCTAAGATTCAAATAATATTAGGATGCTATTTATCAACTAATTTGAGAGTTAAAGATAATCAAAATGTATGGTCTAAAATCTTGAAGTATAGAATTGAGAAAAGAATGAAATATGAATAAAAATTGAAGTGAAAAGTCCACTTATGAATAAATGTGGTCTAATTATACTTTTATAAGGTATTAAATTATCCTTATATATATAAATACACACAAACACACACACACACACACACACACACACACACACACATATTATGAAAATTAAAGGGAATGAATATTTATTGATATTGATTTGAGTTCAATGAATTTTTTTATTTTAAAATTTACCAAGTAATTATTTGAGTAATGAAAATATATTTAAAATAGAATAAAATTTAAAAAAATTAAATATAAATCATAATTTTTAGGAGAAGGAGAAAACTAATAAAGTTGTATAGAATTAAATAAAAGCATTTAAAGTCTTTTTTTTTCATAACATATTATAATCATTTCAATACCATGGGAATGATATGTGAGTAAAATACATAAATGTAACTAAATCCTTTGAATTATGTGAATATTTGGAAGGGTGTTTGTAAATACATTTTAGATATATATAAACTCAAAAAATAAAAACTGAAAAAAAAAACAAAAAAAGAGATAAGTTAAAAAAGAGAGTATATAAATATATATATATACACACACATACTATTGCAAATTGAAGGGTGGGTGTCACATGACCCCACCCCATCCATTAAAACTTTCCCCTGTTAATAAAGTTGTATAGAATTAAATGAAAGTATTTAAAGTCTTTTTTCATAACATATTATAATCATTACAATACTATGCAAATGATACGTGAGTAAAATACATAAATGTGACTCAATCCTTTGAATTCTGTGAATATTTGGAAGGGTGTTTGTAAATACACTTTAGATATATATAAACTAAAAAAAATGAAAAAAAAAACATTAAAAGAGAGAAGTTAAAAAAAGCATATAAATATATATACCATTGAAGGTTGAAGGTTGAAGGTTGAAGGTTGGACCCCATCCATTAAAACTTTCCATTGTTAATTCATTTCCCTGCCCCCACACAAAAACGCACGAAGACTCTGGTCCTTGTGTTATTGTTTTGGCGGTGTTCTCCTCTTTTCCTTCGTGATTCTTGAGCGACGCAATTGTGAGTAGGGTTGAACAAAACACCCGTGAATCCGCCTGCACCCCATATTTTTTTTACCCATTTAAGCCCGCCCGAATTGCGTCCGTAACAGGCAAACTCAAATGGGTGGGGTTCTTTGTAAACGGTGCGAGGAACGAGTTAAGCTATGGGGCACCCTTTCCCGCCCATTACCCCATTTAAGGCAAATATATTTTTTTATTTTAAAATTTAACCTAATCCTAAAATTTTAGTGTCACTTGCTTTGCTTCAATTGGCTACACGATTGCTCAAACCCTCCCCCCACTCTTGCTCTCGCCTCTCTCCTTCACCTCAATCTCCATTGATCTCCACTCTAACGGTGAACCAGAGCTTACTCTCCTCCTCCGTCCTTCCTTTTTAAGTTTTCGTCCCGACCTCAAGGTGGCCTTGCGATCCGTCGCTCTGAACCCTTCCCCCGCTCTTGCTCTCTCCTGTTGCCTCTCAATCTCTCTCTTTTTCTTCAATCTCCGTCGATCTCCACGCAGATGATGAACCAGAGCTAGCTCTTCTCCTCCCTTTCCAAGTTGACGTCGCCGACCTTAAGGTGACCCTACTGTCCATTGCGAGACGCCCATTTCTCTATCTCTCTCTTTCTCTCTTTGAATTTCTCTGCTTCAGGTCAGTATCTCTTTGCTTCTCTCTCTTTCTTCATTGTTCATTTGCCTTTTCTCTTTTGATGTGCTTTTTTATGGAGTTTCTGAATCTGCTTGTCTAGATTTGTGTCTTTTTTCAGCTTTAGTTATATGAGATTTGGAAGAACAATAACTTTCCTGATCGTGGTTTGCCTTGGATAGAAACTGTAGTGGTTATTGTCCTGGATAACCAATGTCATTAACAATGGCAATGCACAGCACATGTAATGTTATTTAAGAAAATGTTTTTTAACCATCATGCTTTGCTAGGGATAATACATTTGTTCTTTTTTCCTCCTATTATAGAATTCCATGTCTGCTATGATATATTTAGTTACATATATTTATGAAAAGGTTTTAAATTAAAATAGATCGCAGAAGATTTTTGTTCACTACAGTTTGGGGCAATAAATCTAGCATAATTGCCAGCACATTGAATCTCCAACTCTGCTTGTTATGGAATACGTGGCATTCTCTTTGCTTGAAGCTATTTTTATTTTTCAACCGCAATAACTAAACTCTTTAATTTGATGGTTGTTGGCTAGGACTCAAATGCTTTATCTGAAACCTTGTTATGTCATATAATGTTTCATTTCATCTTCTTATTAGTTAATACATAATTATCAATAGAATTTATCTTCTTGTAGAGGAAGATGTAGTAGTAGGAGGTGAATATGAACAATGAAGATTTGCAGTTGAAGATGAATATATGATGATGGATGAATGATGATCAATATCTGGCTAGCATGTTATTTTTTTGGTAACTTGTGATTTGTGAATTATGAATTTGTGGTGTTTGAAGTTTGAACTTCAAAGATTAATATTTAGTAATTTAGAATATTAATATGGACATGGTTAAGCACTTAAGGTTATTACTTATTAGTTATTACTCTTCTATCATTTATAAAAAAGAAGGTATGAAGTATTGTTGAGCAAGCCTAAAAACTTGCTGTCATTTTCAGTATATTTGAGCAGGCTGAAGTGAGTAAAAAAGCAAAAAAACCAGGCCTGCAATGAAACTTTTCAAAAAAATATTACAGATTCTTAACGGGTTCCTTTAAGACCGCCCACTTAGCCCATACCTGTTTTACCATCTGTTAAACAGGTTCAGCCACGGGTATGAGGCACCTCGTATCCGTCTAATATAAACGGGTGGGACACGTGTTTACCCCCGGGGTAGCCCCACCCGCCCGTTACACACCCCTAGCTGTGAGAGGGAGATGGAGGGCCGAGTGTGAGAAAGAAAGAGCACTAGTGAGATTGTGAGGGAAATAATTTGGGTCCTACTTGGTAAGTTATTTATCTCCTATTTATCTTTAGTTTCTTCTCTCTTATTTTTAGTTTTGGGAGAAAATCCAGGGTTGATTGATGTTGAAAGTTTGAGGCTTCTAGTTGATGATTTTGTTATTTAGTGGTGTAGTGGGGTTTGAATAACTATTATATTGTTTAGATTTTTGTTGGAATGGTTGATTTGAAGAACTAAAGTTAGGTTTTGGTTAGAAAAATTGTGATTTATGATTAAGGGGTCATAAATTTGAATCCCATGATTTATTTTAACTTATTAAAGTTTAAATGGATGATTTAATGAATCGGGTTTGAGTTTTATGATGATATATGAATATTGGAACTTTTGGGTGAAACTTTAAGTGTTGGAAATTGGGTATTTTTGAGAAAAATGAGGAGATTGATATAGTTTAATGATTTTAATAGGTACGAAATAAGATTGGAAAGATGATTTTGAGTAATAGTTATTTATGGATATTTTTCCTAAAAATTAAAGAGAGCAAATTTTTGGGAATTTTAGAATGAATAGAGAAAATTATTTTTATTAATAATTTCAATGAGTGAAATAGAGTTATTGAATGATAAAAATATGATTGAAATAGAGAATAGAGAAATTGAGTTATGGCGTTACAGTGAGAATTTTAGGAAACTTGTATTAAAGTGAATAATTTGAAGGTTATTGTTTGCCACAGTAAGTGCACGGGTTGTAACCCCCTCCGTAATTATATCCGAAATACGCGATTAAAATGAAATAGAGACCAATAATAATCAAATAACATTTACTAACCCATCACATGACGGGGTTTTCACGAATACTTTTTGAAATCATTTATAAACTTGGTCTTATATTCACATTTCGAATACAATTACTACGCGAAGATAAATCACATTCATATAATTATTAGAGTGCACAACTTAATCATCCCGGCAATCCCGGGTACATACCTTCGCTAAAGATACACAAGGTACAATTGCCCATTACAATTCTTCAAATGGGGATTACACAATCTCATCTCGAAGGAGTCCTAGCCGCTCCCTCCACGAGCCACTTGCCCTGTCTAAATTATTGGTAGGGGAGAGTGAGATTCGAGAGAATCTCAGTAGGAAACAGATACCATAATGCATGCATGATAGATGCTATGTGTATGACATGTTAGCTTTATCTAGATGCATGCCCCATAATGACATTTCTGCATGCTCAATATTTCATGTAACAAAACTATGACCACAGTAAAACAGAAACAGAGCTTCATTTATTCAAATATGCTCTACACAATCAAGTAAAGCAATCACATACATCACTACACAAGCAAAGATATCAAATACATGCAAGTAAGGCAAGTCCCCTACCTCCAGTCTTTTCTCCTCGATTTACGTGCCAGCAACTCGGGGCTTCACATTCGATCCTACAATATCAAATGTACTATTTAGACACTTCCATAGTGTTTCTGGGGGTTATATGAGGCTATATTGAAAATTTACTAAAATACCCCCGGGGACCCGGCCAGGCCCCGCCGTATCCGGTCCGACTGTACTTTTCTTGAAATTTTAACATGGGCTATTCTGACATATTTTCGCCCAAGGAATCCATTTTTGGACTCGGAATTATCAAATTCAATTTAAATTTACAAATTTACCCTTGGCAGCCCCACATTAAGGGTTTCAAGGGCGTTTTCATAATTATGCTTTTTCGGCCTTTTCCGAAAAAGTGACCAACTGTAACCCCACCTAATTTTCGCTCCTAAACTCAATGGAATCATCAAATCATTGAAAATCCATCTCTAACCCCTCCAAACTAGGCTTGGCCGAAATTCTCAATTCCCCAGGAAAAATTGGGGTTTTTCGGTTTCGACTCCGTAAACGCGTTCCTTTCTACTCCTAACCACTTTATTGACTATTCCATTAGGTTACAACTATCATTTAGTACAAATTTGGGCAGCATAACAGCCCCACACACCCATTTTCCATTTTTGAAACCAATGACAATCCCGCGAAATTTTACCGATTAAATTGTCCACAGCAGCCAGAATAGTCAATACACAAGAGTTTGGAAGTTACCTCAAGCGTCCACTAGCTTTTCTCAAGAGTGGCTGAACCCTAGCTCACTTCAACAAGCAAATTTGAGCTTCCAACCCTTGAATCACATAGAAGAATAGCTTAGGAGCGGAGTTATACGCGTTAGGAGCTAGATCGTCGGAGAAATCGGCTTACCTTACGAGATTTCTTCCTCTTTCTCTCTCTAAAGATCCCATACGCTCTCTCTCTATTTCAGATGTTCTCAGCGTCAGAAATGAGGAGGAAGAAGGAAAAAACCGTTTAATAACATATCCTATGCTGATGTCATCTTTTATTGAGATGATGTCATAATTCCCATTTTCGGATTTTCTGGCAGATTTTCTGCCCAAATTTTGAAAAATCATAACTAATTCTAGAAAAATCGAAATGAGGTGATTCTAAAGCCAAATGAAAGGTATTTAAGTCCTATTTATAGGAAAAATATTTACCAATACTAGAAATCACCATACAATTCTAGAATTACACAAATTTCATCACTGCCCCAAAACAGAGTCCATTTTCGACCTCAAACTTTGGACAGTCATATCTCCCAGTTCCCAACATGAAATGGCACAAATTATACGTCCATTTTTAAGCTTTGGATGTGAGCTTTAAGACTGAAAAGTTTCATAATTTTCTGACATCATTTGCCTATTAAAAACGTCCACACAAGAAGACTGCCCAGACAGAATTCACATTGGACAACATTTCTAGTTTTGCAACCAATGTGTCCAATCCAATTTAAATCAATTCCAATGATTAAATACTACAACATGACACCATTTCCATCACAATACCCCATTCAATTCTTCCGTCTATTCTAAGTCAATTTGGATGTTAATCCACAATTGAACTCAAATACAGGGTTTCGGCGCTGCTCAAACCACACACAAATCACATTCGAGTGCCAAATCACTTCATATTCTCCAAAAGGGTTATTTATCACTAACCACATCCACTTTTGGAGTCATTAACCCTTAATCACAATTTGGGATCTTGCTAAACCGGGGCTTAGCAATCCACTAATCTCAGGCTTATTCTCTAGCCTCGAGTCTCAAAATTCGGGGTATTACATTTCTCCCTCCGTTCAATGACTTAAATATCTTACATCCAAAGCTTCAAAATGGACATATAATTCCGCGGTTCTTCTTTAGTCAAGGAATTGTTATCCTCAGCTTCTGACTCAGTAGCAGAGATATGGCTTTGTTTGTTACCTCCTGGTTTTCCATGAAGCTTCCAGCATTCTTCTTTGGTGTGGCCTTTCTTCTTGCAATAACTACACCATTTGTTTCTTCATTCGTCTTGTGGTCATTTTGCCGCCAAGGTTGACCTTTCAATTGAGCTCGAACTACCTTGGTTTGCTGCCAAGGCTGACCTTTCAATTGGGCTTAAGCTACCTTGATTCAAGAGCTTTATGCTTTCTTCAAATTGTACATGGTTGACTACTTCAAACAGATGTGGCAACGGTTTAAGGCCCATGATACGGCCTTTTATTTCTTCAAATGAGTCATTGAGTCCCAGAAGGAAGTCATATACTCGTCCTTCTTCTACTGTCTTCTTATATAATTGGGCGTCTTTGGTAGTCTCCCATGAAAGTGATTCAAAGAGATCTTGTTGTTGCCATAGTTTATGCAACATTTTATAATAATCAGTAACTGTTGAGTTACCTTGTCTCAGATCTCGAAGTTGTCATTTAAGGTGGATTAAAGTAGCAGTGTTATCAAGTGATGAGTAAGTTTGTTTTACCTCATCCCAGATTTCTTTTGCAGTAGTTGCGAGGAGATATCCTTCGCTGATGTTATCAGTCATGGAATTGCACAACCAACTCATAACTTGATTGTTCTCAGTAAACCAAAGCTGAGGATAACAATTCCTTGACAGTCATATATATTATTGTGGTTTCACCCTTAAATATCTTACATCCCTCTTATCTTTCTCTCTTTATTATGAGAATTAAATAATAGTAAAATTGAAAAATGATAATTAAATATTTTACAAGCAACTTATATTTAAAAAAAGGGGGTGCGTGGGTGTGTTTTTTTTTTCCCTCTCTCTTTATGATATGTGAATCATTGGGTGAAAGAAATGGTGGTGGTGGCACATGGCGGGAGCCTGAAGAAGGAATTGAAAGCCACAGAGCAGAATGAGTACCAAACTACTGAAATAAAGTGAAAGGGCCCATGTCATTTATAAGTCTCATCATCACTGGCTTCTCTTAATTATCTTTAATTGTTTCTAACTGCATATAATATAATATATATTAGGACTAAGGAGCGTTGAGAAATTTTTTTAGGAGAAATTTTACTTTAGAAGTGTGAAAAATATAACAATGTCAACCCGCCGTTAAGAGGACAAAAAATGTTGAGGTGTCTATGCCCTGTGGGATATGACCTAGGACATGATGCCAGATCCTTATCATCGCCCTTACCGGTCCGTCGATCTCCATCAAAACCTAGAAATCTTCATCATTCATGAATTTATAAACCACATCAACTTCCTGATAAACAATCACAAAATCAACTCTTCAGAAATTTCATTACGTGAGAAGGAAGCAGAAAAACAATTTAATAAACAAACTACAAAGGTTCAAAGGAAGAAAAAAGAAAGATTGAGAATCAAACAGAGAAGGTGAGGGTTTCTTTAATTAGAGGAAGAGGAAGATTCGAATAGAGATACGGCACGAGCATATTCAAGATTGGAAATAGCCGAAACGATCGCCGCCATCAGAGCTTCAGGTGTTGTCGCAATTTCATTATATGATGTGATTCTTCAAATCTTTTAAAAATTTATAAAAGCAAACAACAAAATCTCCATATTTCAACTCCTTTCAACAGAATCAGACCCAAGCAATAGTTCCCTTCAATAGAACCAGAGCTCCACTAGCTAATCATATAATCGAATATTCAGATTTAATGGTGTAAACAAAAGGGTAGAGAAAAACTGAGTGCATGTTTGGATTAGCGGTGGAAAAGGAGCATTTTTTTGTAAATGAGCTTTTGAAAAAGTCAGATAGAAAAAAATTTAAATTGTAGATGTGATTTGTGTTTAGATTGATGGCGGCAGAAATGACTTTTTTTCTAACCTTAAACATGTTTGTATCAGTATTTAAAAAGCCTGTTTAGATGGGAAATGACTAAAAAGAGCATGAATCTTATTGAATATACACACACATATTAGTTATATATATTGTGATAATTGAAGTAAAAAAATATTAACAAATTTTGATAAAACAAAAAAGGTGAAATTATTATTGAAAAAAAAAATACACGAAAGTACTTAATTAAAAAAAGATAAATTTATATTTAAATTAGAGTGCATACATGAAATATCTCATTATTTGATCATCTACCCCTAACAAGCTGGCATTTGATAGTATCACGAACATGATTCATTTGTGTTGAAGATAATCTACTAAAAAAGGGCATAAATCTTATTGAATATTACACACACATATATTATTTGTATATATTGTGATAATTGAAAATAAAAATAAAAATAAAAATTTAATAAAATAAAAAAAGTTAAATTATTATTGAAAAAATTTAAAAGACTGAAGCACTTTAATTAAAATCATGGGCTTTACCAGCATCTGTCAAATCCATTGTCTTGAGAGCATTAAGCCAAGAAAAATTCACAAGCACCCAGTGAAGCTGCTCCATCGTGAAGAAAAAACAGTGTGAAGGAGCTTCTAGCATAAGTACCTTTTTTTGTTGAAGCTCATCTCCAACAGACGCTTACCCAAACAGATCTAAACAGATGCACTGAACTTCTTTCCTTCGATTGGGCTTGTGACCCTTCAAACGCTTTCCCAAACAGACCCTAAGTTTTTTATGAAAGCTATAACCTATAGGCTTATATTAGAGTAAAAGGCATGACCTTTTTGTTGCTTGGTCCCGTTGGCGAGTCGGAGAAGGTCATCGGAGCCTTGTAGTTGAGTAAAGAAACGCTATCAATGGTTAAATTAGGTGAGTAGAAGCCATTGTAGATGAAGCTTATCTTTCGCATCATAGGTTGATCGATGCCCCAATTCAACTTCTCGGCCCTGATCTCATTTGCCAAGATGTTGGGGTTGATAGAGTTGGGCGATGGCGGAGAGCTCAGCGACAAACATGGATCTGCATCATGGAGGCTGTGGAATGGTGAGGACTTTAGTAGTGGACTGAGGAAGAGGCGAGAGATGGGTGAATGAAATTAAGGGCTGACGTAGTGCCATGTCATTGAGTGCCATGAGTTGGATGACGATATGGCTTGTCATGTAGATGCCATGTGCACTTAATAGTCTAACTTAATTATTTTTTAACTATAGAAAAACATTGCTACATTTTTCATACTTTTGGGTAAAATTGGACCTTATCCCTATATATTATCTAAAACACACAAAAACACATATCATCATCACAAGATAAGATAGTTTATATAGAATAATGCAAAGTGTTCATTCAGAAATAGATAATATGAAAACGTAAATAATTGATGCGCATATATAAATATGAGGGGTGATATTAAAAATTAAGCACGCAATCAAACACATAATGGTGGCCCTTGGCGCCACCTACGTACTCGGAATGAATTGTTAATGACTGTCATAAACTTAGTGCAACAGGCGGTGAGAAGTTAATTAATCAATAATGAACATGTTACGCACAGTGCTATAATATATTTGAACCATATATTTTGGAACTCACAAATATTAATTCATTTATTATTTGAATGGGGAAAAAACCATGCAAATCACAGCATAGTAATAATCTGAACTGGAGCTTACAAAGTGAATGAGTACAATCTCAACAAATGAGAAGATTAAACAACAAACAAGAAACCAACAACAACAATTATGATAAAGCAGAGATCAATACTGAATGAAAAATCAAAGCAAAATTAGAGGCTAAGAATACTAATGGGCGGTAGCTAGATTTCCTTCATGCAGGTGCGTGGAGCTATCTAGAGTACGACGTCGTACGTACGTCAACCCAGGTAGAGGTGGACCTTAAGCGCGAGCAAGAAAACACAGATGAAAGCAAAGTAAAGGAGAGAGTGAATGAGTATGGCAGCGCCACTTGTCTGAAAGTTGCCGAACTCGACGCACCTCGACCGGCCGGGAAGCTGAAACAGCAGTCCCGGCGTTAACAGGATGAACAGCACCATTGACACAAACACTGGGCCCCAGTCCGACATCTTTAAAATTCTCAAATTCAAATATTCCTTTGTATGTATGTAATACTCTCCCACGTACGTACACAACAGCACTGAGTATGTGTAATGCGGTGACATTAACTGTGCTACAAGGTGGTTGGTTATATACACATCAGGGAGTGCACCACCGTCCTCCTTGCTCCGGCAGCCGCCACGTGATGATGAGTGAGGAATAACTTGCTTCTCAATTATGTGACGTTTAAGTAAGGAATTATGTACTCCTCTCAGGAAATTATACCATGTTTAAACATGCAAGTTTTGGAGGGACGACGTTCTCTGTAAAACGCTTGCCTTATTACAGATCTTTAATAATAAATTAATCGTCGTATCACATGGTTGATCAGAGCTTGACTTTATATACATGTGTGTGTGTATTCTATATATATGCTTTACGTTCCATTTAAAGTTTAGCGCTTTAAGCAGTTAGACCATTCATGACGGCATATCTATTTCTGGATGTGGATCTGGTGGATGAAACTTCATAGTTCCTTCAGGCTAAGGCCATGTGCCATAATAAATTTTAAGGATATGCATGGTGTCCACATGGAACAGTACTGTCCAAGGCATCAGACTGTATGTGAACCCCGTGATTTTGCCTTGTTCAAAAATTCTTGATCCTCCGGCTAAGTTTTGGTCCTAAATTAAAATTTAAAATCTCAATTTAATCTCCTAAATTTATAATTTTTTTAGAACATTTTCTATTAATTGCACAGGAGTTTTCCTTCAAGAAAGTAGTTTCTCTAATGCAATGATGGGTACTTTAGGAAACTAACTTAAATAGTTTTCTTAATGTATGCAAACCAGTTTTTCTAGTTCTTATATTTAGAACTTATTGTAGGGTGTTGGACTTTGGGTCTAAGTCTATCCTTGATGGGCCGGACTATTTGATTAGGATATAAGTAGCCTAATCAAATAAGAATAAAATCAGTATCAATTGCAGATTGGGGAATAATTCAATAATAATTATGGGTTTGTTAATTGAGGAACAAATCACCATAATTAGGAAATTAATTGAGAATCAATTAATTTAATTGCTGTATTGGAGGGCAAGAAGGAGTGCACACGTTTCCTAATTAGTGGCCTCCATAAATCATTATAAATAGGGTGTGCCTCCTCAATTGCAATTCACCTCGCCATTGAGCTTTCTGGCAATCTCTTCTCTCCTACCATCTTTCTGGTTTTGGTGATCTGCTGTGCAAATCACAATTAGGCTCTAGTAGTCTAATAATTGTGTGGGCACAATTATGGAGCATTGGAGTTTTGACCCGGATCCGAACATGGATTCGCTCCGGTACGCTAGTTCTCTCCCTCCCTCCACTTATTTTATTATTTCATTGGCATCAGAGCCTGTTGATCTTATGGCTGTGATTATTCTATGTGAATAATAATGTGATATAATTTGTTTATATCTCTCCATCATATTTTCCGCTGTGCTATTGTACTTTTTTTTTTCAAGCTTTGTATCCTTAGCTTCTATTGCTTGAAAATTCGTTGGATATACATGTTCTCTGGTTCATATGTGAATACTTTTGGGAATCTGGGCGTATGTTTTTTCCAAAACGTGAACATGTATATATATGTATATATTTTTCTTCTGCATATTTGAAAGCTTCAGGTGTGATAAATATTTGTCGCTGGGCATTTTTAAATATATATTGAATGCATGCTAATATTGTCTGCTCCTCTGATTATTATATATATATATATATATATATAATAAGTGTATATATATAACTCATGGCGCGATTTCCTTCGTCTTCTCCTCACCTCTTCGATTTTTTTAATGGTTGATGTAACCCCCTTCGTAATTATGATTCGAAATATATATTTTAAAATGAAATAGAGACCAATAATAATCAAATTCATTTACAATCCCTTCCTTACGGAAGGGTTTTCACAAATATTTTCAAAGATTCTGCCTTACCCTGGTCTCAAATTCCACAACTCGAATATAATTATCCTATGCAGTTACATCACATTTACATATCAGAGTGTACAATAAAATCCCGGCAACCCTCGGGTTTCATACATAAACTAAAGGTTTATAAATTCCCATTAGGGGATTACACCACTGTCTCCAAAACAACATTTATAAGATATACGGTGATCTCCCAACAAAACATGATATCCAACACCAAAATATAAATCTCCCTAAGGAGCCTTATTCGCCTTTGGTCGTCTCCTTTCCCTTGGAGCCACTTGCCCTGTCTGAAGGTTTGTCAATGGAAAGAATGAGATTCAAAAGAATCCCAGTAGTAACAAATCACTCATACCACATGTAATCACAAAGCATGCAAGAAAATCATCAAGCAGCATCACAACATAAAGCACAGCACGCAGGCTGCCACATATGCACATAATCACATAATCTCATCCCCCGTATTCCACCGCCCCGAAGCACGGTCCTCCCACCGTCAACACCGATGGGCCGCGGATGAAGGTTTCACAAATAGCCTTTTGGCTTTCACATAGTCTCATCCCCCGGATTCCACCGCCCCGAAGGTTCGATCCTCCCACCGTCAACACCGATGGGCCGTAGATGATAGACTCACAAACAATGATTAAACAAACATACCATGTATCACATATAGTATAAGGGAAAAGAGTCACTACCTTGTTCTTTCCTGACGTGCGCCGGCACAGGTTGCTTGTGATTAGGACAAATGTCGAACCCTATAAACCAAAGTCAAGGACGACAGGTTATTCTCTATTCCAAATTCTCACCTTCAGAACACTTAAAGTTAGTTATCACTTGGACTCTTTAGGTGGCTACTAGAAGCCTAGATACATGCCTAAAGGGTTGGGGAGTACTATCTCAAAGACCACCTTTTAGTGTGCATTGTAAAACGTGCTAACCACTGGGCTCACAACTTGGTCCTACAATTCCAAAATACAATTTAGACACTTCCATAGTGTTTCTGGGGGTTATATGAGGCTATTATGAACATTTACAAAAATGCCTCTGGGACCCGGTCCGGCTGTACTTTTCCCGAAATTTTGACATGGGCTATTTTGACATATTTTCGCCCAAGGAATCCATTTCCAAACTTGAAATTATCAAATTCAATGTCAAATTACAACATTACCCTTGGCAGCCCCACTTTAAGGGTTTTAGGGGCGTTTTCGTAATTATGCTTTTTCAGCCTTTTCTGAAAAAGTGACCAACTGTAACCCCACCTAATTTTCACTCCTGAACTCAATGGAACCATCAAATCATTGAAAATCCAACTCTAACCCTCAGATCTAGCCCTGGCCGAAATCTTGGCATACTTTGGGAAGAATCGGTGTTTTTCGGTTTCGGCTCCGTAAACGTGTTCCTTTCTACTCCTAACCACTTTATTAATCATTACATTAGATTACAACTAACATTAAGACCCAATTTGGGCAGCATAACCCCTAGGCCATATCATTTCCAAACTTTAAAACCAATGGCAATCCGGCGAAATTTCACCGATTAAATTGCCCACAACAGCCAGAATAAGCAATATACGAAAGTTTGGAAGTTACCTCAAGCTCCCACTAGCTTTTCCTCAAGGTGGCTGAAAACCCTAGCCTTAGAACACCCAAATTTGGGCTCCACAAACCTTGAAGAATATAGAAGAATAGCTTAGGAGCGGAGTTATACGATTAGGTAAGGATTTACCGAAGAAATCGACTTACCGTACAAGTTCTCTTCTACTTCTCTCTCTAGAATTTCTCACAGCTTCTCTCTCTTGTTGCAGCTGAATGTCTCGGTTTTGGGCTGATGGAGGAGGTGGATGATTATTTAATATAATATAATATTAGTTTCTAATTATTTACTAAATTTCCATCAATTTCGGATTTTTACAAAATTCTGGCAGATTTCTGCCCAAACTTTGAAAAATCATAACTAATTCTAGAAAAATCAAAATGAGGTGATCCCAAAGCCAATGGAAAGCTATTTAAGTCCTATTTATTGGAAAAATATGGATCACTGCATTTAATAACCTCAAAAATACAGAATTGCACAAAAGTCCATACTGCTCCAAAACAGACTCCAGTTTCCATCCCAAACTTTGGAAAATCATAACTCTTAGCTCACAAATTGAAATGACACAAATTATATGTCCATTTTGTATCTTGGCATATGAACTTTTAGAATGGAAAAGTTCAGAATTTTTAGACACCATTTGCCTATTTAAAATGTCCATACAAATCGACTGCCCTGTACAGAGTTTCAATGGACAAGTTTTCAACTTTTGCACAATTGTTCCCAATGGTTCCAATTTCACAATAAACACTCTCCCCACACGAATTTTCATAAGGAAGCCATTGGAATCATTAAAACATCCAAATTCCCATCACTCATTCTCCAAAAGTGTTTATTCAACAATAATTACAGTCACTTTTGAAGTCATTAGCCCTTAATCGCTTTTTGGGATATTACATTTCTCCCCCCGTAGAATAAATTTCGTCATCGAAATTTGTCATACCACTTGAGCCATAAACCCCAGATATCGCCTACGCATGTCCGCTTCCGCTTCCGCTTCCCACGTTGCTTCTCTCTGAGTCATTCCCTTCCAGATCACCTTCACATACGGAATGCTTCGATGTCTGAGCTGTCGTTCTTCTCGATCAATAATCTGTTCTGGCTCTACCGCATTGGTGAAGTTGTCTTGTAACTCGACTTCTTCATACTCAACAATGTGAGATGGATCCGGTTGGTACTTCTTCAATTGAGAAACGTGAAACACATCATGGAGTCTGCTCAAGTTTGGGGGCAGGGCTACTCGATACGCAACAGGCCCAATTCTTGCAAGAATCTCAAAAGGACCTATATACCTTGGGCTCAGCTTCTTTCGCTTGATAGCTCTCCCGATGCCGGTGACTGGTGACACCCTCAGAAACACATGATCACCAACCTCAAATTCTAAAGGTCTTCTTCTCTTGTTAGGGTAGCTTTTTTGTCGACTCTGCGCTGCAAGGAGCCTCTTTCGAATGACTTAAATCTGTGCTGAGGTTTGATCAATAAGATCTGGCCCATAAAGCTTCCTTTCGGACAACTCATTCCAGCACAGGGGTGATTGACACTTCCTCCCATACAACGCTTTATACGGCGCCATCTGAATGCTAGTATGATAACTATTGTTGTAGGTGAATTCAGCAAGTGGATGAAAGCGATCCCAATTCCCTTTGAAGTCGAGGACACAAGCTCGCAACATATCCTCTAATGTCTGAATGGTCTTCTCTGATTGTCCATCCGTCTGAGGATGATAAGTTGTGCTGAATCTTAGCTGAGTACCCAATGCCCCATGCAAAGCTTTCCAGAATTTTGAAGTGAATCGGGGATCTCGATCGGAAATGATGTTCTTTGGTACACCATGGAGCTTCACAATTTCTCGAATGTAAATCTTTGCTAGTTTGTCTGGAGAATAACCAGCATTGATTGGTAGGAAGTGTGCCGACTTTGTTAACCGATCCACAATCACCCAGATCGCATCATAATTCCTGATTCTGGGCAATCCTACAACAAGGTCCATGGTTACACTTTCCCATTTCCATTCTGGAATCTCAGGACTTTGAAGCAAACCAGGTGGTCCCTGGTGCTCAATTTTTACCTTCTGGCAAGTGAGACACCTCGCTACATATTTTGTCACATCACTCTTCAAGCCCGGCCACCAATACATATACTTCAGATTATGGTACATTTTGGTCATACCAGGATGAAGAGTATATCGACTCTTATGCGCCTCATCCAGAATCTTCTGTCCATTATGGAAAATCATAACTCTTAGCTCACAAATTGAAATGACACAAATTATATGTCCATTTTGTAGCTTGGCATGTAAAATTTAAGACTGGAAAATTTTAGAATTTTTAGACACCATTTGCCTATTTAAAACGTCCATACAAATCGACTGCCCTGTACATAGTTTCAATAGACAAGTTTCTAACTTTTGCATAATTGTTTCCAATGGTTCTAATTTCACAATAAACACTCTCCCCACACGAATTTTCACAAGGAAGCCATTGAAATCATTAAAACATCCAAATTCCCATCACTCATTCTCCAAAAGTGTTTATTCAACAATAATTACAGTCACTTTTGAAGTCATTAGCCCTTAATCGCTTTTTGGGATATTACAGTTGACGTTTTTAGAACCTATATGGAACCAAAAACAAAATACTTAACCCCTCAAAGGTTAGAAGAGCATTTAAAACACAGAGGACACACATCCAGGTCGAATTACGCAGCACCATCAACATCAAGAAAAAATGGGGTGTTCGAAACTGAGTGTTTTTGCCCTAAATGAAGCTATAGATGTGTAGAGCTCGAAGAGACGATTCCAACGATACTTAGAACACATCAAACAGAGTTCGAATGAGGGAGAAACAAAGGAAAGAAGTTGGCGGGTCGCTTGTCGCTGCCGCCACTTGAGCCCCAATTTGATTAATGAAAAAGACGTTTTTAGATCAAATAAATGCCATGGATTTGTAGTTCGCTGAACTATAATTCCAACTACACTAAGATCGCAAAAAAAGGAGCTAAAATGAAGGAGATATGGCTTCACGAGTTCACGACCCGTCAGAGCTCCAACCGAGTCGGGTTGACCTGGCTGGAGGTTGAAGATGATGATGTGGCAGTTAACTGCCATGTCATCAATCAACAACAGCCACGTGGCGCAAATAAGAGCGTGCTACATCAGCGTTTAAACACACGTCATCGCTACCTCACACACACGTCAGCCTGGTCTTGGTCAAGCGTTGGCAAGTTAACGGTCAACCATTGACTGGTCAAAGTCAACAGTCATCCGTTGACTGTTGACCCAAAAAAAAAGACAAAGGGCGTGTGGGCCCACTGGGGCCTCTGTTTAACAAGTGTCAAGCACCGTCAAAGAGAGGACGGCGTATGGAGTCACTAGAGCCGGCGCTTGTCACCAGTGGACTGAAGAAAGGCAGCGCGTGGAGGTAACGCGCCATCGCCGAGAGTGGTCAATATTGGAATTTTTCAAATTTTCAGGATTTTTTTATCCAGACACCTTCTAGGGGCACGTGTGGGCTCGTGGGACCCCTGATTGAGACGTGATTAGTTCCCAAAAATCCCTAAATTTGAGAGCTTCAATTTGATATATAGTTTGCATATATTTGAAGCACGTTTAGATCTGTTTTGAGTCAAAAAAGTGCTTATATGCACTCAGAGATTCCCAAAAACATTAAAATTGAAGAAATGATTATTCTATTGTTTTTGGGATAGGTTGGCTTACTTATTAAGAGTATTTCAGCTATAACATAAGGTTAATGCTGAAAGCTTCTTTAAAAGTGAGGGATTATTCAAATTAGTTTTTGAATATAAAATCCTATCTAACCTTGACTCAAATTCTTAGAGATAAAAATCTGAAAATTGTAGCAACTTGAAATTATTGAATAATAATAATTATTCCCATGCTTCTAACCACATTGATTCACTTAGGATTGAAGCAATGACTTCTAAAAGTCAATCATTTATCACAAATGTTGTGATAAAGGACAAGACAGATAGAGATGTGAGAATCATCTCATCAAATGGGAGGTATGCTGCAATTACATCCAAGTAAGTGGATGTAAACATGGCAAAGAGGAGCTAAACATTGTAGCTAGACGCTACATGAGTTCATATGGTCAGAAGGGCCTGTGAAAGGGAGAACCTAGTTAAGAAACAACTATATGAGATAAAGTTTTTTTGAAAGCACTTTTGCTTTTGAATTTAATGATTAAATTCTTTGTTTTTTGGAATTGAATTAAGAATATTCTTTTCTTATTTTCATGAACATTCATGTTGATTAGATGATATTGTATTATTGTCTTCTTAGTATAACTATCTTTGATTGAGTGGGGGTTTCTGGAATACATCTAGAAATCCAAAGGGGAATGTGTTCAATGAAGACTATGGTTAAAAGGGTGATAAGCTAACTAGCATGATTGGGATGGGAGTAAACCTAGTTGTCTCCTGAACATGAAACTAGTAAACTTATTATCTAATTATTTTTTGTCTTATTTGAACAAATATGATTTGTATACCATAATTGTCTAAGCACCCAATTATGACCAAGTCTATTTGACTGAGCTTATGATGACAAGCTCAATAGAGATGACTATGGAGTTAGAAACTCTCAAATCTCTTTTTCATTCAAGAAAAATGAGTTGTCAGGGACATCCTACCAACTAGTCTTCAGCATTTAAATGCTCAAGCAACCGAAGGATACAAAAGGTTTATGCTATCGAGCATAGAAAGAACAACATTGCTTAAACTTATGTTGGTATGAGCAATGTAACCTTATCCAAGCCGTGTGGATAGTGTTGGAAGATAGTGAAATAGATTATCTTCTTTCATAAAGTTAAAACTAAGTTTTAACATAGTGTATTAAGTCCTAACATGTTTTTTAGGCAACACTTGAGGCAAATGTCAAACTAAGAAGTTGAGACAAACTAAATGCCAAGTTCTTTCTAACAAACAACAAGTGTATATTGTGACAAGATGTCTCCCAATGAGTGGGAGGAAGCTATGTCTCCTAGCGAGTGGGAGTGAGCCACGTCTTCCAGTGAGTGGGCGTATACGAAAGTAAATATTGCCCCTGATATGCATATTGTGACCTTCAGTAATGTGATTCGCCATATTGAACTTGAGTGCGAAAGACTGAAGGATCCAAGATCCATCAGTCAAACGAACTTAGCTAAAGAGTGGGAGGATTCAACCTGTAAGCCTAAGGGCAAGAAACTTATAAGGTAAACTTGATCTAGATGAGGTCAAATGGTTTCTATAAAGATGAAAAGCTACATTGATAATCCTTAAGGGTTGAAAAAGTAGCAATCCACATGAGTTGTGGATGTTTCACAGAAGCATATGGATTCACATCAAATGCAAAGCAATAAAGAGATAGAAACAAGGGATTAGAACTTACACGTTAACTCTGCATAGATAAACCACCTTGATTCACTCCATGCAATTGCAACTGACAGAATCACATCTTTGCTATCTCTTTAGTTAAGGATCGATGAGACTATGATTCTCAAATCCTTTGTTGGATTTTGATGTTTCTTTTTAGGGATAAAAGATTCCATTTCTTGCCATATGTACACATTAATCAAAAGAAATGATCAAACTAGCAAAAGAGTATTTGCTAAAAACATGTGCTAAAGGGTTAATACCCTTGTGAATCAGTTGAAAACTTATTCTACCTGGCGAGAAAGACAAAGAAACATTTTTGAGAAAATCCACTGCAATTGGCAAATTGTGACATTAGTAAACCAATGAACGTGAGGGCAAAACACAGAGCTTGGTATTTCGTTAACGTCGTGAATGTTTACTCGAAATACAGTAATGTTTACTTGATTTTTAGCAAGCATGAAACTGTTAGATAATGATTGAACTAGTCAGGAATCAATTAAACTAAAAGGATAAGACCTTTTCGAACTAACAAGGGTAAAAGACACCCACGTGATTAGTTCAAGCTGCTCTGTGTACAAAAAAAGGCATTGTTAGGTAACTATTAATACCTAGAATCCTTCAATATAATAGAATTGTTGAGATGGAGAGATAGACCTCTCCTTGACATGGTTAAGTAAATAATGGCATAATTGAAACTATCAACCATATGTTGGTATGTAATCTCACAGCTATTATCTTCACACTTAATCAAATGCCTTCTATGACAGTCACAACCTTATCCTATGAATCGTGGATAGGTCTTAGATCAAGTCCAAGCTTGTTGAGACCATAAGGGTCAACAACTTCATATCCATAAATCTTCCTATGAGTAAGGAAGATTGGGGCCGAGGTATGCAAGGTATTTCTTGGTGAGATGACCTGAGAATTTGACAAGACACATCTTCATTAGTGAAAATGATGGCGGTTCAGTGATTGAGAGAAAACCGTGGGACACAACATTCATAAAACTCAGATTTCATTGTAGGAAATGAGCATTAATCATATTGAATCTCTTTAAGAGGTTCATAAGTGCCAAGGAATAACCAAGTGTTCCTAAGTTCACTGATCTGAGTGGGAGGATTAAGACCATTTTCATAATGAAAGAGGCAAGAGGTAAGTTATGAGAGAATTACCTCACTCATATATAGGAAAAGAATACTATGAAATCCACCTTGAAGCAAATTGTCATCTTGCATATGACTATAACGGGATAGATTCTCTAATGAATTAGATGCTCTCTTCATCATTTAGAAGTATTAGATCTCACATGTTTTGATGATAACAAAGAATGGGTGTGAAAAAGACTTGATAAACACATAAGTTTGAATAAAGTAATGATAGAGCAAATCATCACTTGAAGTAAGCACTAGAGTAATGAAGAAAGGCCAAGAGAAAAAGCTGAGAAACTTCATCACTGGCAGAATTTCTAAAAGGCTACTCGAGTAATGAGACAGAAACTTGAAGTAACCAGAGCACAGAACCTCAAGTAACTCACGGCCAGATACATTACTCGAGGAGCGACTCGAGTAATATGAAATGAAAAGAAGAGTTACTCGAGTCAACGTTCGAGTAACCTGCCATAAGGAAATGAGTTGCTCTCGGCCTGCCAACGTTACTCAAGTAAGTACTTGAGTAATCAGGGAAATCACTTCCATTTGCTCTCGGCCTGCCAACGTTACTCGAGTCAGTACTCGAGTAATCAGGAAAATCACTTCCAGTTGCTCTCGACCTGCCGAATTTATCGAGTCAGTACTCGAGTAACCTGCTTCAAGAAATATGTTGCTCTCGGCATTCCAATCCTGCCAATGTTACTCAAGGAGCAACTCGAGTAAATCACTATGGTAAACAAAACTTGAAGGTAACACTCGATTAATCTGAAATATTCTAATCACACTTCACTCAAGGCACAACTCAAGTATGCAGGTATTAAAATGTTCTATGTTAAAGACTTGAATGAGATTACTCGAGTTAGTAATCGAGTGATCTGCAGAGTTATATACAATGCACTTGAAGTATCTACCCGAGTAAGCTATGCAGAAAATATATGTTCACTCGAGGCGGTACTCGAGTAAATAGGTAAGCAAAACTTGAAGTGCTCTCGGCCTGAATTCCTACCAACATTACTGGTGTGAAGCATCAAGTAATTTGCCAGGTTATTTGAAGGACCACTCGAGTAGCCACTCGAGTAACCTGTGAAGAAAATTGTAGTATACTCGAGTAAGTACTCAAGTAAATAGGTATTTCCAAGGTTTGTAAATTTGTTTACTCCATGCACTACCCGAGTAATGTGATGTTCATTTATTGACTTGCTCTCTATCAATATTTTTATGAAGATACTCAAGTAGCTACTCGAGTAATCAAACCCAGAAGTTCAGAAATCATTCCAACGTTCATTGATTTATTTCCTATGTGATTAACCCTTCATTATATTAGTATTCTTAGCATGTTCGCAGATAAACAATGAAGAGATCTTACCAAATAAGGAAAGTCAAATGCAACGCTCAAATGCTACCTACCGCCACCTACCGCAAACGGATATTTTTTAAAAACTGGAAAAGTCAACAGTGGCTGTACACACTCTAACGGGCGAGAAGAAAATGTTCCAACGATCATTATCAACACACACACACACACACACACACACACATATATATATATATATATATGGGAACATCCAAACAGAGATAACAACAAGGAACACACACGAACGCATTATCAAGTTCACGTTCAATACTCTGTTGTCACACATACTTGTAATTCTGTACTTCAGTGATCCTTATTCACTCTGTAAGAGAGATATTTCATTCAAACTCAATATTTGTTATTAAGGTAACTTAAGGTAGTGGAACCTTGAGTTGGGATTGGATTACAACTTGTAAGGGGGAGCGAGTGTTTAGGCGAAGGAACTTGCTTGTACCAAGGTACCAAGAACCCACTGAATCTTGGAAATCATAGTGAAACCTCAGAGATGCTCTGAGGACTGGACGTAGGTCAAAGTGGTTGTGGCCGAACCAGTATAACTCCTGGTGTACACTTCGGTGATATTTCTCCTTACTCTTTACTGCTTTATATTCACCGTCAAGTTTTATATTTGCAACGAAATTTTTAGTATCACCTAATTCACCCCCCTCTTGGGTGAAACGCTTGCTCTAACAAGAAGGTGATGACAACTACCTATAAGTGTCTGAAGGACACTAGAAGGACCTGCTAAGAAGAATTGTAAAGTGCTGTGCAGGAGGATATGGATTCTTTTTTGGAACTAGCCAAGTATATGTTTTAAGCAATTTGTCACCTAGTCAGGAGGCGATTGAGAGCAAGTAGGTTCTCAAATCTATTAGGGGCATATAAAACTTAAAACACTTAGTGGCTAAGGGGTACAACAATGGAAGGTTGTCCATTGTGCTTTTTTAACTCTGAATTTTGGCAATGACAACAAGCTTAGTCTTAAAATTACATCAAGATGATGTGAAGGCCGCTTTCCAATTTGGGAATTTTGGAAATTGGATAATGAACTCTGCATGAAGTAGCTTAAGGGCTTCATAAAAACAATCACCCAGATAGTAGTATATGAGGTTTCACAAAGTGAAAGCCTCACCAAAGACATATGTTTAGCTATATGAGTGTCAAACGGTCTAGTGATGATTCTTTGTAAAGTCATCCTTTGACAAATGACATATGTTTAGCTGAAACAACTGTCAAAGGTGTCAAAGAAGTCAAAGGAATAAAGGATTAGAGAATCCTTAAATTCTGAGTTGAGAAAATCATAGGTTGAATAAATATCTTGAATAACAAGGTAAAAGGAGATTGCACAAGGAAGATACAGTCTTTGCTACCTAAGACATGTACAAGTGTGATCTTTAGGAATCCAAGGATGTCAAACTGCAAACCCATGGACACCCCCAAAGTTTAGGGCATAAGCCTAGAGAGATTACATGTCCTATGAGGAATCTAACAAAGAAAAAATGGATAGACTCCCATAGTAAGACTGTGGTTGGTAATGCGTACATTGGTGCATATAAGACCAAAATGTTTTTGGTCGGACTTGGAAGCTATTTTTGGTCCTGCTGTGAAATAGATTATGAGAATAACCATGGATTAAGTTGTCAAGACAACAAATTTCCTTTGAAAGGATATTCCAATACAAGAACTAGGAAAATGGTAACGGAGTAAGGAAATATACAAAGTATTTTTCCTGTTATCTATGGAAATAGAACACAGAGCGTGTTCTACCATCATTCAAAGTGCCATATGGCTAAAGTAGTTCCTATGAGAGATTGGAAATGAATGGTGGAAAGAAGGATCCAAACGATAGCATTTTATGATAAGGATCCTAAGAATCACAGCAAGGCGAAACATACTTCTTGATATATCTCTATGAGAGATATGCTTTCAAAGGAGGAAAGTGACAGTTCAATGACCTTCTACTAACGGAATATTGGTAGATCCCTTTATTGAGCCCATAGGTTAATTTTCATTGAGTTAGTGAAAATCTTGGGGCGTGAATAAAATGTAAGGTCGTGAACTTCTTTTATATGAAGAAAAAAAGAAATAGTATGTATGTTTTGAGTAAATACGTATAAGGTATACAATTTTGTATATTGTACAGGTCAGAAGAGGTTGGTTCACTCATACGAACAACCATCTTCCTATATTTTGTGGGGGCATGGGGGGTAAGACAAGCAAATGATCACCATGAGATGGTTAAGAAGAATCTTTGCATCTGAGTCACCTCAGTTAGATTGAGATGAGATCTATATGTGTACATATACACATAAAATGGATCAGAGCATGAATACAGACTTGTAGCCAGGCAAAGAACTCTTTTTTCACAAATGAGATTGTAAAAGAAATATTGTGAAAAATAAAGTTCTGGTTCGAATGTTGAGTATATTTTGGAACTAATGTCTGTTTGATGAAAGATAAAGAAATCGACGTATACCTTAAACCATTCACCGTAGCATGCAATTCATACTACATGTGCTTAAGAATTAGACTGCAACACGGGATGTAGATAGAAGATCCCTAGTTCACTATAATATGAGTCCCAGGAAGGAAAAATCCTTTCACGATGCCCTTAAGACTTAGGCAGCATCATGAAAACTTGGTTTGGTGATAGCTACTTTAACTGAAGCTCTATGATCACACTCAATTCGGTCAGACGAGTGAAAACTAGGAAAGCGACCAAGTCAAGATAGACTGATGTTTAGTCAAAAAGGAAGATTTACTCCTAGATACATATGATGTGCTAGTATCTATGGTTGACCCCTTACTAGCTCTATGTGTAGCTAGTAAGTGCGGATACTATGTGCATTGAAGGCAATCTGAGTTAATCAACATATTAACTCGAGAGGGATTAGATATGCCATGAGTAATATGTATAAGGGAATCTGGGGCATATGAGGTAATGAATGTATAGCTTACAGATATAAAGGGTGTCTTGGATGCTAATCTGATATGAGGGATTTCTAGTATCACAAGCACCAAATCTTTAAGACGTTTTTGCCCACGCAGTCATGATAGACGCTAAGTATGTAACAGGAAAGAGTAACGGACGCACGATAGGAGGCCCATCAAGTGCGAGTAGAAGATGTTGGACTTTGGGTCCAAGTCCACCCTTAATGGGCCGGACTATTTAATTATGATATAAGTAGCCTAATCAAATAAGAATAAAATCAGTATTAATTGCATATTGGAGAATAATTTAGTAATAATTATGGATTTGTTAATTAAGGAAAAAATCACGATAATTAGCAAATTGATTGAGAATCAATTAATTTAATTGCTGTTATGGAGGGCAAGAAGTGTTAGAGCAAGCGTTTCACCCAAGAGGGTGTGAATTGGGTGATACTAAAAATTTCGTTGCAAATATAAACCTTGACGGTGAATATAAAGCAGTAAAGAGTAAGGAGAAATATCACCGAAGTGTACACCAGGAGTTATACTGGTTCGGCCACAACCACTTTGACCTACGTCCAGTCCTCAGAGCTTCTCTGAGAGTTTCACTATAATTTCCAAGATTCAGTGGGTTCTTGGCACCTCGGTACAAGCAAGTTCCTTCACCTGGACACTCGCTCCCCCTTACAAGTTGTAATCCAATCCCAACTCAAGGTTCTACAACCTTAAGCTACCTCAATAACAAATATTGAGTTTGAATGAAATATCTCTCTTACAGAGTAAATAAGAATCACTGAAGTACAGAATTACAAGTATGTGTAAAAACAGAGTATTGAACGTGAACTTGATAATACGTTCGTGTGTGTTCTGGTTGTTATCTCTGTTTGGATGTTCCCATATATATAGATGTATTGATAATGACCGTTGGAACATTTTCTTCTCACCTGTTAGAGTGTGCGCAGCCACTATTGACTTTTCCAGTTTTTAAAAAATATCCATTTTCGGTAGGTGGCGGTAGGTAGCATTTGAGCGTTGCATTTGACTTTCCTTATTTGGTAAGATCTCTTCATTGTTTATCTGCGAACATGCTAAGAATACTAATACAATAAAAGGTTAATCACATAGGAAACAAATCAATGAACGTTGAACTGATTTCTGAATTTTTGGGTTTGATTACTCGGGTAGTGCATAGAGTAAAGCAAATTACAAACCTTAGAAATACCTGTTTAATGTTGGCAGGATTTCAGGCCGACAGCACTTCAAGTTTGCTTACCTGTTTACTCGAGTACCGCCTCGAGTGAACATATATTTTCTGCATAGCTACTCGGGTGGATACTTCAAGTGCATTGTAAATAATTCTGTAGATCACTCGATTACTGACTCGAGTAATCTCGTTCAAGTCTTTGACATAGAACATTTTAATACCTGTATACTTGAGTGGTGCCTCGAGTGAAGTGTGATTAGAATATTTCAGATTAATCGAGTGTTACCTTCAAGTTTTGTTTACCACAGTGATTTACTCGAGTTGCTCTTCGAGTAACATTGGCAGGATTGGAATGCCGAGAGAAACATATTTCTTGAAGCAGGGGAATCGAGTACTGACTCAAGTAACATTGGCAGGCCGAGAGCAACTGGAAGTGATTTCACTGATTACTCGAGTACTTGCTCGAGTAACGTTGGCAGGCCGAGAGCAACTCATTTCCTTGTGGTAGGTTACTCAAATGTTGACTCGAGTAACTCTTCTTTTTATTTCATATTACTCGAGTCATCCCTCGAGTGATGTATCTGGTCATGAGTTACATGAGGTTCTGTGCTCTGGTTACTTCAAGTTTCTGTCTTATTACTCGAGTTCTAACTCGAGTAGCCCTTTAGAAATTCTGCCAGTGATGAAGTTTCTCAGCTTTCTCTCTTGGCCTTTCTTCATTATTCCAGTGCTTACTTCAAGTGATGATTTGCTCTGTCATTACTTTGTTCAAACTTGTTTGTTTATCAAAACTTTTTCAAACCCATTCTTTGTTATCATCAAAACATGTGAGATCTAACATTCTCCCCCTTGTTGATGATGAAAAAACTTGGTGATTTTGAACAAAGTTTTTGAAATTGAGTTTTCAAATAAACACTTCTTGAAATCAATTGTAACTTTGATATCCTTTTTGAAATAACTTATTAAGTGTCAATTCAAAGTGTTTTGAAAAGTTTTGAAGACATAACATATTCACCTTGCATACATAATAAACTCATTAGTCCCACAATGTAATATAACTTAAAAGCTTAAATGAACTTGAATTGAAACTTAAATGAACTTGAATTGAAATTGAACTAGAATTGTATTACAAATATGAAAAGCTCCCTAAATCCCATGTACACCCATATACCTAAAATAAAAGAACCTCAGTCAACTACAAAATCACTCAAGCTCTTCTCCCCCTTTTTGTCTTCATCAATCAAGTGGAGAACTAGAAGGCTTGACTGCAGATATAGGCTTGACAGAAAGGACCAAGGAGCCATCTGAACTAGAAGAATCAAAAGAGGAGCTGGAAGATTCTGGTTCAGGAAGGTTGAGTGGAGGAATATGAATGTCATCTCTTGGAGGGATTGGAGGTGACTGATATACAACAATAGAGGTGGTCTCAACCTCTTCAATGGCTTCTGCAGAATGATGACCAGAGGATGAGGAAGAGATCTCCTCTGTATGAGTAGGGGAAGGAATAGGTGTAGGTGTGGGTTCAGGCTGAACTCTGGGTGGTGAATCCTCAATCGTGATGTGGATAGTCTCATTGGTTTCAAGATCATCCACTGAACATAGAATATCTCTAGGAAGAATAATGGGGATTCTGAGTGTAGAGGGTCTAGGTTCATAGGGTCTAAACTCTGGAAGCTTGGGAAAGGAGGTCTCAGGGACAGTTGGCTCAACCTCAATATGATGATGCTCTGAGGGGATGTTCTCTAGAGGTGAGAATGCCTCAGGAACAGATGATGGACCAGCAAAAGGTCCAGGACCCATAGAGTCCAATCTAGCCAAAATCAACCTCAAAGTCTCACCCTGGGCACGCTGCTCTGCTAACATCTCCTCGTGCCTCTTGTCCATCCTTTTAACCAATTCAGGCATCTTGTAATTCATATGAGTTATCAATTCAGTATTGGTATTTGCAATATCGATATGAAATCCCTTTAGCATATTCTCCATGAAATGTTGAAGGGTGGCATTGAGGAATGAAGGTGAAGAAGTAGTGGCAGCTGGAGCAGAGAACTGAGTATCATCCATTTGCTTATCTCAGTCTCTATCTTCTTCTTCTTCTTGGGACCAGACTCCATAGGGCTTTTGAGGGGAATCTCAACATTAAGCTTCCCAATCTGGTTTCTTCCAATTGGAGTGATCCTCTCAATGGGCTCCTTATTCTCCAAATACCATATCTTGTTTTTCTTTAGAATAAGAGAAATGATCTGAGGATATGGCATAGGAGTAGTTGCTTTCCCTTCTATTTTGTACCTCTGCATCTTAGAGAAGATGTATTCTCCCAAGTCCTTTTGTTCCTTCGTGAGTAGAGAAGTAAACCACCTATAGTCTCGGTCAGAGAAATGGGTGTAGTTATTGGCTTTATTCACAAGGGATCTAGAGTAAATATACCAAAGAACCCTGTGATGGTCACACATGTCACTTGGTTTAAAGTTAAGAGGACCCACTAGCTCACCAGGTCTAAGGACAGTGAAAATCTGGTTAGGTTCAAGCTTGGAATATATGTCATCAGGGGTATTTTCTATTCCTAACCAAATATTGATCCTAGAGGGTGAGATAAGAATTTTTTGGCCTCTAACTGTTGTGGTCATTTCTTCCTCTGCAGATATCCTATTAGGTTCATCTAGGATTTCTAGGTTGCAGTAGAAATGAGTGACTATTTTACTGCAAAAAGGAAGTTTAATTGACAACCAAGGCATAATGGGTTCAAGGAAGGGACTTAGGTCATACTTCAATACCTCCTGAAGAATCTTGAGATCCACACTGTGAGTTTTGCAAACTTTCCTTCTTGAGAACTGTGTCAGGTACTTCTGAGATTCTTCCAATTTGTTGACATTGAACCCTTTTGAAGGTTTAGTGATTTCTTCTTCTAGCAATTCTGGCTTCTTGGAGGATTGGCCCTTCTCTAATTGTTCAAGGATCCCAGCCATAGTTTTGGCAACATTCACATCATACTTTGGCTTTTTGGAGGGTTTCAGAGTAAAAGAGGGAGTGGAAGAATCAGAAGGTAAAGGAGAAGGTGACTTAGTGCTTTTGCCTCTCCCAGTTGAGGTGCTTTTCTTTGATTGAGCCCTTGTGACCACTAGCTCTTTGATCACAACACCTTTCTCCTTTGGTTTAGGTTGAGGTTTCGGTTGGATTTTGGCCTTTGATCTTGGAGTGAGCTTTCGTCTCTTTCTAAGAGGAGAAGAAAGAGGATCAGAGGGTTGTCGAGATCCAGAAGAGTCTGTAGGAGTAAGATTCTTGGTTCTAACCATCTTGATTTAGAGAAAAAATAGAAATCTCAGAAAAACCAGAGTGAGAAGTCACGAGTTAGGGCAGAGAGATTCTAAGCAAAATAGGAAGTTTTTGGAGCTAAGATTTGATGGGTTTTGACGGAAATCAAGCAAGGAAGAGATTGTGAAAACTTTTCGTGAGAGGACTGGGTGATTCACTCAAGGAGATTTTGTGGAAATGACCAAGGTTGCGACTGATAAAGACCTAGAACCCGACATTAATCGAGGCCCTACTCGGGTGATTATCAAGTTTACTCGAGTCCCTATTCGAGTGATCATATAGAAAATTCTAAAATAATTCATTTAAATTACATACTTGGCATGAATAATATTGTAATTATTTATGTATGTTCCCTCGATCATTTGATAGCCATTTTAGAACAGATTTGAATTGATTCTCATCGAATTTGTGATCTGGACCTACAGTCACTCGAGGCCTTACTCGAGTAAACTTCAAGTTTACTCGAGGCTTCCCTCGGGTAATCTGTCTTTTCTTCTCTTGACTGTTCATTTCCCACTAAATGATCCGTTTGATTTAAATTCCATGTGACTTGAGACTTCACTGCCAGTTTTTGAAGTCCATTACTCGAGTGCCCACTCGAGTAATGTGCCTATTTACTTCAAGTTTTCTCTCGAGTAATGCTACACTGTCAGACATTACTTGAAGTTGGCACTCCAGTGATGGTGTCCTCTGTTAACCTCTGTTTTTATTTCTTAAAAACAGAGTTTCAATCTTCCTGCAAAACAAGTTTCTATATACTCTGATGCTTAAGTTAGGAATCGTCAAAACATTATCAAATAACATTATCTAACATTATGAAAAACCGGAATAACTTACAATTCATTGGGATTTACCATTCCCAATTCTCTCCTAATGTATAGAAATTGATATTTTGCAAGAGGTTTGGTGAAGATATCAGCTAGTTGAAGATGAGTAGGAATGAATACCACTTTCACATCTTTCTTTTGGACATGATCTCTGATGAAGTGGTGTCTGACATCGATATGCTTGGTTCTAGAATGTTGAACTGGATTCTTTGCCAAGCTTATCGTACTAGTATTGTCACAATAGATTGGTATTTCTTTGAGATAAATACCAAGATCTTGTAGTTGTTGTTTTAGCCATATCACTTGTGTACAACAACTTGAGACTGCAACATATTCGGCTTCCGTTGACGAAAGAGACACTGTATTTTGTTTCTTGCTGAACCATGATACAAGATATCCTCCAAGAAATTGACCTTGTCTGCTGGTGCTCTTTCTGTCTATCTTGTATCCTCCATGATCAGAATCTGAATATGCAACAAGATATTAACTTCTTCCTTTAGGATACCACAGACCCAATTCTGGTGTGTCAGCAAGGTATCTAAAGATTCGTTTGACAGTTTCAGCATGTGATTCCTTTGGTGCTGATTGATATCTTGCACATATGCCAACACTGAATTGGATGTCCAGTCTGCTTGTCGTGAGATAGAGTAATGATCCAATCATTCCTCTGTATTTTGTGATGTTGTAGTCTTTCACTTTGACATCAGCATCAAGCAACGTAGTTGAGCTGATAGGTGTGTCCGTTCCATTTGCTTCATCCATTCCATACTTCTTCAATAGCTCTTTTAAGTACTTTGTTTGAGATATGAAGATTCCATTCTTTCTTTGTTTGATTTGCAAACCGAGAAAGAAATTCGATTCTCCCATCATTGACATCTCAAACTTTCCCTGCTTTATCTCAGAAAATTCCTTACACAGAGATTCATTAGTAGCACCAAAAACAATGTCATCAACATATATTTGAACAATTAAAATATCATCATGTTTTTGTTTTGTAAAAGTATTGTATCAACTTTTCCTCTTATAAAACCCTGATCAATAAGAAATTTACTGAGCCTTTCGTACCATGCTCTAGGAGCTTGTTTTAAACCATATAACACTTTTCTAAGATTAAAAATATGGTCAAGTTTGGTTATATCTTCAAAACCAGGAGGTTGATCTACATACACTTCTTCCATGATATAGCCATTTAGGAATGCACTCTTCACGTCCATTTGATAGAGTTTGAATCCTTTGATGCATGCAAAGGCTAAGAGTACGCGTATAGCTTCCAATCTAGCCACTGGAGCATACGTTTCCTCATAATCAATTCCTTCTTCCTGATTATAGCCTTTGGCCACCAATCTTGCCTTATTCCTGACAATAATTACGAATTTATCGAGTTTGTTCTTGAATACCCATTTAGTGTCAATGATCGGATGATCCTTGGGTCGGGGTACCAAATCCCAAACTTGATTTCTTTCAAATTGATTTAGTTCTTCTTGCATTGCTATAACCCAATCATTGTTTGATAGGGCTTCAACAATGTTAGAGGGTTCAATCTCATATATGAATGCAAAAAAACTTACTTCATTTAAAATTCTATTTCTAGTTTTGATCCCTTCATTTACATCTCCTATGACTTGATCTAAGGGATGACTTTTATTGTATTTCCAGGCTTTAGGTTGTGCTAGTGACTGCTCTTCTTCCTTGGAATAAGAGATTTAGAAATAGATTGACCATTTTCTTGATTTAAAACAACTTCCTGCTCTTTATCAATGGTTTTGTCAGAGGATTCAAATTCATCAAATACAATATGAATTGATTCACATGTTCTTTTATTGAAGACTCTATATGCTTTACTTCGGTTAGAATATCCTAGGAAAATTCCTTCATTAGTTTTAGAATCAAGTTTTCCTAAGTTATCTTTACCATTATTATGAATGAAACACTTACAACTGAAGATGTGGAGATGAGCAATGTTTGGCTTCCTTCCTTTGTACAACTCGTATGGTGTCTTTTCGAGTTTTGTTCTAATATAAGCTCTATTTGAAATATAGCATGCTGTGCTCATAGCATCAGCCCAGAAAACTTGAGACACGTTCTTTTCATTTAACATTGCTCTAGCTATTTCAGTGAGCACTCTATTCTTACGCTTCACGACTCCATTTTGTTGAGGTGTCCTTGGAGTAGAGAAATTGTGATGAATGCCATTAGTATCACAATATTCTTCAAAAGCTTGATTTTCAAATTCTCTACCATGATCTGTCTTAATACCTGCAATGGACATACCTTTCTCATTTTGCACTTTCTTGGCAAAAACAATAAATTCTTCAAAGGTTTCATCCTTTGATGATAGAAAAATAACCCATGTAAATCTGGAAAAGTCATCAACAATGACCAATGAATATAAGTTGCCACCAAGACTCTTAACTCTTGCTGGGCCAACTAAATCCATATGCAATAATTGTAGTGGTCTATTTGTTGAAATCTCATTTTTCAATTTGAAAGATGATTTAGTTTGTTTACCCTTTTGACATGCGTCACAAATCAAATCATTTTTGAAATTTACTTTGGGTAATCCAAGAACTAAATCCTTTTTTAGTAGTTTGCCTAGTTGATGCATGTTGACATGAGCCAATCTCTTATGCCATAACCAACTTTCATCGGCATTACTCAGAAAACAGTTTTCAGATTCATTTCTACTAATATCTAGAGTATAACAGTTACCTTCCCTTTTTGCTCTGAGCTTAGCCTTGATATTCTTCTTATCAAGTAGTAAGTCTTTCTTGTTGATAATTAGACATTCCTCTGAGTCAAATATTACCTAGTTGTTTTTGTCTGCACTTTGACTCACACTCAGCAAGTTATGGCACAATCCTTCGACATAGTATACATCTTTGACTTGTATGCCTTTATCATTTTTTATTTCACCAATTCCTGCAATCCTTTAGTTTGATTTCCTCCAAATTTTACCTTTCCACCTTCTTTAGGTTGCAATTTGGTAAAACTTTTGAAATCACCGGTCATATGTCTAGAGCATCCACTGTCTATGTACCACTTGTTGTTTTTGGATGCTTTGAGACATATCTGCAGTTAAATACGATTAAGTCTTAGGTACCCACTTCTTTTTGGGTTCTTTTAGGTTAGTACAAGAAATTTTTGAAACATATGATCCTTTAGGTACCCATTTGTAGGTTCCTATCGTTCCTTTCTTCTTATGAATGCATGAAGAGGTATAATGACCTTTTCTATTACAGTAATTACAAAATGCAAAAGGATTTGATGTATGCACAGAATGCTGGAAATAATTCAAATATGACTTACCTTTTGCTTTCTTTCTACCTTTCCTTCTATCTGATTTTGGATCATATCCAATACCAAATCGGTTATTTACAAATCGTTGAGCTTTTAAAATCACACTTAGCATCTCACTTCCTTTAGTAAATTTTTCAAGAGTTTTTGTGGGATCAGTTTTTTTCTTTTTTAAAGAAGAACAATTTTCACAATCCTTTTCTGAACTTTCTTTAAGTTCAATTTCAAGAACTTTGTTTTTCTTTTTGAAAACAAATAATTCTTTAACTACTTTGATGAATTTAGAATGTAAATCATTATATTCAGAAAGTAATTCATCATAGGTAGGATCAGAATCATTTACCTCTTCTTTTGTTTCTTCTTGAGCAACAAAACATATATTGGCAACTTCTTCTTCATCACTTTCTTCGTCAGAGGAACTATCACCCCATATAGCATATACGAAGGCCTTCTTTTTGTTGAAGAATTTTCCTTTTCTCTTTTCTTTGCTCTTTTGGTTCAGCTCTGGACATTCTGATTTGATATGTCCTGGTTTTCCACATTCGTAGCAGATGATATGATCTTTGCTACTAGTTCCTCCTTTCTAAAAGTGTTTGAATCCTTGACTTTTCTTGTAAAACTTTCTGAATCGTTTTATGATTAGGCCCATTTCATCATCGTCAAACTCCTCATCCTCATCTTGATTTTCTTCTTTTGCTTTTAGTGTTAGGCCTCTCTTCTTCTTGTCACCGATGTCATATAGTTCCCGTTTGAACTTTAGTTTACTTTTCATATTCAGAAAGACTTCCAAATAGAGAAGCAACTGATCTCATTGATTCTCCTTTTGCATCTTCTATCACAGTGATTTTGGCCTCCCACTCTTTAGAAAGAATATTCAAAATCTTTTATACTTTGGTATGTTGATTATAGACTTTCCCAAGTGCTGCAAGTTGATTAACAAGATGAGTATATCTAAGTTCGAATTTAGATATTGACTCACCTGATTTCATTCGAAGTAGATCGAATTCAGTGACCAAGGTGTTGATCCTATTCTCCTTTATTCCCGAAGTTCCTTCATGAGCTATTTCCAGAGCTTCCCACATTCCTTTGCTGTTGGAAGTGTGCAAATTCTGAAGTATTCACTTTGACTTAAAGCACATTGTATCATCAAAATTGCCTTGCTGTTGAGAGTGATAAGTTTCTTGTCATTCTCATCATATTCCGCTGGCGTCTTGGGAATTTTCTGAGAATCTACAATCTTTGTAGGTTGATAGTTTCCACTCTCAATCATATCCCATAGCCCATATTCGGTAGCCATCACGAATACTCTGAACTTTGCTTTCCAGAAAGGAAAGTGTTCGCCACTGAAACCTTGAGGTCTAGTGATGGATGCTCCGTCGGGAAGAATTCCTTCACCCATGCTTGCCATTAGATCCTTCTTAGGTTGTTATACCTTAACAAGAAGACCTATGCTCTGATACCAAATGTTAGAGCAAGCGTTTCACCCAAGAGGGGGGGGTGAATTAGGTGATACTAAAAATTTCGTTGCAAATATAAACCTTGACGGTGAATATAAAGCAGTGAAGAGTAAGGAGAAATATCACCAAAGTGTACACCGGGAGTTATACTGGTTCGGCCACAACCACTTTGACCTACGTCCAGTCCTCAGAGCTTCTCTGAGAGTTTCACTATAATTTCCAAGATTCAGTGGGTTCTTGGCACCTCGGTACAAGCAAGTTCCTTCACCTGGACACTCGCTCCCCCTTACAAGTTGTAATCCAATCCCAACTCAAGGTTCCACAACCTTAAGCTACCTCACTAACAAATATTGAGCTTGAATGAAATATCTCTCTTACAGAGTAAATAAGAATCACTGAAGTACAGAATTACAAGTATGTGTAAAAATAGAGTATTGAACGTGAACTTGATAATGCGTTCGTGTGTGTTCTGGTTGTTATCTCTATTTGGATGTTCCCATATATATACATATATTGATACTAACCGTTGGAACATTTTCTTCTCGCCCGTTAGAGTGTGCGCAGCCACTGTTGACTTTTCTAGTTTTTGAAAAATATCAGTTTGCGGTAGGTGGAGGTAGGTAGCATTTGAGCGTTGCATTTGACTTTCCTTATTTGGTAAGATCTCTTCATTGTTTATCTGCGAACATACTAAGAATACTAATACAACAAAGGATTAATCACATAGGAAACAAATCAATGAACGTTGTAATGATTTCTGAATTTCTGGGTTTGATTACTCGGGTAGTGCATAGAGTAAAGCAAATTACAAACCTTGGAAATACCTGTTTACTCAAGTACTCACTCGAGTATACTATAATTTTCTTCATAGGTTATGTAATATCCCAATTTTTGATTATGGGTTAATCATGATTATTATGGATAATTATGAATTTAATTGGAATTATTATGTGTTTTATGGCAATATTAAATTAATATGTCATAATTACTGAAAAATTAGAATAATGGAAATATTGGCCATAAGTGGTAATTAATGGAGAAATTAATTACTAACTAAGAAAATGGGATGTGTGATTAAAATGGCTAATGGAGAGATTAAAGTAGCTAATGGGTGACTTATTTGGTGAGAACCAATAGCAATTTGACATGTGGCATAGAGGGTATGGGGGAGAGTGCATGTGTGTAAGTCAAAATTGATTAAAATAATCAATTCTCTCTCCTCTCTTCTCTCTCTTTCGGCTGAAGTATGGGGGAGGGAGTATGTTATCATTTCCTTCTTCTTCCTCACTCCATCTCTCACATTTTCTCTCTCATTCTTGCTTTCTCTCTCTCGTTCACCATTGTTGAAGGCAAGGGAAAGAAGAAAGCTTGATCTTTGGGTAAGTAAATGCCTTCCTTTGCTCAAACTCCCTTCATTAAAGTTGATCCTTGAGTTAAGAGCAACATTTCTATGGTTGTAGTTTGTCCATTGGTTGTGGTTTGTGGCCACACGAAATTTTGGGAGGTGGTGAATCAAGAACTCCCTTTGAGAAAATTGATAAGGTGAGTGAGACCTATCTATCTATCTATATTTTATGCCAAATGGATTAACTTGGATTTTCTGGAATTCTTGGGCCATTTTTGAAAATGAGGGCCATTGAGAGTTTGGTATATGTTTGGTATGGAATTTGTATGTTTGGAATGCATTTTGGATAGATAGAATTGTTTGGGTTGGAAATTGTTAAGTTTGGGAGAATTTGAGATTTTAGTGTTTAATGTTACCCAAAACCAAAGCATGATAATGGAATAGGATTTTGGTGATTTTGACATTCCCATTGGATTCCTTGAGTGATTTTGTGTGGGAATGAGCTTGGTTATTGATTTTGGGTTCATTTGAATCACTTGGGAAAAGTTGGAAAGTTGTTTGGTTTGAGCTCTGTTTTGTGCAGTCCGTTTGCACAAGCGTTTTGAATGACCAAATGGTGTTGGCAAATTATGAAAATTTCCAGTCTTAAATTTCACATCCCAAGCTTTAAAATGGACATATATTTTGTGTCATTTCGTTTAGTATTCTGTGAGATATGGTTGTCCAAAGTTTGGGATTGAAACAGAACTCTGTTTTGGAGTAGTGTGTGGTTTTGGGTGATTCTGTATTTGTGTAGTGATTTCCAGTGAAGGGCTATATTTTTCCTTGAAAGAGAACTTATATACCTTTCATTTTGCTTTGGAATCACCTCATTTCGATTTTTATACAATTAGTTATGGTTTTTCGAAGTTCAGCCAAGAGTCAGGAAATTTCTTGGCCGCGGCCCATGGGTGGCTGGCTGCGGCCCAAGACTTTCTGGCCTGATTCGGGCCGCAGCCCATGGATGGCTGGCCGCGGCCCACGGCCTTCTGACCATATTTGGGCCACAGCCCAAGGAAGGGCTGGCCGCGGCCCACCCCTGTGTTCCAGCGCTTTAAGTTTTCGAAAGGAGATCTTTAACCTATTGTTTCCCAACCTTTTAGGGCTTTTATTATAGGCATTTGTGGCCTCTTAAGGGTCAATTATGATAACCAAAATTAAGTGTTTCAAGTTAATTAAGTCTTGGAATAGAATGTAACTCTTCGTCCCTAATCATGATTCTAGGATACGACATTTGCCCTAGGCGGGAGAGACCGGTGCCGGAGTACGCCCAGAAGGATCAAGGTAGTGACTCTTCTCTCATATTATGTATGATGTTTTGGCATGCATAACTTATCGTTGAATATGTGAAATGTGTGCCATGGTCCATTACGGCGTGAGCAGGTTAGCGTGAGCCGTATA
The DNA here is from genome assembly GCA_963210345.1 of Inga oerstediana. Taxonomy (NCBI): domain Eukaryota; kingdom Viridiplantae; phylum Streptophyta; class Magnoliopsida; order Fabales; family Fabaceae; genus Inga; species Inga oerstediana. The sequence goes on along the minus strand of OY723407.1, from coordinate 31,333,230 downwards.
GGGATTGACGGTGGTCATCTCTAGGTCGGCCGTTGAACTGCCGTCGTAATCGACATGGATATTTGTGAATCCGACCCGTAGGGCGGCGTTTGTGAATCCAGCCGTAGGCTGTGTGCATCTTGCCTGTATGGCTTGTGTATGAAATGCATTATATGAATCCCAGCTGTGGTGAAATGTATTGTGTGGATTGTTGTGATGCAATGCAACGTGAGCAATTCAGCGTGAGCAATTGTAAGGGATAACATGTGTCATACTAACCATTGCCGTTGTAACTGCCGTTGTAGTTGCTTGTTGTGCTTAATGATTTGCTTACATGCACTATTATTGTACATTATATGATTGATTTATTACTACGGGGATTCCTTAGAATCTCACTCTCCCAAAAACCATGTTTTAGACAGGGCAGAAGGATCAAAAGGAAAGCGGGCGACGAAGAGCGGATAGTGCTCTGGTTTAGAAATATATTTTGGTTTATTGGTTATCATGTATATCTTTTGGATATTTTTAGGAAACAATTGTATATAATGGGATTGTAGTATAGTTTTGTGTAATCCCTAAGTTAAGGGTAATGAACTGTGGGCTTTATGCCTTTGTAAAACCCTTATTAATGAATGGAACCCGAGTGTGTCGGGAATTTGCCTTATGCTCTGATATTTGTGAATGAAATCAACTTGTATAGGCCATTTAGTATTGAAATGTGAATATGAGACCGTCATGAACATGTTTTGTAAAATTTTTTGTAAGCCATGATTTTGGGAAGTTTGGCTTTGTTTAGGTCCCAAAATCATTTAAGGTCTCTAATTCTATCTCAATTACGTGTTTATGAACTAAATCTCGGCCTTAATCGTGAGGGGGGTTACAGGTTACTCGATGCTTCACTCCAGTAATGTTGGTAGGATTTCAGGCCGAGAGCACTTCAAGTTTGCTTACCTGTTTACTCGAGTACCACCTCGAGTGAACATCTATTTTCTGCATAGCTACTCGGGTGGATACTTCAAGTGCATTGTAAATAATTCTATAGATCACTCGATTACTGACTCAAGTAATCTCGTTCAAGTCTTTGACATAGAACATTTTAATACCTGTATACTTGAGTGGTGCCTCGAATGAAGTGTGATTAGAATATTTCAGATTAATCAAGTATTACCTTCAAGTTTTGTTTACCACAGTGATTTACTCGAGTTGCTCTTCGAGTAACATTGGCAGGATTGGAATGCCGAGAGCAACATATTTCTTGAAGCAGGGGAATCGAGTACTGACTCAAGTAACGTTGGCAGGCTGAGAGCAACTGGAAGTGATTTCACTGATTACTCGAGTACTTGCTCAAGTAACGTTGGCAGGCCGAGAGCAACTCATTTCCTTGTGGCAGGTTACTCGAATGTTGACTCGAGTAACTCTTCTTTTCATTTCATATTAGTCGAGTCATCCCTCGAGTGATGTATTTGGTCGTGAGTTAATTGAGGTTCTGTGCTCTGGTTACTTCAAGTTTCTATCTCAGTACTCGAGTTCTAACTCGAGTAGCCCTTTAGAAATTCTGCCAGTGATGAAGTTTCTCAGCTTTCTCTCTTGGCCTTTCTTTATTATTCCAGTGCTTACTTCAAGTGATGATTTGCTCTGTCATTACTTTGTTCAAACTTGTTTGTTTATCAAAAAATTTTCACACCCATTCTTTGTTATCATCAAAACATGTGAGATCTAACAAGAAGGAGTGTACACGTTTCCTAATTAGTGGCCTCCATAAACCACTATAAATAGGGTGTGCCTCCTCAATTGCAATTCACCCCGCCATTGAGCTTTCTGGCAATCTCTTATCTCCTACCATTTTCTGGTTCTGGTGATCTGCTATGCAAATCATAATTAAGCTCTAGTAGTCTAATTGTATGGGCACAATTATGGAGCATTGGAGTTTTAACTCGGATCCGATCATGGATTCATCCTGGTATGCCAGTTCTCTCTCCCCCTCCCCTTATTTTATTATTTCATAGGGAGTACTAGTAAACAACATTTTATTTTAGTTAAAAAGTTTATTTTACCAACAAACTAATTAAGCTGGATCGATGTTTTGCAACTAGAATGCCTTTCTTTAAGAGTCTTTTTGAATAAAGTGGGATTTGACCTCAGTTGCCCACTTTGTAATCTAGTTAGTCTACAGTTAGATCAAATATCCTTGAATATCTCTATAAATTAGTTATTTAATTTTTATATTAAAATTTTTATAGAGTAGTACAGCAAATGAGTTTAATTTTATTAGTTAGGAGTATATAATAAGTGTAATAAATAGCTAGATGATGAGTGTAAACAAATGTAATTAGAGAAATAATATGAAGAATATTGTATTAACTACATAAGAGCAACATGCTCATACAAACTATAACCCACTTGGGTTTAACCATGATCATCCTTCCCTTGAGGGTGATTAACAACTAACTCTAACTCTAGGGATCTAAGAGGGACTTCTCTCTCTAAGGAGAGAGACTCACATTAACCTCTCTTTTAACATGGTGTAGATCTCACTATCGAACACATTAAACCACATTAGCTAGGACCCTTTATATAGACTAAGGCCTCAACTACCTAACTATTCATTTAATTCACCTTAATATCTCTAACATGCCCCCTCAAGTTGACACCTCTTAAACTCATACAAGTGTCAACTTGCAACACAAAAACAAGAGGGCTAAGGTGAATTAAACCAAACAATTTCAATTCACAATACAAATATTTCTTCAAAATATTCTTCTCCATATCCACTGGCATGCTTCTCTTGTGGGCAACTCCATTAATATTCTTTGCCTCTCTCATGTGCTTCACCATTGTGCTCATGTTGCCAAAACTAGACCTTTTATGTTCTTCATGTGCATCTTTAATTTCTCATACATGTAGAACTTCAAACCAGCAAATGAAAAGTCCCAATAGAGGTTGGTCCTACACCTCTATAAAGTCCATGAACTCTCCTTCCTTGTAGGATCTTGTGAGAACGCCTTTAATTGTATTATGTGTAGGTTAAGATGACCTTGTAAGAGCTATCAGGTTGGGCTTAGACAAGCCTCTTGATTTCTTATTTGAGTCGCTCAACCTCTTCCACTACTCTCATGGTTTGAACCAATTTCAAGATCTTCTTAGAGTATATATAAATGAAGATGCTCCTTCACATGAGGATAGATGGAGCAAACCGGAGCATTGTGAGCACCAAGAGTGTAAAGCCACCCACATGTATTTGCATCCCATCTTGTAAACTATCATTATTGAGCTCCAAAACGAAGATCCAGATTATCATTCCAGATCAGAAGATCACACTTGGTTGCACTTCTTTTGTGACTAACAGCATCTAGTAAACTTCACCACGCAAGTTGATGGAGGGAATTCTCTTCCTTTTTCTCATCATATTTGAAGGAAGTAACTGTGCACATTAGAATAGCCCACCTCAATGTTCTGATTTTTTTTCAATAGTTTTGCACCAGATCGACCGGTAAATACATATAATGCAAATTTCAGCAAATCCATATTTTCAAAGTTTTCAGAATCCTCATTTTAAGCAGTACTTCTACAAAGCTACTCTGTATATTTTGAACCCATTTCCAATTCTTCAAAAGGATTCATAAACTTGTGTGGCTTCATTTTCATCCTTTTTAATCTCATATTCTTGTGGTTTCACAATTTCAAAGCCCCTACACTTATGATAAGCGAGATCGACAAGCACATCCTTTGGTTCTGACTTCACTTTGATATTTGCAAAGGCTTCTTGAATATTGAACATGCACCAAATAGACTTTGGCCAGCACCCATGATTGTCACAAGTTTGCATACTCCAATAACCTAAAAGTATAAGATGTAATTCAATCACAATACGAAACCAAAACATATAAAAGCCCTTCGCTACCATATACTGGACAAAAGCAAGACAACATGTATATGCTCTGCAGTTCTGCATAACATTTTCTAAAATATAGTAACAAAGGCAATCAAGATTGGGATTATGAAGCCAAATAATCAAAATATATCGGGGTTTACCTCAGGCCAATGAAGCCACTGCCAATGCCATTCTATAAGCCTCAAGAAAGTATTACCCCAATGCCATAAACCGAACATTCCCCTACCAACAATATCAACAACGACGATGCTTAATCATGTTGTGGCGACATTGACAGTGGAGCCACCAATGAGAAAGACAAACCCGTATTCTACTTCTCGGTATGCCTTTTATATTGAAGTGGGTGTTGATTGTAGCTATTCAAGGCAGTGATCAGAGGGATGAGAAGCGAGTAGAACGATGAGGGTTTCAACGAAGCACCTTATTCCATCGCTGGCTTCAATCAGTGAGTAGAGGCACGATTGAAGAGAGTTCTTGAATCTTGAAAGGTTAATAGAAATCGAAGATCCGAAAGTGATCCTGCAGTTGAGCTTTGACGAAATTGTTTAGCAGAAATGACATGGGAAAAAGTCAAACGGCGAGAATCAAGAAATCGAGAGTCACAAAGCTTGTAAATGACGTCATATGTGTCGGCTTCTTCACTAGTCTTCAAGACAGATTTCGGCTGCGATAGGGTCAAGAATCTTTGAAGCGAAGGCTGTGGCTTCAATAAGTAGCAGATCAAGAAAGTTTCAGAATGACGTCGCCTAGTCAAGAAAAGGACTAGACTACGGTTGGAAAACAAGAATCACATCGGGCTACAATACTTTTGGCCCAAGAATAACAGCTAGCTCATGATACCATGTAAACAAATGTAATTAGAGAAATAATATGAAGAATATTGTATTAACTACATAAGAGCAACATGCTCATACAAACTATAACTCACTTGGGTTTAACCATAATCATCCTTCACTTGAGGGTGATTAGCAACTAACCTTAACTCAAGGGATCTAGGAGGGACTTCTCTCTCTCTAAGGAAAGAGACTCACATTAATCTCTCTCTTAACATGATGTGGATCTCACTATCCAACATATTAAACCACATTAACTAGGACCCTTTATATAGACTAGGGCCTCAACTACTTAACTATTCATTTAATTCACTATCTCAAACAATGAGGATTGTTATGGCATAAAAAGCACGAGAATAAAAATGTTTGGATTGAGCGAGGCTACATAGGCCCATAAAGAGAAGGAAATTTGAAACTGGCAAATAGAAACAATTATTTTTAAGGGTCACAAACCATGCAATTATGGCGAGACAGCAAAAAAGACGACACTTGGTGTATGGGGCAACGCTTTGTACTGTTGAGAAGTATAGACACTGACACATGGTCACTAATTTTGGTTGCCATGAGTGGTAGCAACATTTGTCACCTTAAACAAGTGCCTGGGGCTTAGAGTTTGTACTCAAAGTTTCAAACCTTCGCCTATTCAAATATCTTACGTGTCTCATCATATTTTGAGGGTAGAGAGAAAATATTTTGGACCAATTTATAAGTCGCATCGTTAACTTTTTCATATGAATATACAATTATACTCTTAATTTGTTTTTGTTGATTTTGCGTTCATGAAGTATATTATCTATTAAATAAGGATAAAATTAGTAGTTGTTAAATTTTAAAACAGAATTAATGATGCTGTAAGGCTTTTTTTATTAGTGTGAAACATGCTTGTATTGACTTATAAATAGAATAAGAATAATAATAGTTGGAAAGGATCTATCCTTTATCCTTAGGTCTATTTGGTGTGAGCGAAATTGAGGAAAGAAACAATTTTAATGAGTCCGATTTAAAAAAAATGGAGAATTTGAGTTATAAAATTGTAATAATAAGAAGATGTAAGATTAAAGAATAAGAAAAATTATAAACCCCAAATTTCTAATTTTTTTAAACCGAAGCCGTTTAATTTTCCCTTCCCCTTCCATTTCCTCTATTTCATATAGTTTGTCCCTTAAGCAGAACAAAAACCTTAGAAAGTTTAGGTTTAAATAGCGGCCCAGAGGGATTAGTGGGAAGAAAAGAACAATAATCAAAATCCAAAGAACAATACTGTGTCTATGGGCTTAACGCAGAGCTTTGGGGTCAACCTTGAACGTATTATATACTTCACTCATTCATTCTTATCCCTCTTCCCAACCGGATGCCACTCCTTGTTCCATCACTATCGCGTTGACAAAAACACAAAAAGAAAAAGAATCTTTATCGTCTTATTTTTTTTGAAAAAAGATCAATACCATTAAATAAAAAGGTTTTACATCATTATTCTCCAATCATGATTGGGCATGAATATAGAGAATTGAAAACATTACAGTGAATTTTTTCAAACCAAATGAAATTCTGTAAAGAGAAATGAGTAAGAAAAGTACATATATTAGCATACAAAATGTAAGAGGAATGTTTGATTTGTTCCCTCCTTCAGTAACAACGGTTTCTTAATGGAGATCACTTGAAGATTTTTGCTCCTTGATGAATAAAACAACAGGCATTTGAGTCTCCAATAAATAGATGCTCTAAAGCAAGACAGAACAAGTAATGTTTTGCCATGAGATTTCTTTTATGGAAGAATGGATAGATTGTCCTCAAAAGCATATCCATGATTGATGTAAGGCGATACCACTTATTTTCCGCGTTTTCAGAGTGTTTACGCGTAATTCGATGAATTACACAGGAATAACGTAAATATACTGATAAATTAATACAAGGTACTTGATTACATCACAGGTTTTTCCCTCAGGGTTTGATAATATATACACAATTTTATCCAAAAATATCAAAATTAAACTAACTATAACCAACAGGACCATTCTCTTATCTTGTGCTCCTCAATTGCAGGTATTTTCCGTTTTGCCCCTCGAGCTGCTAGCTTCGGCTAGAATATTTGTTTATTTGAAAAAAAGGATGAGATTCTAAGGAATCACAGTAGCAACATACAATCGTTTATATAAAATGCGAATAGTAAATATGTCATGTTCCATGATATGCACAAATTAATGAACAATATAGCGGCAAGTAGCCGTCTAACTTTACCGCAAGCGTACGGATCGCAAGTAATATAAAAAGATCGTTCCCACGAAAACTATGATAAAAATGAATTAATTATCTCAATTAAGTTATCAATCAGGTTAAGTGAGAATATTTTGAAAGAAATTTTATACTTAAAAATTAATTAATTAAATCGAGAACTTCAAGACAGGAGGAACCTAGGATTATCTATCCCCTATTTATTTCATGAACTAATTAATTTACCCTCAATAAGCAATCAAACGAAGATATGTATTTGTCTAAGATTCAAAGACATTCGATAACGCTCTCTCGAGTCAAAATCAAATATTTATCCCAATAAACTAATCAATCTCTTGTATTAATTTATAAGGACTAACTTTAAACATCAATCTTAATATGACAATGTTAGTTTAGTAACTATATCTCTATGATACTAACAAACCATCCATTTAATATATTTAAACTTCAAGTCTAACATGATTTTACCCAAGTTCTACACTTAAATTATCTTTCTCAAGATTAATTTAAATAAACAAGACAACTAAATGATGATCAGGCATTTAGAGGCATTAAGAGCAAGATAAAATCAATACAAAAACTCCATTCGATGCAAAAAAGAGAGTAAATAAATAATTCAATCCATAAATAGGTTCAAGAAAATCCTAGAATTAGAAAATTAGCTACTCATGTTCATCAACAAATTAAAACCATAAATAATAATTCAGTTCATATTAGAAACTAAGAAAAAGAGATAAGAAAATTAATAGAAAACCAAATTTTAAAGCTCCGAATCTCTTTAAATCTTAAAGTCTCAGCTCCCCAGAACTCTGCTTCTCGCTCCGCTCTCGCGTTCTCTGCCTAAGCTTCCTGTCTCGCGTCCGGATCTCTGGATCTGCCTGTGTGTCTCTCTGCCTTAGCGTTTTCCGCCTGGACTGTGCCTCGGATCTCAGTGTTCTTCGGATGTGTCTCAGCTATCCCTCTTTTATAGATGTATTTTAGGGGTGCCTTTTCTGCTTGCGGGGTCCACACCTCTATCCAAATTTTAAGGGATATATTATCACAAATCTGCTGAAATATTCGTTTTGTCTTTTCCTCATGGGACCCACGTTTTGTTAATGCTTTCAATTGCTTTTCTTTCTTCCAATCTCCTTCACATAACGTAGGGCCCACGTCTTGACTTGAATGATTTGCTTAAGATGTTTCTTCAGCTTCGTCCATTAATTAGATATTACATGTATCTACATATATAAATATAGATATATATTATATCTGTTATAAAAGTATATGTGATAAGAGAGAAGATTGATAGAATCCAGAGAAAAGATTATAGAATTTCTAGAGAGAAGTTCTCATTTAGTTCAACTGAAACAATCGATTACAGCCCTTTATATAGAGTCAGAAATCTAACCCTGGTTGCCTGACCATGGTTATATTTAACTCTGGTTACATGACCATGGTTACTTTATATCTTCTTTATGTCCTTATCTTCTTTTGCTTTTGCTTTGTGTCATGTCTTCTTTTCTTCTTTATGTCAAGTTGACTGAAAGATTAATATGAGTCAATGGACATCCACATATTTAATATTCATAACACTCCCCCTTGGATGTCCATTATGAATGTGCCTCATTAAAAACTTTAACTAGGAAAAACCCAGTGGGATAAAAACCTAGCCAAAGAAAAGAGTACATCATTCATTGATACACCGTCGAGTGCTGCCTCATTAAAAACCTTTCTAGGAAAACCCAGTAGGACAAAACCTAGATAAGGGAAAAAGAGTACAGCGTGTATCGACTCCCCCTCTTGATAATATCAGTTGAAATCTTTGAATCTCCGAAGGCCAATATCATGAACAAGTTTTTCAAAGATTGTACCTGGGAGTGACTTGGTGAATAAATCTGCTAGATTTTCACTTGAACTGATTTGCTGGATATCTATTTCACCATCCTTTTGAAGGTCACGAGTGAAGAAGAATTTTGGTGAAATATGCTTTGTTCTATCGCCTTTGATATAGCCTTCTTTAAGTTGAGCGAAACATGCAGTATTATCCTCATATAGGATTGTTGGGATCATTTTGCCGGAGGATAAATGACAAGTTGTATGTATATGATGTATCACTGACCTCAACCACATACATTCTCGATTTGCTTCATGTATTGCTAGAATTTCTGCATGATTAGATGATGTGGCTGATATAGTCTGTTTCATAGATCACCATGAAATAGCTGCACCTCCACATGTAAATAGATAGCCCGTTTGTGATTTACCATTATGTGGATCAGACAAAAATCCGGCATCTGCATAACCAACCAGTTCATGTTTGGATACATTTGAATAGTATAACCCCATGTCTGTAGTACCTCTGAGATAACGAAGAATATGCTTTATTCCATTCCAATGCCTTCGTGTTGGTGAAGAACTATATCTTGCTAATAAATTAACAGCAAATGATATATCAGGACGTGTGTGATTAGCAAGATACATTAGTGCTTCAATAGCACTAAGATATGGTACTTCTGGACCAAGTAGTTCTTCATCACCTTCTTCACTGATTTCTCGAGGTCGGAATGGGTCTTTATCTACTTTCAAAGATCTTACAATCATTGGGGTACATAATGGATGAGATTTATCCATGTAAAATCGCTCTAGGACCTTCTTTGTATAAGTTTCTTGATATACAAAGATCCCTTTCTTGAAATACTCGATTTGTAATCCAAGACAAAATTTTGTTCTTCCCAAGTCCTTCATCTCAAATTCTTTCTTCAAACAATTAATTGCCTTTTGAAGCTCTTCAGGAGTTCCAATGATGTTGATATCATCAACATAAACAGCAATTATAGCAAATTCACTATTAGATCTTTTTATAAAGATGCATGGGCATATTGGATCATTTTTGTATCCTTCTTTCAACAAATATTCATTAAGACGATTATACCACATGCGCCCTGATTGCTTCAGGCCATACAGGGACTTATTTAACTTAACTGAGTATTGTTCTTGAGAACTTGAATTGGATGCTTCTGGCATCTTAAGTCCTTCAGGGACTTTCATATAAATATCACTATCAAGTGATCCATATAAATAGGCAGTCACAACATCCATTAGATGTAAATCAAGTCCTGCATCTACTGCTAGACTGATTAAATAACGAAAAGTAGTCGCATCCACTACTGGTGAATACGTTTCTTCAAAATCAATGCCAGGTCTTTGTGTAAAACCTTAGGCTACTAGTCGTGCCTTATATCTAGTTATTTTGCCATTTTCATTTCTTTTTCGTGCAAAGACCCATTTGCATCCAACTGGTTTTACATCTTCAGGTGTAAGGACTACAGGTCCAAATACTTTTCGTTTTGCCAATGATTTTAATTCTGCATTAATGGCATCTTTCCATAGGGGCCAATCTTTTCTTTGTTGGCTCTCACTAATGGATTTTGGCTCATGATCCTCATTATCATTCATTACATCATATGCTATATGATAAGCAAAGATGTCATCAACATTGACTTCATTTCTATCCCATCGGATTCCATTCATAACATAATTTATTGAGATCTCATTATTTTCACATATATCAGGTACCTGGGTCTCTTCTAGGACTACAATGTTCTCTTCTGGAGATAATATCTCTTCAGGAGATGGCTCTTCTGGAGCTACTAATTTTTCTTCATTATCCTCAACCTGACCATCTATATTCTTTGCTCCTTTTCTTTTTTGAGGATTTTTATTTTTGGAACCGATGGGCCTGCCACGCTTCAGGCGTGCTTTGGATTCATTCATAGCAGGTTGTCTTTCAGGGACATCAATTTTAATAGGAGCATTTGCAGCTGGGATATGTGACTTTGTCACTTTCTTTGGGTCAGTAAATGCTTCTGGCATTTGATTAGCTAAATTCTGTAAATGAATTATCTTTTGAACTTCAAGTTCACATTGTTTTGTACGAGGATCAAAATGAGCCAATGATAATTCATTCCAACTAATTTCTTTACCCAGCTGCTTGTTTTCTCCCCCTAATGTTGGGAAAAATGATTCATTAAAATGACAATCGGCAAATCGTGCCGTAAATAAATCTCCTGTTGATGGTTCTAACCATTTTATAATTGATGGAGATTCATACCCAACATATATATAAATTGTGGTAGTGCTACAGGCACATATACCGCACACCCAAAAATTCTTATATGGGAAATATTAGGTTCCTGACCAAAAACCATTTGTAAGGGGGAAACCTTTAAATAACTTGTTGGCCTGATGCGAATTAATATTGCTGCATGCAAAATGGCATGGCCCCAAGCAGAAATTGGTAGATTAGATTTCATAAGTAAAGGTCTTGCAATTAATTGCAACCTTTTAACCAATGATTCTGCAAGTCCATTTTGCGTATGAACATAAGCTACAGGATGTTCAACATCAATTCCAAGGGACATACAATATTCATTAAAAGCTTGTGATGTAAATTCACCAGCATTATCAAGACGTATTTTCTTGGTAGGATAATCAGGGTAATGTGCTCTTAATCTAATCAATTGAGCAAGTAATCTCGCAAACGCCAGATTGCGAGAAGATAATAAGAAAACATGCGACCATTTAGTTGATGCATCAATTAAAACCATATAGTACCTAAATGGTCCGCATGGTGGGTGTATTGGCCCACAAATATCTCCCTGTATCCGTTCTAGAAATGTGAGAGACTCACTTTCTACTTTGCTTGGTGAGGGGCGAATAATTAACTTTCCCTTGGAACATGCAGCACATGAAAAATCATGGGATTGTGGTATTTGTTTACACTTCAGGGTATGTCCACATGAATTCCCAATTATTTGTCGCATCATGATTGAACCGGGATGGCCTAATCGGTCATGCCAAACATTAAATTCATTAGTAAACTTCTGGTTTATATTATCAAACTGCTGGTTTGAATTGGCAAACTTCTGGTTTGCATTATTGAACTTCTGGTTCTCAATAGTATGTGTTTCAATTGTGCTTATACATGTGTAATACAAACCAGAAGAAAAAATAGGAAAACTTTCTAATATGCATTTTCTACCAGCAACTATATTTGTAATGACAAGATATTCCTTATTATTTTGAGTTGTTGTTTCTAAATGATATCCATTTCTGCGGATATCTTTGAAACTCAGTAAGTTTCTTTTAGACTTGGTAGAATAAAATGCATTATTAATGCATAATTTTGTTCCTTCAGGTAACAAAATACTAGCTCTTCCGGAGCCTTCAATTAAATTTATACTACCAGACATAGTCTGAACATTAGCTTCTCGTATTACCAAGGAAGAAAAATATTTATCATGTCTGAGTATGGTGTGGGTTGTTGCACTATCAACGAGACATAAATCTTTAGGATTGATGCCAATAGGATTCATTTTTCATAAAAACAAAAATAAAAATTAATACATATGATAGAAACAACTTTAACATTTCAAATTATATTAAGAAATCTGCAACATCCAAATAGTTATTATCTATATCGCCATACTCAGAATTTTCGCCCTGATCAACATGATTAACTTCAACATTTGATCTTTTACCAGTATTTTTAATTGATTCTTGGTAAAGATCAACTAGGTGCCTTGGTGTACGACAGGTACGAGACCAATGGCCCTTGCCACCACATCGATAGCATGGATTATCAGCATATTTGTTATGCCTACTGCTTTCCCCTTTTTGGTTCTTATCAGTCTTTTCCCACTTCTGGTAGGAATTTGAACCTCCATGATATCGACCACGGCCACGCCCACGGTTGTAGCCACGCCCACGTCCACGTCCTTGTCCACGTCCACGGCCACAGACACAATAAAATTCATTAGTTACTACATTCACTTCAGGGAATGGAGTTGAGCCTGTTGGACGGGATTCATGATTTTTTTAACAAAAGCTCATTATTTTGTTCAGCCACAAGGAGACAAGAAATTAACTCAGAATATTTCTTGAAACCTTTTTCACGATATTGCTGCTGCAGGAGCAAATTGGATGCATGAAATGTGGAGAATGTCTTTTCTAACATATCATCATCAGTAACATTTTCTCCACATAATTTCAATTTAGAAGTAATTCTGAACATAGCTGAGTTATATTCGCTTATAGATTTAAAATCTTGCAAGCGTAAATGCATCCAATAAAAATGAGCTTTTGGAAGAATGACCATCTTCTGGTGATCATATCTTTCTTTCAAATTGTTCCAAAGGACAAGTGGGTCCATCACTGTCAAATATTCAATTTTTAAATCTTCATGTAAGTGGTGGCGAAGAAAAATCATGGATTTGGCTTTATTTTGGTTGGATGCCTTATTCCCTTCTTTAATCGTGTCTTCCAGACTTTTGGCATTCAAGTGAATTTCCGCATCCAACTTCCAAGATAAATAATTTTTCCCGGTAATATCAAGAGTCACAATTTCAAGTTTTGCCAGGTTTGCCATTGTTCAAACTAATTAAAGAAATAAATGAAAATAATTAAAATATGAAATGTAAATATGCAATATAATAACTGTAAATTCATAAAGATAATAAATAATTCATAAGGCAAGATAAGAAAATTAAAATATGTATGGCTTCGGGCCATTTAATCTCATGACTTCAGGCCATGTATGGCTTCGGGCCATTTAATTTCAAGATGAGGAATTAACTATTATCTTCAGGATAAAAATTGTACATGACTTCTGGCCGTACAATAAGATAAAAGATAAAAATATATATAGCTTCTGGCCATATAATAAGATGAAAAATGTATATAGCTTCTGGCTATATAATAAAAATGGATATGGCTTCTGGCCATGTTATAAGAAATTAAAACATTATGACTTCTGGTCATAATTTTAATAATAAGATGTGTATGGCTTCTGGCCATAATAACAATAATAATAATAATAATAATAATAATAATATAAAAGAACTTGTAAATGATATATAAAAACAATAACGATCTCTAATCTTAGCCATGGAACCCGATGTTATATAACAATCGGTAAAAGTATCTCTCTAATTTCATATAGTGGCTCAGATTATCCCAGATCTATAAAATAAAACAAGGTATATATAATCATTAAAGAAACCATAAGAAGATCATACCTTCTTTTAGAGCTTCGTGCTGATAACGTGTTATAAAAGTATATGTGATAAGAGAGAAGATTGATAGAATCCAGAGAAAAGATTATAGAATTTCTAGAGAGAAGTTCTCATTTAGTTCAACTGAAACAATCGATTACAACCCTTTATATAGAGTCAGAAATCTAACCCTGGTTGCCTGACCATGGTTATATTTAACTCTGGTTACATGACCATGGTTACTTTATATCTTCTTTATGTCCTTATCTTCTTTTGCTTTTGCTTTGTGTCATGTCTTCTTTTCTTCTTTATATCAAGTTGACTGGAAGATTAATATGAGTCAATGGACATCCACATATTTAATATTCATAACAATATCTAATTATATCATTCGCCTGCTTTGTTTTATATTCTTCTTTTTTCAATATGATAATATTTTCTACAAAATAATATAGGATTTGATTAGATTTTATATTAAAATTTATTTTTATCCTATAATTTAATTGAAAGATCAAAAATATATAAAAGATAATTAAATATTTATAAAATATTTATAAATCCAGTGAATATATCTAAAATATATACCTATTTAATTATAAAATATATACTTATCAAGTATACATAAGTAAGGCTTAAACCCCATTATCCGTACACCTTGGTTGGATTGTTACTCAACAACCAAGTAAAAATACACTTCTCGCAGTAACTGCGCTTTCTCGGCAAGACCATTTTGATTAATTAAATCACAAACAATGGCATACACAAACATATATACAATGGCATAGTCTATGAAGGATAAAGTTACTACCCTGTATCCCTTTTTGCTACACGCAAATAGTTCATCGAATTATGTGTCAATTAGCTCGGGCAATCACTCCGGTCCTAAAATTCTAAATGTATAAGAATTAGGTTAAACCCATTCATGCATCATTTTAGAGACTTCCAAAGTGTTTTTGGTGGTTATATTAATCTATATTGAAAAATTACCAAAATGCCCCTATGGACCCCGCTCGGCCCTTTTGTACCCGATCCGACCATACTTTTCCAAAATTTTGATCTAGCCTATTCTTATATATTTTTGGCTAGGGAATCCATTTTTTACCTTGGTTTTCATAAAATATTACCAAATGACAGTTTTGCCCTTGATAGCCCTGGTTTAGGATTTTAGGGGTATTTTCGTAATTTCCCTTTCCAGGGTTTTTCTGAAAAAATGTTCAACATCAACCCCACCTAATTTTTCCTCCTAAACACAATGAAATAATCAGATTATTGAAAATCTAGCTCCTTCCCCTTGTTCTAGCTTTGGCTCAAACTCTTATTTGAAAAAGGGGAAATTGAATTTTAACACCACAAACTTACTCATTTTCACTCATAATCACTTAATTAATCATTTAAACACCTAATACCCAAGATTTAAGGAAATTTAGGCAGCATAACCCCCTTAGGGTTAACACTTCCCAACTTTACAAATCACAACAAATAAGCCATAAGACCACCAATAAATCCAACAACAACAATAATAGCATCAAGGATTTGAGGTTTGTAATGTTACTTTTGATTTTCTCTCTTCTCTTCCCCTTGGCCGAAACCCTCCTCCTCCTCAAACCTTGATATTTTCTTATAAAATACATGGAATCATGGAGAAGAGGTACTTAGGGAAAGGATTACACAAACTAAAAGCTAAATCACAAGAGAAATCAAACTTACCTTGTGATTTCTCTCTTCCTTCTCTCTAGAATGTCTTGAATCTCTCGCTCTCTCTCTTGTTCTCTTCAGCTGACGGAATGAGGAAAGAAGATGAAGGGGGTGTGTTTTTAAAATATCCCATTTTACTCTAATTAATCTAATTACCATAATTCCCAAAATTTTGACTTTTGAGGCATAAAGCAATTTGACCTTATCTTGACCTAAGTTATGTCATAAATCCTATTAGATGTAAACTAATCTTTCCTCCTGTTTGGTTAGCTCTCAATGACGCCTCCAAGCCCATAGAAGAAGGAAAATGGGCTGATGATAATTTATCCTAAAATTACATCATTTGCCATCACATCTTTTCTCATTTTTGGATTAGTGGCAATTCTGGCAGATTTTCTACCCAAAATTTGAAAAATCATAACTTTATTCGTAGACATCGTATTGGAGTGATTATAAAGGCTATAAAACCCTTATTGAATCTAGTTTCAAGGAAAAATATAGCCTTTAGCCAATCGAAAATTCACAATTCCCAGAATTTAATTTTTTGGATGCTGTTCCAGGAAATAGCTGGTTTTTCTAGGCTAACTTCAAAAATTCATAATTCTTTGCATACAGCTTAAAAAATTACCTATTACTTATCAAATTAACGTTCAGGATATGTACTTTCATTCTGTAAAAATTTCACAATTTTTGGACATCATTTGATCATTTAAATCCATATAACAATGTCGTTGCCTTACAAGAAATTTTCACTGACAACAAATTCTCATTCCTAGGACTTTTGTTAAACTGGGGCTTATCAATCTACTTAATTCAGGCTTATTCTCAAGTCTCTAATCCCAAAATTCAAGATATTACAATTGATAATGGGGTTAAGGTGCAAAAATGCACATGAACTTTTGTCAAAAGTGCATCCAACACCAAATACTTTTTTTTTATGCAAAAATAACCATGTGGTTATAAAAAAGGTGCAAAAGTCACAGTTGAGAAACGCTGACCGTTAAAAGAAACTTTGTTGACTAATTTTACTAACGTTGGGGTCCACATTCCCAGACACCGTTACCTTTCCCTGTTCCGCATCTATCTCCGTCGTAAACACCCCTGCCAACCACAATACTCACTTGATTTAAGGTTCGCCTACAAAAACTGACACATTTTTTTTTTCACACATAATTTCTGCAAGTATGTGCCAATGGAGGTACCGTCGATTTTCTGCAAGATTTTCTTCACTTTGTGCTTACACCCATCACAGTGTATGTTCACTTTAAGAACAGATTTCTACATGCACAAGCAAGCCGCGAATCCAAAACAAAAATACACAGAAAGAAGGGGGAAAAGAAATTCATTGTGAGTAAGACAGACTAAATAATAGGATAAAGCTTGTCACTTCATCAGAAATGTATCAGAAATGTGCGAGAAAACAGGGGAGAGGAGGAAACAGAAAAGCATTGATTACAGAGATGACAAGAAAATGTGGGGAAAGGGAAAGAGGAAGCACCTGTATCTTCAAGAACTCTTCTTTACTCATGGTTGAAGGAAAGAGGTAATAGATCTGAGGGAAAAAGGACAGGAAGGTCTGCAAGAAGCTAAGGGAGCTTGTTGTTGCAGTGGGAATATCTGGAGGAGGTTTTCGAACCAAACACAGAGCAAATGACAGATAAGGATGGGCCTTCTCGCAGAGAGAGAGAGAGAGAGAGAGAGAGAGAGAGATAGAGAGGGAAAGGGGGGTTCAGAGATGGTGGGGAGACATTAAAATTAAACCTCGCAGGCTGCTTCTGAATTATCTGTTTCACAGAGAGAGAGAGAGAGAGAGAGAGAGAGAGAGAGAGAGGGAGAGGTGTTTGTTCTAAGCGTTTCCTCTGTTCGGTGTCAACAAAGTTTGTTTTAACGGTCAGCGTTTCTCAACTGTGACTGTTGCACCTTTTTTATAACCACATGATTACTTTTGCACAAAAAAAAAGCATTTGGTGTTGGATGCACTTTTAACAAAAGTTTATGTGCATTTTTGCACCTTAACCCTTGATAATAAGAAAAAAGACCCCTCTTATATTTTTCCAAGAATATAGTCCATCCATCATTTTGAATATCATCAATTACGTAAAGTCTTTTATGTTGCAGAATTTCCTTGAGAATGGTTTGATGAAAAAGCTAAGCGGCATAATGATGCATAATGTTCGATTTCCTTGATTACTGCTATTGGGTTAACGGACAAGCCCTCATGGATTGCCAAGTTTCTCTTTATCCAAATAACTGAAATAATCTTCGCCATTTTTGTTATCATCAATTTGAGTCTATCCTTGACTAAATTCAACAGTGTAGATTTAAACCATCTTAACTGTATGAATCAAATTTGAATCTGGTACAATTTAAGTGGTGTTTATTATGTTTTACAGAACCCAGGAAAAATTAATTTGACAAAAAAATAATAAAGAATTAAGCGTCGGTGGTTTGATCCCCTAGCTGGCCAAGCCTGTAATTTTATAGAGATCAGTAAAAATGGATATGATGATTAATTCAATAATTAATTGTATGCTTCTAAACTCCTCCTGTTGTGATTTTTCAATATTTCTGCTTCGGCAAGACAATAACAAACCACATTATTTATTATTAATTTATCAATTTTTCGTATTCCGTAGCACACGAAACTTGACTCTGGATCACTTCAACTACTTTTTTTTTCCCTTCTAAAAAACACACATGTTTCACGTTATTTATGTATTGGTTTTTGTCCACACTTGACTGATAACACACATTAGTGTGAACTTGATGGGAGAGAATTCTCTTTATTTCTGCTTTCTATATTCGTCATTGATTCATTTATCAAAAAAAATATTTATCATTAATTCAATTTTAAATTGTTAAGTTTCAATGCACTCTAAAATATATTATTATAATATTAAAAAATTTAAAATTACAGAGAATAACATATAAAAAATTCTAAAACATTGTAATAATTTTTCACTATTATAAATTGTTCAGGTTAAACTTTAATATTTTAATTTTTTTTAATTTTAATATTTAATATAATAATAATATTTTTATAAAATATAAAATCTCAACCATTGATAGAGATTAAAATAGATACCATATGAAATGGGAAGTAAGGAAAGTGGAGAGTATGATTCCCCTAATTTACAACCCATAAAAGGTGTAAGATAAGTCCAACCCTCGTTCCTAAGGTCCTTAGGGAATAAAACAGAAAATTCCGACACGTGGCACTCTGTTATTACATGACAAAAGGGGAGCGGGAAAGTGAATGTCTGAATGACCCAGAGGAACTGTCCCCCACTGTTGAGTTTGTCTTAAATATCCGCAGGATTTTTTGGACAATGTCGTGACTTGGCGTTAAGATGAATTGACGAAAATACCCCTGCCAATGGGCCAGGTCAACGTCAACCATTACGTCATCATCACTCACCAACGACCACTAGACATCCAAACTGGGGGGAAAAACAAACACACTTCACGTTATGTATGTAGACTTAGACTCGCTACACTGCCCAACTTGGCGTTGTTACTTGCATAAATGATTATTTTTGTGTTTGGGATCACTTATTGTTGGACAATAAATCCTTATTACGCAAGTCGAGATAAAACTCCTCTCACATATTTACCTCGTATACCGTGAATCACGATTTATAAGCACTTATTGCCCAAAAATAAACTATTCCAAACGAGCACTATGTTGCATGTATAAATCAAGGTAATTCAATTCAGACTGGTTATTAAATTAGTTGGGGTATTTGGTCAATGGTCAGTGGATCAGACCAGAGCTAACCTAAGACTAAATCGGTAAAAGAATGAAGATTTTGGGATTATAAATATGAAATTATAAAGAAAATAAAAAAAATTGATTTACTTTTTTAAAAAGCAAACCGATTTGATTACCGGATCGGATCGGATCGGTTCGTCGATTTTCGGATCAAACCGAGCGGTCAAATCGGGGTTTCATAACTTGGGCATAAATATGCTCATCCTATTGCCAAACATAAAAAGCATAAATATGCTCAGCCAATTATATCAATAAGCCATTTTTATTGGAAAAAAAATATAAGCCATTTTCAACCACCATCCCACAGCAGTAATAAAAGCCTTACACCTTGTTAACTCTATATTAAAATTCAACAAAATTTTAATGTTACTTATATCAATGTTATATTTAGTTCTTAATATACAAGCTAATTAATATTAGATTTCATCGTAAATATAAGATCTTAATACACTTTATATTCTAAATTTATTATTTTTTCTCAATGTTCCATTGATTGTACACATTAAGACGCTTTTATTTAATGGTAGTAACGATGAAATGTGATATTTTAAGAAAACTAATATAGATTTATTACAAATAATTAACATAATTAACTTTTTTAAGCTTCTGAAATTAGTGAATTAGCTTTTACATTAAAGACATAAAGTATTATAAACCATTCTTAAAAGAACAAAATTTACATTATAATAAATTAATGGTAAAGATAAAGTTGTATATTCAGATGAAAAATTTGGTTAGATGTCAAAAAATTTATTCTCCCTTTCTTATAAATAGATAAAAAAAGGATAAGCTGAATTGGCTAGTGAAAAATATTCAGTGTGTGTTAGGGATAGCGGTAGAAAAAATAACTTATCATGATTCTGCATTATTAAAAATGACTTAATAGAAAAGTCAGTTTTTGTTATGTGATTTATGCTTGGATGAGTGATTAAATAAGTGATTTTTCATAAGTCAAAACTTAATTGGATTGTCGATTGTATAAGTGCTTTTTTAAAAATAAAAATTTGTTTGGATTGGCAATTACATTAGTGCTTTTGTGTTAATTATAACAAAACAAGATATTTAAAATTAAAAATTAGTGAAAAAATGAAGTTAGAAAATATGATGCCCAATTTTTATGGCGTTAGCTTGTCGTTGGAATATTTTTAAGGGAAAATGATAGATTTTTTTTTTTTGAAATTGCAAGATCCCAAGTTAAATTTGTTACTAAGAAGTAATAAAGAAATGACCAAACTTAAAAAAATAATTCATAACTTATTTTATGAGAAATACTTGATTTAAAATTTTATATTTTCAAAATTTCTTTTCCTATCATTCTCCAAATTTTTAACAAAAATCAGAAAAAATATTAAACATCAAATACTCAAACTGAACGAGTTGATAGCTCGACCAGGAAAAAAAAAAAGCTGCTGCATTTTTTAAAAATAAGTTATAAGTTGGGGCTTATAATTTAGAGTAAGTTATCGGGCTTATAATATAATCCGTTTTTATTTGGGTTTATTATTCCAAAAACAGGTTTATTGGATAGGAAAAATGATCCCAAATACTCTGGGATATGATCCCACCTGCGCGATTTGTGCCCTCATTTAATACAGTTTCCAACCACGAAGTTTCGCATAGAAATGTATCACCACGAATTCAGATAAATTCGTTCTAATTTTTTTAAATATATTTTTATGCTTGATATTGCGTTAATATTGATTAGGCATTCGTATTTTCTAATCATTCATGTTTCTTCACAAATAGAGCAGGTTTGTAAACCATGATTGGAAATTGGTGAACCGGCTGATAAATTGGTCTTATCCGTAAAATCGGCCCCATTCCGTATTTTTTAAATAGATTATTTTTAAAATTTTTTTTTTATATTTTCATATTAATAATTCTAAAATTTTTAATTTCTCACATGTTTAGTTTTGGGTTAGTTCCAGTTTGGCTTCGATCTGATATACTTACTCTTAACCCCAGACTCCGGCCTATTTAGTAGCCGGTCTGGGTTCCAGAACCTTAAAAACATGATGAGTCTCCTATAGTCCTATTCATGATATTGAACTTTGACCATGATTTGTTTATTACTCCCTCCGATCCTAAATATAAGATAGAGTTGATTTTTTTTGGAAGATTAAGGAAGCTAAATAAGTTACTTAATCATATTATATGTTGTGTATTCTTAGTTATATATTAGTTTATTAGTTAAACTAATTAGTTTGGAGAAAAAAATAAAAATAAAAATACTCTAAAGTAATTTAATTAGTTTCTTTAATCTCTCTAAAAAAAATTAATTTTATCTTATATTTAAAATAAGAGGAAGTACTGGAGTATTTTTTTAATAATTATTACTTATTTGACTTCGTTTTCGTGTTTTTGAGTTATATTTAATTTAATGTTTTTTATGCCACCCATTTTATTTTCATGTGTTTTTCTCGTTTGGTGTTACTTTCGTGGAAGAGGCCCAATTTTCAGCGTCTTGCTCTTTGCCCCTTTCAGTGAGTGTTTTGGTTTGAAGTCGTTTCAAGGTCATTTACTGGAATTTCAGTTCCTTGATAGCTTTGGGTCTTGTTTATACTGAATCGATTTTTTTTATTTTTATTTTTCCTCTTTCTTCAGTGGTCGTTTCGTGCTGTGAAGCAAATCTCGAGCAGGCTCTTCGGTTCCGTACGAGGCGATTCTGGGCTTCTTCGGTTCAGTTGACTCGAATTGAAATGCTCTCTCTGCAATTTGATCAATTCTGGTTTTACTGAGATTGGATACCATGCAACCTGGTAAAGATGTAGATCTCTTATATTTTTGTTTATGCGCTTGTATTTTATTACTGGTGACCGACCCCTTCAGTTTGCTGGTTTCCCTATGTAGTCTGTACTTAATTATTGTACTTCAATTTGCTCGTTGTTTGAATCAACGAGGATCAAATTGACTCTTCCTTTGGTTTCAAATCTTTGTTCAATATTTCAATGCTGAAAAGTGAAAATTTCAGCTCTAGAAATGATTGAGCTTAACACCTAAACTGTATGAATAAATACGGGTGAAAGAATGATTAATAATTCTGCATTTGAGAACAGCGGCTCTTGTGACTTGTATGCATCCATATTATATCTCTGAGGCAAGTGAAGTGGAGACCATCTTCTTCTTGGTTCTAAAATTTTCCTGAAATTAATTATTGAATCATTACGGACACAAACATCTACATGCATGATTTCCAAAGGGCAGTTTGCATGATTGAGAGTTCAGTTTGTTTCATTATTTTTGTCCCCTTCAAGACACATTAATAATTAGTTATGGAATCAGTGATATTCAGTACAAAAGTTTAAAGTTGACCTAAGTTCTTAGTGACTGCATATAGTGATCAATGATGCAGTGAAAGGCTTCAGTCCTTTCCATTTCAATAGATTCTTGGAAAAAGATAGGGAGGGAGGGAGTAGTAATGGTATGAATAATTCAAAATTGTTTGACTGTTATGGAATGCGTTATGGGAAGAAGGGAGAGATGGAGTTGGAGAGAGATTGGAGAATAGAAGAGGTTCAGAGAACTAGAGAGACTGAAATACTTCAGTGAGATTGCAAAAATTGAGTTGCAAAGGTATTAAGGACTTATTTATAGCCTACTGCCCCTTGTTGCTCTAACTGTCACTGACGACCTGTTGGTTATCCATCTATTTATTTTATTTACATAACATTGACTTACAATAATTGTTATCCCAGGTTACAATATTAATGGTCTGTACCAAGAAGCTCAAACGCGATGGCTGAAGCCTGTAGAAGTTATGTCCATTTTACAGAATCATGAACAGTGTCAGATTACTCAAGAGACCCCACAACAGCCACCCAGTAACATTCATATTCTCTGTCTAAGTGATAAAAATATACGACATCCTTTACTTTTTCTGATTGTAACTGGACTTCACATTTCTGGTCGTCAATATAATTATAATCTGTTTCAATAGGTGGATCCTTGTTCCTGTTTAACAAAAGAGTTCTGCGCTTTTTTCGTAAAGATGGTCATAATTGGCGGAAGAAAAAGGATGGAAGAACTGTGGGAGAAGCACATGAACGACTTAAGGTGCAGTCAGTGTGTCTGTGGTTTTATATTCATTTTCCTTCTTTGGAAAAGAAAAGTGTATTTGTGGTTAGAAATTTAATGTGATGCTGTCTCTCTTGGTCCCCTCAAAATGGGGGACGACTTGCTAAGGGCATATATGATATGTTTCATTTTGTTTGGAAAATTTCTCAAGTATATTGTTGAAAGGAGTAATTTCCAATGAAATTATTGATTCCCACAGTTATTTCCTTTAGTCATTCAAAAGTATAAGGCAATGTATGAAACACTAGCTGTAATTGAACTTGCCTAGATCTTGGGGGTTTAGGGTTTTAATACACATCCAAGCTTTGATCTTTTTCTTCCCAACATTTTTTTTTGCTACAGTGAAGAGATTTCTGGCTCTTAAGTGTGACATTGATATCACATAGCCTTATGTACATAATACCTTCCTTTGTCAAGAATTTTTGTTTTCTTACTTAAAATGGGGAAAAAAAAAACTACAGATTTCTTATGTGGAGAAGGCCTGTTAGAGCCA
Source organism: Inga oerstediana (assembly GCA_963210345.1). Classification (NCBI taxonomy): domain Eukaryota; kingdom Viridiplantae; phylum Streptophyta; class Magnoliopsida; order Fabales; family Fabaceae; genus Inga; species Inga oerstediana. Next base: position 31,309,226 of record OY723407.1, on the reverse strand, counting down.
ATAGATAAAACAGAAAACTATAGGAGAAGTTCACTGCGTCTCCTCTTTAATATAGGGAAAATGAGAGAGTACAATCTATTGCTTCCTTCTAGCAAGAAAGCTTTCGCACAAGGAAAAAGACTCAAGAACAGCAAAATAAAGAAAAGAACTCACAGTCTGGTGTTCGAGAGAACAGACACACTCTCCTCACTAACACTCTCCAATTGTGTCTTTCACGCACTTCCCTCCCTTTCTATAACACACTCCCACTACCTGACAATGTCAGTAATGTTACACAATACTATTCCCAATTTCCTCCTCGCACCCTGTAGCATGTTGAGCTGAATTGGGCCCTGGGCTCCCTTTAGTCCTTCTCTTGTAAGTTCTGTCCCAATACTTGTCGGGCCCAACATTTCCCCCTTCTGCAAGATACACCTTGTCCCCAAGGTGGAAGTTGGGAAATTGAGCCCAAACATCAGCAAAATTCTCCCAAGTGTTCTCATGTTCAGGAAGATCCTTCCATTGGATCAGCAACTGTAACTTCACATCTCTAGCTCTGCGTGTGCCCTTGATTATGTCAGGTTCTACCTTCAACTCCATCTCATCGGTGAGACCTTTGGGTAGGGGCTGGGCTGCAACAAAATTTTTTAGGGCCTTCTTGAGTTGGGAAACATGAAACACATCTTGGATTTTGGCTGTGAGGGGTAACTTTCTCCAGCCGTTCTGTGATCTCATATGGGCCATAGTACCTAGGAGACAGCTTCTCATTGGGTTTCCGAGCAAGTGACTTGAACCTGTAAGGTTTCAACTTCAAGTATACAGATTCACCAACATTAAACTCCACTTCTCTTCCTTGTTTATCTGCTTGTTCGTTCATTCGGGATTGAGCTCGCTCTAACTCTGCTTTAAGCTCTTCTAACACCTGATTTCTTTCCTTCAATTGCTGTTCTACTGCCTGTACTTTTGAAGGCTGATCTACCCACTTAAGAAGATTGGGTGGGTCTCTTCCATACAAGGCTTTGAAGGGCGTCATTCCCGTAGCTCTATGGTAGGTAGTATTATACCAATATTCAGCCCCAGGTAACATTTTGGACCAATTCTTGGGGGTGCTCCCAGCAAAGCATTGCAAATAAGTCTCAAGGCTTCTATTGACCACCTCAGTTTGTCCGTCGGCCTCGGGGTGATAGGAAGTGCTAAATTTGAGAGTGGTTCCAGCCATAGCAAACAATTCCTTCCAGAATTGGCTAATGAACACTCGGTCTCAGTCGGAAACAATAGAGCTAGGGAAGCCATGAAGTTTGATTACTTCTCTAGCGAATATCTTAGCCACTTCCTTAGCATCATAGGGGTGCGAAAGTGGAATAAAATGAGAATATTTCTTGAGCCTATTTACCACAACTAACACTGTGTCAAATTGATTGCTCCTGGGTAACCTACCTATGAAATCCATGCTGATATCTTCCCATGTGGCTTGCGGTATAGGTAGTGGTTGTAGCAAACCAGCTGGGCTCAAAGATTGATACTTGTTCTTTTGGCAAACATCGCATTGAGTCACATACTCCTGCACATCTTTTTTCATTCCTGTCCAGTAGACCACTGCAGACAGCCTCTTATACATTCGTAGACATCCTGAGTGTCCCCCTATTGGTGAATCGTGGAACTCCCTTATGGGCTCCCTAGTTTTGGGTGAATTCCGAGGCAGCACCATCCTTCCCTCAAAAAACAGCACCCCCTTTTGCAGAGTGTATCCTTTTGGCCCTTCTTTCCCTTGTAATAATTACTGTAAGATGTGCTTCAAGCTATCATCATTTGAAATTTCATCTTCTAAGTCAGAAATTCCCTCATATTGCCATAAGGACACAGCTCGCAATTCCATTTCAGCTTCCTTCCTTGAAAGAGCATCAGCAGTGCGATTTTCCCTCCCAGGTTTGTATTGAATCTTGAATTTATAGCCCATCAATTTGAAGACCCACTTCTTCTGGTCAGGAGCTATTATTTTCTGTTCCAGTAGATATTTAAGGGCTTTTTGGTCTGTTTTTATGATAAATGGTTGGCTGGCCAAAGAGTGCTGCCATTTTTTGACTGCAAGCACAATTGCCATGAGCTCCCTTTCATAAATGGAGCATTGTTGATGCCACTCTGATAATTTCTGGCTGCAATAAGCAATGGGTCTGCCTTTTTGCATTAAACCAGCCCCAACTCCCTTGCCAGATGCATCTGCTTCAATCTCAAAAGGCAGCTTGAATTCTGGTACAGCAAGTACAAGAATGGTTGTCATAGCAACCTTAAGTGCTTCGAATGCTCGCTGAGCTTCCTCACCATACCGGAAGGCCTCAAGGGTGCAGCAATTTTCCCATACCCTTTGACAAATTTTCTGTAATAACCTGTCAGCCCCAGAAATCCCCTCAGTCAATGCCTTCAAATTGTTGGTCTTTGGCCACTGAATCATTGCAGAATTTTTGGAGGGATCTGCTTTCACACCTTCAGCAGAGATAATATGCCCCAAATACTCAATCTGCTCTTGCCCCAAAATGCTTTTGTTGGGATTTATAATAAGTTGGTGCTGTTGGAGTAATCTCAGTGCTATTCTCAAGTGCTCACGGTGAGTTTCCTTGTCTTGGCTATACACAAGTATATTGTCAAAAAATACAAGTATGAAATGCCTTAGATGTTCCCTAAATATGTCATTCATGAGGGATTGAAAAGTAGAAGGAGCGTTTGTCAAACCGAAAGGCATCACCTTAAACTTGTAGTGGCCATCGTGTGTTCGGAAGGCGGTTTTTGGCTCATCCCCTTCCTTGATTCTGATTTGATGATACCCAAACTTCAAGTCCAGTTTGGAGAATATGGTTGCTCCTCCCAACTCATCCAGCAACTCATCGATGGCGGGAATGGGGTACTTGTCGGGCACAGTTATTTGATTAAGAGCCCTATAGTCTACACAAAATCTCCAACTCCCATCCTTCTTTTTCACTAGCAAGACAAGACTAGAATAAGGGCTATTGCTCGGTTGAATTATCCCAGCTAGCAGCATCTCTCTGACCAACTTCTCTATTTCTGTTTTCTGGGCATGCCCATATCGGTAAGAGCGTGTATTTGCAGGTTGAGCGCCGTCTTTTATCACGATTGCATGATCCTAGGTCCACAAGGGTGGTAACCCTTTGATTGGTGCGCACACTTCCGGAAACTCGTTAAGGATGGCTGCCATCTCTTCATCGTTGCGTGGCTGTGCAGATTCATCTTCAGCTATAGTGGCCCATAATTCTACTAAATATCCCCCTCCTTCATTTTGAATGTCCCTTTTCAATGACTGGTAGCTGCTTTGAGACTTTGTGAAAGCTGGGTCCCCTTTTAGACACACCCATTTACGATTAATTTTAATCTTCATGCAGAGCTGCCTCCAATTCACCCTTGTTTGTCCAAGCGATTCCAACCATTCTAATCCCAAAACCAAGTCTACATTGCTCAGTCTGAACGGGTAGAAGGGTTGCTGGATTTTTAGCCCTTGTATCTCCAACTCGATTTCTGGGCATTTCAGGTTCGATAGTGTCTTCCTTCCATCTCCCATCGTCACAAAGTAGCGTCTCACCACCTCGTTTGGAATTGCTAGCTCAACTATTAGCGATTCTGAAACGAAATTGTGGGTGGCGCCACAATCGATCAGCACAAGTGCCTCTTGGTTTCCCACCTTGCCCAGCATTTTCAGCGTCTTCTTTCCGGTCAGACCCACAGCTGTCGTCATTGAAAGTTCCTGGGAAGCTAATTCCCAATCCTCGTCATCCCTCTCCTCAACTTGGGCCTCTGAGTTCTCTACTTCAGGCCCACTAGGCTTCTCATGCAGAACAATTAGTTGCAGCTGTTTAGTGTTGCATTTGTGATTGGGCCCATATTTGCCTTCACACTTAAAGCACAGGCCCAGTTCTCTCCTCCGGTTAATCTCAGCCTTTGAAAGCCTTCTCCGTACAATGCTCCCCCCGTTATTGCTCATTGCCGACCCTATTGACGTGGTCGCATGTGATGGTGTCGCCTTCCACTCTTCTCCTCCTTTCCCCCTTGTTTCCTTGATCGGTGCTGAACGACTACCACTCTTAAACGTCTCGACACTACTGAATTTAGAGGAGCTTGGTTTGTACTCGCGTTATTTGTTCCCAGCCACAGTTCTCATATCTCTGCTTTTCTTCTCTTCTAGTCTGTCCCTCACCTGATTACGGTCCTCGACCTGATTAGCATAGCCCATTGCTTGCTTCAGATTCTGTGGGTGCATTAGCTTGACATCACAGCGGATGTCTTCCTTTAATCCGTTCATGAAAGCCCCTATTAAAATCTCATCTCGCACGTCTTCCAAGGGTGCTGACAGTAACTCAAAATGCTCTCTATATTCACTCACGGTCCCTTCTTGCTTGAGAGCAAGCAGCTGCTCATATTCATCCCCTAGTTGTCGGCAATGGAATTGGTCAATCACTTCTCTCTTGAATTTGTGCCACGACTTCACTAGACTTCGTGTCTCTAGCCATTGAAACCATGTCAACGCCTTCCCTTCTAAACTAACCACACCTGTATCCAATTTCTCGGTTTCGGTTATGGCCTTTGCAGTGAAGTATTGCTCCAAACTAAATATCCACCCCAGCGGGTCTTCCCCTGAGAATAGTGGAAGCTCTAACTTACGGTGTTTGGGAACCTCATTTTGTCCCGTCCCCTCTATGTGGGAGTCGTTGCGTGGCAGCCTCTCAGGAATTTGGTTGTTATTGACTGCATTGAAGGCTGCTCGGAACTCACTAAGTTGCTCTAGGATGGCATTTACGGTTACATCCACCCTGGTAAGTTTCTCAGTAGACTCTGCTTGTCTCCTCTGTATTTCTTCCACCACCCTCTCCAACTGCTTAACCCGACTCTCCATTCTAGTTCCTGTCATGCTCAGGATGGTTGCTCTGATACCAATTTGTTAGAGCCAATAGTTAAAATAGAAAACTATAGGAGAAGTTTACTGCGTCTCCTCTTTAATATAGGGAAAATGAGAGAATACAATCTATTGCTTCCTTCTAGCAAGAAAGCTTTCACACAAGGAAAAAGACTCCAGAACAGCAAAATAAAGAAAAGAACTCACAGTCTGGTGTTCGAGAGACCAGACACTCCTAACTAACACTCTCCAATTGCCTCTTTCACGCACCTCCCTCCCTTTCTATAACACACTCCCACTACCTGACAATGTCAGTAATTTGTTACACAATACTGTTCCCAATTTCCCCCTCGCTCCCTATAGCATGTTGAGCTGAATTGGGCCCTGGGCTCCCTTTAGTCCTTCTCTTGTAAGTTCTGTCCCAATACTTGTTGGGCCCAACAAGGCCTTATTGTAAAAATACAATCCAACAAGGTGTGTATTGAGAAGGAAAATTAAGTTGCACTCAAGTCTTGAAAATTATATGTTTGAAATTGTTGTGGTTTCCCAAGCTTGCTGAGACTAGGTATTATTCAAAATTATCTAGAGTTATTGAAATTTTATTTTTAATTTTTATTTCCTCACTCATCTCTGCATGTTAGAGACCTTACAATGCTTTTAAAAAATAGTTTCACAGTTTCTCTTAGGGGTGTTCCAATCCGGGACCGGGATCCCGGTCCCGGTTTTTGGCCGGGATGCAAATTGCATCCTGGTCCTGGTAATCCCGGGCGGGATCGGGATCAAACAGGGAAATCCCGGTTTTTTTTTAAAAAAAAATTAAATTTAAAAAATATTATTATCTTAGTTAAATTTTCTATAATCTAATGTTTAAAGTAATTATTTAACATCTAATAAGGCCATAATAATCACACAAATTGATCTAGAATTGAAGAATAACATTTTATTATTATTATTATTATCATCTTCATCATTTTTGTTATTATTTTTATACATTATATAGTAGGATTAGTATCACGATATATACAGTTTAACTCCAACTAAATATGTGATACATATTTTATCAAATGATAATTTAAATTATGAGATAAAAAATACAAAAATAAAACAATAACTTAGTTTTTAAGAAAAAAATTTAAAAAATAAAAAAAAAAACCGGGACCGGGATCACAAGGTGTGTGACTGGTCCCGGTCTTGGCCGGGACGGGAAATTCCTGGGATCAAAATGTCCGGGACCAGAATCGGACAACTGGGACCTGAATACTTTGAACACCCCTAGTTTCTCTTAATACATGATATTAATGATTCGCTGTTTTAGTCTTAGTGGAGATGATTGTGTTTCTATTCCTGCTGTGCAAAAATGTTCTTCAATCAAATTTTATTTATGGATGTCCTCCATCTGAATGATCATTGCTAGGTTGGAAATGTTGAGGCCTTAAATTGTTATTATGCACATGGAGAGCAGAACCCCACTTTTCAGAGGCGGAGCTATTGGATGTTGGATCCGTGAGTAAATTTTGTCTATTAGTTGGCTACATACTGTTCATCTCCAAAGGCATATATTCTTGCAACTTTTTGGAAAAATTTTATTACTGAAGGTAGCTATTAGAGCTGCCTATGATAAATTCTTGTTGAAATAAAGTTATCTTTCAGAATATATTGTTACTTTATGATATATTCTTTTTCATGTTAGTGTTTGATGTTTACATTTGTTTGCGCGTTATTGTTTCTTTACAGGGCTTATGAGCATATTGTTCTGGTACACTACAGAGAAACAAGTGAGGTGAGTCTTCTGATCATGATGCTAGATTAGTTAAAATTTGCACTTGCAGCCGTTCATTCATGTTCAATGTTTTGTTTTGTGAAGTTTAATTGTATAATCTTTTGTGAAGTTTTAAACTTCCAATCATGTTCACTGTTTCTGATAGGAATGTGCCACGTCCTTTACTGGTTTACAGAAGGCAGCGTGCTGCACATGCTTAAAGGCATTAGGAAGTAGTGGGTAGTTATTTTAGTCATGTCTCATTATATGCTTTTATTCTGATTTAATTCTTCTTATTTATGAGTCAGTTATTAGGAAGGGTCCAGCAGTTATTTAGATAGCAGTTACCATATTGGTAGATCTAGGATTATTTATATGTATTGTGAGAATGTGGAGGACATGAATGATATTATGCAGAAGCTATTTCTCTATTGGGTTTAGAGTGCAGATCCTGACTCTAAGCATTCTTTATTCTCCTTCTTCCTCTTATTCTTCTATCTATCTCTACTTATTCTCTCAACCAAACTACTGTAGGTTGCTATAACCTACCATTTTGGTATCAAAGCAGTCCGATCCTAACCTGTGCAATATGGTTAATTCTCGATCTGGAAACCATGATCAAAGTGCTAACAATTCTGCTTCAAACCCTCCTTTACTTCCCAACCCACAAGCTGACACCCGTCATACTTCACTGTCCACCAATCCTCCCTTACAACCGGAATTCCAAGAATTTATTGCACAACAGATGGCGCTAATCCTAACAAAGGTGGCGCGTAAGGGCCACGCACAGCTCAGACAGCAGCGATCCTCTGGGGAATGGTCGATCGGACGACGGCGAGGCTGCCTGTGGGGCGCGTGTTCACAGACTCTCCAGGACACCGGAGCCCCTTGCGCGTGAACAGTGTCGGACAGAGGATAACCCAGAAATCAGAACAGCGCCGGAAAGGAAAAAACGAAATTCAGAGAGCTCCTAGGCTCTGATACCATGTAATTAGAATATATCAAGCTGTATTTCATTCATGTATACATAGGTATTTATATACAAAGTAGGAGCCTCAGCATTAATGGCTCATTATAACACATTATGGTGAGAGATACTAATCACAATCCCTAATTATGTGGGATACTAACAATCCCTAATTAAGTGGGATATTATTTCCTAACATATTGTTTCCTAACAATTGGATTAGAACGGCCAATAAGTGCTAAATTTCGGGTGTTAAATTTCTGGCTGCTGTGTTTTGTAAAGAGGTCATTGAGCTTCATGGTTTTCTGAAGTCAATAGTATCTGACCGAGTTCCTCTCTTTTTGAGTTCTTTCTGGCAAGAGTTGTTTAAATTAAGTGGAACACAGCTAAGAATGAGTTCAGCTTATCATCCTCAATCAGATGGGCAAACAGAGGTGATAAATAGGCGCTTAGAAACATATTTACGTTGTTTGTCTCAAGAACACCCAAAACAATGGGGTAAAATCCTCCACTAGGCAGAACTCTCCTACAATACAGGTTATCACACAGCCTCTTGATCAACTTCTTTCCAAATTGTTTACGATAGGGTTGCTCCTACCCTCTTGCCCTATACAAAGGGGGCCACAAAAATTGCAGAACTAGAAGAGCACTTTGAACAAAGAGATGCTAGTTTAGCCACAATAAGGGAAACTTTGATTGCCGCACAATCTAGGATGAAAGAGCGGGCTGACTCAAAGCGCAGGGATGTGGAATTTTCCCCAGGCGAATTAGTCCTTCTTAAGTTGCAACCTTATAGACAACAAACCCTGGCCAAACGTTGTTACGAGAAGCTCTCCCCACATTATTTCGGCCCATATCCAGTTGTGCGCAAGATCAGTACGGTGGCATATGAATTACAGCATCCAGTTTTCCATGTTTCACTTCTTAGACCTGCACAAGGTTTTCATGCTCCAGACCCATAGACCCCACTACCAATCAATGATGACTGGGAGCTACAGCTTCAACCAGAACAAGTGTTGGACACTAGGAGCATTGACAAGGATGGTATAAAGGAAATTGAGCTGCTCATGAAATGGCAAGCCAGACTAATTGAAGAATCTAGCTGGGAACTCTATGAATCCATGGCAGTACAGTTTCCTCATTTTTGCCTTGAGGACAAGGTGGCTCTTTTAGGTGGGGGGGGTAATGATAGGAATGTGCCACGTCCTTTACTGGTTTACAGTAGAAGGCAGCGTGCTGCACATGCTTAAAGGCATTAGGAAGTAGTGGGTAGTTATTTTAGTCATGTCTCATTATATGCTTTTATTCTGATTTAATTGTTCTTGTTTATGAGTCAGTTATTAGGAACGGTCCAGCAGTTATTTAGGTAGCAGTTACCATATTGGTAGATCTAGGATTATTTATATGTATTGTGAGAATGTGGAGGACAGGAATGATATTATGCAGAAGCTATTTCTCTATTGGGTTTAGAGTGCAGATCCTGACTCTAAGCATTCTTTATTCTCCTTCTTCCTCTTATTCTTCTATCTATCTCTCTACTTCTTATTTTCTCGACCGAACTACTGTAGGTTGCTATAACCTACCAGTTTCCTAAGTAAAGCCCTTTGTTTCTGTATTCTTTTTAACTTTCAGTGAATGACCTCTGCCATAGTCTATGAATTTTATATAGATAACTTTGGGCTCAGTATTTTTTGAGTTTGTTGTCCTTCCTTTACCATTAATATTACTGGTATACTACAACTGCAATATTCTTATCATTTACTTATCTCATATCTGCTGTTTTCCAGTTCCAAAACCCTTTTTCAAGTGTGTATGCATGCTTCCTGACAATGCACAGTCAACGAACTTTCTGTGTGTGTGTGTATTATATATCAACTATCAACATTACTCAAAATTACTCAAATATATATATATATATATTAATTAAAATGACTATGTTTTAAGTGGAATAAAAAACCTGATCCATTACCATCCTTTCTTCCCTGTAAAACTTAGTTCAAATTCCAGTTCTGAATGCCTACGTTTTTCTGTTTTCTGCTCAGCTATGTTTGTTTTCCAACCATTAGTTTGCCTACCCGAGTGCTTACACTTCCCATTATTATGTTTATTTCTGAACTACTGCTGTTTTTATCTTGGCATTAACTACACCTTATCCTGATTGCTTAAGACTCTTGTCTGTCCTGTTGTGAATGATTTTGGGCTTTAATGCATGACATGTTAAAGATATTTGTATAATTTGTTGGGACTAGTATTGTTACTTGATATCTAATGATTGAATTGACGTATGGGTTATATTTTTGTAAGTCTTGAATCATTTGTTCACACTTGCATGTTGTAGGGAAGGTCAAATTCTGGACCTGGTACACAACAGTCGCCAGGATCCTCTTCTACATTTAGTCAGAGTCCTAGCTCATACACTACCCAGAAGCTAGGGTCAACATTCATGTTTGGTGATTCATGTGAACCTAATCAGAGTTTCTCCAGTCCTGGATCGGTAGAATTCGCATCTGATATAGTCATCAAGAATAATGGAATGGATCACTTGGATGGAACGGAGGCAGAGTCAGGAAATTCAACAGAACATGAGGTTACTCAAGCTCTGCGCCGACTGGAGGAGCAGTTAAGTCTGAATGAGGACAGCTTCAATGAAATTGATTCCTTTAGTGGCGAGCAGGAGAACGCACATGACTCTAGCCCACAACAAAATAAAATGGCAATCAGCAATCAACAAGATGTTAATGCAGCTTGGCCTGCACTGAGTGATCATGGCCAATCTTATGATGGGCATAGTGCTAGACAAGGTTATGCTGAGAAACTCATGCTTTTGAGATATGTTTTAATTTGACCACTTAATCGGGTTTGGATCTTTAAGGCTTTCTTCCATATATTGAAGTTTTTCTGAGCTGTGATAGCTTTCCTGAGTCATTCAATACTCTAAAATAAGCCATCTATATTCTGGTTTTGATGGTGCCTCTCTGTAATGGTGAAAATGCAAGAAAATGATAAAATTCCTCCTCTGGTTTCTGAGAGCACAGACATCTCCACTCCCTCTGATACACTTTCTGTACCCAGCCATGGCTCACTCCCCCTATTTTTAATTCCCTGACATGCTGGCACTGCTTGCCAAGGTATCCTCCCCATGATTCTTCTAAATCTGCCCCTCAGCTTCCAGGTTATTGTCCTGGGTTTCATGGGCTTAGCTTGCCCTTCTTGTAAGTTTCAAAGGCCCTGTCCCTCCTAGAATAAGTTATACTGTACAGCCCTTAGTGTTCATCAAAGACAAACGTAATTATCTGTGAGAGGTTGGCAGCTAAATATTCCTCCTCTTCCTATTATCCTATTTCCTTATTCTCTGGTGTGTGTTTTGATGGTGCAAGACCCTATGGTATGGACCCATCAATTTCAAAACTTACTTTGTTTTCTACTCTCATCATTATAACTAAAATATCACAGGACGGGAGGTAAAGCCAAATGGTAATTGAAAACGTATAAATGCATTGTTCACTCATTAGACACTCCTTACACACACATCTTCCCATATTTACACTAAACCCTTGATTAAAATAACATCCTGAATCACTCTTAGACTTCACATAACAATAATGAGCGTATTTTCAAATAGATGACCGTGGTGAATATTTTCATGAAATTACCAGACCATAATTGCTCTGATGGAATTGAGAAGACTTTGTACTGGAAGGAGATGTTGGATTCATGCAAGGCCTCGTCCTCGGCCAGTTTGCAAGAGAAACACATGGACAGACCAGCTGGAAATGTGAGTAACTGAGTATTGCTAAGATATATTTCATGTAATATATTTTACAACTTACATTCATTTGAATTCTATGTTTGCTCTTATTTTCAAACCTTGGCTTATGGATTTATCAAAACAACTATACTTGTTATTCACAGCTTTGTAATCTTAATGCTGATTATTTTATTTTATTTATTTATTTAATTTTTTGTTTTTAAACTAACAGCATTTTTTAATGCTTAAAACAGGAGAACTCACTCTCGTCTTCAGGAAGGTTACCAATTGCCAACCATGAAAGCAGTCACTGGATAAGCTTTGGCAGTAACAATGCTGAAAACTGTATGATTTATTGTGATTAGGTTGTCAACAATAGTTTTTACATATGTTGGAAATTTATTTATAAGTCTGATTCCCCTCTCATCTTACCAGCTGCCTTTTCACTGACTCAAGACATTCATGGAGTCAGCTTTTCTCCTTATTCTTCTATAGAAACTCAAGAAGCTAATTTGGACTGTTATGCATCATTTTTTGACCAAAACCAAATTGAAGCGCCTCTGGATTTTGATTTAAGTTTGACTGTTGCACAAAAGCAGAAGTTCACAATTAAGGAAGTATCTCCAGAATGGGGTTTTGCTACTGAAGCCACAAAGGTTTGTGCCATTCAATTATGTCTTGTGATGCTCTATACAATGATTTATGACTCTATGCTTAAGGTGCTGTTATACTTCAAGTGATAAATATTGGTCTATTCCTTTTTGTTGTATTTACAATTCTTGGAGCTTATCTTGGTCTCTTCAATATTAAAGCTGCTCCCCCCTCCCTTCAGAAATGTTGAAGTTACACATTTCTTCCCTCCATTATGAAACCGTACAGAAACCTCCCTTGAAGTTAAAAGATGACCAAAATATCCTCAATGATAATATTTTATTTACTTCATTAAAAGTATCTTCTACGATGCAATATTTTCCATAAACTTTTATTTTAATGTTATTTATTTTGTGCTCAAAAGCCCAAGTTCTTTCATTCTGAAGTTAAAAAGGTGACTATTTTTTATTGATCATATAAATATATAATACTGTGTCATATGATTAAAAAAATATATGGGTGTTTTGGTCAGAATAGCTGTTTCTGTTTATCTTCTGTTGCGGTGGAGGCTTAGATAGCTCATCATTTTATCCCAGGGGAGTAGATGATATGTGCTACTGGCGTTGTCTGAATTCGAATTTTAAAGCCATAAGTTGTTGTATGCACAGGTTATAATTGTTGGATCATTTCTGTGTCATCCCACGAGTTCTACCTGGGCTTGTATGTTTGGTGAACATGAAGTTCCTGTTGAAATAATTCAAGATGGTGTGATCCGATGTGAAGCTCCATCTCACCTTCCTCCTGGAAAGGTTACTCTCTGCGTTACCTCTGGGAATCGTGAGTCCTGCAGTGAAGTTCGTGAGTTTGAGTATCGCAATAAGGATAGTTGCCCTCACTGCAATTCATTAGAAACAGAATCCACTAGAAGTCCTGAAGAACTGTTATTACTTGTAAGATTTGCGCAGATGATCCTTTCTGATTCTTCTATGACAGAATCTGGAAATTATGAACTGGGAAAACAGAAATACGATGATGATTCATGGAGCCATGTTATTGAGGCTCTTCTAGTTGGCAGCGGAACTTCATCTGGTACTGTTGATTGGCTTCTTGAAGAGCTTCTAAAGGATAAGCTGCAGTTGTGGCTTTCCTCCGGATCCCACAAAAGAAATGAAGAGACAGGCTCTTCTTTGTCCAAGAAGGAGCAGGGCATTATACACATGGTTGCTGGGTTGGGTTTTGAGTGGGCTTTGAACCCCATTCTCAGCTGTGGTGTGAACATAAATTTCCGTGACATCAATGGTTGGACTGCCTTGCATTGGGCTGCACGCTTTGGGAGGTAGTTAGAAACTCTAATGCTTGCTTATTTGTTTCATGTATTTTATTAAAGGGTGTTATTGTTGGTATAGATGGATTATACCAATTGAAGATTGGCAAAGCATGTATTTTAGATTGCTGAGTAAACTATACTACCTCCGGTCCTAATTATAAGACAAAGTTGACTTTTTTTGGAGAGATTAAGGAAGCTAAATAAGTTATTTAATCATATCATATGTTTTGTATCCTTAGTTTATATATTAGTTTATTAGTCAGACTAACTGGTTTAGTGAAAAAAATAAAAATATAAATAATTTAAAGTAATTTAATTAGCTTCCTTAATTTTTCCAAAAAAGTCAACTTTGTCTTCTATTTAGGATCGGAGGGAGTATTAATTAGTTTAAGTCTGTAGGTTTCCCTTAGAAGGGCATATTAATTAAAGGAAAGAGAACAAGGAAGAGAAACAAAGGAGGAGAAATTATCTAATCTCCAATTAGAAGACAGTAGGCACTAACATGAAGCTCAAACTATATGATATTGTTATTCTTTGCCAGAAGCTAATTGTAGAACAGAGATAAGATGTTTATACATTTTTGAACCTACATATAATTATCATATCATTTCAAACTTAATAAACGCCATACATGGTTTATCTTAGTTGTCTGCCTAATTAGGACCCTTAAATTAATGGGCCAATTTATGGGTCCATCAATAACCAAGAATGATGGCTTTTCTCATCTGACATTATTGGGCTAGCTTTATCAACGAACATGAAATATAAATGTAATTAACTGGAGTAAATGAATGTTTTAATTACGGTAAAGAAGATTAACTGTATATCAATATTCATTAAACAAGCTCGTTTCAATAGAAGCCACATCTGCATGCATGTTAAGTCACTAAATTGTATTTCTTACTCCTTGATAGGGAAAAAATGGTCGCTTCACTTATAGCTTCTGGTGCATCTGCTGGAGCAGTGACAGATCCAACTACCCAAGATCCAACTGGTAAAACGGCTGCTTCTATTGCAGCCAACAGTGGGCATACGGGTCTGGCAGGTTATCTTTCAGAGGTATCTCTAACAAGCCATTTAGATTCCCTCACCCTGGAAGAAGGGGAGCTGTCTAAAGGTTCGGCTGAGATAAAAGCAGAGTTAACTGTAAGTACTGTCTCCAAGGAGCATCTAACAGCCAGTGAAGATCAGATTTCACTCAAACATACCTTGGCTGCTGTGCGTAATGCAGCTCAAGCAGCTGCACGTATACAGTCTGCTTTTCGTGCACTTTCCTTTAGGAAACGGAGAGAGAGAGAAGCTGCCATTTCTGCAGCAGGTATAGATCGATATGGTATCAGTGATAACATTCCAGAGCTTTCTGCCATGTCAAAACTTACCTCTCATAATTCATATGATTACAATTCAGCCGCCATATCGATTCAGAAGAAATATCGAGGATGGAAAGGCCGCAAAGATTTTTTAGCATTACGCAAGAAAGTAGTGAAGATACAGGTATTGGATTCTACTTCCACCGCACAAAATGAACCACGAGAACTATGATGTAGATACATGGATATTATGCTTTTTTGTGTAATTTTCTTTTCAAAAAATAGATAATTTCCTTACTTTAACACATTAGAAACCCTGAACAGTCATAATAATGTATGCGTCTGCACATTCTTTTGTTGAACTACAAAATCTATTTTAATAACCATAGTTATATCTTTATTTAATTTGTGCAGGCTCATGTAAGGGGTTACCAGGCTAGAAAGCATTACAGGATAATATGTTGGGTAGTTGGGTTCTTTGACAAGGCTGTGCTACGATGGAAGAGGAAAGGAACTGGTTTACGAGGTTTTCGACAGGAGAGAAACTCAATTGATGAAAATGAAGATGAAGATATTCTCAAGGTGTTCCGAAAACAGAAAGTAGATGAAGCAGTTGAACAGGCCGTTTCACGGGTGCTGTCCATGGTAGATTCTCCAAATGCTCGCCAACAATATCATCGCATGCTTGAAAAGTTTCGTCAAGCTAAGGTATATTAAGCTAGAAACAACTAGAAAGATCATTGAACATGGATCCTTTCACTTAACACATCTTGAGCATTTGTTCGTTCTGCCTATGGCATTTAGAATAGTTGATACATCAATGATGCAAATCCTTGCAAAACTAACTGATCCAAGGGTGTTTGGCTAATTGTTTCATGCAATTTCTAGTGTTGTCAATGAAGCGTGTGCAGGGCAATATTTACTGTAGTGGCTAGAAATAAGATAAAAAATTGGTCTAGTTGGTAAGCACTCTGAGACGTTGCCTATCCTAGCATTGACGAGCCTCTTTGATGCCGAAATCATTTAAACTTCTATTTACAATAAACTAAAATAAATAAGACAAGAGGGCCTTTACACCTGCACAGAGCTTAGTTCTGCATTTGGCTGGTTTCGCCATGCCACTATTTTGGACACTTGAAAACAAGTTTAATTGATCAAATTCTTTTGCAGGCTGAACTCGGCAGCACAAGTCAAGGAGTACCATTATCTTTTCTGAAGGATGCTTCCAATATGGAAGATGATGACTTAAATCAGTTCCCCTAGATACTAGAAGTAATCTTCGCGACTCCAATTCACTTTGTCTGATCAGTTTCTGGCTTAATCCTTTTTCCTCTTTATTTTTGTTTGATTGTGTATCTATATTTAGATGTGTAGAACAAGCTGAATCCTTTTTTGTAAAGCATACTAGTTTGTGTAGTGATACTGACGATGTTGCTTGTAAAGGGACTCCTTGTAAGTTAAATGTAATAATGGCTTTGAATGCAGGTAGCATAGGATTTTAATGGAGTATAGGCTTTGGATGCAGGTAGCATAGGGAATCCTCTTTCATATTCCTAGTGTCTCTACTCGCTATGTTTTTTTTTTTTTTTTTGTCGCAATTTATACATCAGTATAGGCAGATACTTCCATTCTTTTTTTCCCCATCATAATTTATGCACTCATTATGCCCCTTATATAGAGGGTTTGAATTCAACCCAACGCTTAAGAAAGACTCGAGAGACGTTTGACGTCATTGCCATAATTGGACTACAAGGCTCTAACTAGATACCTTCATTCAGTCTTAAGGACATAGAGTATCAATAAATGATTCAAGAGTGTTTTTCTTTTGAGCGTTTGGGTTCAGCTTCTCACATTCACAAAAGTGGAGACAACTTTTATGAGATGCGAAGCTTATGGCTTTATAAATAGTGGTGTGTTGTCATTCTTAACTAGCAACTTCTTTCCCACGCCTTGTGAGCATTATTTCCCACAAAAAACTATATTTATTGGCAAAATCAATTTCACTAAAACTTTAAAATGCGTAACATCATGACAAACACTCTTGACCCTTGAATTCTAGCATTAGGTTTTTTTTTAAATATCTATTCTTCAAAATCACTTTTTTCACATTTTTTAAGAATTTATTCTCCAAAAACTAATCCAAACACACTTTAATTTCAACTATTCTTTATGCATGCATTACAATAATTTGGCTCTATTCTAGAACTTCATTTCCTCTAAATCTTAAATGCATGTGAATGAATATCTTCCTCCTTTTCCCTTACCTACACTCTTAACCCTTGAATTCTAGCATTAGTTGTTAACAATTTTTTATCAACTCTTGTTCCTTCCTTATCTTCCATCAATCAATTTCCCATCTTGTAATCTTTTCTTTTTGCCTTGGTCCCATCTTTAAAAAATGCAGAAATAACAAAAATGACAACTCCATTATTTATTATTTATTAATAAAAGGTAGGCACCTACAAAATGAAAATGGTCATTGTGTGTACTTCTTCACTGTATGCACTATAGAAATGAAATTATTTGCAACAAAGCAAATAGCAATTTCACTCCACTAGTACCATACTCAGCACAACCAAATAAAAGCAAGGCTTAAGCGAAATAATTGTTCTCTCGGTTTTGACCATGCTACAGTATTTAGAAATGAAATACAAATACTCAAAGGCTGTAGATTGGGACAATTGATGTGGTGGAGTGTCAAATAATAAGTGCTGTTACATAGACTCAGCTCCAGAGGACCATCCATAACTTCCATATTTGGTACTGCCTCTTCTTCCTCAATCTCGCTACTACAAGGAAATAAAAGCAGAGGCTGACTTCTCAAGAACATTAGTTCCAACATTCATTAGATTGAGAAAAGTTATATTAACTAAAAGATCTTCCAACCGCATTCCCATTGACACAAACATTGGAGAAAAAAGACATGACGAACCAAAGACAACTCCAACAATCATTTACTACATGAATGAACCATGCCCCAAACAATTCACAAATGAATCAATCATGTCAGAAACAATAACACAACTTGTGGAACAGTCATTTAATTTGAAGATAAAAAGGCTTGTGAACCAGTTTTGGGTTGGCAGACCACTAACCGATTCTTTCCCACTATAATGAGAAGCAATCCCCCTCTCAGCAATCAAATCCATCTCCTCCGTTCTAATTTGCCAACAATAAGTAGAACTTGCTAGAGTACAATGCAAATTATAGATGAGCTTGAGCTCCGTTTCTATAAAAGAATGAAAATGAAAATCATTACTTGAACTTCCAGTCCAAACATTCTCTGAAACAAAAATGGAATCATAGTTGTATGGAGACTCTGATAGCCATTAGGTTTGGGAGTTGCAATATAATCTTTCCTCTATAACAGAACAAACAAAAAATTCACCATACATTGAAAAATTTGTTTCTTTTAAACTAAGCACTCTCACATAGGAGTATAAGCATACACATAGATTCAGGAATAGGTGTCCAAATCCCATGGACTAACCCAAAAACATGATAGCAAATCTGCATAAATCATGACAAAAACAACAGAAGGCCTTCTATTATGCCAAGTGCTAGGTGGAGCAAATGTAGACAGCAAATCTCTCAAGAGAGGGCAATAAATTACCTATTGTGGACTACATAATGGTCCCACTCTAACGCATGCCTTTGGTTTTATGATTATAAGAAGTAGGATATGTTTCAACAAACAAATTTAAGGTTTGCTGCAAATTTCCTTACAACACATTAAGGCTTAGTTGAAGGCCAATAAATAGTTGAGAATAACACATGCAATTTGGTTTATCTTGCCGGTTGAACTGTTTGATTTGAGAACAGCCTTATATACTGCTAACCAACAAAACTTCTTAAAGAAAAACCAAATCTATTTAAAATTGTTCCTCATAAAATAAAATCAAATCCACCATACATAATGACAATGGAAGTTTTACTTATAGAGTTGCAGTGATATATTATCCTATGTTTCCCTGAAGAGAAGCCCTTCAACAATGTCTCTCTTAAAAGTTGAAGCTTCCTTTAACTATAGTTATAATTGAGAAAAAGTTAATGGATATATATATAGAATGCTAAAGCTAGCAGAACTAAGAAGTAGACTATACAAAATAAAAGATAATATATCATTTCGCTTCATAAGCATCACACTACCCAAGAGCTTCGGGTGCTTCGAATGAACTAAACAGTAAAGAAAGAAGAAAGTAGGACTTGCAAATAGTAATGGCATTTTACAGAAAAAAGGCCTTTTATGAACAACACCGTAGAGAGACTATAGAGAAGCTGCAACCTGAAGAACTTGCTTAAATTTTCAAAAATTCCTTGTTCTTTACAAATAGTGATGATATTGTAAATGCCTTGTAGATTTTTGCTCTCCAAGGTAAACCCAGTCAATCATTATTACATAACTATATATATAAGCTGGAAGGACGGAGAAATGAAAAGAATGAGATCTAGACAGAATAATGAGATAGAAGGTGGAAAGGGGGAAAAGATTACCTTGGAGAGAAAAATGAATCCGTTTGAAACTCTCTGGCATCACCATCGCATCCTCATCTTTGCATCCACTTCGTCGCTTCCTTCCTTGTGGTAGCTTCTTCGCCGGCGCCATTGCCAAATCTGCCCATCGTTCGTCCACTTTTGGGCAAAAGTGGAGACTGAAGAAAATGGGATGAAGGTTAGGCGAGGATAGCAGGAGTGATGACCTAGAATGACGAAGTGAGGAAAAGTGATTTAAAAAAGGTAGCTTTTTGAAATTCGAAATTGAAATTTGAATTTTAAAATGAGAGAAACCAGGGCAGACTTTGGCGAGATATAGAAAGCAACAGAGGGAAATTTGAGCCAACCCTTTGGAGGCCCAACATTGGTCTTTGTGTACGCATTAATAGTCTGACAACACCACTTTATTTTTTTTAGCAGCAATTGAAAGTGAATTTTGAAGGAAACTCGTAATGGTTAACATTTGTATCTCACATCTCCATGACAGATGACATCATTGATCAGCCCGATGCTTGAATTAAAAAATATAGCTTTATTTAACAACCGTTCAATTCAATGCCAACTATTCATTCAAGCCATTGAATTTGAATTTTCGAACCACCTCACGTTTTTTAATTGGCACCAATAGATCTATTATTCTAGTAGCTTGGTTATGAGGCAGAGGAGGGAATAAATTATTAGACAAAATTTGTTAGCCGTCGATTTGCTGTGAACAGTGTTTCTTTGTGATTTTTGCAGTTCATTTCCTTGTGAAGTGTGTTTGATGGAAGAGTATTGTATTATATATTGATTACCAACACTAGATCAAAGGTTCAATCTCGCATACTAATACTTGTGTATAAACAAAAATTGTCACATAAGCATAAGAACGCTAAGGGTACTGAAGGATTTATCAGAATATGGAATGGAGATACTATCTCCCATTACATTTGTAAGATGCTTTCTAAAAGATTAAAACGTTGAGTCCAATTTATAAGGTGCCAAAATTTTAAATAATTTTTCTTTTTTCCCTCTATAATTTTAATTGGTGGTCTCGTGATTGGAATAATAAATTGTTTTTTACCTAAATAAATTCATGCAATAACTTGTTCTAAATCTATGCGAGAATGTTTCAAACATTTTATAATGAAGACCAAAAGGAATATTTCACTGTTGAGTAGATAAGCTTGCGCTTGTTTCGGGCAACAAAAAATAGATATAAGTTGGGCTTGTTTGATACGAGAGGGGCAGGAGGGAAAGCAAGATGAACAAAAAGTTTTTTGAGTTAGATTTTAAAAAAATAAAATTATAAAAGGTTTAATTTTTTAATTAATTTTTTTTTCTTTTATCTTAATTTTTTACATTATTAAAATTTTATAACCCCATTTTCTTAATTTATTTTTTTTAAAAAATCCAATTCACATAAATTTTTCCATCCCTCCTAACAAAAAGACCCTCCCCTCCTCATTATTGATTAGACATTGAATTGAACTTCCCACTATCTTTGAAAAATTATATTGAAAATCTTAATATGCATACCTCATTATAAAATTCCTCCCTTCCATTGAATCAAATATAAACTTATAATTGCATAAGCCCCAAAATATCCCCAATTAAAGAAATCAAGAAGTAACGATGCGATTTAGTTCCTATATTTTCAACGGGTTTATAACTTAGTCTCCAACTTTTTAAAAATAACCGAGTCCTTGACAACCCGTCCATGTGGCGTCGATGCTGTTAAATTTTGCGGATTTGGCATCATTGTTGGCGCCACATCATAACCCACACAGAGAGATTTGAAAACCTAAAAATCGCGAAGAAGAAAAATTTTGTTGGCGTCTCCCGCAAACCACATCAACAGTCGCCGAACAATCAACAAGGATAAACTGCATCTTCGATTTTACGGTGAAGAAAGTGCTGATCCATATATTCTTGTACAGACATTTTTTTTTCACTTTGATGTGGTTTCTTCTGGAAAAAATCCTACATTTATTTTCAAGAAAATCGCAAAGAAAATTTTTTAAGTCTGCATGTGGTTACTTCCTGAAAAACCAAATTTATTTTCGCATTTTTCACAATCAACCAGCACTGACAGCATCTTCGAAATATTTTCAGCATTGCTCCTTCTATTTTCTTCTTTGCGATTTCTATGAGTTGTAGGACATAACTCATGAATACCCAAATAAATCAGAAATTAGAGTACATGAATTTTCCTATATCAATAGCGGAAGACTTATAAGAATTACCTCTCGCCATTGCTAAGCTTTGATCGAATGGAGAACTCATGAATCCTTATGAAAGAGAGCTGCAAAAGAATTGAAGACATGATATAATTGTCAGGTCTCTTTCTGACTGGCGACGGAACCTCAGATGAGTAGATAGGGTTTTAACTAGTACGCTCAATTTAGACGGCTGTAACCTCATTGTGTATTTTCCACCATCAGAAAAACCACATTAATAGCCAATAATCCTAATCATGAATTGGGCCTAAATCTGACTAACGGGTCACACTCTAGATATTTTAATTAATTACCTAATTAATAACTAATAATAATTATAATATATATTAAAATATCTACCATTCTCCCACTTGGCCTGTAACTAACATCAGTTTCCCTATTCAGATTAATTAAGGCTATGTTGCAAGAATCATGGTGATAAGTTCCCTTGAGTCGAGTATTATCTTCCATGTATTACATAGCAGCACCCTTACTTAATGGGTTAAAACTTTATGAATAAACCTTAAATGTTTATTCGGTTCTTTCTTGAATGTTTGTCAATCTCGATAACTAGGTACCAATATGAGACAACAAACTCCAACTTGAATTTCATCATTTATCAATACCTTATTTAGATCACTCAATGTGATCCAAGTCACAAATAAGGTATTTGATCCTTCAATGTCTCTAAATGCATGCAGTTCATTTAAGGATCTATACTTTATATGTTTATGACCTATTGATTTTATGGTCACACTACACCCTTAATGGGTTTAAATTAATTTAAAACCACATGATGAAATTCTTTAACCGGCAATCTTATAACTTACCTCCAAGAATGACTAGATTAAGCAATTCATGGTGGAACTAAGCAATCAATGACTACTTAGCAATCTTGTACTCCTCCATAATGCAATTTGTTCAGTAAACGTAAAGATGCATCAAAATGTTAACCATTTTATAGCTAACACATCATACTAAACTAAACAAATCTAATCTAATCATTCTCCTATATGTAGAGCATGAGACTTAATGTACATTTTAAAATGTACTTCATGACCTGCAGCTTTTCAATTATTATTCAAGCAAGAATATGCTTGATAATCCTCCTAAAATTCCCTTGCAATGGCATTGCTTGTTTGTGTGCACATTCAAGCAAGCCTGCACCTAGGAAACCAAATTAGAAGGAACGGAATATAATGATATTAGAGACATATAGACAATTAAATCATATTATCATAATAAATATTAAATACAACAACCACCATCTATCCATAAATGTTCAAATACATGTGATCATAGGTTTCTTATGACATTCCCAAGCGTTTTGAGAACAGTTTCCTTACGTATTGTAAAAGAATACTACACTTAACCTAGTCCTATCACAAATTTAAACAATGATGATTTTGTTATATATGACACCTTATGTCAAAATTCACAAGCAATGAGTGAATCATCATTTTGTTCGATATAGATGATTCAACTCCCACTAATCTAGTGATATAAATAGTACTATGATGCTTTCAGCATTATCATATGTGATTGCATCATAACACATTATTTACCACTAATGTGAAAATGCATGTGAGGACGATTTCTCAATTTTGCTAACTAAATTCTCCTCATAGTTTATGTGACATTTCTTTTAATTCACACACATCTCTCCTTATTAATATAATGGAAATATGCTAATGGAATTTAGGGTCACTCTCATTGTTTATGCTCTAGTCAGATTACTTGAAATACATGATGTATAGTGGGTAGCAATTGCCAAATTTAAATTTTCATTTGGTCTTAACCCAATATATAATTGAAGTTATATAATAAGAGCACCATTTATCAATTTGGAATATCCCTTGCATGTTTTGGGATATTTTTCCTAATAATTGATAGAGCCCTTAATGTTGATGCTTCTTATTTCAATCTTGACCAATTGAGAATTTCAAAACTTCATTATGTTTCACATTTACCTCAAGGAGAAGAGTATCATGTAAAACCAATGTTCCATCATGATTAGAGGTTACAATTTGTTATGTGTGATCATCTTGAATAAGTTTGATCACTCCTACTAATCATGTCATTTCTTAATAATTTGGCATTTCAAAATTACTACACAACTTTTAAAATGGAAAGAATAGCTCAATAGAATTCCCAAGATCTTTCTTCATCTTCACCAAAATTTGCAGTCTGAATCTCTGGGATGTTTTCCATACACACTCTTTTATTTATAAGACAATTATATATAAACTAAGTTTCCAACTCTCATATTTAAAAAAAAAAGGTTTAAACATAATTTTGTTGGAAACTCATCTAAGATATATAGTTGTCTTGAGTGTATTCTTTAAGACGAAAACATATAGGCTAAATTACTATCCTAGCCATGTACCCATCATGTCATCCATCTCTTCTAACTAACTTCACTATATTAATCTATTTACCAGATTAAATTACCTAATTCTACTTTATATTCTTTAAAAGTGTCAAATGACACTACTTAATTATAAAGCAAAAGATGTTCAGGTATTTGAAGAGTCAACTAAAATCAGGATGAACTATTTCATCTGTTAGAACAAAACCAATGGCAAGTGTATATCCACTACCGCCTCCAATCAAGCCACTAATCATAGACAGATTAAACTTGATATATCTATTGCTTTTTGGCTTTAGGGTTGGTTGCTTAATGGCCTTCATTTAAAATCTCATGTTTTTCTAAAAAAGAGCAAAATTTGTATAAACACATTTACAATGAATACTCAATGTTCATACATGTATTCATGAAAATGAGTAATAAATCACGAGATTATAAACAGAAGATCAATTCCACCAAGATTAATGGAGACATCTTACTATATGATGGAGAATCACTTAATAGTCAACAAAACAAGGCAACAACATTTATGAGAATTTCTAAATATGTCCCTCAGCCTATCAACAGCCATTGACTTTGTTCCATTCTTTATGTATTTATAATAACCAGCTTTTAACTGAGATTACTTTATTGAAACAATAATGTTATCTCATTTCTCATGTTAGCATTATAAATACTAGAACTTTTCTTAATGTCAATTTTGTCCTAATGACAGAAGTTCTCCTTATAGGCTTAATTGTCTCTAATAAATTATATCAAACTAAATAATTGAACAGATAACAATAATGCTGCAAAGTCAAAATTAAATCATGCTTACAAAATTACTATAAGAGGCAATCAACCATCGCATATAGGTGTATGTTTACCAATGTAAATTATACAATTATAAATTCATATCACTAAAGTCTACTTGTGGGCAAAGACATTAGCATAGAAAGAATTTATCTCAAATTGGTGAAACTGGAATGCAGTTATATCCCCTAATACCTGTGGGCTACTTAGAAAATATAATGTTGTTCCATTCCACCCTAATTAAAACTATGATTATAATTATCTACCTGTGGGCAAAGATTAATTATAACCACACATTTAATTACAATTGACTTCTTTAAATCTTTGAGTGATGTATTTTGTTTAGTAGAACAAAACAGAGTGTATGTGCTTAGTGAGGATGCTGTGGCTACTCCTCGATTCTACATACTCATCACAAAGACATCACATCATTATGTATACTAATTGTACATATGAACATAATTTGATATGGTAAAACCTTATGTGATTACCTATGCATACAATATGTGTATAAGGATGCTATAGTTATTCCTTAAACAAAATATGTATACTAATCACTAATATAAAATATATACAATTTAACTACCATATATGTATACACAATGTCAATAGGGATCCTAATTATTTAATTTAATCAACTTCTGGAGATTGATAATTTTAAATCCATATGTGATTATTTATGCATGTTGTAAGAGGGTGCTGTAGCTACCATTCTAGCATGCAAGTTAATCATGTATATCAATAATGTGCACTTACATTCTGTATATGCACAACTTTATGGAGGATTTAACCAATTAATTTAATCAACATATGTGACTAAACACAATCCTCCCACTTTGATTAAATTAATATTACCCACTAAATGGAGTTGATATTTTAAAAATGCATAAATGATTATATACACATACAACAGAGGATGTTGTGGCTAATCCTCAATATGCATGTTAATCACAAATACCAACCTTGTGCATTTAAATTCAAAATATGCACAAATCTTTAATGATAATTTATTTAGTAGATTAATGTAATCAACAAAATGTGATTAAATAATCAATAAATAAATTCTCCCACTATTTTGTGCATCTAAATTAAATCTAATATATGCACTTCTTGATGGAGGGATTAATTAATTAATTTGATCAACAAGGTCCCTAAATAATTAATTAGAAACCCTTCCACTATTTTATGTATCCAAAAAATTGTTTAAAGAATTAATTTTGGCATATTTAAGTTTAAATTAAGTTTTGCAAAATTAGAATAGTTAGATAATTGCCCAAAATGAATTATCAAAATATTTAGGCAATTCAATAAAATGTCAAAATGATTTTTGCAAATTTTCTAGAATATGAAAAATGCCAAAATTAATCCCATGTCTTAATTTAAACAATTAAATGTGATATAATCAAAATTATACACAATACAGAAGCTAATTTAATTAACAGTGAAGAAAAATGCTTAATTAGCCCATTAAACTTTTTCTAGAAATTTAAAATCCATTGTCCAAAAAAGTAAATAATAATAATAATAATAATAATAATAACTGGGCCAATAATGTTGCAAAAGCTTCACTGTCAATTAAATTTAAAAAGTTCAGAAGATTCTCCCCAGAAACAAATTACTGTTAAAAACAAATTTCCAAAATCCTCTTTCGTTTCGGCCCAGTTGCTTAAATAGGAGGAAAAAAATCATAATTCTCTCGGCCCAGATATGTAGATCAGCCCAAATCAATAAACGCAGGCCCAGACACAAAACGGCCCAAATTGCATCAACCCATCTCCCTGGAATAGTGAAAATGTGCGTTTCACTTGGGGAAAACGACGTCGTTTGGCTCACCGTGAGAAGGCCTCAGCAACCGTCATAAAACGACAATGTTTTGTGTTATCTTCTCCAAGGAGCCAGACCCTACCCGACCCAGAAACCTAGCGGCCTGTACACAGACCTGACTAGAGCTTGCCGCTAACTGCAGTTTCAGGCCGTGGTTTCCGAAGTTTCCAAACACATTTACCGGCGACCGAGTGGGCGGTCTTCCGAAACTTGTAGGATCCCTAGCACCCCACGTGGACCCGAATGAAGACCCGACTAGGTCCACTATTTGCTACGATTTCAGGCGCCATTCCGAAGCGATCTGAGGGCTCGATGCTAGCGATCTCAGTGGCAATTCGAAGAACAAGAATAATCATGATATGGAACTCTCGTTGGCATAACTCTCAATCAACATAGAATCGGTTTTTCATTTTCAAAATCTTTGATTTACCGATGAAGGTCGCGACAGCTTCATCGAAGAAATGGAGCGTTCTTCTCTTGTCTCTCTCGCCAACAAGATAATCAAAACCAAAATATGAGTTTTAAATCAAGATATCAGATTCTTTCACTCTCAATGTGAAAACGGCGACGATGATGATCTCTAAAACAACTTGGGAACCCAACGCGCATAACAATTTAATAGATATGCACAAAAATTGAACAATGATTCAAGATGCAAAGCAAGACGGAGGTGTTTCGGTTTTCCGATGACAGAGGCGGCACTCATCATCGAAGAACTATAACGTCCTTCTCTCGTCCCTTTACCAGACATAATTCAAATGCAAACTTGAAACCTAGATCACAAAATGATCAAGCGCATGACAAAGGGCAATTAAATCAATTAAAGTTACAGTAATCGCAGAAAACAAAACATGAAATCGGATCCCATGGCGATGACTCAAAATGACCAACCATTGAGGACGGTGGTGATCCTCAGACAAGAAAAGCAAATCATCTCATCCCATTAATGCAAAAGCAATTTAATATCGTAAAAAATTTATTAACAATAAATTAAAAACTCAGATGAATTAATTTTCAGCAATAATGTAATTCATCTGTTTAAGAAATCTGATCTCAAATCCAAGCTATGGAATCCGTGTAAAATTACTACGGGAAGCTTAATTCAATTCCATACTTAGATCATCCCCGATCAAAGAGTAGAAGGCAGAGGATCAGAGAGCGTGACTCTGATACCACATGTAGGACAGAACTCATGAATACCCAAATAAATCAGAAATTAGAGTATATGAATTTTCCTATATCAATAGCGGAAGACTTATAAGAATTACCTCTCGCCATTGCTAAGCTTTGATCGAATGGAGAACTCATGAATCCTTATGAAAGAGAGTTGCAAAAGAATTGAAGACAGGATATAATTGCCAGGTCTCTTTCTGACTGGCTGTGGGGCACAGCGATGGCAACTGGGTTAAGAGCCGTCGCCAGTCAGGAAACCTCAGATGAGCAGATAGGGTTTTCACTAGTACGCTCAATTTAGACGGCTGTAATCTCATTGTGTATTTTCCACCATCAGAAAAACCACATTAATAGCCAATAAGCCTAATCATGAATTGGGCCTAAATCTGACTAACGGGCCACACTCTGGATATTTTAATTAATTACCTAATTAATAACTAATAATAATTATAATATATATTAAAATATCTAACATGAGTTTCTCTCATTTTCAAACTTAAAATTTTGAAACCTTTTGAATAGACTTGTGCTCACTGATGGCCAGTCGATTGTTCGCCGATTGTTGATGTGGGTTGCGGGAGACACTGACAAAATTTTCTTCCTCGTGTTGTTTAGGTTTTCAAATCCCTCACCGTCGGTTATGATGTGGCGTCAACAATGATAACCCCAATAGGCAAAATTTAACAGCATCGGCGCCACAAGGACGAGTTACAAAAGACCAGTTATTTTTAAAAAGTTAGGGACTGAGTTGTGTACACTTGTTGAAACCATATGAACTGAATTGCGACGAATCAAATCATAAAGACTTAACTATAAATTCGATCAAATTATAAGGGTGATCAAATTATAAGGATTAAATAATTAATTTTTTCAGGAAAACGCATCGATTCCAACATTGATAGAGGCCAGCCATTGCATCATTTGCAACCACCACCACTCATTCTGTCGTCCACAAATTCCCTCCACTGCCACCACTCATTTCATCTTTCAGTTTCATTTTTTATTATTGCTGTTATTATTGATTATTTAAACTCATAAAAAATCTTTATGGACTTGGAACTATAATTTTTTGTCATTGTTATTTTTCAAGACAAGTTTGTAATAAAATCTCCGGTTCTTCCTCAATTATTGATTTGATGACTATCTTTTGTTGATTAGTAATCATGTCCTCATACATGAGTAGTTTGAAAAGGGTAAAGTATACTTTTAGTCCTTTAAATTTATATAAGGTATAGTTTTCCTCTCTTAACTTTATAATGTATACTTCTGATCCTATAGTTTTAACTAGGGACGTATATGGGCAGGGCTGGGCAGGGCATAGACCATACCCGATGCCCAGTCCGAAAAAAGAATGGCCAGCATTTTGCGGCCCGTTACCTGGCCTTGCCCAATGAAAGCCCGAGTAATTTCGGGATGGGTTAGGAGGGGCTAGGTAGGGCGGGCTAGTGTGCTCAAAAATTTCTCAAAAATTAAAATATAATGAAGTATTAAATAATAATAATAATAATACAGAAAAAATATATAGTTTGGTATTTCATAAACATATTTTATGCCATAGTCCTTTTAAGATTTTATTACTTAGATTCGATTCATAAACCAATAAAATAAATTAATTCAATAGAAATTATTTTCTTATTATTTGAAAATAATTTAATTTTCAAAAACTTAATTTACCCACTTCTTAATTAAATATGTGCATGAAAAAATATGTTTATATGCCTAGTAAATACAAAATATACACATATTGGGCAGGGCCAAATGGGCAGGGTAGCACACTTACTCGGTGCCCAGCCCAGCCCAGTATTTGTTCCAGCCCAAAGATGTCCAAATGATTTATGGGAGTATTTTTTAGGGTCGGGCAGAGCATTTTTTTGTCGGGCTTGGGCGGGCATTTGTGCATCATGAACACCCCTATTTCTAACACTGTTAATACTGCTAACGGAAAATGCTTACGTGAAAAACTTAAGTGATGATTGTGTAAGTTTAAGTGATGACTCAATAATTACATGCCATTAATTTTAAATTCAAAATATGTGTAAATTAAAAAAAATATAAAAACCTAATGAAACAATGATGATCAAAATCTTGATCGTATTAAAAAAAATTGTAGTTTAATAATATAAATATATTAGTTTAATAATTAAAATAACAAAATCTTGATTTTATTCGTAGCGATTTGTCAATTTATTTTAGTTTGATAATATAAATATATTATATCAAAAAATTAAAACTTAAATATGCTTTATCAGCTACACAGTCATCACTTGAGTTTACTGTGTCAACATTTTTTGTTAGCAATATTAATAGTATTTTAAATATATGACCAAAAGTATATTTTATAAAGTTAAGGGGCAAAAAATATATATTATGTAAAACTTAAAGGACTTAAGATATACTTTAACTTTTTGAAAATGATATGAAAAATAATGAAAACATGTTTTTTTTTTTTAAAAAAAAAAGATGCTTGAGCTTAGAATTTCTTCATAGTCATGAAACTAATGTCATTAGCTCCATGTCAGTTCCTCTGCACCATTTTTTTTGGTCATCTTTTTCTTGGAAGGACCATATACCTATAGTTCGAACTCAAAGCCTTTT
This sequence comes from Inga oerstediana, assembly GCA_963210345.1. NCBI lineage: Eukaryota > Viridiplantae > Streptophyta > Magnoliopsida > Fabales > Fabaceae > Inga > Inga oerstediana. The sequence goes on along the minus strand of OY723407.1, from coordinate 31,279,204 downwards.
ACTGAAATCAACATTTAAGGAGGTTGTTGGTGTCAATTAAGCTAAACAACCCCAAACTTCTCTTTGTTTTTTGGCCAACAACTGCAGACTCCTTTATACCATGTTTAAACCATAAAAACTATTCTATTCGCTCTTACATATAAGATAAAATTAATTTTTTTAGAGAAATTAAGAAAACTAATTAAATTATTTTAAAATATTTATATTTATATTATTTCTCCAAACTAGTTAGTTCGACTAATAAACCAATATATAATCTAAGGATACGCAACATATTATATGATTAAGTAACTTATTTAGTTTCCTTAATCTTTCAAAAAAAAAAAAAATCAACTGTATCTTATAATTAGAACCGGAGGTAATATTTCTGTATGGTTATAAAATTATAGGATGTGATTGATAATGAACAAACCGTTAAGATAAAATCCAAAGTTGAAAATATAATTATCAATTAATTTTTTTTTTGCATTATTTCAATCAAGTTTATTCAAAATAAGTTTGAAAAAAAAAATACACATGTACCAAAAATGTAATAGATCAAAGCTGGTTTGAGATAACTTATTTTTGGGTAATAAATACTTATAAATCGTGATTTATGATATATGAGATAAGTATGTGAGATGAGTTTTATTTTAACTTACGTAATAAATGTTTATTCTTAAAAAATAAACTAATCTAAATATACTTTGAGTCTTCAACACGGGTAAGAAGCAAAGAGGTATCTTTCACGAAGCTACATTTCTGTTTGCGCCAAAAAAAAAAAAAGAAAAGAAAAAGAAAGGCACATTTCTAATTAGCGGTGAGGATTCGTAAGAGTGAGTTTGATATGTCAAAAGAAGACGAAACTCTGGAAACGTCTCTGTCCATGGAGCCAAATCGGAAGCTTGAGCTGATGAACCACGCGATTCAATGTCTTTCAGAGGAGAAGTGGAATCAAATTCTTGACGACGCTGAATACCAGCTCGCTCTTTCCCGACTACTCTCTGAGGTAAGATTCGAGCCCTGATGCTAATTCTTCATATATTGAAACAGAATTCTGGTGTTTTAAATCGGAAGCTTGAGCTGATGAACCACGCGATTCAATGTCTTTCAGAGGAGAGGTGGAATCAAATTCTTGACGACGCTGAATACCAGCTCGCTCTTTCCCGACTACTCTCTGAGGTAAGATTCGAGCCCTGATGCTAATTCTTCATATATTGAAACAGAATTCTGGTGTTTTAATTCCTTTCGGTGGTCGTGATTATCGTGCTGATCATGATTAGTTTTGTTTCTGTCACCATCGAGTCGTAGACTAAGTTCCAGAGTCTCTGTGTCCTGCTGCCAATTAGCCTAATGTGTATTGTCTATGCTCTATGCAACATATAGCTGGTTTGGCTCTAACACAAATTTGATTGTTCAATGGCGTAGGGCGCAGTTTTAAGATTTCTGGTTCCTGCGTCTGATTGTTATCAATAATATGGATCCTCCTGATGCATTTTGGTAAACTTGTTTTCGTTAATCGCAGGCTGTTTGGTGCAGAAGCATTTATAGAATTCCCCATATAAATGATGCCCACGCTTTCGATTTCGTGATTGATTTTGTATACAACTGGAGATCTTTCCTCTTCTAAGCACATGAAAGATAGTGACTTGGGGATTTTTCAAAGGTTACACTTCACTTTCTAATGTTCAAACCCTATTAAAATATATGAAAAACATTGAATAAACAAAAATGAAGTTTCCACCCAAAAGAGAATGACATCATACAGAATACAATGAAATATATGGGGAAAATATTGAAACAATAAAAAAAATTTCGCAAAATCCAAGAAAAATTGTATTGTTTATCATCTATAATTTCTACATGTTATATTGATCGTTTGAGCTGCCTACCTTTGTGATTGGTGCATGCTAGAACAAATGTAAGTTGTATAGTAGCTCTAACATCTTCCCTTTCCCCTGACTTATGTTTAGGTTCTGCTGTTTTGATGTGCTTGTCACTTGTTCAAAATAATGCTCCTTACCATTTTCCTTACGAATTGGCCAAAGATCGGTGAAATTGGACGGAAATAGTGTACAGGCTTCTGTACGTTTGATGAGCTTTAATTTGTTCTGTCCATTAATATTTTGACTTTCCATCCACATATGCATATGGTCTTTCTTGAATTGTTGTATAGTATGCCCTTAATTCTTGGTGTATTGTTTTGAATAATACGGTGCATGTGGCGAATGGTTTCGAGATTGATTCGTGGTACTGAACATGAAGAGACAAATCATATATACCCTTTACTCAAATAATTGACAGTTAGAAATGTTGAAAGGTGAAGGCGCGATTGAGCAATCTGAAGCTTCTAGCCCCACAGAAATGGTACCTTGTGCAACTGAAAAAACAGAAAATAAGAATGTCGAAGCTGGTGACGGCGATGAGAGCTGTGGGGGAAACGATGATATAGTGAAAGAACTGAAGAAGCTAAAAAGGCAGAATTTTATTACTCATTGTCTTCTTTCGGTCATGATTGTCCTCACTGTAACTTGGCAAACATCAGAGGCCTCTCTTGTTTTCAAAGTCAGGGATGGACTAAACCACCCATTTAGAGCCATTGGAAGTTTGTTCTCAGGGATGTTCAAAGCCCCAGATATGAATGGCCAGGGTTCAGATGACAGAGATGAACACCAATCAGAATCTCCTGCTCTTCCATCCATGAAGATTCCAGATATGCCTCATGTGGATATTCCAAATTTAGGTTCCAATATTTGGGAACGAAACCAACCAGTTTTATTGTTTCTAGTGGTAGCCAGTCTGGAAATGGTGGAAACATGAAAGTGAGAATAAATGGAGGGGACAAAAACTGAACAGTGGCTCTTCCTGTTCTCTCATGTCGATCAATTCCAGGAACATTTTCAAGGTATTCCATGCATAGATGAGACAATGGTTTCTTTTATTTTACTCGTAAATTTGTGAATGTAATGTTTTTTCTGTATGTTTTAACAAAGGCAGTGAACACCCTATTTTAATCAGGTCTCACTTAAAAAAAAAAAATGAAAATTCTCTCATTAATGATGATTGGTGTCTAAATTGACAATCAACATTAAATGTACAAATAAAAAAAGAGAAAATAAGAAAATCCTCTTATTAATGATGATTAGTGTCTAAATTGGTAATTAACATTAAAGGGAAAATTAAAAAAAATAAGAAACAAAAAAAAAGTCATCTTATTGATAATGATTGGTGTCCAAATTAACATTGTCATTCATTAAGGGAAAATAAACAAATTTTTAAAAAATATATAAAAAATATCTCTCATTCATAGGTTTAAATTAGGAAATTACTTGTAGGGAAAATATAAGAAAATAAATAAATATATAAAATAAAAAATAAAAAATCTCTTATTTATGTGGATAGGTTTAAATTAGGAAATTACTTGTGGGAAAAATAATATAAAAAATTTAAAATAAAAAAAAATCTCTCACTGATGGTGATTAGGTCAAACTAGGAAGTTTTATTAATAAAAAATATAAAAAAAATAAAAAACGAAAATTTAAAAAAATCTCTATTGATGGTGATCTGGTCAAGTTAGAAAGAGCATTTATGAAGAAAATCCTACCTTGAGACTATAAATAAAGGAGCACGGGTTGAAGCAAGACACACAAGAATTTGAGAAAAATTTTAGGAGAAAAGAGAGGCAAGGTAGAAGGAGATTCTTTGCTAAGTCAATGAACATCTTTATTTAGAAGGAGACACACAAGAATTTGAGAAAAATTTTAGGAGAAAAATTTTATTACTCAAGCATAATTTGCATGGGAAAGGGTATTTATTGAGAGAGTCATTTCGTCTTTATTTAGAAGGAGATTCTTTGCTAAGTCAATGAACATCTCTACATAGAGATGGAGGCATTCTTACTGAAATATTGGGCAAATCTCTATAAGTATATTGGCTCTTATTGCTCATTGTTTATATTATTTTTGTTCCTTTCTCTATTCTCTTCTCACACAGCAACATTTGTTTTCTAAAATAACGGCTTGTCGACTAAGGCTATGCTTGTGGGCCACGTGCACTTCCTGAGGTGTAGTGTTTGCATTTTGATGACTATTGAATGCTTGCTTGTATTACATGATGAATATATTGATTGCACCTTCATCTATTTTATTGCTCCACATTTTGGCCCTTTAACATTCTTTTCTTGTGAACAGCTAAAGGACCAAAAAGCTATGTGTGTTTGTATCTTATATCATAAATGATGTCCCATCATGTGTTTCTTGGAGTCCCGAATGAGTGAGAGCATGATTAAGCAATAGCCTTTTTATCTTTTTTATATGACACAATAATTTCCATTTTGATGGATATGAATTAAGAGGTGAGTTTGCTTATTGCATATGGCTGTATAATTCTTCTATGTTTCTTTTTATCCCCTTACTTTGGTTCCTCATATAGCTTACAAGTTATAAGTATGCAAGGATAAAAGGTATGCATACATCTTCTCATTTTTTGCTTCCCATTCTTTTAATTTGTGCTATTTTTTGTTTTTTTTTTCTTTTTTCTTTATCCCTTTCCTAGGTTCTCTTTCAAAAAAGAAAAAAGTTAACACATTTTTATAAATGAAAATAAATGGAAAAGCTCTCTTTCATGAAAAATAAAGAAATTGCTTTCATAATTTTTTTTTTAAAAAATACAAACCAAACAAAAAAATATTTTTTCAAATAATTAAATAAAATTTTCTTAGAAGACACCAACCAAGCACCATGCCTTTCTACATCTAACGAATTACGTTGACTTTGATCCCTTTAAAGGATACGTAGGCCCTAGGTTTTTATCCTATGTCAAGTCTAACAATGTAAATAATTAATTCTGTTTTTTTTTCATTTTGTAAATATTTTATTTTTGGGTAATTATAATAAAATTTTAAAAGGTCATATTTATTTTTAAATAATTAACCTAAGGTAACCAGTCTTATGAATGAGTGTTGTGGGGTGCCTAATATCTTCTCCATACACAATCGATTCCCGAACTCTAAATGGTTTTTGTAGACCAGTTTCCGTTTTTTAAAAAGGTTTCCAAAATTATCCTTTTTCAAAATTTTGGTGGCGGCTCCATATTTATCAAATTTCGACGCTACAGCTTAATAACTCCACTGGGGATGGTTTGAGAGTCAAGCCCATTTTAAGTTACGTGTTTAAAAATAATATGGCCTTAATTTTATTCTAATTACCTTTTTCTTCTTTTATTTATTATTTTTTAATATATTAAATTCTTTATTCATTTATTTATTTATTCTTTTTCTCTATCTATCTTGTGATCTGCTTAGCAGTTTAGGATTGGGTAAAAACTAAGCCTACAGGTTGGTATGCTCTCCACACATACGAACACACATACTGTTCTCCTCACACACATTTTGGGCCCTATACCCGGGTCTGTGAGTTCCTTAGATGAGAGGAAGTTTCTAGCGATCTCCTTGTGGTGTTTTCAGAACCCCTAAGGTTACTGTGAAGACTTTATCCTAACTGTTACTCATTTGGTGAGGTTGATCCCTATGGGGTTTTTAGAACCCCTGAAGGTTAATTTCGTCAAATGGGGTCTTCATCTTTACGATGGGGCCAGTTAAGAGACCTTTATCTTGGAGAATCAGAACCACCTTGAAACCATTGCACCTATTAGTTGAAATTATCAACCTATCTAATTAATTAGTACTTTCCTTTCTTGGGGTAGATACTTCCAACCTAGGGTTATTCCTAAAATAGAACACTAGAGGGCATATATTTATTTATTGTTGATAATCTTTATTGTCATCTATGCATAATCAATAAAAACCCTAAGATCAAGTGACTAACTGCCGCTTCACCAGAGTATGTATCTAACATCACTTCACATAAAGATACATCACGATGACGGTGTATGCATTAGATAGCCAATCTTAGTTTAAGGGTCTATGACCCTAAAAGACTATGATCTCATCACATCTATCATGTTAAAAAATATCTCAATGAGAGATAATCCTTAGGACTCATGAGATATCATTACATCATTCATAGGTATTTTAGCTTCACATTGATATGGGTCTTGGACATAATAATTATTTTTCAAAACCCTTAGCCGCGTAATAGCTTGGGCCATTTGCATGTTAATAGGCACTTCATCTTCCCTATGAGATAATGGATCTCTTGAGGAGATGGAGTTCTTTTTCTTAATGTCCATCGCCTATATCAAGGCTAGAAAGCACATGAAATCATCTGCATAGCATGTATTTAGAAATACTTTCTAACTCTTCTTTTTTCTTTAAGGGCAAGCAAGTTATCCAACAACTGAAAATTTTGGCATAAAGGTTAAATGGCATAAAAACCAGCTTTAAATCCAATTCCTAGAGGAAAGGTGTATAGAGGGAAGGGCATCAGACTGACTATAGGAGTAGGCCCATTTGAAGGCCTGATTTGGTTAAGTCGTTACATTCAAGGTTTAATTAAATTAGGCTTCATGAAGAAGTATGGAAACATCATTGATTTGTTACATGTGCCTATGCATACTGATGTTATCATAGAGTTGGGCCAGTATTGGGATGCCTCTTTAAGAAGCTTCACTTTCTCTGATTTTCAACTAGCCCCAACCCTTGAAGAAAATGGGAAAATCCTTAGGATGCCAGTTAAAAGGAATGATGAGATATACCATTATCCAGGTCGGTCACCTTTTCAGGGAGGAATAGTGAAGCTGTTGGGGGTTCATATGGAATAAGTACAGATTGTAGGCATCATATACGTCAAGGGGATTAAAGAACCATAGTGGAAGCTCGCTTAGCAAGATTAGCAGAGAGTAAAGATTGAGAGAGTTTTTTGCAGGGTCTTTGCCTTTGCTATTTATGGCATGATCTTGTTTCTTTCATCAGCATGAATAATTGACTTTGGAGCTATCAGTGTCTTCCAATCGGTTGAATATTCTCAAATCAACCTAGTATCCGTAATCTTAGCAGAGACCTACATGCCGTTATCTCAATGCCACATAAAGAAGGAAGGTCGAATAAAATGTTGCGTTGCATTACTTGAGGTATGGATTTGAGTCACGTGTATGGAAAGAAGAAGTACTTATGGGAAAGGCATGACAAGTTTACTAATGCACTTATGGCTTTCAATAACAAGAATGATTAGAGGAAGGAGTTCTAATAGTTAATAGAAGATTGCCTCTTATGGAAAATAGATTGGTGGGAGGATGAAGAGATTATCCATCGCTGTGGGGACTTTTCTAATGTGCCTCTTATAGGACCAAGAAGATGTATTATTACAACCCTTCTTTAGCATTAAGGCAATTAATATTTTGGCAAAAAGCTCCTTCTTGGGAAGAAGTGCAAGCCATACATTTCTTGTATGAAGAAGATGGCGTGAGGGACTTATGTCAACAAATCAAAGACTCTTGGCGCAAGATAGCATACAAGGGAAAGGCTGAGCTAGGGAAGCAAGAAATATGTGTAACTTCAAGCTATAAGGAGTGGCTCAAGGACAAAATTAAAGGAGCTAATCCATCTTATTCTCCCTAAGATCCTTTATTAGGAAATGACGCCCAAGAAATAAACAGAGAATTGGCAAGGCGCTTGGAAATAAGAGAAAAGGAACTGGAGGAGTTGTCTGTGATAGAGTCTCAAAATAAGAGAAAGATGAGTCAGCTAGAAGACAAATGCGGATCCCTCCAAGAAAAATTGATAGAAAAGAGAAAGAGAAGAGATTTAAAAGAACACTCTAGAATCATGAAGCTGGAAGAAGAAAACAAAAGCTTAAAAAAGGCTATGTAATAAAATGACAGGCAAAGGAAGAACAATAGAGTTCGATTATTGAACATGACTACAGAAAAAGAGTTGCTCGAAGAGAAATTGCAAGACAATGCCCCCCTTAAGAAGTTATAATAGGAAGTTGTTATTCTTACTCAACTCTTAGAAAGCAAGAAGGTGAATTAGTTGCTATAAGAGCAAGTATTGTTGAAACTATTGAGAGCCTTATAGACAAGCTGAATCATGAAAGGAAAGTTTTAGCCAACTAGGAACTCTTCTACCACAGACAAGTTGTTGTGATAGAAGAATGGGTAAAGAGGTGTGGTAATTTAATAAACTTTGCTAACACCAGGATCCCAGAATTTGCTAGCACATTCAAGCGCACTGAAGGCATGATTATTCCTTTGAATCCACCGGTAGAGATTGTTGAATTTTTCAACTTATGTATTCAAATAGTAGAGTTACTCAAACTTGTAACTACATTTTGATATTATCAAATAAAAGTATATCTTGCCCCATTTACTATCATTTTTTACGTGCTTATCACTACGATCAATAATGAGATATTGGGCAAGGATGGGATTCGAGGTCCCCCTGTCTAATGATCAACTCTAGTCCTCTATGTAAAATAATGGATTCTCTGAGGAGGCTAGAGGACACTTGTTCCGGAAGACTAAGTGCCGATTTAGCACTACATCAATGGCAAGATCTTGGCTAGGATGGGACTCAAGGTCCCTCTTATCTAATGATCAACTCTAGTTCTCCCTGTGGAATAATAGAATTCCTGAGGAAGCTAGATGATACTTATGCTATAAGACCTTTATGCCAATACATTATGGATAACTCGCTATACCCGCTTGAAATATGAGCTTAAATAAACTATTGATATTTTGTTCCTTTCTAAGCAGGTGATACAATATTGCTCCATCTAAACGTCCTAAGCAGCTACCCCCTACGCATTCATACAACATGTGCTCTCGTAGTTGTCAGATGGCAACTAGTGCAAATGAAGCCAAATCTAATATGAATCAATGGATAGGGAGGGAAGATGAGCACTCTGAAATGCCCCACATAAGAAAGACATTCCCGACATCTTTTGAAGTGTTAAACAAGCCGACTATTGCAATGGTTTCAATAATAGGTAAAAAGACCTGCAAATGGATTTCAACTGATGATTCTGGAAGAGCTCTAGAAAATTGGGAGTTTGAGGACACCTTCAATTCTATTACGTTATAGTAACATGTCTAGCTAAAAGTTGTCCTTTTATGTTTTGTATGCGCCTTTAGGCAAGCTCTTATATGAACCATCAATGAAGAATGATATGTGAATAAAATTCAGTTATTTATATCCACTCTTCCTTTTTCCCTTCTATTCATTTGTTGTTCACTTTCGCCCCCTAGGAAATCTATTTCCTCGGAACTCCTGTCTAACGGAGAGGTTCCTGAGTCTCTGAATGATGATTCTCTTGTTGCCATTGACATGCATGATTATGATTGTGATGATGATGAGATTATTCAAGTATATACAAAAATCCTCGAATCTGATGACAATAGAATGTGCCCACATGAAGACATAATTGCAGCAATAAACATGAGCATAGAGGAAGAAAAGAGAGAACTAAAGATAGTAGATAACCCCAAAAGAAAGAAAATGGTTAAACTCTTTAAAGAATTAATGGATGTGTTCACATGGTCTTATCGAGATTTGCCAGGCCTTGATCCAGGGATTGCCTCTCACAAGAATCCCTTATTCCTATACACCAAGTATAAGACCGTGATTCAAGCCTTTTTATTACATACACGGAAGCGTTATTCTTTAATTACTGGAGTTTAATTACTCATTTCTGGCTATTGAGCCATTATTCTTACCAAAAGTAAAAATAAATACACTTGAATCTTCAATTCCGCTTCTTCTTTCCTTTTGATTCATCTTCAAGCATTCTTCTCTGTCCTGCTGACGGACCTATATGGTTGGTGGGGGGAGGGTGAGACTCGGGGGAATCTCAATAGAAAACAAAACAACAATGCATGCAAGATGAATGCTAGTGCATGATATGCTTGCCTTACATAGGCTCATGTTCACGTTATGACATTTCTGCATGCTCAATGTTTTAAGCAACATATCTATGGACACAGTATAAACAGAAATAAAGCTTCATTCATTCATACATGCTTCACATAATCAAGTAAAGCAATACTGAAAATCAATATACAACAAACACATCAAATACATACAAGTTAAATACATTTACTACCTTTTGGACAAAGTCCTTCTTCTTGTCCCCTTTTCTTCCAATCATTGAGGCTTCTTGAGAATTCTTCCATTCTTCTTCTTTCTTGGCTTCTCATGGCCCTAAATAAATACCACATTATTAGTGACATGACAAATGAATGCCCAATGGGGCTACATTATCCTCATGAGCTTACTTTCACCCTCTGAGTTCACACTAATTACATTTGGCCATTTCTTTTTTAAATTCGCATGGTAGCTAAAAGCTGCCATCATTTTGACCAAACTTTGAAAAATCACAATTAATTCTATAGTAATCCAATTGGGGTGGTTCAAAATTCTGTGTCACTCATTAAGTATACTTTACTGGAAAAACACCCCCTGATGCCAATGACATGCCCAGAATTCTCAAATTCTCAATTAATTCTCACTGCCACAGAATTGATTCCAGATTCAATGTCTAACTTCAAAAATTCATAATTCTTAGTGTACTGATCCAAATGGCACAAATGACTTATCAACTTAAAGCTGATAAGTTTACTTTCATTTTGAAAAGTTTTATAGCCATTGGAAAACATTTGATTACCCAAAACACAATACATTCTGACTACCACGCAGGAAACCCTAATTGGCAGCATTATTCCAACTTTTGAAATTCAAATTCATTCTTTCTAAAATTACTCCAACCACTTATTCCTACACAATTTAACCCAAGCAATCCATTGGAGACCTCAAAATTGGCAAAATCATTTTCCTCCTACCTGCCATGTACAGACCAAAAATTAGGGTTCCAAGCAAAACTTCACCAATTCACATTTTAACCACCAAACTAGGTCCATATGCTTCCTGTAATAACCCTAATTTTGAGATTTGAGGCTAGAGAATAAGCCTAAAATAAGTGGACTACTAAGCCCCAGTTTGGCAGGAGCCCAAATTTATTCCCTAATGATTCTTATATCTTTGGGGTATTAAAGAAAGTAAAATGGTGAATTTTGGAGAAAGTAACTATGTTTTTGGTGAAATCGCCTATGAGGTAGTGAGCTTGTCATGTGATTTTGTATAATCAAATGATGAGCCAAAATTATGAAATTTTACAAGGTTAAAGTAAACATCCTAAGCTTTAATTTGATAGGTCATATAACTCAATTAGAGCTATATACAAAAATTTATGAATTTTTGAAGTCAGCACAGAAAAGCTATGAAATTTGTGAAACAGTATGCAAAGATTGAAATTCTGGGAATTTTGTGATTCCATCTAGCAAAATTTTATATTTTTCCTTGAAACTAGACTCAATAAGGGTTCTATAGGCTTTGGAATCACTCCAATTAGATTTTTCTAGAATTAGTTATGATTTTTGAAAGTTGAGGCAGAAAATTTGCCAGAATTTCCAATTAATCCGAAAATGAAGGAAATAACCTTGAAATTATGAGATATATGGAAAATTTAAATTGGGCTGATGGAAGGACCTTCTTAGACATCTTTAGCATGGGCCAAGAAGAGAAAATATTATGTACATGTTATTTGGGCTTATAACATTATGTTTATGTACATAAAGTGTGATTTTTGGAATTTTACTTTAATGAATAATTAAAGTAAGACATAAAGTATTATAAAATCATGTTTCCATCTTCCTCCTTAGCTCATTTTCATGGTGAACCAGCAGCCAAGAGAGAGAGAGAGAGAGAGAAAGTTTGAGAGCTTTTAGAGAGAGAAAGAGAAGAGAACTTACAAGGTAGGTTGATTTCTTCGGTGAATTCGTACCTAATGCGTATAACCTTGTTCCTAAGCTTCTCTCTCATGTTCTTTAAGGTTGTTGAAGCTGAATTTTCCTTGTTAAGAAGGGCTAGGGTTCAGCCATATCGAGAAGAGCCAGTGGGAGCTTGAGGTAACTTCAAAACTTTCGTATATTGCTTATTCTGGCTGCTGTGGGCAATTTAATCAGTGAAATTTCGCCGGAATGCCATTATTTTTAAAGTTTGGAAATGATATGGCCTAGGGGTTATTCTACCCAAATTGGGTCTTAATGTTAGTTGTAACCTAATGTAATGGTTAATAAAGTGATTAGGAGTAGAAAGAAACACGTCTGCGGAGCCGAAACCGAAAGACCCCAATTTTTCTCTGGGAATTGAGAATTTTGGCTAAGGCTAGTTTGGAGAGGTTAGAGTTGGATTTTCAATGATTTAATGGTTCCGTTGAATTTAGGAGTGAAAATTAGGTGGGGTTACAGTTGGTCACTTTTTCGGAAAAGGCCGAAAAAACATAATTATGAAAACGCCCCTAAAACCCTTAAAGTGTGGCTGCCAAGGGTAATGTTGTAATTTGAAATTGAATTTGATAATTTTGAGTCTGGAAATGGATTCCTTAGGTGAAAATATGTCAGAATAACCTATGTCAAAATGTTGGGAAAAGTACGGTCAGACCGGGTATGGCGGAGCTGGGCCCTCGGGGGCATTTTAGTAAATTTTCATAATAGGCTCATATAACCCCTAGAAACACTATGGAAGTGTCTAAATTGAATATTTGGAATTGTAGGACCAAGTTGTGAGCCCAGTCATTGGCACATTTTACGAGGCACACCAAAAGGTGGTCTTTGAGATAGTACTCCCCAACCCTTTAGGCATGTGTCTAGGCTTCTAGTAGCCACCTAAAGAGTCCAAGTGATAACCAACTTTAAGTGTTCTGAAGGTGAGAATTTGGAATAGAGAATAACTTGTCGTCCTTGACTTTGGTTTATAGGGTTTGACATTTGTTATAATCACAAGTAACCTGTGCCGGCGCACATTAGGAAAGAACAAGGTAAATGCGATGTATATGCGTATGTCATTGTTTTGTTATGGTTGAGGGGGCAATGTGGAAGCCAAACGGCTATATGTAGCCGTAAGGCAATGTGGAAGCCGAAAGGCTAATTGTGAGCTGTAAGGCTATGTGTATGCACCACCATGCTAATAGTCCCTAAGTCGCTAACAACGGTTCGGGTACGGACTGTGAGCCTTCCTGTCTGTAAAAGGGGATGAGGGTGGGGTGTAATTTGTATTTGTGCTGCTATGTGATGATTTACTTACATGCTATGTGATTATATATTGTATGAGTGATTTGTTAATATTTGGATTTTTTTGAATCTCATTCTTTCCATTGACTAACATTCCAAACAGGGCAAGTGGCTCCAAGGAGAAGCGAACGACCAAGAACGGTTAGGACTTTATAGGGATGTTATGTTGGATTGTTGGTTATCTCTTTTAGAAAGGGATTACAGTAAATTGTTTTTGGGATGTAAATATTATTGTTTGATTTTGATCATGTAATCCCCTAGTTGGAACTTATAACCCTTAGTTTATACATGTATGAAACCCGGGAGTTGCCGGGAATTTGGCATGCACTCTGACATGTATAAATGTGATTTAACTGTATAGGTAATTATATTCGATATTTGAACTTGAGACCAGGATAGGGATGAAGTTTTGAAAATATTTATGCAAACCCTACCATAGGATGGGAGTTTAAAATGAGTTTTAAATTATCCGACGGTCTCCAAACCATTTAATTACGCACCCTCGAATTATAATTACTGTTTTAAGGCAGGGGGTTACACTTCCCAAATATCATATAATCACTTGTATATTATCAAAGCATGATGAAACCCTAAAAACCCTAAGATAACCAAAATTAGAGCAGCCACTAAAATTCACCACAATCAACCAATCAACAAGATATTTGGTTTAAATCAAAGCACATACTTACCTCTTGCCCTTTCTAGAGCTTGTTCTTTGTTTCTCCAACTTTGGTACTTTATAGATAGCACAAGACACCACCTTTTGAGAAACAAAAACCATAGAATTGTAGGTCTTAGCTAGGGGAACAATGTTTATGAAGAGGTTTTAGCTAGAAAAGTGATTTAGGTGGTGAAATTGAGCTAGAAGATATACATTACTTCTTTGTTCTTCCAACTCTTCTTTCTCTTTCCTTTTTTGTTTTTTCTCTATTCTTTTTGGTTTTGGATGACTATTAATGAGTGTGAGGGAGTGAGAGATGTTTTAATATTCATTCCTTTGCTTCTTGAAATCACTTGGCCAATATTTTGTCTAAGAAAGCAAGACGAGTCCAAGTGTCATCAATTTATGGCTTCTTGATAAGTAATTTGGTTAATTAACCAAGAGTGGTTTGGTTAAATGGAGATTCATTTCCTTTCTCTCTTTCTCTTGTATTGGACGAAAATCATCATTCAAAAAGGTAGAGGAATTGTTGACTCAAGTCTCTCCCTCCTTTCCTTTTATGCCTAGCCATAATTATTGACCAAAGATGAAAACATGTTGGCTTAATTCTTTTTCCTTCTTCCTCTTCTCTCCTTTCTTTCTTTTTGATTTAGTTAATTGGAAATTCTCTCTTTCCTCTTTTCCCTTATCTTGGCCAAAATTTCCTAACAAAGAGGAAGGAATATGTTGGCTAATTGACCATATGTATAAGTTCAACTTTGACCAAGTCTTCTTGTAAAGTTTGTTGACTAATCCCCTTTTTCTTTTGGTATGCCTTTTTGGACGTTTTTCATCAATTAAGGGGAGGGATTTAATTGCTTCTTTTCCTTCATCTTTACTCTTGCTTTTCAAGAGCAAATCTTGACCTTTCATTTTGGTTTCCAACTTTAACCTCAATATCAAGTGACAATTGTCTATTTTGCCCTTGATTATGGCAATATGAATTCTTTTGCCATTAGTTCTTTTAAATCTCTTTCTTATTTCTTTCTAGACACCATTTCCCTTTTACTTTGGATCCAAGTTAGGTTTTATGTCATTCTGACACATCCTAAAGGAATCAAGTATTTTCTTTCAACTAATTCGCACCAAAATTCATATTCTATTCCGAGTGTGGTTTCTAAAATTCATTCTATTTATCATTCATTTCTAGTACTCTTACTAAAATAGGCTTAATAGTCTACTTTATTTAGGCTTATTCTCTAGCCTTTAGTCCCAAAATTTGGGGTATTACACCAAGCCCAAAAAGTAGAAATTGAGGAGGCTCACTCCTGACATGTCCTTAGTGGTTTGAGATGAGGTGATGAAGAAATTAGTGGCGCGATTTTCTTGGAAGTAGCTAAATACCCACAATGGATAGCAAATGTTGTTCTTGTCCCAAAGATAGATGGTAGAGTTCGAATGTGTGTTAATTATCGAGATCTGAACATAGCTAGCCCAAAAGATGATTTTCCATTGCCTCATATTGATGTCCTAGTTGATAATACAACCCGTAGCTATAGGTACTCATTCATGGATGGGTACTCAGGGTATAACCAAGTCCCTATGGATGAAGAGGACAAAGAAAAAACCACTTTTATTACGCAATGGGGCACTTATTGTTACCACGTCATGCCATTTGGGCTAAAGAATGCAGGGGCAACTTATCAGCTTGCCATGGTGGCACTCTTCCATGATATGATGCATAAAGAACTTGAAGTATATGTGGATTATATGGTAGCTAAATCTTTTGAGGGAGAAAGCCATGTTGTGGTGCTAAGGAAGTTGTTTTAAAGCTACTTAAGTACAAGCTACGCTAAATCCTAACAAGTACGTCTTTAGGGATCTATCTAGGAAATTGTTGGGGTTCATTGTAAGTCAAAAAGGGGTTATAGTAGATACTGACAAAGTAAAAGCAATACGGGAAATACCCCCTTCTCAAACAGAAAAAGAAGTTTGAAGCTTTTTGGGGCGGTTGAATTACATTGCACGATTCATTGCCAACCTGATTGCAACTTGTGAGTCGATATTCAAGCTTTTTGAAGAAGAATGGCACAAAGAAGTGGGATGAAGATTGCCAACCAGCATTTGATAGAATCAAGGATTATTTGCTAAATCCCCCAATTTTAGTTCCTCTTACAGTAGGACGACTTTTAGTTTTGTATTTGACAAGACGACCTAACTCTATGGGAGCCATACTGGGGCAACACAATGCATATAAGAGAAGAGAAAAAGTGATCTATTACTTGAGCAAGTAGTTTAATGACTGTGAGTCATGTTACCAGATGATGAAGTGAACTTGTTATGGTTTAGTTTGGGCTACAAGGAGGTTGGGGCAATACATGCTTTATTACACCACTTGGTTAATTTCTAGAGTGAACCTACTCAAATACATCTTTGAAAGCCCACACGTAGCCGAAAGAGTCTCTAAGTGGCAGGTAATATTGTCTGCATACGATATAAGGTACGTTACTTAAAAATCCATCAAGGGTGGTACAATAGTTGATCACTTAGCAGAAAACCCCATAGATGAATGCTAGCCACTAGATTTCAAATTCCCAGATGAAGGTATATGTGCTATAGAGGATCCAAATGAGGAAAGCAACTTGAAGGAGTGGGAGATGTATTTTGATGGTGCAGTAAATATACATGGCAATGGTTTAGGGACAATAATTATATCACCAGATAGAAAGCAATTCCCGATTGCCATAAAGTTAGGGATTGACTGCACTAATAACATGGCTGAATACGAAGCTTGTATTAATGGTCTTTAAGCTGCCATAGATCTTTGAATAAAAAACTTAAAAGTCAATGATGACTCAACTCTTATAATTTATCAAGTGACTGGTGAATGGCGAACTAAAGACTCAAAGTTGATCCCTTACCAAGAGTACTTGATAGAGTTGATTAAAAATTTTGAAGTGATCATTTTCCATCATATGGCTAGAGAAAAGAATCGCTTCGCTGACGCTTTAGCTGCTCTAGTAGCATTGATCCAACTCGATTATGGGGTCTAAGTTCAGCCAATGCAGATTGAGACTAGAAGATCACCAGCATTTTGCTTCATTATTGGAAAATAGAATGATGAGCAACCTTGGTACATTGTATCAAGATGTATATGGAACATGGTACTTACCCTCCAGATGAAACATAAAATGAAAAGAAGACCATCCGGTGAATGGCCATGGGCTTTTTTAATAGTAATGACATCCTGTATAAGAGGAGTTGTGATGGGCATTGCTATACTGTGTAGATATAAGAAAGGCGTGTAAGATTATGGTAGAGATCCAAGAAGGCATATACGATATGTAATGTCCTAAATTTTGGGACTAAAGGCTTAAGAATAAACCTAAATCAGGTGGACTGCTAAGCCTATTTTAGCAAGAGTTCCAAGAATGTCTAAGAGCCATAATGACTTTTAGAAACTAACTTGGAATTAAAGTATGGGATTTGGTTCCAATTAGTCAAAGGAAAATACTCAATTCCTTTATCTAAAGTCAAATAGGATCTAAAACCTAACTTGGATTCAATAAGACAGGGAATAACATCTTGGAAGAAGGAAAATAAAATAAAAGAAACAACTAATGGCAATATAATTAATGTTGCCATAGTCAAGGGCAAAAAGGGAAGAAAGGAATTATTGGTCAATTAGTGAGCAATTTCCCCTCCTCGTGGGAAAAAAAGAAATTGTTCAAAGAAAAAAAAGAAGAAGAGGGAGGATTAAATGGCTAACTAAACTAGTTATAGTAACTATAGTTACTTACCTTTTTGAGGGACCATGAGCTTTTGACAAGTGGCACAATTTGGGCTAAGTATTTGTGTTAGGTGAAGATAAATACCAAAAACTCCCTTTCTCCTCTCACAATTCGTGCAACAGTCCTAAAATAGAGGGAAACATGAAGAAAATCATAAGAAAAAGAAAGAGGAGAGAAGGAAGGTGAATAATGAAAGTTCCTGACCTCCAGAGCCGATTTCACCTTCGATTCGGCATTTCCAACTTTCGGAGTCTACTTTAATGTTGTTCCTTTTAGTGAGACCAACATTTGTGCGGTTTTGGATTCTTGATCAGAGGTCTTTGGAGCTATCTACCTAGAGTAAGTGCTGCCAAAATCAAGAATCGGTTGTAAAAACGTGTAGAGGTAAGCATAAGCTTTAATTTAAACCGGTTACTTTAAGGTCTTGATGATTTTTATGAATTTTGTGGGGGCTTAGGGTTTTGCCCATATGTGAGTTTGAGGAAAAAAATGATGTTTTAATTATGATTTGTGGTTATATGGTGATTCATGAGGATATTAGACTAGTTTGATGCTTAAATTACAAATTGGTGGTGGTTAGTTGCAGCCAGTCTAGAACTAGATTGTTTGTGTGACGAATTTGACTAGTCAAATGTTGTCTGATAGCTGTAATATTTTCAAAAATGATAATAGACATTATAAGCTTTAATTTGATATATAATACATTGAATTTGGGTCAGTACTTTGGGAGATATTAATTGTTAAAGTTTGAGGTTTGAAACTGGATTGGATTCTAGAACAGGGTGGCAATTAGTGGAATTCTGTATTTATGTGGTTACAAGTGGTAGTGGTTAATATTTTTCCTTTATAAGATGTAGAGATATTCAAATAGGACTTTAAACCATTCCATTGGAAATTTTGTAGATTAACAGTAGTACAAAAATGGTGTTTTAGACCTCCACATTTAGACCGATTATATAGATAAGGTTTAAAAGAAATGATCGGTGGGATTTTCGTAATTATGAACAAATTGAGAGACCGGTTCAAGTAATATAAGGTCTTAAAAAGATTATTTAGACCAGTTTTATAACTAACCGGTCTAAAAAGATTAAATAATTAAAAAATGTATATATGAAATATATTTATTAGACCGTTTCTTCCTATAATAGGTCTAATATAATTTTTGGAATAAAGGTAATTAAAAAAAATTGTTTTCTACTTTTTAGACTGGTTGTTCTTGACAACCGGTCTGAAATAGTAAGCCTTTTAGACCTGTTTTGATTATAAACCGGTCTAAAAGGTTCAGCGGGGAAAAAATAAGTAATAAATAATTTTTTAGACCGGTTACTCATATAACCGGTCTAAAAGAAATATATTTTAGATTGGTTATTCCAATAACTGGTCTAAAATAAAGATTTTTAAAACTGGTTATTAATAACTAGTCTTAAAAATGTTTTAAGACTGGTTATTTTTATAAACAGTGGAATAACCGGTCTTAAAAATGTTTTAAGACCCATTATTTTTATATCCGGTCTTAAAGATCTACGCTAACTGCCTGAGCTTCACGCCATCTTTTTCATTCTAAAATATTTTCAGACTGAGCAGCAAACAGTTAAGAATCGACGGTACCTCCAAATTAGTCACTATAAGAGTGGAATTAGTGTGTCACTTTATTGGTTTTGCACTTTCGTCATGACAATGGGATCTCGGAGCTAGCATCCCCGTTGCTCTTCATTAGGGCATACTGGTTCTCTGTCTTTTCGTTGAGTGTTAAAGTTTGACTATGTTTAACACACTCTCTTCTCATTTTTATGCATTGTTGGTCTGTGAAATTTGGATCCTAAACTGGTTGAAGCCCTAATTCTCTTCCAGGTATTTCTTCTCTTCGTCTATTATTTTTTTGTGATTTGTTTTCTATGGCTGACGAAGAAATTATGGGTATGATTTGGGAGATTGGAAATGTGGGGGCATTGTGATTCTGATATCTCAACTCTCCCAACATGCGAACTCCCCTAAATTTGAAGTTGCCCCAGGAAGATGAGTTTTCTTAAATTTCTGTTCTTCTTTAGCTTATAATTGCATTAATAATTTTTACCGTATTGAAGCACTATGTGGGATAGTTACAATTTAATTTTTGTAGAGTTAATTTGTGGGTTGAATTGAAGGTCTACTTGTTAGGTGAAATCATATGAGAATATGCTTGTTTAATTTTTGAATTCTCTTTGTTGTCGAAAATGATGAGCCCGACAATTAAGTTGCTCTGAATCTGATTTTGAATTTAGTTTTTGTATTGCAAATGTTGAGTTTTCCTGTATTTTCTCTTTGCCCTCACTCGAGTATAAGGATCCCCACTCGAGTGCATTAGTATATCCTTGCATCTGGACAACCTTTTGCTCAGGACTTGCAACAATATTTAAGGAAGTGAGCTTTCTCCTTTGTGAGTGTTGGGTTCCTCACTCAAGTGCCAATGTCCTCAGTCGAGTCACTTCCTACTATCATGCGCTTCCTTGCTCTCGGACAAACACTTCCTGTAGCATACTTACAGGACTCGTGTGATCTTGAGAGCCTCACTCGAGTGGTGAGCTAGTGCTCGAGTGTAACTACCATTTCTGTCTTTAACCTTGCTCATTGTCAAAAACTTCCACGAGTGTGCCTTCATACCCGAGTGCAAATATGGTTATCACTCGAGTGCAATGTCTCTCACTCGAGTATTGCTGCCAATTCTTTAAATCAGTTGCTCTTTGTAAAACACTTTCAGGCTAACACTTCCTGAACTCGAGTGCAAAATGAATTCTCACTTGAGTGCTTACGACATCACTTGAGTGTAGCAGTTAAAATCACAGCGGCCATCTCTGAACTTTATGAAATGCATTTGCTAATAAATTAAATCAATGTTTATACCTTTCAAACACAAGTTTCTTACCAAACACATAATCATAGTTTGTTATTGAAACTTGTACTATTCAGATTACTCTTCTTCTATCTCTAGCTCTCTACTCTCTTCTACTTGTTCATTATGTAGTAGTTAAACCAGATACTTGGGGTGTAATGATTGCATTCTCTCATCATACTACTGCCTTTTCTAGGGGAAAAAGTAGAAAAAAAAACAAAAAGGTGTTGGTATATATGGATCGTTGTTGGATAAAAGCTAAACGGATGAGTGTTGAATATGCTAATAGGGTGAGGGATTTTTTAGATTTGGGAAGAAGAAATGCTGATGATGATAGTGAGATATTTTATTGTCGTTGTGTAGAATGTTTGAATGAGAAGTGACTAAGTGCTACAGATATATACACATATTTAATTTATGAAGGGTTTTGTAAGACATATATACTATGTGTATGGCATGGTGAACAATTAGAAATGCCAAGTGCATCTCAATAGGGGGAGTGACCTGTGATGATAATGAAACGAATATGGATGATCTTATAGAGAATATTATTTATGATGTAAGAGAAGAGGCTTTTGAACAATCACATGCATATGGTAATATGTGCAATGATGCTGAGATGCTACTATACCCGAGGTGTGAAAAATACCAATTGTTGAAAGCAGTATTGAATAGGTAAGCTTGAAAGCACATCATGGATGGAGTGACAAGAGTTTTTAAAAAATGCTTGAGGCCTTTAAGGACATGCTTCCAGATGATAATGTGTTGCCTTATTGATACTATGATGCTAAGAAAATACTGTGTCAACTAGGGATGAAGTATAAAAAGATCCATGCATGTCCTAATGATTTTATATTGTATAGAAAAGAGCATGAAGAGAAGCAGCATTGTCTGATGTGTGAAACCCAAAGGTACAAATCAAATAAGGCCTCTGTAAAAGTGTTGTGGTATCTTCCAATTATACCAAGGTTCAAACGCTTGCTTGCTAATGAAAATGACACAAAAAATTTGAGATGGCATGCAGATGAGAGGATTTCTGATGGAAAGCTTCGACATCCAGCTGATTCTTCTCAATGGAAGAAAATTGATGAATTATTTCCTAGCTTTGATGAAGAACCTTAGGCTCAGGCTTAGCATGGATAGTATGAATCCTTTTGGTAGTCTAAGCAATTACATAGTTCATGGCCTGTTCTTTTGGTTATTTACAACTCATTTCCTCTGTTTTGCATGAAATGAAAGTACATCATGTTGTCTATGTTGGTTTCAGGACCAAAACAACCCAGAAATGACAAATGTTTACCTAGAACCCCTGATCGAACACTTAAAAAAAAGTTGTGGGATGAAGATGTTGATGTTTTCGATGCAAACAAGAAGGAAATTTTTAAAATGCAAGACAAGATCTTTTGTACTATAAATGACTTTCCTGCATATGGAAACTTGTCAGGATATAGCATTAAAGGCCACAAAGCATATCCGATTTGTGAAGAAGGTACATGCTACCATCAACTTCAACATGGAAGAAAAATCGTTTATCTTGGCCATAGGAGATTTCTTAGAAGGGGCTACCCATATCGTAGATTAAAGAAAGTGTTTTTTGGTGGCCAAGAGTTTGAAGATGCTTTGGAGGTATTGACTGGGGAGATGGTTTATGAAAATGTGAAAAATATCAATGTAACCTTTGGTAAAACTACAAAGAGTAGAAATGAGACAAATATATGAAAAAAGGGGTCTGCCTTCTTCGATCTTTCATATTGGCGCAATCTTGACGTGAGTCATTTTTTTGATTTCATGCATGTGGAGAAAAACGTATGTGATAGTATTATTGGGACACTGCTTAACATACAAGGTAGTTCTAAGGATGGCGTGAAGGCAAGATTAGATTTACAAGAAATGGGAATACGAGAAGACTTACATCTAAAGCCATATGGTAAGAGAACTTTTGTCCTCTAACTGCTCATACTTTGTCTAAGGATGAGAAAAGAAGTTTTTGTGAGTATTTACATGGCACCAAAGTTTCCTCAGGGTATTCTTCAAATTTTAAAAAGCTTGTGTCGATGAAAGACTTGAAGTTAATATGGTTAAAGTCTCATGATTGTCATGTCTTAATACAACAACTACTCCCAATAGCTATTTGAGGCATTGTCAAATATGATCTTCAACATATATTGACTAGACTTTGTTTCTTCTTCAATGCTATTTGTAGTAAAGTCATTAACATATAAAGATTGGATGAATTATAAAATGAAGGTTATATGATCTTATGCTAGCTTGAGAAGCTTTTTCTTCTTTTTTTGACATCATAGTATACCAGATTGTTCATCTAGAGAGGGAGATAAAGTTGTGTGGCCCTATTATTTCTGGTGGATGTACCCAATTGAAAGAACTATGAAAATCCTAAAAGGGTATATGAAGAACCCTAACCGGCCTGAAGCATCTATTGTTTAGAAATATGTTTCTGAAGAAGCTATGGAATTTTGTCTATATTATTTGTCAAATGTAGGACATATTAGGCTTCCTAAATGTCATGATCAAGAAGGGGGTAGACGCGGGGCAACAGTAAAGAGTGTGAATCCTGATGAATTGCAACAAGTCCACTTGTACATCTTGAATAATGTTGATGAAGTTCAATATTACATGAATGCTCATAAAGAAATTGTATGGAAACAAAATAGTTGAATGACTGAACAAACGTTAATTAGGGAGCACAACAAAACTTTCGCACATTGGTTCAAACCAAAGGTTGACGGAGAAGAATGTGTTTCTGATACAATAAATTGGTTAGCACGTGGTCCTGAGGTTGATGTCATAAGTTGGACTTCATTTGTGATCAATGGTTATACCTTTTACATGAAGGCCCTAGATGATAAGAGTACTGTCTATAACAGTGGTGTTGTGTTAGTGGCTGAATCTATCAAGGTAATTAAACCCGGACCGGTCAGTGAACCAGTCGGGGTACTGGGTCAAGGGTCAGTGGGTCAGACCGGAGTCAAATCGGAGTTAAACCGGGACCAAACCGGTGAGAAATAGAATATTTTAGACTTATAGTATGAAATTCTAAAGGAAAAATTTTTTTTAAAAAATAAAAAAATTTTTAAAAAATAAAAAAGTTGACCCGGACCGGTTTAGTGCCCGGGTTGCCGGTTTCCGGGCCGGTTCGGTCCGGGTTAGAGAACTATGGAATCTATGCAGTTCTCTAGTTTGAAAGATAAGAACCTTAAATTGGCTGCCATACCTTATTTTGGGGTTATTGAAGAGATTTGGTAGTTGACTATGTTAAAATTAGATTTTTCATTTTAAAATGCAAGTCAGTTGATGTCAATAATGGTGTGAAAATCAATATATTAGGATTTACATTAGTAGATCTGAGTAGTAGAAGTTATGGGGATAAACCTTTTATTATGGCAGATCAGGCGAACCAAGTGTTCTATATTACCGATTAGGCAAATAAAATATGGTCTGTAGCTTTCCAAGGAAAAAGGGTCGTTGATATTGATGAGAAAAGTCGCTCAAATTATGATCTTCTTGAGACACCTTTTTTAGGGGTCTACTAGAAAAAGAAACAAACTTATGCTCCCTCCACTTCAAATTAAGAAAAAGGGCCGTTGATATTACTAAGTGTTTCTTGGCTCCATTTGTGCATGGGTAAGAAACAAACTTATATTTTATAATATATGTAATGTTTTATGTTTGCTTAATATTCTTTTCTTTTTTTCCAGTGATCATTAGCAGTTGTTTCTTCTATGCAAGAGTAGTTACACTGTCATCCTCTTATGATCCCTCCACTTCAAACTAGGGAATGATTTGAAAAGGACCATGAACTCGTAAGTTTTCTTGCATTATTGTCTTCTGTGTGCAAAGTTTATGGAATTTGTGTAAAATAATTAACCTTTGTGATTTTGATGATGATAGGGCAATGCGGACATTCCTACACGCTACTTGTGGTAAGCATGTTAGTACATATTGGGTTGTTTAAAGAATGTAATAAGCAATGCATTTATACTTGTTTTAATGATATCATGGTCTTTTTCAGAGCCGTAGGCAACCACAGGGGTCCAACTTATGCGGTTTTTATGTTTTGAGACACATTTACAATATTACTCTAGGCACGACTGATTTTACCAAAGAGGTAAATTTATATTTCAGAACTTTTGTATTACTTTATTGTTTTTAAGTTACCTAGTTAATGTTTTTTTTTCTGGTTTTGGTGTTACAAATGTTTGATCTAGCTGATCCCTTTTTTGAAGAAGATATTGATTTGATCTGCAAATGTTGTGATGAATTCATCTATGAGCTTTTACAAAAATTGTGAGTTTTTGAATCCAACGTTATATTATACATTGTTCTCATATGTATTGCTCCTACTGTATGAATTTCTAATTGGGTTTATGTATTTGTGTAGGACAATTTTTGGGATATGGGTGATACATGTATGAGATTTGAGGGATTGACCTCTGTACGTTTTCTTCACTTTATATTCTGTAAAACTGAGGAATTTCTATTGTTGCTTGTATCAATCTTTGAATTTTATTGCTGCCATTGTCATTAAAAGTTTTGTATCCATTTCTAAACAAATTCGTCTGTTTGGACATTCCTTCATATTGCACATTGAAATTTATTCATAAGTCGTGTTTTAGTTTTAGACAGTTGTTAAGTGCATTTTTGAGTTCTTGGAATCTGATTTAAGCTTGTTGCTTGAATTGTCCACATTGAAATGATTGTCAACTCATGTATATGAATTAATATTGTTGCAATTTGTAAAAATCTAATTCTACCTAGAGGAAATTCATTATTGCTTATTTTGATCTTGAACCTTCATATCTTGTAACATTTCATCAATTGTTAGAAGTTGATTTGTGGCTCAAAATTAAGTGTTCTACTCTTACCATTTGTTGGAAGTTGATTTAAAGTCACCTACACCTTCATTTGTGTTTGTTGTTGATCTTACTGTTGTCATTGCTTTTTAGTGAAATTTGTGTTACGTTGCTTATGTGGAATCTAGGATAGATGTTGAAATGGCTTGCTGGGTAGGGTTACTTAGAAAGAGGGATATTTTTTTAAAAAAATAGAACTTTTAAGACCAATTGTAGCAACAAGAAGTCTTAAAAGTCATACTTTTTAGACTGGTTGTAGTTACAACCTGTCTTAAAAGTATGACCTTTTAGATCGGTTGTAGCTACAACAAGTAGTGACACGCCAATTGTAAATTCTGATTATAGGACCTATTAGCTATCCGGGATCTAAGACCTGCCTGAGCGAGGAGGAATAATTGGATACCCCTTAGGAAAGACATCCAGGTAGTAACTTTCTTTCATATGTTATGAGATACGTTGCATGTTTGTGGTATCATCATGAGTTTTGGAAGCATTCATAGTTTATGAGGTGGTCGCTCGAGGTATGTCACACGGGTGGACGCCTGGGCTATAAAAATTGCTATGATGCATGAGTGGAATCGCGAGGCCTATTGTATGGGTGAACACTCAGGGCCAAGTGATTTATATACCTAGTGCTATGGTAATGTGATATGCTGCATGATGTTTTTTGAATGCTGATTGATATTTCTATGTTATATGATGACTATGTGGCATGCTTTGTGTTCTTGTATATATGTGATTGAATGCTTGTTATTAGTGAGATTCTTTTGAATCTCACTCTTTTCCTATAACAACTATAGTACAGGCTAGTGTCTCAACGGGCAAGAAGGTAAACCCGGACAACTAGAGGATGAAACGAAGAGATTGTATTTCCTGTTCGTTGTCTATTTTGGTTATATATATGCTGTCTCTTTTGGGGTCTGTATTTGATGTTTATGACTTGATAAACCCAACAAAGGTACAATAGAAAAACTAGTGGTAACTTAGTTAAAGGACACTTCTGTACGGTCATGGATTATTACTGATGTATAAAGCATAACACTTAAGTAGAGAAACAATCACATATTCTGAAGAAAAGAATTAAGAGCCAATGAGACACAGCAAAGCAATTAACCTTTGCAAAAATGTTTTAAAGTGTTGTAATTTCTTCTGAAAAACCATGTAAACTTGGGTTCACTCTGGTGTTTGAAGTTGGGAGTGGTAAATGTTTTCAAAAGTTTGTCTATTCCAAGACTAACTCCTAGTTTAAATATTCAATTCATTGCACTTTTGCACTCATATGAGCTTATAAAGTGTAAGGTATTACATTTGGGTATCAGAGTAGTGATTCTAGTAATGGAATTGTCAGCTCAGAGTTAGAGGTCTAGTTAGAGGGAAGGGTTCATACTCTAGGATGCATTCTCTACTCATGTGAATGATGTAGTGATCCTCTGTTAGTGCTACTGTAATTGGAAGTTACAGATAACAGAGGAAACCAAAGAATTAGACCACCCTCTGTCTGATAATTAGCCTATAGAAGGAAGGGGTACGGGTCTATATAGGGGTAGTGGCTGCGCTTGACATGGATGTTAGTGGTGCCCAATCCCAGTAAGGATTCCTCTACTAGTGACAATGACAATGAGACCTTAAGGATAGAAGAGGAAGCGCAAAATTCAAATTCTATTGCTAAATCTAGGGCTCCAGATATTAAGTTAGAGTATGACCCAGATTTTCCCCTTGAGTTATGAGAACACATAGTGGGACTATACCAAGAAGGTGGTACTGTTTATATTTCCCTGTGGGGATAGTACAAAGCATATCTGAGAGGCTAACATGTCATTCTGGAATTGAGGTATGTATGGGCTATCGATACCTAGTGACAAATGGCATTGTAATAGTATTCATGCCTCAGATTTCATTAGAATTCTGCAATTAATCATGCTCAGGTGAGAGAAACCCCTGGATGGGTGACCCCTTGGAAAGCTCCTTGGAAATTTGAAACCTTTTGATTAAAGATTTGGAATTTTGATTAAAAGTTTTTAGATGACATAAAGAATGATTGAGGCATAGAGATGATTAGGTAAGTATTGATTTTTAATTTGAACCATTTTTGTTGCAGTAAGTATTGCCCAGAAAAGTTCATTTGATGAGGTTATAGAAACTTGAGGCATAGTGATTATTTTTAGGTTTATCCGTACTAAGTGATGACCCTTAGTAACATCGTGGTGTTAAAGGTTTGTAGGTATGATATATGGTGATGTATGATTTGTGGTGATTATGCCGTACATCAATCCTTGAGGATTTAATTTGATGATACTGAAGGTTGAGGATAGGTTGAAATCAGATATAAACTAAAATAGTGTTTAGGTTGAAATATGGATCAGGTTGTACTATGGTTCTGTTTCATGATGAAAGTTTGAACCTCGTGAACCTTGTAGATAGTGTTAAACTTTCAGTAATGTTTTAAGACATTACTCGAAAATTTTGGAGGTTAGAATAGGTGCTATTGATTTTGAATCTTAGCGTTCATATTGGGTATAATTGAGGAAAATGTCCGATCTGTGTGATTTGAGGTTCTAGATTTCATAATGAACCTAAAAGTTGGGTTAGAGACAGAGTACTCTTAATGATATACTCAATGGAATTTGAGGCTAGTTAAAGTACCCAAGATATGCTAGAGGTACCTGATCAGAGTGTTTGGGCTATTGATGATTCGTGGAATCTAGGAACAAGATTCTTATGGATAAGTATCCTTGCAGAAAGGGATTTTGTAAGGTTTCTAACTACTAAGTCTAGTATTGGAAAAGTTATGATTATAAAATATTCCCTTAAAGGATTGATTGAGGTGATAACTCTCTGATGAAATAAGAGAAAGAATTTATCTGCCTTCCATTCTACTAACTTGAGGCTATATAGGAGTTGATTGGTGGATGACAAATAATGTGTTGAAAGGTATAAGCAGAGTACTCCCGGTAGGGAAGGTAGAGTTTGAGATTATGCCTGGAGCTGGACGAATATTAAAAGTCTATGTAGAATAACCCTAGATGAGATGGCAGAATTAGAGAAAGCAGATTATAGAACTGCTAGAGAAGAGGGACCTTATAAGATCTAGATTCTCGTTACAATGGTACTTCCATTCAGAGACGACCAACCGGAAAGAGCTACCTACAGATGATTCTGATCAGAGAAGGCTACCTACAGAGAGTTTTGATTAGAGAGGACTACCTACGGAGGGGTTTGATTGGAGAAGGCTACCTACGGAGAGTTCTAACCAGAGGAGCTAACCAGTCAGGTGACTGAGTGAAACACCGAGTGTAGTACCGTAGCATAGAGCTACTGTTATATCGAACCGTAGTGTGTAGCCACCGTGATGTCAAACCGTAGTGTGAAATCACCGTGATGTCAAACCATGGAGTAGATATATAGGAACGTTGACTCTTAACGATGGTGCATTATAATAAGTCCCATATCGAATAGGTTACCTTGGAAAAAGGGTTTTTGTGACCTATTGAATTGCCATGGGGTGCTCTAGTGCCGTGTGTAGAGAAAAAGACGAGGAAGGAAAATAAGGAAGAATAGGCACGACAGTTAAAGTAAAGCAATTTTTGCTCTCATATTTTATGTAATGATTCTGTATGTATGCGTTTACATGAATATATAGTGGGCAATAAGACCTATTGGGCCAACGTGTCCTTAGGCAGTTAGACCTGACGGGCAGAGGCTTGAGGCTATAAGTCCCGTAATGCATATTGCATAGGGGTAATCCCTAGGCAGTAAAACCTGCTGAGCATTCAAAATGCACCTGGTGGACACTCGGGGGCCATATGACTTGTCTTGCACTGGGTAGATGTTCAAGGGCCATATGACTTGTCTTGAACCAGGTAGATGCCTGGGGACCATGTGACTTATTTCGCACCGGGTGGATACCCAGGGGCCATATGATTTGTTATGATATTTGAATGGTTACTGGATGATAGTGGTTAGATGGTTTGTTTGCTTTATGGGCATTACATAAGTGTATGAAGGGTTTGAGTCGTAAGAGTTAGAGCCTGGAATATATACAAAATACCTAGTAGACTGTGTATCCTAAGGTAGTTAGTCTCGATAAGGTATTTAGCAAAGACAATGTACTGAATGGCCTGAGGCTATAAGACCTGAGGGACTAGTATGTCCTTCGGTTAGTAGAATGTCATGTGTTTGAGAATTGTAATGAGCAGAGGCTTGAGGCAATAAGACCCAGTGTGCAAGTTTGCATATGGGGGGTCCCTGGGCCATACGACCTGTATGCCTAGCACTTTGGTTGTTGCTTAGTGCCATGGTATTGGACTAGTGAGTTTAGATAATGTGATTGGATAGTTGCTGAACTTATCAAATGATTTGTGTTGCGTCTATGGAAAGGGCTACCTACAGGCGGTACTGGATAGGAAACCCATAGTGTGGAGCCATCGGAGAACTTGACTAATCCAGACTGTGATTGCCCTAAGGACTGTATGTCATATGGTTGCCGAATGTAGACTAATTGATTGTTGATGGATGATTTGTGTTACATGCTCTAGGAGAATTGCATATGAAAGAGATAGATTGAATTATGACTTGTGTCGAATGCTTATTAAGCTTGCACATGAGAGGGATGGACTGAGTGACTCAAATGATTCCCCGAGGTATAAGTGTTCAAAATTTTGAGGATGAAATTTATTGAACAGGGGGAGAATTGTAATATCCTAAATTTTGGGACTAGAGACTTGAGAAAAATCTTGAATCAGGTAGACTTCTAAGCCTATTTTAGTAATAGTCCTAAGAATGTCTAAGAGCCATAATAACTTTTAGAAACTAATTTGGAATTAAAGCATGGGATTTGGTTCCAATTAGTCAAAGGAAAATACCCAATTCCTTTATCTAAAGTCAAATAGGATCTAAAACCTAACTTGGATCCAATAAGAGAGGGAATGACATCTTGGAAGAAGGAAAATAAAATAAAAGAAACAAATAATGGCAATATAATTAATGTTGCCATAGTCAAGGGCAAAAGGGGAAGAAAGGAATTATTGATCAATTAGTCAGCAATTTCCAGTCCTTTTAGGAAAAAAAGAAATTGATCAAAGAAAAAAAGAAGAAGAAAAGGGAGGACTCAATGGCAAATTAAACTAGTTATAGTAACTAATTAGTTATTTACCTTTTTGAGGGACCATGAGCTTTTGGCAATTGGCACAATTTGGGCTAAGTATTTGTGTTAGGTGAAGATAAATACCAAAAACTCCTTCTCCCCTCTCATAATTCGTGCAGCAGCCCTGAAATAGAGGGAAACATGAAGAAAATCATAAGAAAAAGAAAGAGGAGAGAAGGAAGGTGAATAGTGAAAGTTCCTGAGCTTCAAAGCCGATTTCACCTCCGATTCGGCGTTTTTAGCTTCCAGAGTCTTCTCTAATGTTGTTCCTCTCAGCGAGAGCAACATTGCTACGATTTCAAATTCTTGACCAATGGTGTTTCAAGCTATCTACCTAGGGGAAGTGCTGCCAAAATCAAGAATCGATTGTAAAAACGTATAGAGGTAAGTGTAAGCTTTAAGTTGAACTAGTTACTTTGAGGTTTTGATGAGTTTTATGAATTTTGTGGGGGCCTAGGGTTTTGGACATCTTGTGATTTTGAGGAAAAAAATGATGGTTTAATTATGTATTTGTGGTTACATGGTGATTCATGAGGATATTAGACTAGTTTGATGCTTAAGTTACAAATTGGTTGGTGGTTAGTTACTGTCAGTCTGGAACTGAATTGCTGGTAGGACGAATTTGACTAGAAAAATGTTGTCTGATGGCTATGATATTTTTCAAAATGATAATAGATATTATCATTTTGATATATAATATGTTGAATTTGGGTTAGTACTTTGGGAGATATTAATTGTTAAAGTTTGAGGTTTGAAACTGGAATGGATTTTAGAACAGGGTGGCAATTCGTGGAATTCCATGGTTACAAGTAGTAGTGGTTAATATTTTTCCTTCACAGAGGATGTAGAGATCTTCAAATAGGACTTTGAACCCTTTCATTTGGAATTTTGTAGATTAAGTTATGATGTTTGGAAGTTTAGCCAAGCGCTAGGACTATTTCTTGGCCACGCCCAGACGATTAGTTGGCCGCGGCCTAAAGGTTTCTGACTTCTTGGCCGCGGCAAGAGAATTCCTTGGCTGTGGCTAAGCCCCTATTTCAGCACTCTATACTTTTCTGAAAGGTGTTATGCAATGACTCAATTTGGGATTAAGGGCTAATTATGCTAGCAATGTTGTAACTATTGTAGAATTCGATGTGAATGCATTTTAATTAATGCCTAAGCCCTATATTTATGCTTATGTGTGAATTAATGTTTGAATGGGTTAGAATATAGGGGAGGGCGCATAGTGATGCTTTTGGAATGATATAAATGAGTTTAGAAGTGGTTTGAGTGAAATTGCCATAATCAGGGGAAAGATGGTAAAATTGAAAGTTACCGACCAATTGGTCAGTTATCGAAGAGAAAACTCATAGGTAACTTGAGATCAATGGTTAGGATTTATTGGCCAAGAGGTAGATTGTGTGTATGAGTATGTATGTGAGTGCTTAGAAGAAGGAATAAGATGTTGACACATGTCAACATAAGAGCCATGGATTTGAGGTCAAAGTGTCAAAAGGTGTTTTTCTCTTCCCTCTCTCATTTTGGACGTCCAAGAGGCAATTGAAAGGCTAAACAAATATGATCATTATCTTACCATCTCATCTCTCTCCCATTTTGCCTCCATTGTTGTCCAAAGAGAGAAGGAAAGAGAAAGAGGAAGTTCAAGATTTAGGTGAGTAATTGTCCCTAAATGCTCAATTCACCTTCATTAATATTGTTCATGGTGACAAGAGCTTTATTCCTATGGTTTTAAATTTTTGAAAGAAGGTCTTTTGGAGCTTGTGAAAAATTGGAAGAAGAGAAATCAAGAAACTAGTCTTGAAAAGAGGAAGAGGTAAGAATTTGGCATATTTTGACATATTCATTGTGGTTATTGGTTTAACTTTGGAATTTTTGGATTTTTGCCCTAATTTTTGTGCCATTAGGGTCTTGGGTATAGTATAGTAATTTGGTATTGGAAAAGGTGTTTTGTTGCATGTTTTGAACAATGAAATTGGTTTGAATTGGTTTGGATTATTGATTTGAAAGTTTGTAAAAAATTCTGCATTGTGTGTTCATGGCTGCCCAAAACAGAACATGTGTATATGTGTGATGGGAATTGGGTTTTTTTAGGGATTCCAATGGGTTCCTTGTGAAAAATTGTGTGGGAATAGGTTTGGTTGTTGATTTTGGAGCCATTGGACACATTGGTTGAAAATTGGGAAAAACTGTCAAGTGAAACTCTTTTTTGGGCAGTCTGTTTGTATTGGCGTTTTGAATAGGCAAATGATGTCTAAAAATTCTGAAACTTTCCAATCTTAAAGTTCACATTCAAAGCTTCAAAATGGATATATAATTTGTGTCATTTAATTTTTTGAACTGGGAGTTCTGGTTGCCCAAAGTTTGATGTCGAAATTGGACTTAATAATTTTGAAGCAGTGTGGAATTTTGTATAATTATGGAATTGTGTAGTGATTTTTGGTAATGGTTCATATTTTTCCTATGAAGAGGACTTGAATAGCTTTCATTTGGCTTTGAGATCACCTCATTTTGATTTTTTTAGAATTAATTATGATTTTTCAAAGTTTTCTTGGAGCGTAAAACGTTTTATGCATGTTTTGGCCGTAGCTAGGAAATCTTGGCTGAAGCCAAAAGCCTTCTATACGCATTTTGGCTGCAGCTAGAGGATTCTTGGCTGTAGCCAACCCCTATTTTCAGCACTTTGTGATTTTCAAAAGTGGTTTCTGTAACCCCCTTCCCACCTTAGGCCGAGATTAAGTTCTTAAACTCATAATTAAGTTGTGATTAGAGACCATAATTCAAGTTAGGACTTATCAAAGAAATCTTTTGCCCAAAATCGGATTTACAAAAACTTTTCTAAACTTAATTACAATGGTCTCATATTCCCATTTTAATACAATATGGCCTGAACAGGTGGATTCCATTTACAATTATCAGAGTGCAAATAAGTTCCCGACTCACTCGGGTTCTATTCATAATAAAAGGGATTTACACAAGGCACAAAGCCTACAATTCATACCCTTTTACTTAGGGATTACACAAAATCTACTATACATAATTCCAAAATATACAATGATAACCATTAACTCCAAATTATACTCCTAAACAGGAGCTCTAACTACTCTTCGTCGCCCGCTTGCCTCTCGATCCTTCAGCCCTGTCTAAAATGTTTAGTTTTGGGAGAGTGAGATTCTAAAGAATCCCCGTAGTAACAAGTCAATCATATAATGTACAACAATAATGCATGTAATCAAATCATTATCCACACAAGCAACTACAACGGCAGTTACAACGGCAATGGTTAGTATGACACATGTCATCCCTGACGATTGCTCACGCTGAATTGCTCATGTTGTATTGCATCACAACAATCAATACAGTATAATTCACCACAGCTGGGATCCATATAAAGCATATCATAATCGCAAGCCACATAGGCAAGATACACACACGTAGCCCACGGCTGGTTTCACAAACTCCGCCCCCACGGGTCGGATTCACAAAGATCCATGTCGATTACGACGGCAGTCCAACGGCCGACCTAGAGATGACCACTGTCACACTCTATACGGCTCACGCTGACCTGCTCGCGCCGTAATGGACCATGGCACACAATTCACAAGTTCAATGATAAGATATGCATACCAAAACATCATACAAGATATGAGAGAAAAGTCACTACCTGAGTTCTTCCGGGCGTGTCCTAGCGCCGGTCTCTCCCGAGGAAGGCAAATATCAAATCTTATTTTTTCACAATTAGGGACGAAGAGTTATTCTCTATTCCAAGACTTAATTCACTTTATAATACTTATTTGGTTATCATTTATTGCTCTTTTAGAGTCACTAAATACTCCTAACAAAACTCCTAAAGGGTAGGAAGAACTATCCCAAAGACCCCTTACTCGAAGGCAAAACACTCATTTTTTTTGTCATCTCACTCGAGCACAGATGCTCTCACTCGAGCACAAGTACGGACATCACTCGAGCACAAATGCTCTCACTCGAGCATTGGTACGGACAGCACTCGAGCACAAGCGAAAGTGAGACTGCGAGTGAGCACCCGAGAGCACAAAGAAACTTTCAGGAACTGGCTCACTCGAGCACAAAATCCTCACTCGAGCACAAGGCCAAATGCCTCACTCGAGCACCCGCGAGAGAAGTCCAGGAAGTGAGGACCCGAGAGCACACAACGCTCTCCAAGACCATGATCACTCGAGCACAACCACATGCACTCGAGCACACACCTCACACCCGCGAGTGAGAAGGCACACCCGCGCACCTTACTCGCGAGTG
Source organism: Inga oerstediana (assembly GCA_963210345.1). Taxonomy (NCBI): domain Eukaryota; kingdom Viridiplantae; phylum Streptophyta; class Magnoliopsida; order Fabales; family Fabaceae; genus Inga; species Inga oerstediana. Next base: position 31,244,613 of record OY723407.1, on the reverse strand, counting down.
ACAACCCGAGAGCGCCACCCCCCACATGAGGCACAAGCTCACTCGAGCAGACCATGCTCACTCGAGCATGTTCTTCGCTCACTCGAGCACAAAGCGATGTGCTCGAGCATTGCTCATAAAAACCCAGACAACCTCGAAGCACAAAAGTGAAAAACCACACAGCACTCGAGCAGAGTTCATCCCTGCTCGGGTGACATTCATCCCTCACTCGAGCAGACCCATCTCTGCTCGGGTGATGCTCATCCTTCACTCGAACAGACCCCACCCTGCTCGAGTGAATCCATCAGATAGCAGAAACGGAGAAATAGAGGCACTCTCCTTAACCCTTGCCCAATTGATTCTTATGGATACACAACTTAACCGCAAAGCCATTCCCACACAAAAACACCCAATAAACTCAATGGAATACTTAGAATCATCAAAATCCTACTCCATTATCATGCTTTGGGTTTTGGGCAACAATTTCATCAAAACACCAATCTTAACCAAACTTCTCATTTCAATTACCAATCCATCTATCTATCCTAACCTCATTCCAAAACACCATTCTCATACCAAAAACATACCAAATGAACAGTGGCATCCAATTTTCGGATTCAAGCCAAATTTCCAGAATTTAAAAACTACTTCAAATGGTATGAAACATAGATAGATAGATTGAGTTCCCTTACCTCTTTCACTTTTCCAAAGACACTCTTTGATTCACCACTTTCCAAATTTTCGTGTAGCACAAATCAGCACCAAATGGCTACACTACACACACCAAAATGAAGCCCATGATTCAAGGATCAACATTTAAGAAGGGAACTTGAGCAATGGAGATCAATTACTTACCCAAAATCCAAGCTTTTCCTTCTTCCTTTCTTCCTCTTCAATGGCCGAAAGAGAGAGAGATGAGATGGAGAGATGGAGTGAGAGAGGAGAGGAAAAAGTTAACTTTTGTCCTCATGTGGCCTCATCCAATGGCCTCCACACTGCCACATGTCAACATCTCCTTCATCCCCATAATAAGCTCACACAAGCTAAATGCACTGGATTCCGACCCATGTACAATGAATCTCAACCCTTGATCTTAAATACCATACATATGCAATAATATTTCCAATTTCCACTAATTATGACATTAATTAATATTGTCATAAAATACATAATAATCCCAATTAAATTCATAATTATCCATAATAATCATGATTATCCCTTAATCAAAATTTGGGATATTACAATTCTCCCCCCGTTCAATAAATTTCGCCCCCGAAATTTCTTACACATCATGGGGCATAAAATCAGGAAATCGTTTCCTCATGTCTGCTTCCGCCTCCCAAGTGGCTTCCCTTGGAGACATTCCCTTCCAGACCACCTTCACGAACGGTAAGCTTCGGTGCCTGAGCTTTCGCTCTTCTCGATCAATGATTCTCTCTGGCTCTACCGCATAAGTGAAGTTATCTTGCAATTCCACTTCTTCATACTCAATTACATGCTCAGGGTCTGGTTGGTACTTCTTGAGCTGTGAGACATGGAATACATCATGCAGTCTACTCAAACTTGGGGGTAGGGCAATCCGATATGCCACCGGCCTGATTCTTGCCAGAATCTCAAATGGACCAATGTATCTCGGACTCAGCTTCTTCCGCTTGATCGCTCTCCCGATGCCTGTAACCGGAGACACTCTCAAGAAAACATGATCCCCCACTTCAAACTCAAGAGGTCTTCTCCTCTTATCAGCATAGCTCTTCTGACGACTCTGTGCTGTAAGGAGCCTCTTCCTGATAACTTGGATCTGTTCAGCGGTTTGGTCAACAAGATTCGGCCCATACAACTTCCTCTCAGACAACTCTGACCAGCACAACGGTGACTGGCACTTTCTTCCATACAGTGCCTCATACGGAGCCATTTGAATGCTCGCATGGTAACTGTTGTTATAAGCAAACTCAGCCAATGGAAGATAGTAGTCCCACTTTCCTTTGAAGTCTAGGACACACGCTCTCAGCATATCTTCTAAAGTCTGGATAGTCCTCTCTGACTGTCCGTCTGTCTGAGGATGGTAAGCCGTGCTAAACCTCAATTGAGTACCCATAGCTTTGTGTAGAGCCTTCCAGAATCTCGAAGTAAACCGAGGATCTCTATCGGAGATTATATTCTTCGGTGTACCATGGAGTCTCACAATCTCTTTGATATATATCTCAGCCAGCCTCTCAAGAGAATAGCTAGCATTGATAGGTATGAAGTGCGCAGACTTCGTGAGTCGATCAACAATCACCCAAATCGCGTCATAGTTCCTGATCTTGGGCAGACCCACTACCAAATCCATGGTCACACTCTCCCACTTCCATTCTGGAATTTCTGGACTCTGGAGCAATCCTGGCGGTCTCTGGTGCTCAATCTTCACCTTTTGACAGGTAAGACACCGCGCGACGTACTTAGTCACATCACTCTTCAACCCTGGCCACCAGTACATAGCCTTCAAGTTGTGATACATCTTGGTCATACCGGGGTGAAGAGTATACTGACTCTTATGAGCCTCATCAAGAATTCTCAACCTCAACTCAGCCTTCAGTGGGACATAGATTCTCTTCTGGTAACACACCAGCCCACTAGGTGATAGGTCGTAATCCCGAGTCTCTCCTCGCTCAATCTTAGCTCGGATCGACTGGGCTAGCTCATCATGCATCTGAGCCTCTTCAATTTCAGTCCTCAGGTCATTCTCCCCTTGGACCACACCATAACTGGCACATAGGATATCCTTCGAGAGGTTTAAATCCCGAAAATCCTCTATCAGTTTCCATTCCTGGATCATCATTGTTGCCACTAGCACCGCCTTCCGACTCAAAGCATCCGCGACAACATTAGCCTTACCCGGATGATATTTGATCTCCAGGCTATAGTCTTTCAGCAACTCCATCCACCGACGCTGTCTCATGTTCAACTCTTTCTGATCATACAGATACTTGAGACTTTTGTGGTCGCAGTACAGTTCCACAGTCACACCGTACAGGTAATGACGCCAAATTTTCAATGCAAACACTATTGCCGCAAGCTCCAGATCATGAGTGGGGTAGTTCATCTCATGCGGTTTCAGCTGTCGAGAGGCATAGGCCACCACACGTCCCTGCTGCATCAGGACACACCCTAACCCCTGCTTACTCGCATCATTGTACACGACATAAGCCTCACTGGGATCAGGTATAATCAACACTGGTGCCATAGTCAATCTCTCCTTCAGCTCAGTGAAACTCCGCTCACAACGTTCATCCCACAAAAACGGTTGATCCTTCCTCGTGAGCTTGGTCATCGGCAATGCAATACGCGAGAAGTTCTGAATGAACCTCCGGTAATAACCAGCAAGACCCAGAAAACTACAAATCTCAGTAACAGTTTCTGGCCTTTTCCAATCAAGTACTGCTTCCACCTTACTGGGATCCACTGATACCCCGTCTCGTGAGATCACATGGCCAAGGAACTTCACTTCCGTAAGCCAAAACTCACACTTGCTCAGCTTGGCATAGAGTTGGTTTTCCCATAGAATTCTCAACACGATTCTCAGATGTTGCTCATAATCCTCCCTACTCTTGGAATAGATCAAGATGTCATCAATAAACACAACCACAAACTGGTCAAGATACTGTCGGAAGATGCGATTCATATAATCCATGAATACCGTCGGTGCATTCGTCAACCCAAAGGGCATTACAAGGAACTCATAGTGCCCATATCTCGTTCTGAAAGCAGTCTTCGGAACATCCGCCGCCTTCACACGCAACTGATGATATCCCGACCTTAGATCAATTTTGAAGAATACGCACGAGCCAGACAATTGATCTAATAGGTCATCAATTCTTGGGAGAGGATATTTATTCTTAACAGTTACCTTGTTAAGTTCTCGGTAATCGATGCACAATCGTAAACTCCCATCTTTCTTTTTCACAAACAACACTGGAGCTCCCCACAGTGATACACTGGGTCGGATGAACCCTTTCTCAAGCAATTCTTCAATTTGCTTCTTCAACTCCGCCATTTCATTAGGGGCCATACGATATGGGGCTTTCGATATCGAACCAGCTCCAGGCACAATCTCAATTGGAAATTCCACTTCCCTTTCCGGAGGCAATCCACTAAGATCGTCTGGAAATACCTCAGGGAATTCGTTTACCACTGGTATACTCTTTAAAGCTTCACCTGACTCTCCCTGAACAGAGAAGAAAACCATATACCCTTGGCATCCCTTCTCAAGATATCTCTCTGCTTTAGCTGTTGAAAGTAAATTCAAACTGGCATTTACATTGCTATCCCGCTGTACACTACGGAAAGTAATCCTCTTATTACCACAATCCAGCAATACATCATTTGCTGTCAGCCAGTCAAAGCCCAAAATAACTTCCAATTGTTGGAGTGGCAAACAGATTAAATCTACTGCAGACTCACGACCCTCAACAACTATCACACAATTTAAACAAGCTTCGGCCGCCACAGCCTTGACACTCATCGGCGTCGACACAACCAAATCAAATGGTAGTCTATGCACATGCAATCCCAGGCGCTTAACACAATCATAAGCTATGAACGAATGACTTGCACCCGAATCAAATAAAGCATTTAATTCACTATCACCGAGAAGAATCTTACCTTGGATCAACTCAGGTGACTTCCGAGCTTCCTCATGCGTCATTGCAAACACTCGACCCTGATTCCTGGGCCTTTGCTCTGCCGGCTGTCGTGGGCACTTAAAAGAAACATGACCCACTTGCTTGCAGTTGAAGCAAATCATCTCCCCAGCACAAGTTCTTCCCGGATGGTACTTTCTGCACTGGTTGCACACCGGTCCCGCTGGAGGTCTTTGGTCACTACGACCCCCAGGTTGATAGGGCTTCTTGTTACCAACCCCATATGAGGATCCTTGCCCCTTCTGCTTCTGGGACATATTAGCCTTGCTAGGTTCACTCCGGCTGTCTTTACCCTTAGTTGGGTACCAATCCCTCAGATTGTTCTCGACAATCCGACACTGCTCCACCGCCTTGTTGAAGTCAGTAAACAGATGAGTGGCCAATCTCTTTTTCAGTTCACGCCTCAAGCCCCTGATAAGCATATCGGAGCTCCACTCCTCATCATCCTTTTCCCGAAGATGTGTAGAATACCGAGATAGTCGAACAAAACGGGAAAGATACTTGTCAAAACTCTCTGTATCTCCTTGCCTGATAGCCAAGAACTCGGACTCTTTCTCCAATCTCACAGACTTGGGGAAGTACTTCTCATTGAACTTCTCTTGGAACAATTCCCAAGTTAATGGCACATTCCGGCTTCGAAGTGTCATGGTGATATTCCGCCACCACCGGTCTGCATCCCCCTCTAGCTTATACACAGCTAGCTTCGCCTTAACCTCCGTAGAGCACTCGAGAACCTCAAAGATCTTCTCTAGACGAGTCAACCAGTCCTCAGCAACTTGGGGCTCAAACCTCCCCCTGAACACTGGAGGTAGATGCTTGCAAAATTCAGAGACCCAGTATGGCAAGTCCCTTTCCTTACGAGCCGGCACCCCTTGAGACTCTTGGTTAGGCACCGTGTGAGGTGGGGATTCATGGGACCGATTGGACCCTTCAGCTGTCTCCTCATGATGAGTCTCTGCTTGAGTCTCCTCACGAGTCGACTGGGCCCTTTCCTCATTACATTTGGACCTTTCCTCCCGGAGCTCTTCTCTCAGCTCACGGATCATATCTCTTTGCTCTCGTACGAGATCCATCATTTCTTGCATTGGGTCAGGAGGATTGTCATTCAACTCCTCCACATCTGGATCCCCTTGTCTGCCTCTAGGGCGAACCATGTTGTCCTTTACTCTACAATGATTCACCAAGTCAGTACCTTAGCCAATGTATACACATAATCCATAGCATTCATCTCAATCCACAATTAGTAGAAATACTCATGTGTATACGCAACAAGTACTTATCAATCAATAAGCTACCCTAAACTCAAAGGATTAAGGTCAACTAAGGAGCTATCCTAGCAAATCCTCACCTTGCCAGGAACCAGGCTCTGATACCACAAATGTAACCCCCTTCCCACCTTAGGCCGAGATTAAGTTCTTAAACTCATAATTAAGTTGTGATTAGAGACCATAATTCAAGTTGGGACTTATCAAAGAAATCTTTTGCCCAAAATCGGATTTACAAAAACTTTTCTAAACTTAATTACAATGGTCTCATATTCCCATTTTAATACAATATGGCCTGAACAGGTGGATTCCATTTACAATTATCAGAGTGCAAATAAGTTCCCGACTCACTCGGGTTCTATTCATAATAAAAGGGATTTACACAAGGCACAAAGCCTACAATTCATACCCTTTTACTTAGGGATTACACAAAATCTACTATACACAATTCCAAAATATACAATGATAACCATTAACTCCAAATTATACTCCTAAATAGGAGCTCTAACTACTCTTCGTCGCCCGCTTGCCTCTCGATCCTTCAGCCCTGTCTAAAATGTTTAGTTTTGGGAGAGTGAGATTCTAAAGAATCCCCGTAGTAACAAGTCAATCATATAATGTACAACAATAATGCATGTAATCAAATCATTATCCACACAAGCAACTACAACGGCAGTTACAACGGCAATGGTTAGTATGACACATGTCATCCCTGACGATTGCTCACGCTGAATTGCTCACGTTGTATTGCATCACAACAATCAATACAGTATAATTCACCACAGCTGGGATCCATATAAAGCATATCATAATCGCAAGCCACATAGGCAAGATACACACACGTAGCCCACGGCTGGTTTCACAAACTCCGACCTCACGGGTCGGATTCACAAAGATCCATGTCGATTACGACGGCAGTCCAACGGCCGACCTAGAGATGACCACTGTCACACTCTATACGGCTCACGCTGACCTGCTCGCGCCGTAATGGACCATGGCACACAATTCACAAGTTCAATGATAAGATATGCATACCAAAACATCATACAAGATATGAGAGAAAAGTCACTACCTGAGTTCTTCCGGGCGTGTCCTAGCGCCGGTCTCTCCCGAGGAAGGCAAATATCAAATCCTATTTTTTCACAATTAGGGACGAAGAGTTATTCTCTATTCCAAGACTTAATTCACTTTATAATACTTATTTGGTTATCATTTATTGCTCTTTTAGAGTCACTAAATACTCCTAACAAAACTTCTAAAGGGTAGGAAGAACTATCCCAAAGACCCCTTACTCGAAGGCAAAACACTCATTTTTTTTGTCATCTCACTCGAGCACAGATGCTGTCACTCGAGCACAAGTACGGACATCACTCGAGCACAAATGCTCTCACTCGAGCATTGGTACGGACAGCACTCGAGCACAAGCGAAAGTGAGACTGCGAGTGAGCACCCGAGAGCACAAAGAAACTTTCAGGAACTGGCTCACTCGAGCATAAAATCCTCACTCGAGCACAAGGCCAAATGCCTCACTCGAGCACCCGCGAGAGAGGTCCAGGAAGTGAGGACCCGAGAGCACACAACGCTCTCCAAGACCATGATCACTCGAGCACAACTACATGCACTCGAGCACGCACCTCACACCCGCGAGTGAGAAGGCACACCCGCGCACCTTACTCGCGAGTGACAACCCGAGAGCGCCACCCCCCACATGAGGCACAAGCTCACTCGAGCAGACCATGCTCACTCGAGCATGTTCTTCGCTCACTCGAGCACAAAGCGATGTGCTCAAGCATTGCTCATAAAAACCCAGACAACCTCGAAGCACAAAAGGGAAAAACCACACAGCACTCGAGCAGAGTTCATCCCTGCTCGGGTGACATTCATCCCTCACTCGAGCAGACCCATCTCTGCTCGGGTGATGCTCATCCTTCACTCGAGCAGACCCCACCCTGCTCGAGTGAATCCATCAGATAGCAGAAACGCAGAAATAGAGGCACTCTCCTTAACCTTTGCCCAATTGATTCTTATGGATACACAACTTAACCCCAAAGCCATTCCCACACAAAAACACCCAATAAACTCAATGGAATACTTAGAATCATCAAAATCCTACTCCATTATCATGCTTTGGGTTTTGGGCAACAATTTCATCAAAACACCAATCTTAACCAAACTTCTCATTTCAATTACCAATCCATCTATCTATCCTAACCTCATTCCAAAACACCATTCTCATACCAAAAACATACCAAATGAACAGTGGCATCCAATTTTCAGATTCAAGCCAAATTTCCAGAATTTAAAAACTACTTCAAATGGTATGAAACATAGATAGATAGATTGAGTTCCCTTACCTCTTTCACTTTTCCAAAGACACTCTTTGATTCACCACTTTCCAAATTTTCGTGTAGCACAAATCAGCACCAAATGGCTACACTACACACACCAAAATGAAGCCCATGATTCAAGGATCAACATTTAAGAAGGGAACTTGAGCAATGGAGATCAATTACTTACCCAAAATCCAAGCTTTTCCTTCTTCCTTTCTTCCTCTTCAATGGCCGAAAGAGAGAGAGATGAGATGGAGAGATGGAGTGAGAGAGGAGAGGAAAAAGTTAACTTTTGTCCTCATGTGGCCTCATCCAATGGCCTCCACACTGCCACATGTCAACATCTCCTTCATCCCCATAACAAGCTCACACAAGCTAAATGCACTGGATTCCGACCCATGTACAATGAATCTCAACCCTTGATCTTAAATACCATACATATGCAATAATATTTCCAATTTCCACTAATTATGACATTAATTAATATTGTCATAAAATACATAATAATCCCAATTAAATTCATAATTATCCATAATAATCATGATTATCCCTTAATCAAAATTTGGGATATTACAGTTTCCAACCTAGTACTTCCCAATTCCTCTAGGTTTTCGTTGAGCCTATTATAGTCACTTAAGGAACTTAGGTGATAACCTATTTTAAGTATTTGAAAGTGAGAATTGGGAGTAGAGTCTTAATCCACTGCTCTTGACATCAGTTTACAGGATTTGACATTTGCTATACTCGCGAGGCCACTGTGCCAGAGAACGTCAGGAAAGGACAAGGTAGTGACTCTTTCTCTTATACTATGTGTAAAGCGTTGTATGTTTGTTTGTCATGTATTGTGATACATTGTGATATATTATGATACTTTGAGATTACAATGAAAGATGGCATAGTGATTACAGCGTAAGCTGTTGCATTGACATCGCAGCAGAAGCTGACGCATAGTGTTTACAGCCCTGAGTGTTGTCGTATATGCATCGTGAGCCGTATATCATTGTGATGCTGCTTAACATGATCGTATATGCTATGTGTTTATACACTGTATGAGTGACTTGTTACTACTGGGATTCTCTTGAATCTCATTCTTTCCATTGACTAACATTTCAGACAGGGCAAGCAGCTCCATGGAGAATCAAACTACTAAGAGCGGCTAGGACTTAGTAGAGATGTTTAGTTTGAATTGTTGGTTATCTATTTTAGAACGGGATAACTGTATATTATTTTTGGATGTGAATAACATTCTATATATGGTGGTGTGATCCCCTAAATGGGAATTGAAACCCTTAAAATAACCATCAGTATTAAACCCGGGGTTGCTGAAAATTTTACTGTATACTCTTATATGTATAAATGTGATATAATTGCACAAGTAATTATATTTGATATTTGAACTTGAGACCAGGATAGGGAAGAAATACAGTAGGATTTTGGGAAAATCCTACTGTAGGGTAGGAAGTCGAAATGAGTTTTAAATTATCCGATGGTCTCTAATCCAATTTATTATGCGTTATCGAATCTTAATTACGCTTATTAAGGTAGGGGGTTACATGTTGGTTGGTCTAGCCTTTCCAAACCCCATAGACATTTGTTTGAGCTTCTAATAGCCACCTAAGTGACTCAAATGATAACCATCAAGTTCAAAACAAAGGATAAACATGGGGATAGGTCAAGAATACCTTAGTTTACATTATGCCAAAGGTGTTAGATTAAGTAAGGACACGCCAATCATAAATTTTGATTCTAAGACCTGTTAGCTGTCCAGGATTTAAGACTTGCTCGAGCGTGGAGGAACAATTGGATACCTCTCAGGAAAGGCGTCTAGATAGTAACTCTTTCTTTCATATGTTATGAGATATGTTGCATGTTTGTGGTATCATCATGAGTTTTGGAAGCATTCATGGAATGCTGGGGTCTGTTGCGTGGGTGAACACTCGAGGCTAAGTGATTTTTATACCTAGTGTTATGGTAATATGATATGTTGCATGATGTGTTTTGAATGCTAATTGCTATTTCTGTATTATATGATGATTGTGTGCCATGCTCTATGTTCTTGTATATATGTGATTGAATGTCTGTTAATAATAAGATTCTTTTGAATCTTACTCTTTTCCTATATCAACTACAGTACAAGCTAACGGCTCAAGGGGCAAGAAGGTAAACCCGGACAACTAGAGGATGAAGTGAAGAGATTATTTTTCCTGTTGGTTGTCTATTTTGATTTTGTGTATATATATACATTCTATTTTGGCGTCTGTATTTGATGTGTTTGACTTAGTAGACCCAACAATGGTACAATAGAAAAACTAGTAGTAATTTAGTTGAAGAACGCTTTCATACGGTTATGGATCATTACCGATCTATGAAACATAAGACTTAAGCAGAGAAATGTTGGCATACTCTGAAGAAAAGAATTAAGAGCCAATGAGACATAGTGAAGAAATGAACCTTTCAAAAATGTTTTAATTTCTTCTGAAAAACCCACACAGACCCGGGTTCACATCTGGTGTTTGAAATTGGGAGTGGTAAACTTTTTCGAAAGTTTGTCTTTTCCAGGACTAACTCCTGGTTTAATGGTTCAATTAACTACACTTTTGCACTCATCTGAGCTTATAAAGTGTAAGGTATTACATAGTACACATGCAAATGGCTACTCATTAACTAAATAAGCTTAAAGATTTGGCTACTACTGGGTAACTATAGAGAAGGATTGTGTCAATTATGTTAGAAAGTGTCATAAATGCCAGATATACGCTAACAAAACTAATGCTCCTCTGACTCTAATGCATAGTCTTGTGTCTCCATGGCCATTTTCCATATAGGGGATTGATGTCATTGGGCCGATTAACCCAAAAGCCTCGAATGGTCATTATTTCATCCTTGCTATTGACTATTTCACTAAGTGGGTGGAAGGCAATTCCTTTGCAAGTATTACTCAGAAGGCCTTGATCAAATTCTTAAAGGTCAATATTATCTGAAGATATGGGTTACCGAAGAGGATCATAACTGACAATATACCAAACCTCAATGAGCCAACAGTTAAAGAATAATGTGATCAGTTCAAGTTAAATATCATAATTCTGCACCATATAGGCCACAGATGATTGGCGCAGTTGAGGAAACCAATAAAAACATTAAGAAGATCATTAGACTGGCATGAAATGCTTCCATATGCATTGCACGGATATTGTACCACAATGCGTACTTCAACTGGGGCAACCCCTTACTGTTTAGTTTACGGCATGGAGGTTGTCACTCCAATCGAAGTAGGAATACCATCCTTGAGAATCTTGGCTGAATTAGACCTAGATGAAAGTGAATGGATACACTCTCACTTTGAAGAATTAAATATGATTAAAGAAAAGAAACTCACAGTAATATGTCATGGGTAGTTATCTTAGTCACGAGTGGTAAGGACCTTTAATAAGAAACTACGACTTAAGGGGTTTAAAGTAGGAGACTTGGTTCTCAAGAAGATCCTACCAAATTAAGAAGATGATAGAGGTAAATGGGTTTTGAATTATGAAGGCCCATATGTTGTTAAGCAGACTTTCTTTGGAAGGGCATTGATATTGACAAACATGAATGACCAAGATTTACCAAGACCAATCAATTCAGTGCTGTAAAGAAATTCTATGCATACAAAAAGAGGGCTCATTTAGTTGAAAACCTAAAAGGGCGGCTTAGGAAAATGTTAGAGCAAAAAAAAGGGGGGTTCACTAAGTTGAAAACCCAAAAGGGTGGCTTAGGTAGAAGTTAGAGCAAAAAAAAAAAGCTCGCTAAGTTGAAAACCCGAAAGGGCAACTTAGGCAGAAGTTAGAGCAAAACAAAAAAGAGACCTGAAAGGGTGGCTTAAACAAATGTCAAAGAAGGTTATCAGTCCTAGCCCTATGAATCTCTTTACTTTGTTTATTTGGATGACTCTGTTATCACCCGACGAAAAGTGCCTGCATATCTCTAGCAATTAAGCAAGGCACCATTTGGGGGACTACACGAAACCAAAAGCGAAGGACCTCCTAATAGCATCATGTCTACACTGATATATGCTTATCTTTATGTATCCACTTGAATATTAGAAGATCATTTCTTTCAAATGAATCTTTATCCTTAACATATCTTTCCCTTCATTAAATCGCATGTCAAACTTTGTGTCATGATTTGTATAAGGGTAACTTTTTTTTAATGAAAGTACAGCTTTTGTCTGGATAAATACTCACAATGATATACATGGTGTCCTCTACTCCCAATTAACTCATGTAATTTTAGGATCATTAGCGAAGGTCCCAACTAGAATTTCTGTTGTGGGGTCAAACAGTTGATAAAAGGACATAATCTAAACTGAAGGTCTTAAGCTGTGGCATCTATGTGAATCTCATTATACACATCTTCATACATCCTACAAGACTGCGCGAGTAAGGGGGTTCTGGTTAGGCACCTAGACGAAGAAGGAGCAATATCACTAGCCAGACTATTCTTTAACACCACCATTATTTCACTCATCCGTATTAGCATTTCATTATCTTCATTGTCAACATCACCATTGACATCATCATCATTATCATCATCATCATCATAATGAATAAACCTTATCATGTATGGGTATTACACACTTAGTGTCATCATCATCTTCTTTGTCAACATCACCATTGACATCATCATCATTACTACCATCATCATTATAATCATCATTGTGCATAAACCTTATCATGTGGGGTAACACTTAGTGTCATCATCATCTTCATTGTCAACATTACCATTAACATCATCATCACTAACATTATCATTATCATATTCATAGTGCATAAACCTTATCATGTGTGGGGTACTGCACACTTAGTGTCATTATCATCTTCATTTATGTCATCATCATTAGCACTTCATCATCAGTGTCATAATCTTCATTAGCATTATCATAAGCACTACTCTAAGGCATGTCACATGTCCATAGAATCCCTTTTCAAAGCCCTATATCGACAGGCACCCTCAAATCCCAATAACGGCTAGCACCCTTTTTAAAGCCCTATATCGGCAGGAACCTTTAAAGCCCGTAACGGCGGTACCCTTTCAAAGCCCTGTATCAGCTGACACCCTCAAAGCCCAATAACGGCTAGCACCTTTTAGCCCTGTACCAGCAGGCACCCACAAAGCCTAGTAACTGCTGGCACCCTTTTCAAAGCCTTATACCGGAAGGCACTCTCAAAGCCTAGTAACGACTGGCACCCTTTCAAAGCCTTGTACAGGCATGTACCCTCAAAACCCAGTAACGGCTGGCACCCTTTCAAAGCCCTGTACTGGCAGGTACCCTTTCAAAGCCCTATTCCAACAGGCACCCTCAAAGCTCAGTAACGGCTGACACCCTTTTCAAAGCCCTGTACTGGTAGACACCCTCAAAGCCCAGTAACGGCTGTCATTCTTTTTCAAGCCCTATATCGGTAAGCCCCCTCAAAGCCTAGTAACTGTTAACACCTTGTCAAAGCCCTGTATCAGCAAGCACCCTTAAAGCCCGGTAACGGCTGGCACCCTTTCAAAGCCCTGTATCGGTAGGCACCCTCAAAGCCCAGTAACGGCTGACACAATTCTTTTAAAGCCCAATAACAATTCTTTTAAATCACTGTAATTGCAAGCACTATTCTTTCAAAGCTTTGTATCGGCAAGCACTATCAAAGCCCAGTAATGGCTGGCACCCTTTCAAAGCCCTATATCAGCAAGCATCCTTTAAGCCCAATAACGGCTGGCATAATTCTTTTAAACCCCTGTAACAACAGGCATTATTCTTTCAAAGTCCTTTATTGGTAGGTACTCTCAAAGCCAAGTAATGGCTGGCACAATTCTTTTACGCCCTACTAAAGTCCTATGTAATTAGGTGCTTCACTTCCACTTCAGGTAATCATCTAGCTCCACTGGCATTCTTCTCCCCTATGAACCAAGTAAAGAGGGGCATGAGCATTGTATTTTGTCCAAACCCTTTTTAGTTCCAAAGGAGGAACCTTGTTCTTTTGACCAGATAAAATATGTGTTCTTATCTTTACTTGCTTCACAGACGAGAACCTCACTTTTCTTAGCTACGAAACAAGTAAAGAGGGGCAATTGTAAATACCCTATTTTGTCCGAGCCTGCTTAAAAAAAATGAAAATCCTTTCATTGATGATCATTGGTGTCTAAATTAGCAATCACATTAAAGAGACAAATAAAAAAAAGAGAAAATAAGAAAATCCTCTCATTGATGATGAATAGTATCTAAATTGACAATCATCATTAAAGGGAAAATTAAAAGAATAAAAAATAAAAAGAAAAAAAGAAAAAAGTCCTCTTATTGATGATGATTGGTATCCAAATTGGCATTGTCATTCATTAAGGGAAAATAAAAAAAATTTAAAATACAAGAAAATATTTTAAATTAGGAACTATGGTGATTGCTTGTAGGGAAAATATTAGAAAATAAAAAAATGAAAATTAAAAAAAAATCTCTCATTTATGTCGACAGGTTTAAATTAGGAAATTACTTGTGGGAAAAATAATAACAAAAATTTTAAAAAAATCTCTCATTGATGGTGATTAGGACAAGCTATGAAGTTTTATTAACAGAAAATATAAAAAAATAAAAAACAAAAATTAAAAAAAATCTCCATTGATGGTGATCGGAACAAGTTAGAATGAGCATTTATGAAGAAAATCCTACCTTGAGACTATCAATAGGAGAGCAAGGGTTGAAGCAAAACCCACAAGAATTTGAGAAAAATTTTGGGAGGAAAGAGAGGCAAGGTAGAGAGTTAATATGATTTTCTCATTTTATTACTCAAGCATAATTTGCATGGGGAAGGGTATTTATTGAGAGAGCCATTTTGTCTTTGTTTAGAAGGAGATTGTTTGCCAAGCCAATGAACATCTCTACATAGTGATGGAGGCATTCTTACAAAAATATTGGGCAAATCTCCACAAGTATATTGCCTCCTGTGACTCCTTACTTATATTATTTTTGTTCCTTTCCTCTATCCTCTTCTCACCCAGCAACATTTGTTTTCTAAAATAACGGCTTGTTGACTGAAGTCATGCTTGTAGGCCATGTGTACTTCCCGAGGTGTCTTGTTTGCATTTTGATGACTAATTGAATGCTTGTATTATATGATGAATATATTGGTTGCACCATAATATTTTATTGCTCCAAGTTTTGGCCCTTTAATATTCTTTTCTTGTGAACAGCTGGAGGACCAAAAAGCTGTGTGCGTTTGTGTCTTATATCATAAATGATGTCCCATCATGTGTTTCTTGGAGTCGTGAATGAGTGAGAGCATGATTAAGCAATAGCCTTTTTATCTTTATTACTTGACACAATAGTTTCCATTTTGATGGATATGAATTAAGGGGTGAGTTTGCTTATTGCATATGGCTGTGTATTTCTTCTATGTTTCTTTTTATCCCCTTACTTTGTGGTTCGTCATGTAGCTTACAAGTCAAAAGTATATAAGGATAAAAGGTATGTATAAGTCTCCTCATCTTTGGCTTCCATTTCTTTTTAATTTGTGCTGTTTTTTTCCTTCTTTTCTTTTTCTTTATCCCTTTCCTAGGTTCTCTTTCAAAAGAGAAAAAATTAGCACATTTTTATAAATGAAAATAAAATGGAAAGGCTCTCTTTCATGAAAAATAAAGAAATTTCTTTCATAAATTCAAAAAAATACAAACCAAACAAAAAGTTATTTTTTCAAATAAATTAAATAAAAAGTTTCCTAAAAGACACCAACCAAGCACCACGCCTTTCTAACCCTAACGAACTATATGGGCTTGATCCCTCTAAAGGGTACTAGGTACTAGATTTTTATCCTAGGTCAAGTCCAACAATGTAAATAATTAATTATGTTTTTTCATTTTGTAAATATTTTATTTTTTTGTAATTATAATGAAGTTCTAAAAGGCTATATTTATTTTTAAATAATTAATCTAGGGTAATCATTCTTATGAATGGGTGTTGAGGGGTGTCTAATACCTTCCCCATACGTAATCAACTCCTGAACCTTAAATGGTTTTTGTAGACTAGTTTCCCTTTTTAAAAAAATTTTCAAAATTATTCTTTTTCAAAATTTTAGTGACGACTCCGTATTTTTCAAATTTCGGGCGCTACGATGATGTTGTCCGAAAATATTCTAAAGAAATGTGAAGTGCACTTTCTTTGGCATTAAACGTGCCAAAAAGAAGAAATTGCTATTAGGCATGGTTTAAAAGATAAATTGGAACCCTTATAATTGTATTGAAATTGAACAAAGATGAAATAGATATATGGATTACATTTGATAAAAAAAAAAAAACAACAAAAAATCATCAGATATGCCTGACTTCAAATTCGTGTGTCCTTTTGGCTGAACGAAAACTCCTTGTTAGAGTTCCAATCGGCTCAAGCAACTTCTTATGTAGGGCAACATGCGGGCTTTGCTAGAATCAGTTTTTTTTATGGAGAAATCTTGTTTTGCAGGGTTAAATGTTATCAACATAATTAAAACTTCATTTTATTTCTGTCACTTCTTACGCGAAGTCAAGTTGCCTCGTACATGGCGTCATACTTTAATGTGGCGGATAACCAACAAGTTATCGGGTTGGTTTTTTTTTATTGTCTTCTTTTTTTTCATTTTTTTCTCATCATCTTATATCCACTGTTAGATTAAAGTAATATATGGTTTAGATTTAATATTTTATAAAATTATTTCTATAAACATAAATAAGTAAATTTAAAATTTTAAAATATGATCTATACCCTTCATAATTGCAATCCATAAAAAATAAATCAATTTTAATTTATAAAATATTATAATAATAATTTTATAAAATATTAAATCTAAACAATTCATTTAATGATCTGAAGGTGGAGACGAGATAATGAGAAGATAATAAGAAAGAGGAAGTTATCTTCACTGGATTTCAAAAATTTATGGTTAACCGAAGTCAAATTATCACTTAACCTGAGTCACTGTTTTATGTGGCCAACTTGCATAAAACCTGAAGTCATTGTCTATCGCAGAAATTTAAAGTGAAAAATCTGAGCTTAACCGGAGTTAGCCTATCACTTGCCCGAAGGCAAGGCAAAATATTGGGTTGAGTTGTTGCAAACTTGCAAGTCACTATTGAAAATCCTAAACCTGTCCGGAGTCACGATCATAACTCACTGTCACGACCATATTTTTCAAATATTTTTTACTTTAACTTGCAAGTTTACGCCAAGTGTGTTCAAATTTCAAAGGAGCATATGAAACGTGAAACACACACTAATTTATTTCAAAGATATTAATTAATTCCTTCCTTTTCGCCCAATTTTCATATTAAGTAAGGGAAAATCCCATACAAAGCTTCCTAAAATAGAAAAATTCTAAATTAAGTTACTAAATTCAATAAATCCTTAATTGAGTCATGGACCCAATTTAGGATTTCAAAATCTATGTAAAATGACTTTAATGCTCCTTATATCTTTTCCCCTCTTTTTTGCCCGCCTTTCTTTTCACCCCCCTTAAAAGAGTATTATTACTTTATGATTTTATAGTTCTATATATCAACATTAATATAAGCTAAATCAAATGATTTTATTTTTGTTTTCTAAAAGGATAATCAAGAATAATTCAAGATGCCACGCCATGATAGTATCATTGATATCAATTAAATAATCTTTAATTGAAAATCAATTAATTGATATTAATGATAAAAAATAAATGTGACCTTTTTTTTTCAAATAGAGTTGTTATTTTTATCAGGTGAGAAAAAACCAAAAAAGAAAGAAAGAAAGCATAACCCATACCAACTTCACTTTGAAAAAATGAATTGAAATAAAAGTCATTTTTACCAATATTAACCTAAACCAGAATAATTTTCCTTAACACATAAATGTGAGTTTTTAAAAAATTAATTTAGTTAATATTTCAATTTTTAAGTTTTTAATTCTTTAATATAAATTTTTAATACTAATTATTTGTTTTTAACAAGCGGTGTGTAAATTTCATATACTTCTTTGGATATTTTAGAAAAATGATGTAAAATGCACATAAAATTTCATAAAATGGTTTACATCAATATAAAAATTTTGAAAAAAACATCTATATGTGTGTGTGAAAAATAAAGTAAAATTTATATTTAATTAATATATTGACTCAAAAATATCTTTTTTATAGTGACATATATTATAAGTCTTTTGAAAAAAAATTCATGTTAATAAAATGAACTCTTTGTTCAAAATATTGTAGTTTTTTCTTCTTTTGATGATAGTTATTATATTTGAACTATAGATGAATCATATTTTGTTGTGTTAAAATTAATTTTGATATATATACATATTGGGAAAGATAAGGGAGGGAGTAACCAAATTCTTTAATGAGGAGAGAAGAGGGGGTATTAAAGTTATTTTTCCCATATTTTGAAATCTAAAATTGGATTAATGACTCAATTAGAGATTTATTGAATTTACCAACCCAATCTAGAATTTTTCTAATCTAAGTAGCTTTATATGAGATTTTCCCTATTAAGTATCTTTCCACAATATCCAATCCACTTAGTTCTTTTAGCACAAGCATAGTTGCTGGCACATCCTATAATTGAAATGGTTTGTCAAGTTCAACTGAGATGCTCAATGAAACAAGTTGTTGTTTTTTGGCTTCTTTAATTGCTGCTCTTGTATAGCGCCACTGCTGCTAGAAGGAGTGGCGGCTCGCCGGAAGCTACAAAAAACAAATTTCCAAGTATTTTTAGTATAAGAATTCTTTTCTAAGAAAATGGGGTTAAAGAAAAAACTAAAATTTCGAATAACTAAAAAGAGTAAAGTAAACCGCCTAACTTGTCTACATACATACAAAGTAGTCCTATTGGTGTCCCTAAACAAGTAGGAAAGCCTAGAGACTCTAGGGAAGTGTGACATACAATTCCTTTATCTAATACATGCATGGATTCATTGAAGTATTGAAAATGACCTACATGCACTAGTACAAAAAACGTCTTTTAGACCGGTATATTTAGACCTGTTATAGCGGATAAGGTCTAAAAGATATAAGCGGTGGCAGTTTTATAATTATAAAAAACTTGTGAGATCAGTTCCCCTAATATAAGGTCTAAAATATATTATTTAGACCGGTTTTCTTAAGAACCGGTCTAAAAAGATAAAAATAACTAAAAAAAAATATATGCGATACATTTTCTAGACCGGTTCTATTATAACAGGTCTGATATATTTTTCTGAATTAAAAAAATAAAATATCTATTACTTTTTAGATCGGTTTTCCTCAAAACCGGTTTAAAATATCAAATTTTTTAGACCTGTTATTATTAGTAACCGGTCTAAAAAGTTAAACAGTAAAAAAATAAAATATTTCTTACTTTTAAAACCGGTTATTTGGGACAACCGGTCCAAAATATTACTTTTTTTAGACCGGTTGTTATCTGAAACCGGTCTAAAAGAACATCTCCATTCCATACCCCGCACCCAATTCTCGCTCTCTAAGTCCCAATCCTCTCTTCTTCTCGCTCTCTAAGTTCTTCATTCCATTCCTCATGCCCAGATCTAGACCAATGCGAAGCTACCCACCGCAATGTCTTCCCTCCGTCATCTCAGTCTTAAATAGCTCTACGACGTCTAGATCTGGTGAGCTCGACGGCAAGCGTTCTTCCTCATTGGTCCAGATCTGGTGAGCTTGATGGCAAGCGTTCTTCCTCCTTGGTCCAGATTTGGTTTGGCCGACGGTGAGCGTTCTTCCTCATTGGCCCAGATCTGGTGAGCATGATGGCGAGCATTCTTCCTCCTTGGTCCAGATCTAGTGAGCTCGAGTTTGAATTTGTTGATGATAGAAGTTGATTCCTTCCTGTTCCGTATTTGGGGATTTGGCTTGTTTGAATCTTTTATTTCAGGAACCCCTGCTCTTCTTATAGGGCGATTTTGGATTCATTTACGTTATTTCATTTACGTTATTTTGGATTTAGGGCGATTTTCTCACGGAGCTTCGATTTGTATTTTTCTGTTGTAGACAACCAAAAATTCGATTGCATGACGTAGTTGACATAATTTGATCGTACTGGAGAATGGAGATAAATGCCTCTGTCATGAAATTTTGTGCTAGTTCCTTTCTGGTTTGTTTTATTTTGTGAATGAAATGGAATTTTATTTGATGTTGGTGTTTGGACAGAGGATGAACACCCATTCATGTATGAAGAGGAATTTGGGAAAGGACCAAAAAGTTGGGGGAAGCTGAAGCCAGAATGGAAAGTCTGTGACATTGGGAAATTGCAATCTCCTATTGATCTTCTAAACGAAAGGGTTCAAGTTCATCCAGACTTGGGCAAACTTAAGAGAGATTACAAACCAACTCCAGCTACCCTCAAGAACAGGGGCCACGATATCATGGTAAGCCCCATTTTCATTTCATTCATGTGTAATTCTTCCATCAAGAATAACTCTTGCACAGTTTCAGAACATTTTTTAATAGAATTATGAGTATTTTTGTGCTGTTGTGTTGTTTGGCAGGTCCATTGGAAAGGATATGCAGGGCAGATATATTTATTTATTTATTTTTAAAAAGCAACTTTTTAGACCGGTTCTAATTACAACCGGTCTAAAAAGTCCACTTTCTAGACCGGATATATAGTCACATGAGGTCTAAAAAGTCACACTTTTAGATCGGTTCCCAAAAAAATCGGTCTAAAAATTGATTTTTTAGACCTCACCTTGGGGAACCGGTCTAAAAGTGTGACTTTTTTAGACCGGTTGTACAACCGGTCTTAGACCGGCTGTATCTAGACCTGTTCTAAAACCGGTTTAAAAAGTGATTTTCACCCGGTCTAAAAAATGATTTTTGTACTAGTGATGATTGTTTTTTAATTGTAGTCAATTTGATTCTTGCAATTCACAAGACACTAGTCAATAAGATAACGAAGCAAGAACGTGTGTACAAAGTTGCCTCGAATTAGGAGCCTTGAGATATAATTTAAAGTCATGGCTGGTTTCCCCCCGCCCCCTCCCCCTCAAAGTTTAGCTTTTGATGACTTTTGATTTCTTCATGTCTGAAAATTTGAAACTTTTAAAATAGGATAAATATATTTAACTTTCACTTGAACTTTAAAATTTTAAATTAATAATTTTTCAAATTGTCAATTGCTATAGTCTTTTTTATCAATCCCATTACTCTTACTCTCAACAAAACTAAATTAAAATTTTAAAGTTCAAGTAGTATTTAAGTGTCTTTTTCCCTTTTAAAATTGATTTTTCAATGTATTATTCAAACAATTTTCTATAACCAATTTTTCTATAAAACATATGCAAGTACAAATCACACTATATCCATTGACATTTATTGCAATTTCAAATTACAAAATACAAATGAGATAAAAAAAAATCACTTACCTTAAGATAGCAAGGTTAAGTTAATTAGATTTTTTAGGGCAAAATTCCATTTAAAGTTACTTTAAAAAGACAAATTCTAAATCAGATTGGTAAATTCAATAAATCCTTAATTGAGTCTATGACTCAATTTAAAATATGTAAATGTGGGTTATTTTATCATTGCCCTCTATTTTCTTTTTCAAACTCCTTTTCTTTGTTTGCCCCCTTCCTCATCCCTCTCCCTCTCTTAGCCCCTCAGCCTCGTTCTCTCTATTTCTCTTCCCCTTCCTCTCTCTTGCTCCCTTCATCATCATCATCATCATCATCATCATCATCATCATCTTCTTCTTCTTCTCTTCTTTCCCTACCCCTCTCTATCTCTCCTTTGCCCAACACAGCACTAACTTTTGAATTGCTTTTCATGTTCTTCTAAGATCATCACCTTTCTTTTCTTTTCTCCTTTCCTTTTGCAATTGTAAAATTCAGACATTTTAAGTTGGTTGCTACTCCTTTTTTATTTTTTGGTGTGCATAAGGAAAAATTAATAAGAAAAGAAAAAAAGGCAAAAACTGGAAACTTAATCAAGAGAAGTCGAACACACTACGTGATGCCATTTTCATGAAGCATTTTGCCTTTGGGGGTTAGAGTGCAACCTCTTCCAACAAGTGAAGCCCAAGGCACTAAGTGGCTTTAAAAAGGATTTTTCCTTCTTTTTTTTTATTTAATTAAGGGTTTTCCTTTTCGAGGCTGAGAGCACAACCTCTCTCAACAAGTGTATTTTCTATGATTCAAACTTATGTTCTCTTCTTTAAAGGGATGGACCTGTTTATCATCTCAACCAACAGCTTATTGGCAAGTTAATTAGGTATCCGTCACACATAATTTAAATCATTGGTCAACCATCGTCATATCGTTATTATAATATAAAATAATTGCTTATCATAGAAAAAATATATAAAATAATGGGAAAATTGCAGTTAGGTCCTAATTAACAGATTTAATGACAACCAGGTTCCTTGAAATAATCAAATTGCAGTGAAGTCTCAAGGGACCTGGGTGCAATTAATTTCAAAAGTGAAAATATAGTTTTGCCTCTTATTGAATTTTGAAAAAAACTGAAATTTTTATGGCTTAGTCGTGTTAGAGAAAGTCTAGTGTCACGTCCTTATCTCAATTTCAACCTTTTTCAGAGTATTTGTGGAAAATGATATAAGTTTCTGTAGGCAACACATGAATAGCATAACTATAGTGATAATATGTGCATGGTTAGATAAATTCCCCATAGGGGTTTGTACATGATACTTACTATTATGGTAGCCGCACAAGGTTACTAGGGTGTCTAAACTCATCCCAGTGAAACGGAGACTTCTTCCCGTCTTCGTTCCACTACTGTAATCCCCTCGTACGGTACTCTGCATTGTTATTTGCATATCTTCTATCATCTCCTGTCTAAATTGTTGATAGGGGAGGGTGAGATTCGAGAGAATCTCAGTAGGAAACAGATACCATAATGCATGCATGATTGATGTTATGTGTATGACATGTTAGCTTTATCTAAATGTATGCCCCATAATGACATTTCTGCATGCTCAATGTTTCATACAACAAGACTATGGCCACAGCGAAAACAGAAATAGAGCTTCATTTATTCAAATATGCACTACACAATCAAGTAAATCAATCACATACATCATTATACAAGCAAAGATATCAAATACATGCAAGTAAGGTAAGTCCCTTACCTCCAATCTTTCTCCTCGATTTGCATGCCAATAGCTCGGTGCTCCATACTCAATCTTACAATGTCAAATATACTATTTAGACACTGGCATAGTGTTTCTGGGTGTTATATGAGTCTATCTTGAAAAATTACTAAAATACCCTCGGGGACCCGGCCTTATCGTACCCAGTCCGGCTGTACTTTTCTCAAAATTCTAGCCTGGGCTATCCCGACATATTTACGCCCAAGGAATCCATTTTCAGACTAGGAATTACCAAATTCACTACCAAAAGATGAAATTGCCCTTGGCAACCCTTATTTGAGTGTTTTAGGGGCATTTTCGTAATTATGCTTTCTCGGCTTTTTCCGGAAAGTGCCCAACTGTAACCCCACCTAATTTTTCCTCCTGAACTCAATGGAATCATCAAATCTTTGAAAATCCAACTTTAAGACCCATTTCTAGATATGACTGAAACTTATAAGAACTCCGGGAAAAATCGGGGTTTTTCGGTTTCGGCTCCGTAAACACGTTTCTTTCTACTCCTAACCACTTTATTGACTATTCCATTAGGTTACAACTACCATTTAGTACCAATTTGGGCAGCATAACCCCTAGGAAAACCCATTGTCCATTTTTACAACAAAGGACAATCCGGCGAAATTTCACCAATTAAATTGTCCACAATAGCCAGAATAGTCAATATACAAAGGTTTGGGAGTTACCTCAAGCCCCCACTGGCTCTCCCTTGATATGGCTGAACCCTAGGTGCTCAACCTTCAAATTTGAGCTTCAAAACCTTAAATCATATGAAAAGGAAGCTTAGGAATGGAGTTATACGCATTAGGAACCGATTTACCGAAGAAATCACTTACCTTTACAAGCTTTTTCCTCTCCTTCTCTCTCTAAAAATCGTAACTCTTCTCTCTCTCTCTCTAAAATTGAAAATGGCGTCAGTTATGGCTGCTGGAAGGAGGAAAAAATGTTTTATATCATATATTATATGATATGGAATTATTTATTCAATTTCCAAAATTTTTGGGTTAATTAGAAATTCTGGCAGTTTTCTGCCCAAATTTTGAAAAATCATAACTAATTCTAGAAATATCGAATTGGAGTGATTCTAAAGCCTATAGGACCCTTATTGAGTCTAGTTTCATGGAAAAATATAGACTTTTGCTAGCTGGAATCACAAAATTCCCAGAATTTTAATCTTTGCCTGCTGTTCCAGAAACTTCATAGTTTTTCTATGCTAACTTCAAAAATTCATATCTTTTTGTATATAGCTCTAATTGAGTCATATGACCTATCAAATTAAAGCTTAGGAGGTCTACTTTTATCTTGTAAAAGTTCATAATTTTTGCTCATCATATGGTCATTAAAATCACATGACAAGCTCACTACCTCATAGGCGATTTCACCATAAGCATAATCACTTTCTTCAAAATTAACCATTTTATTTTCTTTAATGCCCCAAAGAAATAAGAAATATTAGAGAATATATTTGGGACACCTGCTAAACCGGGGCTTAGCAGTCCACTTAATTTAGGCTTATTCTCAAGCCTCCAATATCAAAATTCGGGGTATTACATCTAGCTCTTCTTCCTTACCTCACCATGCTCGCGCCTCACAGCGTCGGAGTGAGGGAGAAGAACTCGACATTTTTAAACATGACTAAGCCCTAAAAATTTCAGTTTTTCTTTCAAAATTCAATAAGGGGAAAATTGTATTTTCCCTTTTGGAATTAATTGCACCCAAGACGCTTGGGAGTTCACTACAATTTGATAATTCCAGGGAACCTGGTTGCCATTAAGTCTGTTAATTAGGATCTGGTTTTAATTTTCCCTAAAATAATTGCTTATTCATCTTAACAAGAAAGCCTCGGACTATCAATTTGTACATTATTCACTTGCAAGGTTTTGAATGGATTGATTATGAAATGGGGCTTATCACATAGATAGATAATTATGGCATGACATGGTATCCTATATTTCAAATTGAGGGTTTGTTTGGCGTGGGGGGTTTAGAAGGGAGGGGAGGGAAAATTTTTATATGTTGAATTTTAAAAGATTGAAGAAGTGGGGTAATAAAATTTTAATAAAGAGAATATATAGGATAAAAGAGTAAGAAAAATTAATTGAAAATTTTTAACCCCACTTTTCTAATTTTTTTTAAATTCAACTCAAATAAATTTTCCCTCGGCTCACTTTCCCTCCTCTACCCTCAGACCAAACAAGCCCTGAAAGTACACATATCAAACAACTTTTAAACAAAAAATTAAGGTTTAAATTAAGGGTTTTATTTTGAGCAAAATTAAATTAAGGGTTAAGGTGCAAAAATACCTACAAACTTACACCAAAAGTGCACCCAACATTATATAATCTTTTTTTGGATGTTAAAATAACCATAAATTTTCAAAAAGAGGGAAAAAGTGACACAACTATTAAAACAAGATAACATCCATCAACTACAATGCGAAAATACCAAAATGCCCCTAATTGAAAACTAAAAAAAGGCTAAAGTATATTTTTAGTTCTTTAAGTTTTACCTGAGTTATACTATTGGTCTCTTAACTTTATAAAATATACTTTTGGTCCTATATTATTAACACCATCAATGTCACTAATGGAAAATGTTGACACAATAAACTCAAGTGATACTCTGCAACTGACAAAGCATATTTAATTTTTAATTTTTTAATATCATATTTAGATTATTAAACTAAAATAAATGGACAAACCGTTGCAAATGAAATCGAGGTTTTGATATTTAGATTATTAATATAATATATTCATATCATTAAACTAAATTTTTTTAATACAACTGAGGCTTTGATATTGATTGCTTCAATATGTTTTTATACATTTTTTAATTTACACATATTTTAAATTAAATATTAATAGTATTTAATACACAGTCATCACTTAACACTACAAAAAAATAGCCTTTTAGTAGCGGTTACAAAAAACTGCTACAAATATGCAAATTTGTAGCGGTTTCAAGGCAAACCGCTAAAAATTTGCAATCGTATGACTCATGCAAAAAAGCGTGTTGGTAAGCCATGGTAGTTTGTAGCAGTTGGATTATATAAACTGCTACAAAATGTGGCACCAACTTCACGCCAAAAAGGGCCAAGCTAGCGAGACAGTTGTAGTAAAGCGGTTGAGTCATACTAACTACCACAGAATGTGGCGAATGTGGTGCCACATTTGTGGCGGTGAGTTTGTAGTGGTTTAAAAGGCAAAACACTATAGAAGATAAAAGGTTGCAGATTTGTAGCGGTTCCAGTGAATCGCGATAAACTGTGCCTTGACTTGTAGTTGTTTTTAAGGCAATAATCGTTACAGCATGCAAATGGTTACATGTTTGTAGTGGTTTCAGACAACCACTACAAAGAGTCACGTTGATCGAGGTAGGGTTTCGTGATCTGTAGCAGTTGGTGTAGCGGTTTTTGGGGGAATCGCTACAAATGATGCGGCTATGAAAGCACCACTTTCACAAATTTCTGTGTGGGCTCTGAGAAGCTTTCATCAAATTTAAGGTTCTGCTAGAAGATTTAAGGAGTTAAGCACTTGAGGTTAATAAAGTTACTTATTTCATTTCATTTTTAAGCGGAGTAGATTTGTTTTTAATAATTTTATTGTTCTTTTAAATATGTTTTTGTAATATTTATGAGTTTCTGAACCTATTTTGCCTCTTATAATGTTTTTTAACCTTTTTGGTCTATGCATTTTTAATTAGGTTTTAGAAGATACTATATTTTTTTTTATTTTGTTTGGTTATGTGTAATTATATTATTATAACACTGTGATGTATTTCTTGTATAATGTTGGTTATTATTATGATACTCTTTTTTATAAATATTGGTTAGGTGTGACTATAATTTATTTTTAATTAGTTAAGTGAGAAATGATAATCAATTGTATTTGTTTTAATTTCATCTTAGTTATAATGTCTTCTAAGAGAGATAAGAGGAAACAGAAGGAGGTAGATGAGCGCCCCTTGGATCGCTCGAAAAGTGGGGCAGTAGTAGGGGCAGACACCACCCCACAGGGCAACCACAACTGGTGACCCAACCCACTAGAGATGCCTATTCCATCAAGGGCACAGGATATTAGTGTGAGTAACTACAAGGAGGATAATTTTGAGATCAATATCCCTATGAACAAGGTGGAGCAGTTCCTTGACACCGAGGAGGCTAGGGACCAGAATCACCCACGACTGTCATCTTCACGGGCGATTGGATTCGATGTACAGGTTCAAGGTAAGTAATTATTGTAATAATTTAATATTTTAATTAAAGTGCTTTAAATTTAAAATTATATTTAATTAAAATTTATGATCAATTATGTAGATAAGTAGGGAAACATCACGAACAAGAGACTGGACGTGGCTAGTCTAAATAAGCTTGGCCAGGGGCTACATGTAGTAGTTCCATGGAATAAGGCCACAAACCATCCGATTGAGAGTGACGGTCCTTTATTCAACCACTATCTAAACAAGTTAGGTGGGACTTGGCTCCGACTCCCTATCCACTTCTAGGACTGTAAGAAGCTGCCGAAGAAGCCAAAGGAGGCGTGGGATGAGGTTGTGAAGGTAACTAATTTAATATATTGAATCAAATATTTAATTAATGAAATGGTCTTAATTATAATTTATTTAATTGTTATTGATGTATGTAATTTTGTGATGCAAGATAAGTTCACTGTAGACAAGAAGAGGTGGTACATCTGGTTAAAGATGGGGGACAGGAGGAGGAATATGAGAAATCATCTCTACTACTTTATGGATACGGATGGGATGATGCCTCTTGAGCAGTTGATGGAGACCGTGCCTGACGGTGTCCTACCTAATGACTGGCCAAGATTTGTCCAGTACAGGAAGAGCCAACTATGATAAGTAATTTTGTTAATATTTATTACAAGAGGAGCCAACTATGATAAGTAATTTTGTTAATATTTATTATGTAGAAGAAAATATTTAAAAGTATACAAAAATGAAATATTAATTTTTTTTGTAGGCTCTTTCTGAGAGAAATACCAGGAATCATGGGCACTAAAAGATCCATCACACGGTAGGATTTGAGACATTTGCTGTCACCTACAGTGAAATGGTATTTTACAATTAAATTAATTATAGTTTAATATTATAAAATAGTTGGTTGCTTATAATTTATTGTTTTAATTTTTTAGGAGAAGAAGACGGAGCAGGAGAACTGTCAGGCACACTATAGGGAGTTATTCACTTATACTCATATACATCGGGACGGTACTGCAACCTCTCAGCAGGCAAAGGAAGCCATTGTAAGAGATTGAAATAAATTTAGATAAATATGTTTTATTTATTTTAATTATATAAATTGCTTAATAATTGTTTAATAAAATGTGTGCGACAGGAGCGGATTGAGCAGACTACGTCTGAGTTAAAGAAGTTCTAAACAATGGACTACCAAGGGGCAGCTATAGATCCCACTATGCCTTTGAAAGCTATTGTGGACCTAGTTGAGCAACCTAAATGCTGTAGGGGTATGGGGATAGGCTATAAGCCCAGCCTGGTGTACACCATGAGTAGCGTAGTTGATATTGAGACTTCTCAAGTGGGGATCTTTAGCACTAGGAGGTGGAGCAGGACATTGATTAAGGAGCTCTAAGAGGGGGTTGCCAGGGTAGAGGCCATTATTAGACCAGGGTTGAGGCCAGGGTGGCTGAGAGGATACAGGTCCAAGTCGATGCCTTTTATCAGCTCCAAACCCACTGGATGGAAATTACATCCGTGATGCTGTCAATCTTGGGAGAGGGTGTTACCTGGTAGGTCAGTTCTAGTGGTCCTGCTAGACCCCAGATTCATCGTCCGGCCACCTACTAATGATCAGCAGCAAGCATGTGATGGTGAGGATAATGGTGTTGTTAATTTTTCTGCTTGTGATGTTGTCTGTGATGATCAGCTGCCTTTTTAGATTTTTTATTCAACTTTGTGATGCTGATATTTGAATTTCTTGACTTTACAAAAATATGTTAATTTGGAATTTAATTAATATATGCATCATTTTATGATATATGTGTTATATATATATAGACATATAACTTGTCATTCTATAAATTAACATTGATTTTAAAAAAAGAAATTGCACTTGTAGTGTTAAAGGCTTAAAACTGCTACACATTTGTATTGGTTTTGGGTTCTCAACTACTGCAAACTGTAAACTGTTTGAAATTCAACAAATTGAAAGGTTGCAAATGGTCATAAAGTTTGTATTGGTTGTGTGCTATCAACTACTACAAACTGAAAACTATTTAAGATTCAAAAAAATGTCAGCCCGCCAATAGTCATGAACTTTGTAGTGGTTTGGGCTATCAAATACTACAAACTGAAAACTGTTTGAAATTCAAAAAATTGAAAGCCCGCTAATGGTCATAAAGTTTGTAGCTATTTTGGGTAATCAACTACTACAAACTGAAAACGATTTGAAATTCAAAAAAGTGTTAACCCACCAATGGTCATGAAGTTTGTAGCGATTTTTGGCTCTCAACAGCTATAAAGTTTGAACATTGTAGTGATTTTTGTAGTGGTTTGGAAACCGCTACAAAATAATGAACATTGGAAAGGTTTCAATTTAATCTTCCATGCACATGTCAGTTAGAAAACTCAAAATTATTATCTTCACTCATCTTCTTTTGCTAAGTTTTTACATTTTGTAAGGTACACTAGTTATGGATAAAGTTGCCACACAATACTCTAGCATATTTGGTAGGATTAAACAATTTCTTGGGTTTCATAACCTCTCCCGCTAGTTGTAATGGTAAGATCATGTGTCTGTGTCCCAAATGCAAGTTTAAGAAGTGGTATACAAGAGAAGTTGTCAAGGAACATTTACTTGTGAAGCCTTTTCCAAAAGACTATGAGCCCATTTAGTTCAACTGCATTGCATGCCTATAATGGTAATCATGATTGCATTACCAAGATAAGAGTGTTTTGTTGTTCTTTAGCATGGTAATAGGGTTTACCATAGTAATGATGATAACTAAAAAATTGGTAATCCTCATTCATACCTCTCCCCCTATGAATACTCATTACCACCTCATTGTATGCTGAAAAAGTCCAATTTACCCTTTAGTTTCATTTGTCTTTGCTTCACTTGTCTCATTTAACCTCTCGCAACATGCCACAACTGTTGTTGCCACTACCCCTTCCTCCTCCACCACTGCCACTAACACCCCCGGCACCTCTACTATTATGGCCGCCACCACTACCTCTTCCTCCTCCTTTACTACCGTCGTTGCCACCCCACACCACCGCCACCACCTTTACCATTCTTCTGCTACTACTAACTCCTTCTCCTCTACCACCTCCGTCGCACCCAGGCTGCCACCACATCCACTCCTCCACTACCGTCATCCCACTATTGCCGCTGCAGCCACTACCTCCTTCTCCACCACCGCCACCACTTCCATTGTTGCAGGTATTGCCACTACTACCTTCTCCTTCTCCACTGCCACTGCTACCACCTCCACCGTTGCTACCACTATCGCCACTACCTACTCTATTGTTGTAGTGTCACCACATGCTACCGCCACTGCCACACACTATTATTGTCGCCTCTACCACCATCATAACCATCAACATTGAATGATCCTCAGTGAGATAGCATGACATTTAGTATAAGGCAATGTAATGGCTCTTAACTATTTTTTCTACAAAGATTATATTAAAGGTAAAATAGACTTTGTGTGATATATCAATTTTAAATAATTATTAAAAAAAATTCATTGCACCTTGCTTAAAAATCAAACCAAACATAAGTCCTATATTAATATTGCGTTGCATTACCACTGTATCACATTGCACTGCACTGCAGGTTGTAATAGGATCGAACCAAACGGGCCCTATATGTTTTGGGGAATTTATGGCGAGAAACCTGGTATGAGATATGATGCTCTTCCTAGGAGTTGACAAGTAGGAGTTCAAGTAGATCATGATGATCTTGTTAATGATGTTGTTTGTGATGCATTTGGTGTTTATGACAAAAACTTCAACAATGAAGTGGGGGTTCAGACCCTGTATTCTTGAGGAATGAACTAGCTCAAGATTTTTTCTGCCTAATGGATGAAACAGATCATCCTTTATATCCTGGTTGTGGAAAATACTAAAAAATGACTTTATTGATTAAATTGTATCATATCAAATGCTTGTATGAAATCATTAATAAGGGAATGTCAATGTTGCTAGAATTATTACAAGATGCATTCCCCAGTGAGAATATTCCCACAATGTTCTACGAGGCAAAGAATATTATTAATAGATTGGGTTTGAACTACCAAAAAATTGATGCATGCCCTAATGATTGTATGATATATTAGGGAGATGATGCTAGAAAGGAGACTTGTAAGCAATGTCACATTTTAAGGTACAAGACAATTCGAAAGGGAAAAAAGCAGAAGAAGAAACTTGCAAACATTCTCAAGTACTTTTCTTTGAAGCCATAGTTGCAAGGACTATTTATGTCACCTAAAATAGTTGAGTACATGAGGTGGCATGAAGTTAACAAGAATAAGATTCTAAGTTAAGACATCCACGAGATGTAGAAGCTTAGAAAGCGTTCAACTCAGATTTTCCAGCTTTCATGGCTGACCCGAGAAATGTTTAGCTTGCTTTGGCAACCGACAGTTTTAATCCATTTGGGAATCTTAGCATAAGTTATAGAATTTGGTCGGTAGTCTTAGTTCAATACAACTTGACCCCTTGTGTATGAAACAAAGCTCTTTCATTTTGCCTATGATCATTCCAGAGAAGAAGGCACTAGGTAATGATATAAATGTGTACCTCCAACTGCTTAATCAAGAATTACTGGACTTGTTGAATGATGGCATTGAGACATATGACGCATATGAGAAGATACTGTTCAACTTACGTGTAGCCTTGATGTTGATGATAAGTGAGTTTCTTAGGTTGGGAACATTATCCGGGTGGAATGTGTGTACTAAGAAGCGTGTCCAACTTCCAATTTTAACTTTGGCTCAGTACGCCTTCCCTATAGTGGAAAGTTGTGCTTCATGGGTCATTAGAGGTTTCTCGATGGGAAGCACAAATTTAGATTGCAATAGAATTGTTTCAATGAGAAACTGGAAAAAGAGGACCTCCTTAAACTTTAACAGGTGCAGATATCTTATAGCAGCTTTAGGATGTTGAATTTGAGTTTGGAAAAAAAAATGATGCAGCACAAGCAGGGAGAAAAACTAACTAGACTTGTGTTTCTGAACCTCACAATGGAAGAAGATAAGTATGTTCTTCACTCTTCTATATTGGAAATCTAATTTGCTATGCCATAGTCTTGATGTCATGCATATTGAAAACAATGTGCAATAATGTCTTACATACAAGTGCTAAACAAAATTGGCCAGTCAAAAGATTTGCTTCAAATGAGGAAAGATTTGCAAACCATGGGAGTTCGTGAAGATGTATGGCTAGATGAGCAAGATAAATTTCAACCAACAAAATTCACCCTAACAAAACCGAACAAGAAATCTTCCATGCAACTATGAAAAAAATAAAAGTTCCTGATGGGTATTCAAACAACATTTCATGATATATTGATATGCAGGCTCAAAAGGTTGCTGGCTTGAAGAGTCATGACTAATATGTTCTTATGAAACAGTTACTTCTGTTGGAAATAAAAAGTATACTGCCTCTTGATGTATCCATCATTTTGGTGGAGCTGTGTTCTTTCTTTTAGAAATTGTGTTCTAAGGCTTTGATTGTTGAGGACTTCGATCAACTGTAACACAAAGTCATTCTTACAATTTGTCATTTGAAGATAATTTTTCATCAATCCTTTTTCATTGTGATAGTTCACCTGACAGTCCACCTTGTTCATAAAAAAAGCTAGCTGGCCTAGTTCAATATCGATAAATGTATCCTATTGAGAGGTATTCATTGTACATATATCCATAAGAATTAAGTTCTCAAATTGCTAGCTGCACATTTTAGCATTAATTAACATTTTTCATATTAAATTTATAGGTTTCTTGGAAAATTGAAATCTTATGTCAGAAATAAGGCATGGGTAGAAGGTTCTATAGCTAAAGCTTATATAGGGGATGAGGTTCTGTATTTCTATTCAAGGTACTTTGATGACAATGAGACATCTTTCAATCGACCGCCTCATGTAGACGATTATCCTAAACCTGAGCCATCATCAAGAGAGTTGTTAGTATCTCTTATTGGTAAACCAATTGGAGGAAGTAGGAACATCAACTAACTGCAACTGAGAAATTACAAGAACATCGACATGTCTTGATTAATTGCAGTCAAGTTGATCCCTTCCTTTAGTAAAAATTGTACACTCATGTGTTATTCTATATATTTCCTTACTTTTCACTCACATCTCATGATCACCGTTGCTTAAATCATTACTTGCAGGAAATTCAGAAGTAATGTAAAGCGTCAACCCAAGATCCGTACACAAACATCTTCCAAAATTGATAAAAAGGTCCATAGAGAATTTCCAAGTTGGTTTACATGCCAAATACTAAATGACCACAACCCACACCAGATTTCAAAGCTCTCGCAATCGGCCCGCTTGACCATGCAATAAGGTTTACTGTATACAATGGTGACATGCAGTTCAAAGCCATCCTTTATTATAGAAATATTATTGATGTCAATGAACTAAATTAATAAGGCCGTTTCACCTTGACACTCTTCAAATGTTTATGGGAAAATACGATAACTTTACAGGGACCTACAACTGACAAATTAGGCATAATGGGATGTGAGTGAAATGTAAGGAAATGTTGCGGTATGCAGAACAAACTAACCATGCCCTAAAGAGGCTTTCTTTATACCTCTTGAGTATGAACAGGAAGGCTAATCTCATACTAGATGAGTATGGGGATTGGCAATCATCCTGACTACTCCTCTGGTGATGAATAGCCTGATGATCTCATCAGTTCATTAGGCTACTCGCCACTATTATGTTTTTTACGTTTTTTGGTTTTAAATGTATTGTAAAAAAACACAAAAAATTACTCATGGTTATTAGAAACAACTATTATAACATATAATAAATAACGGTTCGTTAGCTATTCTTTCGAAATAACTGTCATGAAACTCACGACGCGAGAAAAAGAACATAATATAATTGCGTAGACTAATCCTCAATCTTTAATTTCCATCGCACTCTTTACTTCCATTCTGTTTAAACTCCCTATTTTTATATGTTTTCTTCACCCTCTTCCTCTGTTCTTCTTATCATCATGGTCAAGCGACCGGCTGAAGAAATATGGGAGAGTTGTCCACCCCAACATCCGCCTCCTTCTCCTCCTCATGCTATTTCTCTTCCTCCTCCCACTCGATGTCCACGCCCTCCTTTTGCTCCTCCTTCCCAACTTGCTCCTCCTCTGCCTGCTTCTCTTACTCCTTCTCCTCCGCCTACTTTGCTTCCTTCTCCTCCCCAACAACCTCAACCCCCGCTTGCTTCCTTCCTCCTCCCACCAAACCTCCATGCCCTCCTCATTCTCCCTCATTCCCAACCTGCTCCTCTACCTGCTTCTCTTTCTCTACCTCTAGCCTACTACCGATGCCAGTACTACTTCCAATTCGCTCGTCCTCGTGTACTCAAATGATTTAGATCACTCATCTAAGAATGATGGGTAAGTTTTATTTTAAAAATAATCACTTTTGTTATTGTAAAGCTATCAACTTATATTTTTTAAAAAAAATTTCAATTTATGTATGTAGCAATTCCTAACTACTACAAACAACCACGTAACCGCTAAAAAAACCAACCGCTACAAACATCATTACCTTAACCATTACAAACGTCTCACTGAATCCCTATAAATACCCCACCACACCTCATTTCTTACCTCTACCATTTCTTCTAATTCCTCTCCTCTCCTATTTTTCATTCCCCTGTTCATCTGGATGAAGAGCTCAAGTCGTAAGATAATTTCCCCCCCTCATATATTGATTTCATGTCATTTTATTTGCTTCTTTTTAGAATTCTTATCCTAATTTTTTTTCTTCTACAGAAATTCAAGGTTCCTTCCTTCCTCTACATTTTCAATATTCCTTCTATAAACAAATATATCTCTTCATCTTCAAAACAAATATATCTCTTCATCTTCAACTTCAATTTCATAAAGTGAAGAACCAAAATCATTATTACCTACACACATTGTTCCCACATATTTAACATTATATTCATACTTATCTAACTTAATTTAATCATTCTCCTCAAATAAGAATTAATATCATTTAAATTGTTATTTATTATACAAACATTCAAAATAATATTGAAAAAAAATCAATTGAAAAAATTATTCACACA
This sequence comes from Inga oerstediana, assembly GCA_963210345.1. NCBI lineage: Eukaryota > Viridiplantae > Streptophyta > Magnoliopsida > Fabales > Fabaceae > Inga > Inga oerstediana. Next base: position 31,208,975 of record OY723407.1, on the reverse strand, counting down.
ATTTTTTTTAAAATTTTATGCAACATCTAGTAGCGCTACATCAATCGTTACAAAGTTAAATTTAAATTATTGATGCAACATTTGAATTTTTGCCAAACATTTGTCACAGTTGGCCAACCGCTACAAATGTTTAGTGCCATATTTCTAAAAATATGAAATTAATTAGTAGCGGTTGGAAAATCACTACAAATGTTGGCGCCAAATTTTCAAATTTTATTTCTTGCCACACCCACATTTTAGAAAAACAATTTGGCATCCACATTTGTAGCGATTAACTAATCGCTGCAAAAAATGTTTTTAAAAATATTTAATCCCCTAAAGTCAAATGAAAATTGTAGCTGTTTTTTAACTGCTACAAGATGCTCCTTGCATGTCTAATCTACAGGCGCATCTTGTAGCAGTTTATTGAAATTGGTAGTGGTTTATTGAAAATGCTACAAAGATGGTAGTGGTTTGTTGAAACTGCTACAAAGATAGTAGCGGTTTTCTTGACATGCGTAACCACTATAAATCCGTTTGCAACAGTGTGTTTTGTAATGGTTTCCATAACCGCTACTATTGGTGTTTGTAGCGGTTGGAACCACTACAAATACGCCATCTTAACTGCTATAAATGAGCAAATTTTTTGTAGTGCCACTACTACAAAAAGGTTGAAAGGTGGCGCACATATTGTGGCCCTTCCTTAATGAAGTGCCACAGCTGCTTATTTATTTTTTATATATATTTTATGTTTTTTTTACCAGCTGTGGCGCCTGGGAGGGTAGGTGCCATAGCTGGGGAGGCTAAGTGTAGCGCCTGCCAAGACAGGCGCCACACATCACCAGGTGGCACCAGCTGTGGTGCCTGGCACGCTAGGCGCCACACTATCTTATGGTCAGGTGTGGCGCCTGTCTGGCCAGGCGCCACACTTGACCCATTTTTTTTAAAAAGGCGCCACACCTGACCAATTTTTAAATTTTAAAAAAAAATTTGGTAAGGTGTGGCGCATGCCTGGTCAGGCGTCACACTTGACCCTTTTTTTAAATAAAAAAAATTAAGATTTCCTATCCCTTCCCCACCAATCAGAACCCATCCCGCCCCCACTCCCTTATCATTTCCTTTTCTCGCCTCCCCTCCATCATTTTCCCTACCTTTAATTATTCCCTCTCTCACTTTCCCTTTCATCTGCGTGCACCCCGTCCCTCCATTTTCATCTTCACAGCTTAAAAATACACCCACACGCGCACACGTCTTTGTTTTTTTCCAACTGTCATCCCCACTCCTATCCCTATTATTCCCTTTTCTTTGTATTGTCTTCAACTTTTGGTCCCCACCACTCCATTTGGTAGCTCAAATTTCTTCCTCCCCTCACTCAAGATTGCATCACCAACGGAAATTACGTGGTCCCCCACTCCACTGCACTGATCAACCTGTAAGTTCAACTTGCTTCTTCTTTTTATTTTTTTTCAGGTTGTTCTGCTTTTTTTTATGGCATGCAATGCTTTTTTTTCCTTGTTATGACACGCATGTATATTTATATGTCATATATATATTTGTGTTAGTTCTATTTTGTTGAGGTAATACCCATCGTTGTTAAATGCAATGCGAACGGATATGTTATAGAACAACAAAATACTGTAGTGTTTTTCTTAAAGTTTCTTGGAAATTGCTATCCACTTGAAGCTAAATAATGAGTTGATGTGATGAAGTTTACCCATTGTATGTACTCATTTCATTAATGAAGTCTTCTCCATCGTTATCTGAATTACTGAGATTTAGCAAATAAAGCCTCTATTATAGTGTCGTTTCTCATTTTATGGCATCATCGATGAAGTTAATTTCAAATTTTTTTGGGAAAATATTTATTAATTACGAAAAAAAGAAGAAGAATGATTTTTAAAGGAATGGAAATAAGACAATTGTAGACTCAAACAAGTGTGTAGTAGACGCGGTAATTTTTATGTTTTTCTTTTTTCGAGTCACTTAAAACTTCAAACAATATATTTTATTAGATAGCACAAATGTCATAATATATTAGATTTATAATCTTCCAATAATTCTATCACCCACTACATTATTTTGACAATATTGTAGAGTATGTCAAATATTGCGCTTAACTTAAGAGGCTGTTTGGTAAGCGTTTGAATTAATTTGAGTGATTCACAAAGATATTAATAAACACTTTTGATTATATATTTTGAAACATCGTAGTTCTTATATTTTTTTTTAATTCAGAACAATTTTAGATTAGGTTCCAAGAATAGTTTGTGGTCAACAAAATTTATTAATGCAATTGATTAATTTATATTTGTGTCATATATATTTGTATATGTCATATACAAATATATATCTTATTAAACTATTTTGTAGAGTATATATTTATATGTCATATATATTTGTGTTAGTGCTATTTTGTAGAGGTAAGAAAATAATTTTTTGTATTATCTTATTAAACTATAATAGAGAAAATCCCATATAAACCCAATTAAAATAGGAAAAATTGAAATCAGGATAATAAATTGAATAATTCGTTAATTGAGTCATTAACTTATTTAAGGATTTTAAAATATGGATAAAATGACTTTAATATATCAATATATATCAATGTTAATATTTAATAAAATAAAATATAATTTTTCTATATTGTTTAACTTTAAATATATTAACTAAAACCGTAAGGGAAAAAACATACAATAAGGAGAGAATTAATGTTGAGATTATGCTTTCTTTTTTATTTTATTTTATTTTATTTTTTTTCTGAATCATATTTTTTGATTTAAGCTAATCATATTTGATTTTATTATATATTGATGTTTATTACACATATTATTATTAAAAAAAATAACTTAGAACCTCAAATATTTTATTGATTTTTTTATGTTTAATTTGTGTTTGTAGTTTCAGTTCATCAGTCTATTGAAGCTTCTATTTACGGTATGTTTTTTAAATTTTGAGCTTACAAATGTGATTTTAGTTGAATTTAATAGTTATAATTTGTAGGTGTTCTAATGATTGTTATTCATTAATTGCATAAGAAAAATAATTATTTATATATTCTTAATACTTGTATTTTATTTATTGACTTGTAATGTTTTCTAATTTAACTATGATATATTGTGGCAAATATGGTTTCTTTTGTTATGAGTTGTAAAAAATTATTATAATGCCTGGGAATAATTAATGAATTATTTGGCAATTTAAACATTCAGTTAAGACTTAGAAAGCTTCAATTATGAAGATTCATGTGGTGTATGTTATTTTAAATTAAAATTGGTAAGAGAATATAAAAGTAATTAGTAAATGCAATAGTCATACAACTAACCACGTACTTTTTTAAAAAATAGATTGAACCCCATAGATGGATCGTAAATGGATGTCATCTAATCGATGTTCAAAGGAATATATAGATGGGGTGAAGGATTTTATTACATTTACAACTGAGCACACAAAAGATCCTGGCAAAATCTTATGTCCTTGCTTATATTGTTGTTTTGGAAAGCGGATTAGTCAACTTGATTTGCTAGATCATTTAGTGTTTTATGGTATTGATCAAACATATAGACGATGGACAAGGCATGGTGAGACCAACGATGCATATAGTGATCGGGTGCATACCACGGGTGGTGCCTCAGATGAATTTGATCAAATCATGTTTGATGAAGTTGATAGTCTTGAAGAAATGGTAAATATGGTTGAAGGGGTGCTTCATAACTGCCCTAACGAATATGAGAAGTTGAAAGGTGATACAAAGAAACCATTATATGTCGGAAGTACTAAATACACAAGATTGCTAGCAGTGTTGAAGTTGTACAACTTTAAAGCTCGCAACAGAGTGAGTGATTCGGGTTTCACCGCATTGCTTGAACTGTTGCAAGATATGCTTCCAGAAGAAAATGTACTTCCTACCAAGACATATGAGGCAAAGCGAATTCTTTGCTCTACAACCGGTATGGGATATGAGAAGATACATGCATGTCCTAACAATTGCGTATTATTTTGAAATCAGTATGCAACGTTGGAGAAGTGCCCTAAATGCAACGCACTCGATATAGGAAGAAGAAAGGAAAAAGTCCTTTGAAGGTGCTATGGTATTTTCCCATTGTTCTGAGATTCAGGCGACTGTATAGTACTTGAAGAAATAAGGCTTTGTCGGCTTTTATGCCTTGGTAACCTCTTCAAAAATTAAACCAAGGATTGCAATATAGGGTACAATCCCGGATCGTCTCTCGAAGAGCCTTTTATTAATTACCTAGAAACTAAGTGCAATAATTGAAATGAAATAAGTTGAAAATGGTCTTTGAGCTTTTTATCTAACAACTAAATTGCAATTAAACTAAAATGCTTTTAAAACTAATATTTTTGGATTTTTGGAATAAAATTGATATGGAATGGAAATTGGTTAAAAATGCAAGTGATAAATATGCTCTTGAAAATGGTTTACAATAGTTATCCTTGCTCAATTAAGATATTTGGGGAGTTAATTCACTAAACTTCTAATATACCAAACCTCAATTACCATTAAGTCGAGCATCACAAGAGATGAACCCCTACCCTTGAAATGCTATTAAGCCCTCTTAGTGTAATAAGTTTCTCTAAGTTTTCTAATATATCAAACCCCAATTACCATTGAGTCTAATGCTTAAACTCATGAACCCATTTATTTAAGCATTATTAAAACCCCTTAGAGAGTGACTATGGAATAAGCAATGCATTTAGGTTCAACTACAATTCCAATTCAATCAAACTATCCAACAATACCATGTTAAATAGATAGAAAGCAATAAAATCATAGATAAACATATATATAACCATATATATTGATGAGCACAAATCCTCATTACAAATTCCAAATCACAACAACTCAATCCATAGAATAAAACATAACTAAAATTATAGTCTCAATGTATAAATGAATTCTTAAACCTAAGAAATCAAAAATACAATGAGCTATAGATAAAATAAACTTCCCTTTAAAGCATATATGAGCTCAAGCCATCTCCAATTCATTCCCAAGAGCACAAAATTACCTAGCCAATCATGAGAATCACTTCAAGAAACATAACCACATTATGAATCAAACACCCAGCCATGAAATCACATATTAAAAATTACAAATCAGCATGTAATCAATTAAATATTAGGGCTGGATTTGAATTCAGAAGCAGAACAGAAACATTAAGGATTGGAGGAGCAAAGATGGTGGTGAATGATGTTGGATGACGGTGGTCTCCTCCTTCTTCCTCTGTTCGTTCGCCTGCAAAAACTGAATACCCAGGTTCGAAAGTGACGGCGCTGACGTGGTGGTTCGAGAGAGGGTCGATGGTGGTGAAGAAACGGTGACAGTGGTGTTTGGTTGTCTTCTTCCTCTTCCCTTTCACTGTTCAGAATCGCCCCCAAGGTCCCAGCTGGTTCCGACTTTCATCCGGTATCCAAGCTCTCTCTCTCACGGTGTGGTCTTGTGGTGGTGGACAGTGGGCATGGATGGAAAACAGAGGAGGGTCGCTGGCGGCTATGGAAAATAGATGAAGGTCACCACCGGCGACCAAAGAAGAGGCAGCAAGGAAGCAAAATGAAGATGACTCGCTGATGATGATGATTCCGATGCGATGATTCCCTGTGCAGCACAACTCTGTTCGCTTTATTCTCAGCTGCGTCCCTCTCGAATCTGCGTCTATAAGCTCGGGGCTCCTGTTCAATTCAGAATATTGGGCCTAACTTCCTTTGCTCGCAACTCCAGAAGCCCAAACCGTAACCAATCCCTGGTCTGTGTTGCTCCAGCCCAAAACCAGTTCCGGGTCTCTGTGTTTTTCATCTCCAATCGGTCTGTTTTCTTTGCTGATGAAGAAAGGGAACAGTAACATAGGTCCTGGTCAAAACGCAAGTTTTGACTAGGGACCTATTTGTAACTTGAAAAGTTCTGAAGGAAGGACCAAAGTGCAATATTTTGAAATACTTGTGAGGCAGGACTAAAATTTCTGAAACTTTTGGGTATTTATCTTTAATTCTACCATGTCCTTTTCTTCATGATTTTTGTAATTTTCCCAAAATCTAGGGGTCCTTTATGTGATTTTCCCCAATCTTCAAAATATTAATTTGATCTAAAAAATCTACAATTTTCTTCCAAAACACCTGAAATACAATATTAAGCACAAGGTATTATCAAAAGTTCAAGGGACAATATATAAATAATAATAATAATAATAATTAATGAATGAATTTTGACCATTTTGCCCATAATTCCCATTAATTCAAAATAATTGTCCCTAACCAAAATTAATGCTTAATAATCCAATAATGTCCCAGAAAATACATTAAAATCCTAAATTAATCATGGAAAATTCATATAAAAATATGGTTCAATCAAATGCAGAGATTGCTAAGCAGTTGACATGGCATGCAGATGAAAGGATTAAAGACACGAAGCTTAGGCACCCTGCAGATGCTCCTCAATGGAAAAAAATTGATCATGAGTACCCTGACTTTGCTGATGAAGTCAGGAACCTTCGCCTTGCACTGTCAACTGATGGAATTAATCTGCACGGTGTTCAGAGTAGCACATATAGCATGTGGCCAGTGATATTGATGATTTATAACCTTCCTCCACACTTAATCATGAAACGCAAGTTTATGATGTTGTCCATGTTAATTTCTGGGCCAAGGCAACCTGGGAATGATATAGATGTATACTTGGCTCCTTTAATTGATGACTTGAAGCTGCTTTGGGATGAAGGCGTTAGTATGTATGACGGGTACATGGAAGAAAGTTTCACTTTGAAAGCCATGTTGTTTGGCACAATTAATGATTTCCCTGCTTATGGAAATTTGTCAGGATACAGCGTCAAAGGATATGGTGCATGCCCTATATGTGAAGATGACACTCATTCAGTGCGACTTCATCATTGTAAGAAAAATGTTTACATAGGGCATCAAAGATTCTTACCATCATAACATCGTTGGAGGAAGTGGAAAAAGCCTTTCAATGGTGATGCAGAAGAAGGTAGCCCGCCGAAGATGTTGATCGGTTCCCAGGTGTATTCCAAGGTAAAAGACTTGGATAACAATTTTGGCAAGCCTTTTGCAAAACAAATCGAGACAAGCGGTTGGAAGAAAAAGTCTATTTTCTTTGAACTTCCACATTAGAAATCTTTATATGTGAGGCATTTTCTTGATGTGATGCAAATAGAAAAAAATATCTGTGATAGTCTAATTGGCACGTTGCTTAATATCCAAGGAAAAAGCAAGGACAGTGTCAATTCGAGGTTGGATTTAGTGAACTTAGGAATTAGAGAAGAGTGAACTTGGGGATTAGAAAAGAGTTGGCACCGATTGAGCAAGGGTCTCGTACCGATCTACCGCCAGCGGCATACACTCTGTCGAGGAAAGAGAAGAAATTGTTTTGTGAGTTTCTGCAAGGAATTAAAGTTCCCGAAGGCTACTCTTCAAATATAAAGAACCTTGTATCAGTAAAAGAGTTGAAGTTAAAGAACCTTAAATCTCATGATTGTCATGTGCTCATGCAAAATTTCCTACCGGTTGATATACGATCCATTTTACCCAAAAAATTAAGGAACACTATCATGAAACTTTGCGTGTTTTTCAAGTTGATCTGCAGTAAAGTGGTTGATTCAACCAAGTTACAAGATTTGTAAAGGCTGATTGTGTGTACTCTGTGTGAACTTGAAATGTATTTTCCACCTTCTTTTTTTGACATTATGGTACATCTAACTGTACATTTGGTCAAAGAGACTCAATTGTGCGGTCCAGTGTACTTGAGATGGATGTACCCAAATGAGCGATTCATGAAAATATTAAAAGGGTATGTGAAAAATAGATATCGCCCAGAGGGTTGTATCACTGAAAGTTACATGGTTGAAGAAGCAAGTGACTTCTGTGCTGATTTTCTATCAAATGTTGACCCTGTAGGGATCCCCAAGTCCCGTCATGATGGCCGAAGATCAGGGAAAGGAACAACGGGGAGCGATGTAATAACGATATTAGTGACTGAACGGGACCAAACCACTTGTATGTCCTACATAACACTGATGAGGTTGAACCGTATGTAGAAGAACACAAGGATGCTCTCCGATTGGTACATGGTGATAGGAATGAAAATTTATTAACAACAGAACACAATAAACAATTTACAGGCTGGTTGAAAAATCGCATTAACGATGAGATGGAGAGGAATCCTGATTCAGTTTCTGAAAAATTGAAGTGCCTGTCGAAGGGACCGAGCTTACATGTATTATCTTATAATGGTTATGCAATCAACGGTTACACATTCTATACACAAGACCATGATACATAGAGCATGATACAGAATAGTGGGGTAACACTTGTTGCTGATTCTTGGCATAGATCCAGTGCTAAAGACACACACCCTGTGTATGCATCAATGTCATACTTTGGTGTCATTGAACGCATATGGGAGTTAGATTACTCTATGTTCAGGGTCCCTGTCTTCAAATGTAAGTGGGTTAACAACAACAGTGGATTGCGGATAAATGACTTAGGCTTTGTGCAAGTGGACCTTTCTAAGGTTTGGTATGAAGATAATCCTTTTATTTTAGCAGCACAGGCAGAACAAGCATTTTACATTCCTAATCCTGCTAAGAAGAATTGGTCTATTGTACTTCCATCTAACAAGAATCGTCAAGCAGAAGTTGATTTTGAAAGTAATGAATATTTGAACATCAATAATGATGACCCTTCGTTTGAGAATTTGTGGTCAGCAGAGATTGATATAGATGGAGATGCAGATGCAGATGAAGATGAAGATGGAGATAGACCTGTATACGTGAGACATGATCATGAAGAGGGAACTTGGGTCAAGAGAAACACAATTCTCAATCTAACACGAATTCTGAAGAATAAAATTTTAAATCAGACGAGAAAAAGGAAAAGATAATGATTGCCTTGACTTGTTTACTTGTACGTATGTTTTTATAAATTTCAAAATAATTTGCTTTCGTTGACATGGTTGACATTGTGCACTGATGTTTTGTTTTGGTTTATTGCACTTGCAGGAGTATGGACTCACCACATGATGACATTGATGATGTTCCCAGGCACATTGGTAGACAAAGATTTGAGGAGAACGTCAGACGTGGTAAGACAATTATGCCGAGGTTGATCAGACTGAGAAGTAACAGGATTAAGTTACAACTGGAGTGGAATGAAAATGGAAACCTGTTTGGCGAGAACAGTACCTCCTTAAATAACTTGATCGGGACTACGGTTCGAGACAGAGTCCCTATTACAGTACAAAATTGGAAAATGGTAAAGAAAAATTATAAGGATGAGATCTGGGCTGAAGTACAGGTAACACCTTAATTATATAATTGTTCGGTTTGCTTTGTTTCACTTCATTTCAATCTTACATATTATATATGTTTTTTGACTTGTTTACAGAGTATTTTTATTATTGATGATGATCGAAAGAACTTCGTAATAAGAAAAGCCAGAAAACTTATGCAAAAGTTTCATTCTGTTCTTGTCAAATATTTCTTGAGGGATGATAATGATGATATCATTACTACACCGCCTTATCCATTGTACGAAGGAATCATCACTCAAGAAATGTGGGATGAGTTTATCAGAACACATACAACTCCTGAATTCCTGGTAAGGGAATTTGTTTGTCTTTCCCTATTATGTGTAATGTACATATTTGTAATTAACATTTATATATTTATATGAATCATTTTGATCTAACTAGGAGTTTAGCGAGAAAAATCGAGCTAACGCGACCAACATGGCATACCGGTACACACAAGGACCTGTTTCATACGCACGGTTAGAAAGAAAAATGGTACGAACTAATGATTATTTCATTCGTAATAAAAATTGTATGAATATCATTTAACTTTGACTAACTTTGATGTGTAGATACAAGAATCAGGCTCAGATATTACACAGGTTCCACGACATGATCTGTGGGTAGCCGGTGCCACAAATAAGAAAGGTGAAATTCGTAGTGAGGAAGCAAGAAGAGTAGCCGAATATTGTGTAAGTATTCAATTATATTATGCGTACAATAAATAATTGGCTTTACTTAAATGAACTCGATTTATAATAACTAATTTTCATTGTAATTCTTTTTGGGAAAGCGACAAATGACACAGGAGGATCCTGCGTTGGCGACCTATGTTGGTCAGGACGATTTATTGAGCAGAGCGTTAGCAGTACCCGAGTATGATGGTCGTGTTCGGGGTACTGGTATTGCAGTCACCCCATCAGCATACTTCGGACGTCAGAAGCGCCCGAATAGAAGTGACGTTTCCCACCTGCATGATGAGATGGCTAGCTTTAAGCATCAAATGCAAGAACTTCAAGAACAAATTCGCTACAAGGAACAACGAGAAGAACAATTCATAGAACAAATACATTTGATGCAAGAACAGAATGCGTTGTTAACAACGCAAATACAACAGTTGGTCCAGGGTAGGCCAACACCAAATGTTCCATTCTGTGATAGCCTAAGTTTTAGAGATAGCTGCACTTCCATGCCTAAAGTCCCTTTTCCTTTGGTAATTAATTTCTTTTCTACTTAACTTTATGTTAAATTATAATTAAGCGAACTTTAACATATTAACTCTATTTTTCGTAGGGCGAATTTCAATGCAAGCTATATGTCGAACAAGCATCCAAGCACGCGGTTGCAGTGGGTGCTGCCTACAATACTAGTGAGGACATACTGCACAATTCACCGTTGCCCTACAACACACTCCGGGTGAGGGTTGACATCTGCACGAACGAAGACGCCCTCTTACCGATCCCGTCTCGGGTTGAGCAAAAAAAGGTGGCAGATGTTGTAGGTGGCTATGTTGCTTGGCCAATAGGTCTTATCGAGCCATATGAAAAGGTCATTCATTCAAAATTCCCTGCACTTTTCCTTCGAACTTTCATCTCAAACTGTGATTTAATTTTCTAATTTGCGCAGGGTAAGATTTCAAAGTGTTCAACAATACAACCCAAGTCAAAAGCATCAGCTAGCCAACAGAACAGAAGAAGACAGACCTCATTTCTCAATCAATTAATATCGATTACACCACAATTGATCGGTGAGGGAGGAGTGCAATTACGTATTCCAAGACATATCTACAGTGTTAGTGGTCTAGTTGATTATGTTACTACCGAGGTCGTGCAGGACATATGTGCTCGTGATTGGGTTAGTGCTTCGGCTATCAACATCTGGATAAGGTAACTTCACTATCATCGTTTATCACTGTTATTAATATTTCTCGTTCCATTTCTTTTGTTTCTCATGACACTGTATGTTTTATACCAGGCATTTGGACCATAACGTTTTAATAGATACACACAGGGTCCAATTCGCATTTGTCAACCCTTTTCTTGTTGGTCATCATGAGGGTAAAGTAGATATAAATGCGCAGTCTAATGAGCTGAAAGATTACTTTAGCAAGAAAGCGACACCAAATACATTATTTTTAGTGCCATATAATGTGGGGTAAGTTATTATTGGTACAATTTTTGTTTTTATTGTTTAACTTCTATCATAACATGATTGTTCAAAAAAAAATTTTAAAATATATTTTAGGCGCCATTGGATATTGATCGTTATTAATCCAGCAGAACCTTCAGGCCCTCACATTTACTATGTGGATCCTCTAAAAAATGGTCTTCCACAACACCCTTTTGATATGTTACTATTGATCAATAGGTAAGTATACGTGCCTATGTATAAATATTTGCGTACGTGATTGAATAACCAAAAGTAATCAGTTTCTATTTGTTTTGTTAGCACATTGACTGCGTATCGGTCATCTGTCTCGTTAAACTATTCTAAAACTGCTGACCATCACCTTAGCTATCCTTGGAAGAAGATACAGGTATTGATATATGACTTTACTTAGACTTTATTAGTAAACAATTTTTATTCATGAACAGAGTTAAATATTGCATTATATTTTTGCAGTGCCCTTTCTAACCCAATGACAATGATTGTGGGTACTATATCATGAAATTTATGAAGGATGTTATTATGCATGATCAGCCATTTATTCCTCAAAAAGTAAGTCATTTAGTTGCACTTCATATTGTGTTTTAACGAAATTAAATTAGTGCTTGACAATTATGTTTTACTGATTTTAATTCGTTCTAACTTGTGTCTGATTGTATATATCTGTAGTATTATAAAGATCAATGTTGTGACGCTTTGACAGATCATCAGGTTAATGAAGTGATCAAGGAATGGTGTGAATATGTGTTTAGGAAAATCTCTGGGTAGCTATATATACTATTAAATTCACTAGCTGGTCTTTTTTGTGTTGTTTCTAATTGCCAATTGTTGTGTCATGCATGTTTGTTGAAGTTGAATTTGTTGTATTTCATTCAGCTACGTTTAAAATATATTGTATAACAATTTTCAGTACTACTTTAGCTAATTAATCATTTGTTGATATCATTTTAAAGTTATCTATCATTGTTCTTATTAAATCTTGCAGACTATAATTATATATGCATGGGAGATATATATGAGGAAAAAATATGCGAAAAAAAAAACACCTCCTGTGGCGCCTGCGTGAGGAGGCGCCCCAGGAGGTGTTACCAGGCGCCCCAGGAGGGGGTGCTTCCTGTGGCGCCTGGTTGGGGGGCCTCCTGTGGCGCCTGGTCAGCCAGGCGTCATAGGAGGTTATTTAAAAAAAAAAAAATTTAAAAATCTGTGGTGCTTCCAAGCGTCACAGCTTTTTTTAGTAGCGTCCAGATATGTGGCATTTCTCTAGCGCCACTGCTAATGCAATTATAAGCGCCACATCTTTGCTTTTTTGTAGTAGTGATACGCCTGGGTTGACAAGGAAACCGGTGATCCAATTACTTGTTCGATCTAGATGAGTAGAGAAATCAGTAGAAAGGTGACCCGGTGTGACCCTGCCTAACTCGGGGTAAATTGGTTGGGCTTGGGTTGACCCGGGGGTCACTTTTTTATTAAAAAATTTGCTCAAAAATGCATGAAATGCAAGGAATGCATCAAAAATTGTTTTCCTTCTATAGGATGAGGCGACTAACCACCTCAATCATCAACTTGTTAGTAAACAATAACTACCTTTTAGATAATAACAATTAAAATTTGTGTTTATTTTATATTGTGAATCTAATAAAATAAATAAATTTACTAAAAGTGTAAAAGTAAAGTTACATTATTAAATCTGGACCTGTCCCAAAAACAATTATTAAATCTAGACCATCTTAGTTTTAATCTAGTCAGGCCTCATTTACACTGAAACCGAACCTCCCTACATGTACCTCCAAGTTCTAACCTCTCCAGCTTCCTTTGATCATTGCATTAATTTACTTTAAAAAGTCAAACACTATACTTAATGGCCAGCGATGAACATGGTGACGTAAATGTAAATATTCCTCCCCAATAATCATTCCCTCATTTCTCTGGTGCATATTAAACTTTTTCATATATTCCAATCAATTAAATCCACTCGTTTCAAATCTCATGTAAACCCTAAAGCCATACAATTTGTCAACCCCCAGCAGATCGCTTCTCCTATACAAAAAGACATTATCTGCATAAATTTCAACTGATTCCTTAAATACATTATGAAATGATCAGCAAGCAAAAAGTGTATATTCAAGGATCTGAGTAACAAACAGAACATGAAATTAAACAATATTACTTAATCTGATTCAACAAAAAAGGTTATTCCTTATATATAAGCGTTTTAGCAAGCAAGTATACAATAATTATTTGATTTTGTCACAGAAGCCATGGACAAGGCTCTCAGACGACTCAAACATAGACCCCAACACTAAGTAGTAAGTCATAGACTTTATAGTCACAGCTACATCTTCATAATCCAAACGTCACAAACTCATCACCATACAATTCTTATATACATATTGCATTTGCATATTCAAACTCCAAAGTGCATCTGCTTCACTTAAAGGAAGCATAGTAGAAACTGAACATACAGACAGAAAAACCAGCACACGTCTTTGAATAATTCACATGGATTAGTTCCACATGGGATTGACGGCGAGCATTCGAGATGGAGTTAGAAGGTGATATGAGGCAGAACGCTTCATAAAAGCACAGCCTTGACGGATTTGCTGATCTTCAAGTTCAGTTTCTTGGTCCATTTCCACGAGTACCTTAAGGAATATATGAACGTCACAGGGAAGGATTAAGGGGCCTTGGCTGTTATATCCATACTCTGATTCTGCTTCTTCCAGCAAGATCTTGAAGAGAGGGTGGTTGGCAAACTCTGTTTTGATCACAAATCTCTTCCTCTGAGGCCCCACGTAGACGGAGAAGCAACCTTCTGGAGCAACCTCACGCGATTTCTTCTTCGTCCCTGGCTTTTCTTCGAGCACCTTGAGGCCAAGGTTTGGCCAGGATTTGCTTCTGGTTCTTAGACCGGCCGGTTCAATAGCCTTGTGTCGTTTGTTTTTGCCGCGGCCGCGTCCGATGGACTTGCATCGCTCCCATGTCTTGATGATCAGACCTTTTTTCTCTTTCCCCCTTTTCGATTCCATTCACGGAATCAATTAAAACCAGAAACGAAGAAAGGGGATGATGCTAGAAAATGAATACCTCAGAGAGAAGTCAAAGTCCCAGCAGATAAACCTGAAGAGGAGAGAAGAGGGAGGCGGAAGAAAAAGAAGAAGAAGAATTGGGATTAAAAAGGTTGTTAGTGTCAGCCCCTGTCGTAGACTCGGAACATGACTTTAGCGCTGGGTCTCATTCTATTGTTCATATCAGCAGCAAAACCGAGAAGTTAAGTGAAATAATGTGAAGATAACATTTGAGAGGAGAGACCTGAGGTTGATGAAGACGACAGAAAGAAGGCGATGAAGAGTCAGAGAATGAGAAAGAGATTAACGAAAAAGAAGATCACAAAAAGAAGAAGTCCGGTATCTGAGAATGCAGCGAGCTTGGAGGTTATATATAGACATACACGCGTATAAAATATGTAATAATCAGAGAAGGACATCGCCACTTGGGTTATAATACTCCATCCGCTATTTAATATAATACATATTTATTTAATTTAACTAAATTAAAAAAATTAATTGAATTAGTTCTATTAATATATATTTTTTTAAAATATCTTAATCATTTTTTTTATTTTTTATTTTTAATTATTCTTGAAACAACATTAACACATATGAATTAATAAAAAATTGATAAATATAAAAATAAAATAAAATTATCTCTCTAAATATATCAAACAAGGAAGTAGAGGTGGTAATATGGTCCGGCCCGATGGGTTCGGGCCAACCCACCACGGGTTGTGACCATATGGGTTCGGTCCCAAAAGGACCGCATCAATATGGGTTGGCATTTAGCGAACCCAACCCATAATCACTGGGTTGGCGGGTTGGGCGGGCCAACCCATATTTTTTTTTCAAATTTTTTTTAACAATATATTAAGATTGTTTTTTTATATACAATAAGATTGTTTTCTCTACATACTTAAACATAACAAAATTAAAATACATTACAAATTAAATATTCATCACAGATCCATACACAACAAAATAAATATAAATCCACAAGTCATCAGTATAACTTAACAATAATCAATAATTAGTTAATATTAAAGGTGTTTCAATTTGAAGCACGCTGAGGAGAGTAGGGATTGAGGAGAAATGGGTTGGACTTTGGAGTTACGGTTTTGGAGATTTGAACTATTGGCTAATGGTTCTTCCTTTTCCCTCTTAGTTAAAAAATAATATGGGCCAACCCGGTGGTCCAACCCGTGACGGGTTGGGACCATATGGGTTCGGGCAAAAAAGGACCGCATCAATATGATCCCAGTTTTGTAGAACCCAAACCGCCCATTTTGACGGGTTGGGACCATATGGGTTCGGGTAAAAAAGGACCGCATCAATATGATCCCAGTTTTGTAGAACCCAAACCGCCCATTTTATCGGGTTGGGCGGGTTCGGCCCATGGTCCCAACCCATATTACCACCTCTACAAGGAAGTATAAACTACAGACTGTTTACCATCTCACGCTCACCACTTGTCAACGCCATAATATCTCGCCTCTAATTATTATACCATTTTCCGCCATTTTCATTCTGCGCAAGTTTCTTTGTATAACACGGCATTCCTTTTTCTTTTTTCTTTTTTTCCGGGTCATCCTCGTCTTTCTTCTTTTTATAATCAACATAATTAATCGTCAACCCTAGTACTGAAATTTAAAATTTGTTGACATTGATGTAAACATGTTAATTTCATCCGCATTCTTGTTTTTTTTTTTTTGGTTTTGTTCTCATATCATTAAGACTAAATGGGGTCACGTAAATATGTTTTAAAAACATATTTTTTTAACACTATAATTATATCAAATTTTTTATGTCCGATACATCAAATTATCCAATCACATATGATTAAGTGTCCTAGTTTTTTTAGATGAGTTTATAGTTAATGATCATAGTTTAAAAATACAATACAAGGTCACTTATGAGTGGAGAACTTCATGGAATGGATATAAGAAATTTAATCTAAATATTTTTCCTTTTCTTTTTAACGTAAAACTCATTTAAAATCTTTCTTGAGAACAAACAGCCAACTATATATAACCTATTTAAACAATAATTTTTGTACAACTCTCCCAACTTCCATCCACAAAGTTTGAACATTAGGGGTTTGACTAATTTGAGTGATTCGGATTTAATGTTTTATAAAAATATTAATAAAATATCAAATTATTAAAAAATAAATAAATAAATTTAAAAACTGCTAAATTTTAGTTACACTACAAAAAAAAAATATTGAATTTCTGACGGAATTTGCCACGACATCAGCTTTTCTGACGGAATTTCCGATGGAATCCGTCTGTCGCTAATAGTTGCGTGACAAAAAAAGTTGTAAATTCAGTCAGAAATTTCCAACAGAATTGCTCTCCGTTGCAATTTTTATTTTAAAAAAAAATTTTGAATTTTTTTTTAAATTTTCAAATGCCACGTGTTTGCTTCTCAGTGCGTCACGTGCCCCTCTCCATTAGCTGCCTCATGTCTCCTCCTCAGGCTGCCACATGTCTCCTCATGCTGTCACGTGTCCACATCTTATAATTCCTCCAAGTGTCTCTCCTCTTGCTCGAACTCCTCACTTCACCTCAAGCTGCCAATGTCTTTGTGCGCAAGTCTTTGCCAGTTGCGTCGAAATAAACCTGTGTCATATTATTATATATATAATATTATCATATATATATACACATGCATATAATTAATTAATTATATACGTATAATTAATTATTAATTAAATATAATATTATTAAAAATAATGAAAAATTTATTAAAACATAAAAAAAATTTATATATTTAACTAAACAATTTTTTAATTAAAATTTCTTAATAAATAATAATTTAATATTATAAATATTATTTTTAATATAAAATTATAAGTATAATTTTAATAAATAATAATATAATTTTAATAATTGAAGTTAAATAGAATTATTTAATAATTAATATTTTAATTTTATAAATATTATTTTTTAAAAATTAATAAATTTTAATTTTTCCGATGGAAATTGCCACCAAAATTTTTGTCGGAATTTGCCTTAAGAAAATTTCCGACGGAATTTGCTATGGAAAAAATTCCGTGGCTAAATTTGCCACAAAAAATTCGGTAGGAAAAATTTCTGACGGAATTTCCGTCAGAAATTCTGTCGGAATTTGCCATGGAAAGGATTCCGTCGGAAATCGGGTGTTTTTTTTGTAGTGTTATGATGATTTAAAATTGCAATAAAAAAATATTTAAAAAGAATATTTTTATAAAACATTAAATCTGAACCGTTCAAATTTTAATTTAAAGGTTGAGATGAGTAGTGAAAAGGAAGAGGAGGGGAAGAGAATGATAAGAGAATATGACAGCAGCCAATCCCTTCAATCTTGTTTCAGGCTAACCAACTTTATTTTATTCCGTCAACTTTCTCCATGTATTTCACATTTGTAAACACACAATAAAATGATAAATTGCAATATGATTATTTCCTTTTCATGTTTTTCGTAGAGTTTAAGGGGCTATTTGATTTTGTTTTTAAAAAATATTTTTTTGTCAACTTTCTCCATGTATTTCACATTTGTAAACACACAATAAAATGATAAATTGCAATATGATTATTTCCTTTTCATGTTTTTCGTAGAGTTTAAGGGGCTATTTGATTTTGTTTTTAAAAAATATTTTTTTTTAAAAAATAAAACTATAAAATCTGTTTGATAAACTGTTTTCAAATTTTTTTTAAAAAAATTTGTTTTGAAAAACAAAAAAATAAAAATAGTTTTTAGTTGTTTTCTTATTTTTGTTTTCCTATTTTTTATTTTTTGAGGCCGCCACTAATCCACTATCGACACTATACTACTAATAACTATCAGCATTACGTCACTATCGGCAACCACACTACCACGTCATTTTAAAAACAGATTTTTTAAAACAATTATTGTCACACCCTTATTTTATTTTCAGTGGGCAATACAGGAATAGCATAAATATACTGATATTATGTGTACGAATACGGACATTCCCCATAGAGGTTCGTACTTGATAATTACAATTAATATAGCCTCGCAACGCTATGTGGGTGTCTAAACTCGTCCCAGGAAAAACGGAGACATCTTCTGGTCATTGTTCCACCACGGCATTCCCCTTATATGGTTTTCTTCGTTGCTCTTAGCATAGCTTCTGTCTTCACCTATCTAAATTGTTGGTAAGGGAGGGTGAGGTTCAAGAGAATCTCAGTAGGAAAACAATACCAATATGCATGTAAGATAAGTGCTTAATGCATGACATGCTTGCATTACATAACTCATGTTCACATAATGACATATCTGCGCGCTCAATGTTTCAAACAACATACGTATGGCCATAGCATAAACAGAAACAGAGCTTCAATTATTCATATATGTTTCACATAATTAAACAAAGAAATAATATGCATCAATATACTAGCACAAATATCAAATACATTTGGAGAGGTAAGTTCCCTACCTTAACCACCCTTCCCTTATCTTTGAATAACGTGCCTCGATTTGCGTGCCAATCCCTCAAGCTCTCTACTCGGTCCTAAAACGTCAAATGTATAGTTTAGACACTTTCATAGTGTTTCTGGGGGGTTATATGAGTCTATATTTGAAAATGACCAAAGTGCCCCCGGGAACTCGACCTGGCCCAGTGTACCCGGTCCGACCGTACTTTTCCTGAAATTTTGACCCAAGCTATTCTGACATATTTTCACCCAAGGAATCCATTTTTGGGCTCAAAATCACCAAATTTAGTGTCAAATTATGAAAATACTCTTGACAGCCTCGATTTAGGGTTTTAGGGGCGTCTTCGTAATTATGCTTTTCCGGCCTTTTCCAAAAAGTGACCAATTGTAACCCCACCTATATTTGCCTACTCAATCCAATGGAACCATTATTTCATGAAAATCCAGCTCCTTCCCCCCAGAACAGTGTTGGCTGAAAGTTTTACAAAAATGGAAAAATGGAGTTTTGTATTTATGCTTCTAAAGCTTGTACTTTTCCACTTCTAATCCCTTATTAACTCATTTAAACACATCTTAACCACGATTCAAAAAATTTTGGCAGCATAACCCCTTAGGATTAGGACTTTTCCGAATTTATAAACTTAACAAAAATTACCAAAACCAACCACAATCTTAATAATAGCACCATGCTAGAGTAGATCTAAGGTTTGTTAGGTTACCTCTTGAGATCTTGAATCTTCTCTCTCTAGGCGTCTCCTCTCTCTCTCTCTTTGAGCTAAAATGTGTCTTCAAAATCATAGATTCCATGAAGAAGAAAGGTTTATAGAAGGTCTTATGCAAGTTTACAAGAAAATATCAAGAGATCACAAGTCTTACCTTAAGCTTCCTCTTCTTCCTTCTTTCTAAGCTTGAGATTTTCTTAAGCTCTCTCTCTCTCTTCTTTCTTGTGGCTTGGATGAAATGGAGGCAAGAGAAAGATGAAACAATTTTGTTTCATAAAATTCCTACTCATTTTCCTTTGAATTACATGATTATTTCAATTCCAAAGTTATCAACTCCTTGAATTTTGTGTACATACAATATGGTCTAAAGTTTAATTACACTTCAACTCATCTTTTTCCCCCTTGCTTGATGTGAGAGGACAAGAGGAATGGTGGAATATGGCTTCATAAAATTCTCCTTTCATCTATGGTGACACTTGTCACAACCCATACCTCCTTCACATTATGATATACTTACTCCATTAAGCTTCCTTTGGCATTGAACTAGTTTTCTTCTCCCTTAGTTAGCCATAAAAACCGTCCTCCCTCTTATGCTCCAACTAAACCCATTGTGTAACCCCCTTCCACCGTAGGCTGAGATTAATTCATAAAAACGTGTGATTAAGTTTGAATTAGAGACCATAAGGCAATTTGGAACTTATAAAAATAATCTTGTGCCCAAAACAGGGTTTACAAAAACTTTTACAAAACCTGTTTACAACGGTCTCATTTCATATTTCAAATACACAAATGGCCTATACAATTGGATTCCATTCATCAATATCAGAGTGCAATGTAAATTCCCGACACACTCGGGTTCCATTTAATAAATAAGGGTTCTACAAGGCACAATTCCCATAATTCATTTCCCTTATTCAGGGGATTACACAAACTATACTACAATTCCAATATATACAATGGTTTCTCAATAAAGAAATCCAAAATACAATATGATAACCAAATATTTCAAAATGAAACTCCTAATCTGAAGCTCTAACCACTCTTCGTCGTCCGCTTTCCTTTTCATCCTTTGGCCCTGTCTAAGATTGTTTTGGGAGAGTGAGATTCTAAAGAATCCCCATACTAACAAATCACTCATAGTATGCACAATAATAAAGCATGAAAGCAAATCATCACACACACATTACAACTACAACAGCAGTTACAATGGCAAAGGCAGGTATGACTCATGTCACCCTTGCGTTTGCTCACGCTGCATTGCACAACACAATCCACACAATATATTTCACCACAGCTGGGATTTATATAAAGCATTTCATACACAAGCCACACTGGCAAGATATATAACACAGCCCACGGCTAGATTCACAACGCCGCCCTACGGGTCGGATTCACAAAGATCCATGTCGACTACAACGGCAGTTCAACGACCGAGCTAGAGATGACCGCTGTCACTCCCTAAACGGCTCACGTTGAAGTGCTCACGCTGTAATAGACCATGTCACATATAGTTCACAAAACATAATGACAAGTCATGCATACCAAAACATCATACACAACATGAGAGAAATGTTTGTCTTACTCACCTCTATAACTTTCCCTAAAGGAGTTCCTTGATTCACCCAAGTCTAAAATTTCGTGAGAGCTCAAACACCACCAAATGACAAATCTAAAACCATGAAATTGAAGCTCACAACACAAGGAACAACTTTATAGAAGAGCATTTTTCCATTAGAAGCCATTAAGAGGGTCAAAATAGCTTACCTTTATCAAGTTTTCTTCCTCTCTCTTGAGCAGCCATGGAGGATGAAAATATGGAGAGAGAAGAGAGATAGGTGAAGATGATGAAGAATGGCAGAAAAATCTGCCCCCATGCCTACTCATGCGCATAGGAACGAGGGAGAGAGAGAAAAGAGAGGAAATTAATAAAAAATAGTGCTTTGACTTTTCTTCTCATATCTCTTCATCTTTAAGTGACACTTGTCCACATCTTATGCATTCTCATAAAGTAAGTAACCACTTGGTTACTTTACCCATTCCATTAGCCATTTAGTTGCATAACTCATTTCCTCTTAATTAGTAATTAATCTCTTCCATTAATCACTAATTTAGAGCCATTCTTTCAATTTTCCCAACAATTATGACATATTAATTAAAATTGCATACAACACATATTTAATTCTTTTCCTCT
The DNA here is from genome assembly GCA_963210345.1 of Inga oerstediana. Taxonomy (NCBI): domain Eukaryota; kingdom Viridiplantae; phylum Streptophyta; class Magnoliopsida; order Fabales; family Fabaceae; genus Inga; species Inga oerstediana. The sequence continues at coordinate 31,187,112 of OY723407.1, read as the reverse complement.
TCTTTATGCGCCATTTACCCTTATTTTAGCTCAATAATTATTTCATCACATAATTATGCTAAAATACAAGGTGTTGGGCATTTCCAATAATAATTCGGATCCCAAATCCATTCTAATTCCCCAAATCATTTTCAATAATTGTCATTAGCCCTAAATCAAAATTTGGGGCATTACACATTGCTTCTTCCAACTAGACCAAAGGTAATACCAACCTTACACTCAAGATAATCCTTTTATTTTAATGCAATTGGACATGTGCTCATCTTCATAAATCATAATTTAATCCCTTCTTCATATGATAATGAAACTTGGCATATTTAATTCCATTAATCAATTTCTAACACATTTTATTTTCAATTTTTGGAATAATGCCAATTTTGGCAGATTTTCTGCCCTAACTTTGAACTAATTTTGTAGACATCATTTTGGAGTGATTCCAAAGGCTATGTAACCCTTATTGAGTCTAGTTTCAAGGAAAAATATAGACTTTAGCTAGTTGGAAGCATAGCATTCGTATATTTCATTTCTTTGACCGCTGCTCCAGAGACTTTTCAGTTTTTTTGGGCTAAATTCGAAAATTCATATCTTTTTGCATATATCTTCAAATGATTCATATGACTTATCAAATTAAAGCTTGAGATGTCTAGTTTCACCTTGTAAAATTTCATAATTTTTGGACATCATTTGATCATCTAAAATCGCAAGACAATCTCACTACCTTGAAAGAAATTTCAATAGAAGAACAATCACATTCTCCAAAATTCACCATTTCACTTTCTTTAATATCCCAAAGATATAAGAAATATTAGGGAATAAATTTGGGACTCATGCTAAATCGGGGCTTCGTAGTTCATTTATTTCAGGCTTATTCACTAGCCTCTAATCCCGAAATTCGGGGTATTACAATTTTTTAAACAGATTGTTTTTAAAATTTTTTTATTTTTAAAACTTGTTTCCAAAAACTATTTTATAAAATTGCTTCTGAGAATAAAATCAAACAAGCTCTAAATCCTTTAGAAAATACGAGTACAACTTCAAGAAAATTATAAGTTCTTGTTTATTATATGCATTATTATAGAAAAAACATTCAGTTAATTAGATTACTATATGCATATTTCACGAGAATATTCAAACTTTAAAGCAATATTCTTTCAGAAAACTAACCCCAATAATATATATCTCTTTAAACATTGCACTTATCTAATTTACTACTGTAAAATTAATTATGATACATACTTTTATTTTTAACATTATCATATTTTAATATTATTTTTTCAATATGTACATTTTTTTTATCAAGAGTATTTAAATTTGAACTTTAATTTGTGCCAATGTATTTATTTTTTATATGATTGTCTGATTGTGTTGGGTATGTGCATTCTTGGCCTAATTGAAGATAATTTTCCCAAAGGTGTTATCTGTATTCACATAGACTCAAATTTTGACCTGGTGCTTAAGCAGTTTGAAGACCCTTCAACTAAAACTCTTATTAGTTTATTATTTATTCTATTCATACTGTTTTATAATTAAGAGTGAGATTATATCTTGATTCAAGTATAACTGGGATCAAATTAAGTTTGTGGCTAAGTGTGAGATTTCACCATTTAGGTAAACAAAATATTAAAGAAAATTTTAAGAAAAAATTGATGAAAGAGTAATTTAATTAAAGAAGGTTATAAGGTGGAAGTAATAAATCCAAACACGTTCTCTGGAATGGGCCTTTTATTTTCTTGGTTGAATTTTGCTGAGTGAGCGATTGATTACTTTTGTGGCCTTAGTGGTGGAGCATGTAACCTTTAACTGCCCACTGCCTACTATATGATTTTTGTGCCAACGATGAATCTTCCCTTCTCCTATGACAATTTGAAATGTGAGGCTTGAATTCTCAATTAGTTACGTTAGAATCCAGCTGGCACTAAGAAAGCGTTTACAACAAAAAAATTAATTATCATTTAAATAATAATAACAACAACTTAATAAATACCAATCTGGTCTCATTTATAAGATAGAAAGAAAAAATTAGTTCTAATTATAAGGCATGCCATTAAATTTTTTATCACTAGTTTTTCCTTTTGCCCCTTATTATTAAATGTTAGTGTATTCGGTTTAATTTTTAAAATGTGTGTATTTAACATGGGCACTACTACAAACTAGACATTTTACTACCCTAAAGGATGTCCCTTTTTAAGTTAGGGATACCCAAAGTTCAATATTTGGCGCGAGGCTTTGGTGCTGGATTAATTTTAAATAAAAAAAATTTTCACTACTTTAGGTGTCCCTAGAAAAACTGGGGACGCCTAAAGTGAGCTTTAGGCGTCCCCATTTTGACTAGGGACGCTTTAGGCGTCTCCATTTTGACTACGGACGCAGAAACATCACATCATGTAGCTGTTGAGTTGCAGCTTTATCTTCCCCTGCATTCGTCTTCCCTCTTTTCCCATATCCGTGAGTTTTCCCTGCTGTCTTCCACTTTCCGTTGATGCGAAGCTCATCATCTCACCTCCACAAAATTTGAAATCTAAAAGCACGGTTATCTTCTTCTCAATTACACTCTCATAACTCTCTTCTTCACTGAACAAAGCCGCACCTCCCCTGCATTCGTCTTCCCTCTTTTCCCATTCCTATGGGTCTTCGATATTTGCTACATTTGCATTCTTAGAATCAAGTGCGTTTCTGGGTTTCTTAAACTAGCTTGGTTAATTATTTCTTTTTTTGTATCTTCTGCTTTGCTTGAAACAAGTTTTCTTTCTTAAACTAGTTTTCTTTTTGAGATGTGAGTCTGCGATAGTTGCTGCACTTGCATTCTGAGAATCAGGTGTGTTTCTGGGTTTCGTTTTACTCTTGTTTTAGTGCTATGAATTTTTGTTTGGGTTAGAAGAATTAATGCTAGCTTCCTTATGGGTCGTTGTATTAAGATTTTGAGGAGATGCTTGATTACAAATTTGCAACATTGCTTTATTCAGTCACATGCCCCATAAGTCTTCCCCTCCCTTCATCTTCGAAATTAACAAAACTTTTGGAGCTATTACCAAGATGAAGTATCTTGCCATTGCTATTTTACTTTCTACCTAGGTGGAGTTGAATGGTTTCACTCCATCTTTAGTTTTTTGAGCATTTTGGTCAAATGTTGTTGCAACGAGGGCCACAAGTATTCTACATTCTCTTTATTGGGGAAGATTTTTAAGATTGGTTTTCAATTGGATAGTGTAACTTTTAATGCACTATTGAAAGGATTCTATATCAATGACAGAATTGGGGAAGCATGGATTTTTCATAATGAGCTAATTGCAAAATGATTTTTCCAATGAAGTTATCTATGACACACTAATAAATAGATAATGTAAAATGGGAAAAACAAGATCTGTGGTTAAATTTCTCCAATAGTTGCCAATGAAGCCTATTTCTTCTTAATGGTTGATGACTAATTTTATTCAATTGTTTGATATGCATATCATTTTTTTTTGGCCAAAATATGCATATCTTATTGCTAATGCTCTTCATTAAGATCACTTTTTATCCATCAACATTACATTACAGTAACATATGAGGAGATAGCAAAAACCTCTGAAAGTGCTTTTAATTTATGAATAAACTTCTCTAGAAGAATAGTTTCTCCACTACTACTATTAAAGTAAGATGATGAAAAGTAGAGGGAGAACCAAGAGTCCAACCTTTCCTTCCCAAAGTCAAATCACAGATAAGAGTCCATAGGATGAAGTAGAAGAAAAAAGGAATTCTTGTTTATGAAATCCCTGTTACTAAGATCCCACTTTATGCAAGAGGCCCTTATAAACCTTCAAGAGGTGTTAAGTGTTAGCTAAGTCAAATAGCTCTGACTATAAATATATACATATTATAAAATAATTATACTCCTTTAAAACATATACAAATTAATTAAATAATCACCAATTCCATCCAAGTATTAAACTCATTAAATACTTCTAGAACTATACCTTATGGCTTGATTCTTGTTTATGGAAGTATTTTTCAAAGGATTTGCACTGCCGTTTGTTAATTGGAATTATATTAAGTAAACTGTAGAGAAAATTGCAACACCCGTTTGATTTTTAAATTGCAACACTAGTATGGTAAATGAAATGTATAGTTTGGAGTTTGGACTATTATAGGCTTAAAGCTGTTTGTATTTTCTGAACTCTGGGTATCCTCTATAAAGATTAGCTGCATCCCAAGGGGAATTTAGTTTGAAGTCGTAATTTGTTTAATTATTATTGTTTCATTGTTTCTTTTTAGTTTCAAATGAAAAGCATGTATTTAATATGACATTGTCCTGAATATGAACTGCCTTAATTAGTTTAGTTTCATTTAAATTAAGCTGAGATGGTTTGTTATTTTGATTTTGGGATGTCTCACTTTTAAAGGGAAAATGCTGCCAAAATTTTGAAAAACAAAATAGTAAAAGGCAATTCCTTGTGTTGACAATTATTCTAAACTTGAGTGTTAATAGGAATGGCGTAGGTGGTAATAAAATGGATTATAGTTGGATGAATGCTTTGACATCAAGTGAAGAATATGAGAATGGGGTTGAAGAGTTTATTGAATATGCTAGAAAGAATGCTCCAGCCAAAAATGGGATGTATTTTTGTCCTTGCGTCAATTGTTTAAATGAGAGAAGATGAGATGTTGAAGTTATAAGAGATCACTTACTTTGTGAAGGAATAAATATTCGATACACAAGGTGGATATGGCATGGTGAGGAAGTAACTAATTGTCCATCGCATAAGAAGGAAGCTGTGGATGTCATAGATGAAGATAGAATGGAGAGGATGATTCACGATGTCGAGGTAGAATCCTTTGCCCAGTCGCATGAATATGACAACCTGCGGAGTGATGCAGAGGCACCATTGTACCCTGGGAGTAAATACACACGGCTGACAGGAACATTACATTTAGTTAACTTAAAAGCAACTTGTGGGTGGACCGATAGTAGTTTCTCATTGCTGCTTGAACTGTTGTGTGATATGTTTCTAGATGATAATGTACTTCCAAATCATATCTATGAGGCCAAGAAAATCCTATCTACGATGGGTATGGAGTATAAAAAGATACATGCTTGCCCTAATGACTGCGTACTGTTCAAAAAGGAGTATGAAGGCCTGAGTAAGTGGCCTCAGTGTCAAGCTGCACGATATAAAGTGAAGAAAGATGGTAGTTGTGGCGATAGGACAACTAAAAAGCAACCTTTAAAGGTTTTGTGGTATCTTCCAATAATACTGCGCTTAAAGCATTTGTTTGGGACTGCAAAAAAAGCGAAGAAGTTGAGATGGCATTCGGATGATAGAATATCCAACGAAAAATATCTTCGACACCCGGCTGACTCTCCATAGTAGAAGAAAATAGATGAAATGTTCCTTGAATTTGGCAGCGAGCTAAGAAACCTTCGGCTTGGGCTTTGTATAGATAGCATCAATCCGTATGGAACTCTTAATAGCACACACAGTGCATGGTCGGTACTCCTTGTAATATACAACTTGCCTCCCTGGCTTTGTATGAAACGCAAGTATGTGATGCTTTCTATGATGATTTCTGGACCAAAACAGCTAGGGAACAATATCGATGTCTACTTGGCGCCTTTGAATGAGGACTTGAAGAAGTTGTAGGAGGAAGGCATAGATGTGTTTGATGCATATAAGAATGAGTCCTTCAAGCTATGTGCAATGATTTTCACCATGATAAATGACTTCCCTGCGTACGAAAACTTGTTAGGGTACAGTGTGAAGGGGGATAAAGCATGTCCAATCTGTGAAGCAGACACTCACTTCTACTAACTTAAGCATGGAAGAAAAATGGTCTACCTTGGTCATAGAAGGTTCCTTCATAGGTTCCACCCATATTGTAGGTTAAGAAAGCGTTTTAACGGCTTGTCGGAGCATGGAATGGCTCCAAAGGCAATAACTGGAGAGGGATTTTATAGTAGGGTTGAATGTATCAATGTCTTATTTGGTAAGAATCAGAAGACTGTGGGTGAGAAGAACATATGGAAGAAGAGATCAATTTTCTTTAATCTTCCATATTGGTGTACTCTTGACATGAGACACAGTATTGATGTGATGCATGTGGAGAAAAACGTTTGTGATAGCTTTGTTAGTACGCTTTTTGTACATATTAGGGAAGACTAAGGATGGGATTAGTGCGAGACTAGACCTTGTTGATATGGGAATAAGAGAATGGTTGCATCCATAACTAAGAGATGATGGTAGTAGGGCATACATGGAGCCAGCAGCGCATACACTATCAAAAGCGGAGAAAAGAAGTTTGTGTGGGTGTTTGCATGAAATTAGGGTGCCACAAGGGTATTCTTCGAATGTGAGAAGGTGTGTGTCAATGGATGATTTGAAGTTAGTGGGAATGAAGTCCCATGATTATCATGTGTTGATGCAACAACTATTACCAGTAGCTATTAGAGGCATTATGAAAGATGAAGTTCGAACTACTGTAACAAGATTATGTGTTTTCTTTAATGCTATCTATGACAAAGTCATTGACACTGAAAAGTTGGATGAATTGGAAGCTGAGGGTTATATTATATTGTCCCAATTAGAGATGTACTTTCCTCCTTCATTTTTTGATATAATGGTACATTTGATAGTTCATTTGGTATGAGAGGTAAGGCTCTCCGGTCTAGTTTACCTGAGGTGGATGTACCCTTTTGAGCGATACATGAAGATCTTGAAAGGGTATTCTAAAAATCCCTATCGACCAGAAGCCTTAATAATTGAAAGATATGTCGTTGAAGATGAGACAATAGAGTGGCTAGCTTGGGGGCCTTCATTTCAGATTATTACTTGGACTGGTTATGATATAAATGGGTATTCTTTCTACACAAAAGACCAAGATGACAGAAGTACCATGCAAAATAGTGGGGTGATGGTAGAAGCTGAAGCCATGCACTTTTCCAGTTCGAAAGGCAAAAACCCAATATTAATATCCATGGCCTATTATGGAGTGATAGAAGAAATATGGGAAATTACTTACAACTAGTTCAAAGTTGCTTTATTCAAATGTAAGTGGGTTAGTAATAATGTTGTGTTAATAAATCATCAATTTGGATTTGTCTCAGTTGATCTAAAAAGAGTAGGTTATAGGGATGAGCCTTTCATTCTAGCAAGCCAGGCAAAATAAGTGTTTTATGTCATAGATCCTTCAAATAAAAAAAATTCAATTGTACTTCAAAGTAAAAAACAGAAGCGTGGTGATCCGACCTTCAACCTTGATGACATACCACCTTTCACAATTAATCCACCTACAATAAGTGAAGTAGAATTGTTAGAGGATGAAGAATATGCTGTAAGAAATGATCATGGTGAAGGAATATGGGAAACAATATAGAGTAAGAGCTTAACTTAGAAAATATAACTGTGTGTTTTTTTATTTTACTCCTGCTAAGAGTACGTTATTTTTATTGCAATTTATATACCTATCTGATAATGATTTTTATTTTTGTGCTTACAGGAATATGGACAATTTTACTGATGCAGAAAGTGATAGGGACAATGAAATGGATAAACTTGAACCCGTTGTGAGAAGAAGGACTAGAGGCAGCACAAAAACGGGAGCATTGGTTGCATGTCATCAACATCAACAAGAGAGGCTGCATATTGACTTTGATGACAATATGCAACCAATTGGTCCAGAGGAAGACCATTTCATTAGCTATTTAGGTTATTTGGGTCAAAGAAAAGTTCGCATTATTTATGACAATTGGAAGTTGGTTCCGCCAAAAATGAAAGACATGATTTGGCAACAACTTTTGGTATATAAGTTTTGGTACATTTGCATTTATAGCTTTATTCCTATTGCTTCAAATATAATTATCTTATGTTTTTACCTTGCAGCAAACCTACGATGTCCCTGACACCACGGTGATATGCAGGGAGTGGATGAGGGAGGTTCATCTATGATGGAAAGATTTCAAGAACAAGCTTATAGCAAAGTACATTCTAGGGGACCTGAGGGGTCATGAACTATGTCAGCATTATGAATATTTGTCTCCAGAGGATTGGAGGTTGTTTATGGCATCACGAGAAAATCCTAACTTTTTGGTAAAATTTCTTTCATCATAGTGTTTTATTTGAACATAGTTGACATTATTGATTCGGTTTTCATTGTTTTCCTTTCACAGGCATTAAGTGCAGCAAATGCAGAGAGGCAATCAGCTAATAAATATCAACATTGCATGTCTCGTAGTGGTTATCGGAAGCTTGAGCGAAAGGTGATGGTAGAAGAGTTGGAGAAAATGAAGGAAGCAACCACATCAGATCCTAGCTTTGTTGTCCAGGCCCTACCACCTCCTCTACATCACAAAAAATGGAAAGCAGGGAGGATTAAGGGTGGGAAGTATGTAAATCCGACTGTTGCTGAGGTTGGCTCGAGGATTGTAAGTAGTTAGAGCATAAGTACAAAGTTTTTTTCATATTAGGAGTGCATAATTTTCATTTACAATAACTTTTATGCTGCAGGATGAATTGGAAAATCATAGTAGTCAAGGTTCGTTCACTCCAAGTGGACGGATGGACATCTTGTCAACGGCAATTGGAAAGGCAGATCACCCCGATCATGTTAGAGGGGAGGCAAGGGGAGTTCGTGTCGTGAAGTATTTTGGCCGAGCCTCACATTCTTATTCGTCACAAGCTAAACCCAGTAGGGATCTTATGGCCAAGATTCGCCAGGAAGTCTCACAAGAGCTCGAGGCCAACCTTCGCGACAAGCTTCAACAAGAGCTATTGCCAGAGCTATGTCTTGAGCTGTTGCCTGAGCTACGAGCTGAAATGACGAAGATGTTTGAATCATAGATGGCAACTTCCAAGCATAGAACCCATTCATCCTCAACTTTCCACAGCACCAAAGGAAGTTACAACCTGGTGGAGGAACCACTTGGCGACCCTTCTCACACTCCAGCACTTGGACAACCTTCCATCCTTTATTTGGATGCCCCACTGTGGCGTCCCGTTGTAGATGCTATCGTTCACAAACAAGCTACCACCCACCATCATTAGCAAATTCCACAGCATTTATGTAAGGTGACTATGACATGTGTTTAAGAGGGGCAGGAAGGTACAACCATCCCTATTCCTGATAACGAGGTTGCCACGATAGCTCAGGTGAGAGGATCTTTCATCCTTTGGCCTATAAATCTTATTGGCTTAGCTGCAACACCTCCAATGGTAGGAACTACCTCACTTTTACTTGAGATATGTTGGCATCCTACTAACAATATGTTTTTTTATGTTCTAAAAGAACGAGTAGGAAGCAGGCAAATGGCCCTTCTTAACACGACTGCAGCAGATCTATAAAGGCATTAAACAGATTGATTTGCATATGCCTACAGGGATTGTGGGCGGGGAATTAGAGTATCCCTTCACAATTGATAAAGAAGACCTTAAATAGTTCATTAAGTTGGAGGAGATAGAAGTAGGATTGGTCACATTTGCCATCCTGTAAGTTTTTTATTTCCCATTTTTTCTTCATTTAGTGAAGTGGTTTTTTGGTTTCATATATTCACTAGCTAATACATTTATCATTTTAATTTTATTATAGCTCCTTCCGTCGTATATGCATTGACATGTAAAGAGTTGATTTATATGGATTCTTATGTCTTGCAAATATGACAAGGGATAAGAATATAGTGCAAAAAAGGACTCACTATGTGGGCTTCACAATGGGAGAGAACAACTATCGTTATTATCTAGCACCGATTGTTCAAGGGTACGCATTTTAATTTTGTCTATTTAAGATTTTTAATAAACAATTGCCTTGCCATCTAGCTTCATTGTAATCTGTATATGTTGTTATAGTTACCACTGAAGTTTGTGTGTTCTCTGTCCTCGGTTCAACGTAGTTTATTGGTTTGATTCCTTGCGTAAAAGGCTAGACAAAAAAACAAAAAACGTCTTCAACAGGTACGTTATTTTGTTTGTATTTCATTGATTCTTGATTCTTGACTTAGATGAATTGTTCTAATTTTTGTTGATTTTCATTTTAATGATAGCGCAACCCAGACATATCGAATCTTTGGTGGGCCCCATGATCGTAAAGGTGGCAAAGAACCGAAAGGGTTGTATCCAAATGTACGTAGTTTCAAATCAAGTTCTTTGGATTGACAGTCGTTTTATATATGCCTTTATTGATTTTAACCATTTTTTTTAATTTATAGTGCCCTCAACAACCTGGCGGCTGGGAATGTGGATACTATGTCTTACTTTATATGTTTAACATCATTCAGAGTGGTATTACGACAGATTTTGAACAGTAATCGCTTCTTCATTCTCAAAGGATAATATTTTTGGTGTAGTAATTCAATTGCAAATTAATTCACTAACTTGATTCATTATTTCATCTAAGCTTATTTTCTAATTTACAGATTTTTGACAATGAAGATGCCTACTTATATGAAGACATTAATTTGATCAGAGACTTTTTGGCTGGACATCTTCTTTAACGTATACAAGAGTAAATTTTTTATTTATATTAGTTAATTAATTAGTAGTTTGTGTAGGACACTTTGTGGTGGTTGAACTGCTGTTGTACATAAGTTGTCTGCCTATCTCTTTTTTTATTTGATTGGTTAGTTGTTAAAGGGGATTCAAAAGTTTCTATATTCCAAGGTGCGAATTAGTGCTATTGTTGTACATACTATTAAATTGTTGGATAACATTTTTATTAGATAGTGCTGAACTGCTGTTGTTTCCATTCTGGTTTATACAATATTTCTTTTATCCAATTTCAGTAGTTTAAATTTGCTGGACAGTGATGTATATATAAAAGGCCATAAAAAAAAACTTTAGACATCCCCAGTCCAAACTGGGGTCATCTAAAGTGGGTCAAAATAACTTTAGACGTCCCCAGTTTTGACTAGGGACGTCAGTCTGGCCTAAAGACGTCCCCTACTTTAGAGACGTTATTGACAGTATTTTCTACATCGCTCAGATAGACGTTCACCTGTTTTCAGAAGTTAAAAGGCCCAAAAAAGGGACATTAAAAGCGTTTTTTGTAGTAGTGGGGCAAAGTTGAAAACATAATAAATTTTTAGACAAAGTTTTTGTGTTTTAACTTCTAAGATGTTTTTTCCCTAGTGAAACATGTTGGAAGTCTCTTATAATAAGAACCAAAATAATATTATATATATATATATTGTAATATTTTGAATTTTGGGTCTAGAAGCTTGAGAATAAGCTTAAGTCAGGAAGACTACTAAGCCCAGTTTGGTAAGAGTCCCAACCATAGAATGAGTTTTATGGAACTATACAATTCAGCTATCTTGTTTGAAAATAAGTCTACTGATTACATAAGGCTTAATGCGTATAAGTAGTCGGATAAAAGATGCCAGTGTATTGGCACTTTGGCACACTAGGAGACATTTTGGTGGCACTTGGAGGCATATGTGGCACCATTTGGGTCTCTTATGTATGAAGAAGCTTTTGAGTTAGTGCAATGAGAAGTTGCTGTACTAGAAGTCGAATGAAAGTTATCAGGTTCTATGCACACTCGGTGTGTCATAAGACATACAGGCTAACACGTGGTAGTTTTTGAGGTATGTATCGCCATTTTATGCCACACAGGCACATATGTGGCGTATTCCTGAAGATGTAGACATATGTGACTAATTGTAGGATAGAATATCCGGTGTGTGAGTGCACATGGCATTTGGTGCATGTACTCTGCAATTTTGAAGAAATACTAGCATGATGTCATTTTCCAGGGACACCTAGGCATGTATGGGGTGAAATCATGAGGCATCAAGAACACATGGCAACAATCAGGCTGAAGGATGACACCTGTCACGAAATCGAGTGACTCCATATCAAAAAGTAGCTTTATTAAAGTAGTTTATTAAAGTAACTTTTATATTTTTACCTTGATTAGCCAATCATGCGGCGCCATTTACAGTTACACATTAGAAACATGTTGAAAAGCCTGTGCAATTCACTGGTCTCCAGTTCGGCTACTTCTTTAGTCTCCGGTTCGGCTACATACCCAATTTTCCCGACTACCATATCAAAAGCCGGATGAATTCATTAGACTCCCTCTTCCTTAACCAATGGATTCATCCAACCATGAGAGAGAGGAAGGGAAGACAGATTTTAAGAGGTGCACCAGGTACCTTGCAGTGTTAAGAAAAAGCATCCAGTACACAGGATCACTGGTTACCTGGTAATTTCAAAAAAGAGCATCCAACACCCTGATTTTTTTAAGTACGTGACATATGTAATTAAAAGATATTCCAACACCTCCATACTTTATTAAATTTGTGCAGAACCCTAAAAATAGGTGGAAAATAAGAAAAATTCAAGAGAACAAGAAAGAAGAGAGAAGTTTTCATGTTCTTGAGCTAGTAGTCAATTTCAAGCCCGAGATCACGTTTCTAGCCTCTGAAGCCTTCACAAATCTTCTACCAATCATTAAGAGAAATGTTTTTATGGTTTTAGATTTTTGATTTGAGGTGTTTGGTGACACCTTGTCAGTGGAAGTACTATTGGAATCGAGAACCGATCGGAGAAACAAGGAGAGGTAATCGTAAGCTTCAATTTGAGTATGACGTCTTGCTGTTTTGATAAGTATTTTTGGAGTTGTAAGAGCCCTAGGGTTTTAGACAAGAAGGGTATTTTAAGTTTTTATGGGTGTTTGATAATGAGCATGATGTTAATTAAGGGTTTATGATGGTTAAAAACACGTTTGGAGGTCAAAATTTGCAAGAACACAACTTGTGTTCCTTAGGGTTAGATTTTGCCAGCTTGTGTTCTTGGGATTAGAGATAGATTTTGATGAATTTAAGGTTAGAAATGGATTCTGTGGCCAAAATTGTGTAGGAATAGCATGTGGATGTGACTTTTGAATGATTGGGAAATCCCTAATTTTGGAATTCAAAGTGTTGATATTGAATATACTAGATTCAAGTCAGTCTGCTTGTGAGTTGTTTTTGAATGGTCAAACATTATCGAATGACTATGATGTTTTTTTGGGATGTAGTAGACATCCTAAACTTTCCAATGATATATAATTTGTCATTTAGCCATGTCAATTGTGAGTTATGCCCTATTAAAGTTGAGACATAAACACTATAATGCATTTTGAGGCAGTAAGGTTGGTCATGGTTTATTGAGGTCTTGAACCTGTAATTAGCACGGAGTGGTATTTTTCCTTGAAAGAGGACTTAAAGAGATTTCCATAGGACTTGGAACCAACCGATTTGTATTTTTCTAGATTAAGTTATGAATTGTAAAAGTTTGGTGTTGAATCTGCCAAGTTAGGATTACCTACGAATTTGAAGTGTATAAGGTCAATTGAGTTAAGTTTGATTCCAAAGGATAAGGGCATGTACTAGAAGCTAGTGTAGGCCTATTTATTATCTATTTGACCTAATGTAATAGACTTAGGAGATGCCTAACCAAGTAATAAGATATTCATTATGAATTTTAACTTATGGGATTCAATCTTTGCCTGGGCCGATCAAGAGAATTGATAAACAAAGACTAGCTGTCAGAAAGCATCCAGGTAGTAACTCTTTCTCTCATGTACTATGTAATGCTTTGCATGTGTGTTGTACCATCAAGTATGTTGTGTTCTGAGCATGTGAGCTTGTCGGGTGGACGCTTATGGCATCTGAGCATATAGTGGGTGGACGCCCGTATTTGTGACCAAGCATTGTGGTTATGTGTTATGTGTATGTTGTGTTGCATAATAAAGTGTTAGATGCTCTTGAAATATTCATTGTGTTGTGTGTCAGAACCGGCTGACATCCAAGAGAGGGGTGAATTGGGTATAAGATAAAAATCTTAAGAACTTTGAAAATCTTTTTGCATCTTAGAGGAAGAAATAAATATGAAAGTAATGAATCATAAATCAATAGTTAATATATGCTGGAAATATAAGAGTTTAAGGAAGAGAGTTTGCAAATTGTGATTTATCCTGGTTCGGTCCAATCTGTGATGGCCTACGTCCAGTCCCTAGGCTCATCCTGAGATTTTCAAATCCACTATCTTCTTGTTTAATCTAGGCACAAGAAAAGCCTTTACAACCCACAAGTTTAGCTAGGCACTTGTGAAGTCTTTTACAAATCTCTCACCGAATTACTCCCCCTTGCACACCATAAGATTACAACCGAGTTACTCTTCCTTACACACCCTATAAGGATACAACTTTGATGACGAAATATTACAATCAATCTTCTCTCTCAGAAGTGAATAGATAAATACTGAAGTACAATACAATCAATCACTCTCTCAAATACATATAATGTAGAAAACAAATAAGAACAGAGAGTGTTTGGGTCAAGAAGAATAGCCTATGATATGAGCATGTTTGTGTCATTGTGTTCTCATTGGTGTTGTTTTTTTAATGTTTCCATATTTATAGATGAGTTGTGATAGCCGTTGAAAGCATTTCAGCTTCTTCATTATAGTGGCGTAGGTTCGTTTGATTGTTCTTCGATTTTGAAAACTAGCCGTTATGGTTGGTAGGTGTTTCGGACGTTGTGGACGGTATATTTTACTTCTCTCTTAACGCATGATTCCTTCATTATTTTTCTGCAAGTATACTTAGGAAACTAATACAATGAAAGGTTAATCATATAGATAATAAACCAATGAACATTATATTAAAATCATGCTTTCTGCACTTCATTACTCGAGTAGTCCCTCGAGCAACTTCATCAAAAATAAGCCAGAGAGTAAGTCAACATGGTCTGACCATAATATGTCTTGCTTACTTGGGTAATCCCTCGAGTAAGTTTTTCTTTTTCTTCTGATTACTTGAGTGGTCCCTCAAGTAATGGTTATAATAACTTTGGAAATCACTCCAGAGATCCCTTCAAGTAATTGAATGAAAATCTTGGCCTAGAGAAAATTCTATTAAGCTTTACTTGATTACTTAAGTGGTCACTCGAGTAATGCTTCAAATAACTTTGGAGATCACTCGAGTAAGCCCTTTGAGTAATGACCTCCAATTCTTGGCAGAGAGCTTACGAGAATAAAATCTCGCACATTACTCGTGTGGTCCCTCGAGTAGACTTTCAAATAACTTTGCATATTACTCGAGTGATCCCTTCAAATAAATTCTTGATTTTGATTTGAAGCATGGAAAATTATATATCATCGAAAAGCTCTCATTGTCTACTTTTAAATACAACAAGAATCAGCTCCAAACTCGTTTTATACAGAAAGTTATGATCCAAGGAATGTCTACTGTACTTAGATAATGTCTGAAGTCATGAGCAGCAACTTCCAAAAGGAATAAATCTTAGTATATAACTTGAAATATGACAAATTATATATCCATGGAAAGCCCTTTAAGTCTATTTTCATATGTCACCTGTTTTATCATAATATTATGTGTAGTATGAGAGTTATGTCCAAAATATTGAAGCTTTTGTTAGAAAAAGATGCTGATTCATGTGTCAAATTTATTAGATCATATCTCTCTCATCTGAACTCATTTTAATGTTATCTTGGTGTCCATAGTTTGTATTAGTAGTCTACTTTCATGTGCCATTAGTTTGAGCTCAATTCGACACATGGTTAGAGAGATATCACCAAATTACCGAGCCTCTATTCTGCCGCGCGAAAATAGAGTGCTATTACTAGAGGGAGCCCTCGAGTAATCTTTCAAGTAACTTTGCAGATTACTCGAGTAAGCCCTCGAGTAATCACCTCCAAAATGAGGCAGTGCCATATTACTCGAGCGATTACTCTAGTAATCATCTATGGAAGTGCCATAACTTTCGTATATGTCATTTTAACTTCGTATTGACCCATTCCAACCTTCGGTATCACTTCTAAGAGCTTGAATCTTGATATTCTTATTTGATCTTGCAAGTTCTTATTTCTTCAATCTTTATTCTTCTTTCTTTAATCTCTTTCTTCTTGTTTGTCCTCTTGATGATCATTCTTCATTACCCAACTAGATATCTTATTGAATTGATGATCATTCTTCATAGCCCAATTAGATTTCTTCTTGAATATCTTCAATCTTCTTCTTTCTTTGCTTGAATAACATCAACTTCTTGAATATATTCCTCATAATGATCTTTCGTCGTAACTTAACTATATATCTTCTTGAATATCTACAATCTCCTTCTTGCTCTTGCTTGACTAATCTACAAGATATACAACATTAAATATAGTAGTTAGTCAATGTAGAAGATAAATATATTATACAAACTTTTTGCTCTTAATATTTGACATCATCAAAAATATTCATATCTAACATTCTCCCCCTTTTTGATGATGACAAATCCTTCAAGAAAAATATGTATGAGTTATAAAAACTAAGTAAGAGCAATATATTTTTCTTTCCTTCCTCTCCCCCTATTTGACATCAGCAAAAAGTTTGAAGCATAGATAGGAAAGGCTCTTAGAGAAGCAAATATGAAATTGAATTTAGAAATGTCTTTTTTTCAATCAAAATAAATGTCAAGAAAACAGTTTTCTCTCCCCCGTTTTGAAGGTAATTTGATGAAAATGGAAATTAGTGAAAAGTTTGAAACAATTTGGAGAGGTTTGTAAGAAACATTTTCATAATCAAAGCAAATTGAAATCAAAGATATGAAAAGTATTCCCGAAATATAAAGAGAGAGTTTATAAATGCTCATTTCGATTTGGCAAGCTGATGATAGATCCATAAGTCCAGTTCTCCCTGCTTTCGCTGTGCAACCCTGATGTATATTTATGGTGTCTCCAGCATGCTCTTACTAAGTCGAGCTTATGTTCTACATGCTTAATGCTCATATTTATTTGTTGCTTTGAATGTTATAGCCAATATATTTCCCTTGTTTAAGAATTAAAGCATAGTTCCTCTTCTTGTAGTATATTGAAGAATCTTATTGCACAACACAAATTCTTCTACCACAAGTATAAATCTTTCTTATATAAAGAATGATTAGTGCTATCAAGTTATCAAATTTATTGCACAAACCAAAGTTATCCTTTCTATATGATATGTTAAAATTAAGATCATGAAAGGAAACATATAAGTAACTCATCATCAAAACTAATCAATTAAGAGTAAATGTAGATGGGTATGTTGTAATAATTTTCTTCAAATAAAGGTGATAAACTTTTAAGATATAAAACACATATGTAATATCCCAAAAAGTGATTAAGGGCTAATGACTTCAAAAGTAGATGTAATTATTGTTGAATAAACACTTTTAGAGAATGTGTAATGGGAATTTGGATATTTTAATGATTCTAATGGATTCCTTGTGAAAATTTATGTGGGAATGATGTTTGGTATGAAAATGGAACCATTGGAAGTAAAGATGCAAAATCTGAAATTCTGTCCAGTGAAACTCTATTCTGGGCAGTCTTCTCTTGTGGATGTTTTGATTAGGCAAATGATGTCAGAAAATTATGAAACTTTCCAGGCTTAAAACTCACCTCCCAATCTTCAACATGGACATATAATTTGTTCCATTTCGTTTTGGGAAATGGGAGATATGACTGTCCAAAGTTTGAGGTCGAAAATGGACTCTGTTTTGAGGCAATGATGAAATTTGTGTAATTCTGGAATTTTGTGGTGATTTCTGGTAATGGCTCATATTTTTCCTATAAAGAGGACTTAAATATCTTTCATTTGGCTTTGGGATCACCTCATTTCGAGTTTTCTAGAATTAGTTATGATTTTTCAAAGTTAGGGTAGAAAATCTGCCAGAATTTCTGAAAAATCCGAAAATGGGAAATTAAAAATTATGACATCATCATATTGTAAGATGACATCAACATGGAATTAAAAGCAATTCCACCATCTTCATCAGCCATTCCCGACCCCATTTCAGGAAAAAAAGAAGTGAGGGAGAGCTTGGAGAAAAGAGAGAAAAAGAGGAAGAAATCTCGCAAGGTAAGCCAATTTCTCCGACGATCTAGCTCCTAACGCGTATAACTCCGACTCTAAGCTGCTACTCTTTATTCTTTAAGGTTGTGAAGCTCAAAATTTGGTGTTTCAAAGAGGCTAGGGTTCAGCCAAATTTGGGAAAAGCTAGTGGGAGCTTGAGGTAACTTCCAAACTTTCGTATATTGCTTATTCTGGCTGCTGTGGGCAATTTAATCGGTGAAATTTCGCCGGATTGCCATTGGTTTTAAATTTTGAAAATTGAGTTTCCTAAGGGTTATGCTGCCCAATTTGGTTCAAATGGTAGTTATAACCTAATGTAATAGTGAATAAAGTGGTTAGGAGTAGAAAGGAACGCGTTTACGGAGCCGAAATCGTAAAACCCCGATTTTCTCCGAAGAGCTCATAAATTTCGGCCAGCTCTAGAAATGGGTCTTAGAGTTGGATTTTCAATGATTTGATGGTTCCATTGAGTTCAGGAGCGAAAATTAGGTGGGGTTACAGTTGGTCACTTTTTCGGAAAAGGTCGAAAAAGCATAATTACGAAAACGCCCCTGAAACCCTCGAAGTAGGGCTGCCAAAGGTAAATTTGTAATTTTACATTGAATTTGATAATTCCGAGTCCAGAAATGGATTCCTTGGGCGGAAATATGTTAGGATAGCCCAGATTAGAATTTTGGGAAAAGTGCAACCGGACCGGGTACGGTGAGCCCGGGCCGGGTCCCCGGGGGCATTTTTGTAAATTTTCATTATAGACTCATATAACCCCAAGTAACACTATGGAAGTGTCTAAATGGTGCATTTGGAATTGTAGGATTCGATATTTGCCGCCCTCGGGAGCCAACTGCGCCAAAGGACGTCAGGAAAGGACAAGGTAGTGACTCTCTCTCTTATACTTTGTGTAATGCACTGTATGTGTGTTGTATCACTGTTTTATGATGATTTCTGATGCTGCTGCGGTTACAGCTGGTGATAGCTGTCGTTTACAGTGAAAGCTGTCGTTTACAGTGCAAGCTGTCGTTTACAGCGTAAGCTGTCGTTATTGTGATTACAGCGTAAGCTGTCGTGATGTTGATTACTGATTACAGCGTAAGCTGTCGTGATGGTGATTACAGTGAAAGCTGTCGTGATTATGAATACAACGAGAGCTGTCGTATTATGTATACAGCCATGAGTGCTGTCGTTTGTGGTGAAAATCATGTATTTGTGAATTGCTGCTGCTGTTGCTGTTTGTGATTTATGTACATGCTTTGTGTTTATGCATTGTGTGAGTGGTTTGTTACTACTGAGATTCTCTCGAATCTCATTCTTTCCTATGACTAACATTTCAGACAGGGCGTGTGGCTCAAAGGAGAAGCGGCCAACCCGGAGCAATTAGGACCCTTGGGGGTATATAGTTGAATTGGAAACGTTGGTTATGTATTTTGAACTCGGGATTACTGTATATTCTGAATCAGGAATACTACATTCGATTTTGGTTGTGTGATCCCCTAGTGTATACTTATAAACCTTCAGGTTTTTATGCATAGAACCCGGGAGTTGCCGGGGATACGGTTATACACTCTGATATGATTGAATGTATATTAACTGCACAGGTAATTATATTCGAATATTGAAATTGAGACCTGGATGGGAAAAAGAGTTTTGAAAGTTTTGTAAAAATTTTACTGTGAGACAGAAAGTTTAAAACGAGGTTAAAGCATCCAATGGTCTCTAATCCGATTTAAATATGTGTTATCGAATTATAATTACGTGTTTAAAGTCAGGGGGTTACACATATGAATGTGAAGCTCCCCCTTAATGAATGCATGGCTTAAAAGAAAATCGTCATGAGCAATACAATTAATAACTCTCTTGGATTAGTAAAATCATTGGAAATTTTGTAGAGAGAATGATTGTGAAAGTATGAAGATTTGGAGAGAAATTAAGTTTTGAAAATAATGATGCTATTCTGGGTTTTAAGGCTGTAACCCTGTATTACTTGAGTCATTACTCAAGTGTACACTTTAAGTAATGCAACTCAGAGAATTTGAATTAAAGAATATAATACCTTACTTGAGTAATCTCGTAATCACTTGAGTCATAATCCTCTGCATCCCATTGATGCATCTTGTCCTAGTCAATGTTGGATGATGTGATTGGTATTGAGGGATTCTGAAGCATAATCTCTGTAAGCACTTTAGGATACCAAGATGAGCTCGAAATAAGGCCTTGAAGTTCTAGTTGATCAAGTTACAAAGTTTCCTAATCTTGCCATTCACAAAAGTGATGAACTCAGCTTGTTTGTTGCAAGTTCTGTGTGGTTGTTGAAGTTCCTCTCTCAAATAGCCTTGGATAGATGGACCAAAGAATGAAAGACCAGGGAGACCAACTCTAGCAAAGTGTTGTATCTCATCTATCCTTGAAGTATTAGCTCCCATCCTCTACGCCTCTTGTGTTAACTTGGAGTGAGATTTAGACTTACTTGGAGTAATTGCGAATTATTTGAAGGTTTACTTGAAGTAATTGACGATTACTTGAAGGTCTACTTGAAGTAATTTCATATTACTTGAAGGTCTACTAGAAATTTCAGATTACTTGAAGGTTTACTTGAAGTAATTGCAAATTACTTGAAGTAATTTCAGATTACTTGGAGTAAGTCTTGTAGAAGTATATATATACCTCTTGTTCTCTAACAGACATGATCTTTCCAGTATTCCTCTCCTCCTTGCTTATAATATAGGCCATTATGTGGTAATTATGAAGTGAGCAAAATTATTGGCCTTGTTCACCATAGCTCTAGTGTAGGT
This sequence comes from Inga oerstediana, assembly GCA_963210345.1. Lineage (NCBI taxonomy): Eukaryota > Viridiplantae > Streptophyta > Magnoliopsida > Fabales > Fabaceae > Inga > Inga oerstediana. Next base: position 31,166,482 of record OY723407.1, on the reverse strand, counting down.
ATAGCAGATAATCCAGTGAAGAATAGACATAGAGCAAGGATTATAGTTCAGAATCCCCATAGGCTCACCCATCTTGATGATTCTGTATATCTCACGTTTATCGTATTCTTTGGAATGTCTAGTGGGAGAGTGTTAAAGCCTAAGCACTTATTGATCTTTGAAGCTAAGATGGTGACACTCTAATCTCTGACTGTTGTCTCCAATATTTCCTCAATTATTGTGCCTTCTTCAAAGCATAACTCAACAAGCTCCATATCGCAGTGGTGAGGTCTAACGTCCTTTAGTAGTAGGGAAGATGAAGGAATAACCAAGGATCATAATTGCTAGACTTGTTCTTGACCTTGGAGGCTACTAAGAGATCTTCCTCCTTTTTTTTTCTTTCTCTGATTGCACCACTAGCTAGTTACTTACTAATGATGGGGTGTCACTCGATTGATTACTTGAGTGATAGCATAAATTTATCTTCTGCTCACACTGCAACACTACCAGACACGCATTCTCTGTTAGCCTCTGATCTTTGTATCTGAAAGTAGAGCATTTTTATCAACTCCTACAAAAGTATAAATAAATGCACTTTGGTACCCAACTTTCTCTTGGGTCCATATAGTATTAGACATCATAACTCTTATGCTCTTATACAATTGAATCATATGATATTTGAGCAAAGAGTATAATAATCAATAAAGACTAGAATATAATTTTACCCAAAAATAATTGAATCATAAAGGGTAATGAACAAATAATACCAAGAATGATGATTTTCAAAAATCAATGACAATTTGTAAATACACTTTATAAAAAAATATGTCATTGATAAGATTTTCATGCAATCGATGTAAGTCAGATCAAAGAGAGTTGAAAATCTATTTATAATGACCAACAATTATGAAATGATAAATCATGAATGAAATCAAGTTTTCCAAGAATGATAATGAGATATGCAAATTGTTACAAAATCTCATATGTAATTTCAAATCATAACAATGCATTGTAAAATTCAAATTTTGAATATATGCAAAACTCATCTTTGAAACATGTTTACAATCGATGCTTATGTTAAAAATGGTGGAAGTCAACAATTTAAATAAATTAAGATAACATGTTAGACATTAGAGTTTATCATGTTTGAGAATTTTCCCAAAGAGTAAAAGTCATATAGAAAATGAATTAGCCAAAAAGGCTTTGCTTCAAGGATGTATATAAACACAATGACTTTGGTATTGACCAAAAGATAATTTTGACTCTTAGAGTTGTGTTTTGAAGAATAGGAGTATTTATCTCAAAGATTCAAATACTATACACTAGTTACTCAAAGAAATATCATATCAATGGTTCATGTATTTGAGAAACAAATTGAGTACAAATGAATTATGATGATTAATCACATACTTATTAGTCCAAATGAATAAAGTAGTAGAATATTATCCTAGTAAGTTATTCCACTATAATGGTTAATGCATTAAGATTCAATACACTAATGAACATTCATAATTCTTGGAATAACATGGCCAACCAAAGATTTACACATTAGTTATAAGGCTTTCACATATTGAATTTGTTAGATCTCACATGTTTTGATGATAACAAAGATTGGTATGAAAAAGATTTGATAAACAAACAAGTTTGAACAAAGTAATAACAAGGCAAATAATCACTTGAAGTAAGCACTGGAGTAATGAAGGAAGGTCAAGAGAAAAAGCTGAGAAACTTCATCACTGGCAATATTTCTAAATGGTTACTTGAGTAAGTACTCTAGTAATGATACAGAAACTTGAAGTAACCAGAGCAACCTTCAAGTAACCTGCCAACGTTACTCGAGTAAGTACTCGAGTAATAAGGTAAAAGACTTCCAGTTGTTCTCGGCCTGCCAACGTTACTCGAGTAGCTACTCGAGTAACCAGCTAAATCACTTGCAGTTGCTCCCGGCCTGCCAACGTTACTCGAGTGAGTACTCGAGTAACCAGGTAAATCACTTCCAGTTGCTCTCGGCCTGCCAATATTACTCGAGTCTGTACTCGAGTCCCCTGCTTGAAGAAATATATTGCTCTCGGCATTTTCAATCCTGCCAATGTTACTCGAGGAGCTACTTGTAATCCCCCTCCGTAATTATATTCGAAATACGCGATTAAAATGAAATAGAGACCAATAATAATCAAATAACATTTACTAACCCATCACATGACAGGATTTTCGCGAATACTTTTTGAAATCATTTATAAAATTGGTCTCATGTTCACATTTCGAATACAATTACTACGCGAAGATAAATCACATTCATATAAATATCAGAGTGCACAACTTAATCATCCCGGCAATTCCGGGTATATACCTTCGCTAAAGATACACAGGGCCCAATTGCCCATTACAATTCTTCAAATGGGGATTACACAATCTCATCTCGAAGGAGTCCTAGCCGCTCCCTCCACGAGCCACTTGCCCTGTCTAAATTGTTGGTAGGGGAGAGTGAGATTCGAGAGAATCTCAGTAGGAAACAGATACCATAATGCATGCATGATAGATGCTATGTGTATGACATGTTAGCTTTTATCTAGATGCATACCCCATAATGATAATTCTGCATGCTCAATGTTTCATACAACAAGACTATGGCCACAGCGAAAACAGAAACAGAGCTTCATTTATTCAAATATGCTCTACACAATCAAGTAAAGCAATCACATACATCACTACACAAGCAAAGATATCGAATACATGCAAGTAAGGTAAGTCCCCTACCTCCATTCTTTTATCCTCGATTTGCGTGCCAGCAACTCGGGGCTTCACATTCGATCCTACAATGTCAAATGTACCATTTAGACACTTCCATAGTGTTTTTGGGGTTTATATGAGGCTATATTGAAAATTTACTAAAATACCCCGGGGACCCAGCCCGGCCCCGCCGTACCCGGTCCGGCTGTACTTTTCTTGAAATTTTGACATGGGCTATTCTAACATAATTTCGCCCAAGGAATCCATTTCCGGACTCGGAATTATCAAATTCAATGTCAATTACAAAATTACCCTTGACAGCCCCACTTTTAGGGTTTCGAGGGCGTTTTCGTAATTATGCTTTTTCGGCCTTTTTTGAAAAAGTGACCAACTGTAACCCCACCTAATTTTCGCTCCTGAACTCAATGGAATCATCAAATCATTGAAAATCCAACTCTAAGACCCATTTATAGCCCAGACCGAAATATATGGGTTTTCCGGGAAAAATCGGGGTTTTTCGGTTTTGGCTCCGTAAACACGTTCCTTTCTACTCCTAACCACTTTATTGACTATTCCATTAGGTTACAACTACCATTTAGTATCAATTTGGGCAGCATAACCCCTAGGGAAACCCATTTTCCATTTTTACAACCAATGGCAATCCGGCGAAATTTCACCGATTAAATTGCCCACAGCAGCCAGAATAGTCAATATACAAGAGTTTGGAAGTTACCTCAAGCTCCCAATAGCTTTTCCTTGACTTGAATGAAAACCCTAGGTGTTTTAACACCAAAAGAGGAGCTTCCAAACCTTAAAGAACATAAAGGAGTAGCTTAGGATCGGAGTTATACGCGTTAGGAGCTAGATCATCGGAGAAATCGGCTTACTTTCGAGTTCTCTTCTCCTTTTCTCCCAAAACCCTCTCAACTCCTTTTCTTTACTTTGGTTGCAGAATGGCGTCGGAATGCTGAAGGAGAAAGATGAATAAAAAGTGTTTTAACATTAGGATGATGTCATGTTTTATTATGCTGATGTCATAAATCCCATTTTCGGATTTTATGACAGTTTTTCTGCCCAAACTTTGAAAACTCATAACTAATTCTAGAAAATTCGAAATGAGGTGATTCCAAAGCCAAATGAAAGCTATTTAAGTCCTCTTTATAGGAAAAATATTTACCAATACTAGAAATCACCACACAATTCCAGAATTACACAAATTTCATCACTGCCCCAAAACAGAGTCCATTTTCGACCTCAAACTTTGGACAGTCATATCTCTCAGTTCCCAACATGAAATGGCACAAATTATATGTCCATTTTAAAGCTTGAGATATGAACTATAAGACTGGAAAGTTTCATAATTTTTAGACACCATTTGGTCATTCAAAACGTTCACACAAACTGACAGCCCAGAATAGAGTTTCACTGGACAGCATTTCCAGTTTTGCAACCAATGTGTCCAATCCAATTTAAAACAATTCCAATGATTAAATACCACAACATGACACCATTTCCATCACAATACACCATTCAATTCTTCCCTTTATTCTAAGTCAATTTGGATGTTAATCCACAATTGAACTCAAATACAGGGTTTTGGCGTTGCTCATAACACAAGCGACTACAATCCTCTTTATATTCTCTAAAAGGGTTCATTAATCACTAACCACGTCCACTTTTGTAGTCATTAACCCCTAATCACAATTTGGGATCTTGCTAAACCAGGGCTTAGCAATCCACTAATCTCAGGCTTATTCTCTATCCTTGAGTCTCAAAATTCGGGGTATTACACTACTCGAGTAACTCACTGTGGTAAGCAAAACCTGAAGGTAATACTCGATTAACTTGATATGCTTTTATCACACTTCACTCGAGGCACTACTCAAGTATGCAGGCATTCAATTACTCTTTATCAAATATTTGAACTGGATTACTCGAGTCAGTAATCGAGTAATCTGCAGACTTATTTACACAGCACTTGAAGCATGTACCTGAGTAAGCTATGCAAAAAATTTATGTTTACTCAGTAAGTACTCGAGTAATAAGGTAAGAAAACTTGAAATGCTCTCAGCCATGAAATCCTGCCAACATTACTGGAGTAGAGCATCGAGTAACTAGAAGTTTATTTGAGACATTACTCGAGTTGCTACTCGAGTAACCTATGAAGAAAAGTGTGCCATACCCGAGTAAGGACTCGAGTAAACAGGTATTTCCAAGGTCTGTAAATTTGTTTACTTCATACACTACTCGAGTTATGTGATGTTTAATCATTAACTTGCTATCATTACTCTCACGATGATACTCGAGTAAGTACTCGAGTAAACTTAATAAATACTCAAGTAACTACTCGAGTATGCAAGTCCAGAACTTCAAAAATCATTTCAAAGTTCATTGATTTGTTTCCTATGTGATTAACCCTTCATTGTATTAGTATTCTTAGCATATCCCCAGATAAATAATGAAGAGATCTTACCAAATTAGGAAAGTCAAAAGCAACATTCAAACACTGCCTACAGCCACCTACCGCAAATGGATATTTTTTAAATACTGGAAAAGTCAACAGTGGCTGCGCACACTCTAATGGACGAGAAGAAAATGTTCCAACGGTCATTACCAACACATCTATATATTTGGGAACATCCAAACAGAGAAGAACAACAAGAACACACACACGAACGTATTATCAAGTTCACTACTTTGTTTTACACATATTTGTAATTCTGTACTTCAGTGATTCTTATTCACTCTGTGAGAGAGATATTTCATTCAAACTCAATATTTGTTATTGAGGTAACTTAAGGTTGTGGAACCTTGAGTTGGGATTAGATTACAACTTGTAAGGGGGAGCGAGTGTCCAAGCGACTGGCTTGTACTGAGGTGCCAAGAACCTACTGAATCTTGGAAGTTATAGTAAAACTCTCAGAGATACTCTGAGGACTGGACGTAGGTCAAAGTGGTTGTCGCCGAACCAATATAACTCCCGGTGTACACTTCGGTGAAATTTCTCCTTACTCTTTACAGCATTATATTCACCATCAAGTTTGATATTTGTAGCGAAAAATTTAATATCACCCAATTCACCCCCCTCTTGGGTGAAACGCTTGCTCTAATAGAATTCTTTTATGAGAAATACACTTGAACCTCATATAGATAGTTAACTTGTCAGACGTAAGGTTTAACATGTTAGAGAATAAAGACTAAACGTTTCAAGCATTGGATAGCACATTTAAGATCAATGATCAATATGTCAATGATGGGAAAACACTCTGGAAGATGAATTTGAAGCAGTTCTGACTTTGATTATACAAAAATATTAACTTCCAATTTTGAAGCCAATTTGAATGCAGACAAAATATGAATAATTTTCAAATCATGTGTATGCATTTTTATAAACAAGATGAATTTGGAATCTAAGTACATTTTTGAAATGTGCATTTCAAAACTCAAATAGAAAGATTATGCACAATTTCACTTTCAATCCATTTGGCAATCTAAAAACAATTTGAAAACCATAAATAATTGATTGCTAATGGTATGCAATAATAAGCAAGTATTCATTACCCAATTTAGTTCATATAAGCACAAGATATGAAAAGATATAGAGTAAGGATTAGATATCACTGTAATTCCTCTTATCCATGTGACAACTTGCTTGTGTTGTTGGAATAATATTGGTTTTTCTCCTTTACACAATCAGCACCAAAATCCAAACTCCAAAATTCAGCATCATCAAGATATGAATTTGTTTTCATGTGGCCATAGTCTTGAGAAGCTTTTTCTTATCCTACAGAACTATAAATTTCTTTTCTTCATGGTATCCAACCTTACTTGGATCCATTTCTTGCTAGCTTGTAGGAATCAAGATAAAATTCATATGCTTTAAGAATACAATCAATTCGAGGCAATTGAGCATAATGAATTAAACATGTCTTTTTGCATAAAATAAATATTTTCTTTTCAAATCATTATATATGCATAAAGAGTTAACCTGTTGAGCATTACAGTCTCTTTATAAATAAATCTATTAAATGGGTTTTTAAGGGATGCAAAAACATAATTTCAAAATCATTTACAATGCTCATTCCTAAGGTTCCAAAATATTAAACCTCAATAAATATTATAGACAATAGCATAAGAGGTTTTATCAATGTGTACCTTTTCCTTAGATACTTGGAGAATTGCTTTTGCTTACCCATTGCATCTTTATATGATGTTGATCCTTTGAATATCTTGCTTTGGGTGCTGGCAATCTTCTCTCAAAATGTATAGACTCCAAGAGTCTTTTATTTGATACTTGAGAGATCCTTCTTTTCTTGTTTTCCTCAAGATAGTTGAATGGTACTCTATGGTAGTCCATTCTTGAGGTGGAACGTACTCCTTTTCTCCATTGCCTTTCTTTGTGATTAAACTTTGCAGTTTCAACAATGGGTGATATGAGAGTTCTCCTAATTGATGTGAATCTCCATTTAGGTGCATTAGGAACTCTTGGAATCTTCTTCATTTTCTTAGTACCCTTTTATCCATTTTTTCTTGGATCAATCTGCACACATGAAACACCAAATGGACATTTTGGTACCCACTTTGCTTTGGGTCCTTGAACTTTAGCATTTGAACTCACTTGCATTTTAGGAATCCAAACAAATTTATTTCTCACATTAGAATTTCTCCTAATATAGCATATGCGAGAAATATGACTTGATTTACCACAATAGTTGCAAACAATAGAATGATATGCATTATGAGATTTTATGCAAGTATTGAGAAGGTCATGAGAGTATAAACTCGAATGGGTTTTATTTGAATATTCTTTCTTCCCAACAAACTTTCTAGCATATTTAAAAACATTTTTGCTTTTCTCAATAGAATATGTAGATTCAAAAAAAATAAGTTTTACTAGAATCACGAGAAGAATTGAAACTTTTTACCTTAAGTTCATCTTGAGATCTAGAGTGTGATTTTTCATGTCCGTCTATAAAGAGCACTTTTCAGAAATACTTTTCCTCTTGTCTATCCATGTTGACTGTATGGAAGTATCCTATGATTTCTCCTTCTTCATTATTAACTTCCAATTGTTCATGTACCGTAGATGCACAGCTTGTAGTTTCACATGAACTGTCAATACTTTCAACTTCAACACACTTGTTAGAAGTATATATAGAATCAAGAGTTTCCCAAATATCTCAGCAGTAGAGTAAAATCTAATTTTCTCACAATCATTTTTAGTTAAAGCACTATACAGAATTTTCATTGCTCTAATGTTCAATGAAAATATTTTCTTTTCTCTTTCTGTCCAATCCTTTCTTGATTTGAAATCAAAGGCATTTGTAAAAACATTCCACATATCAAAATCATATTCTTTTATAAAACTAGTCATTCTAGCTTTCTAAAACCAAAAATAAATATCTTCTAATATAGGTGGAATTGTATAGTCAAAACCTTCAGAAAGCATATAACACCCAAAATCAACCATTATAAACTCTTGAGGCGGTTAAGTCCTTTAAACAAGAGTCCAGCTCTGATACCAAATGTTAGAACCGGCTGACACCCAAGAGTGGGGGTGAATTGGGTGTAAGATAAAAATCTTAAGAACTTTGAAAATCTTTTTGCATCTTAGATGAAGCAATAAATATGAAACTAATGAATCATAAATTAACAGTTAATATATGCTGGAAATATAAGAGTTTAAGGAAGAGAGTATGCAAACTGTGATTTATCCTGGTTCGGTCCAATCTGCGATGGCCTATGTCCATTTTCAAATCCATTATCTTCTTGTTTAATCCAGGCACAAGAAAAGCCTTTACAACCCACAAGTTTAGCTGGGCACTTGCGAAGCCTTTACAAATCTCTCACCGAGTTACTCCCCCTTACACACCGTAAGATTACAACCGAGTTACTCTCCCTTACACACCCCGTAAGGATACAACTTTGATGATGAAAGATTACAATTAATCTTCTCTCTCAGAAGTGAATAGATGAATACTAAAGAACAATACAATTAATTACTCTCTCAAATACACATAATGTAGAAAACAGATAAGAACATAGAGTGTTTGGGTTGAGATGGATAGCTTATGATATGACCATGTTTGTGTCGTTGTGTTCTCGTTGGTGTTGTTCTTCGTTGAATGTTCCCATATTTATAGATGAGTTGTGATAGTCGTTGGAAGCATTTCAACCTGTCCATTAGAGTGGTGTAGCTTCATTTGACCATTCTTCGATTTTGAAAACTAGCCGTTGTGGTTGGTAGGTGTTTCAGACGTTGTGGACGATATATTTGACTTCTCGCTTAATGCATGATTCCTTCATTGTTTTTCTGCATCTATGCTTATCTTGGTTATTAAGTGTCCAGAGGAAGTATTGCAGGAAAACTTGAACTTGAAACTAAAACTTGATATGCATTTGGAAACATTGAAGTATTTCAAAAATTTTCAATCTTAATCAATCTTTATTAAACTTTCATCACAAAGGTTTTGTCATCATCAAAAAGGGGGAGAATGTTAGATCCTAAGTTTTGATGATAACAAAAAGTCAAGTATGTACAAATCATGTTTTTATAAGTTTAAGAAAAGTTTACAAAGTTACCAAATGCATATAGTAATGTTTTCTGGTGTCTGCTGTCAAATTGAACTGGAGTGCTCGGGCATGAGATTTGCACTCGAGCATGCATCCTTTCTGTGCTCGAGCAGGTGCGAGTGATAGCCAGAAAGTGTTCACCCTAGAGGCATGCCACTATTATGTTCACTGATTCACTCGAGTACTAGAGACAGCACTCGAGCAGAGAAGCCATTCTCACTCGAGCACATGCTAGTGAAGGTCTGCGAGTGCTTGGCTGAGAGCAAGTATTATCATTCTTCCTTGATGCACTCGAGCAGAGACATCAATGCTCGAGCATGAGCATTCTGTACTCGAGCAAGGAACTGCGAGTGTTTGGCCGTGAGTCATGAAGTTTAGAGAAGCGCAAGTGTGCTCTAGCACAACCTCATATGCTCGAATGACACATCAGCACTTGCGAGTGAAAAATCTATCCCTCTCCTAATCTGATGCGAGTGCTTGTATAAACGGTATATTACTTGAGAATATTCTTCTCACTCGAGCAGGAGTCTGTGTGCTCGAGTGAGGGCCCACATCACATGCGAGTGATAAATTTATCCCTCTCAAAACCTGATGCGAGTGTTGGTATTAAGGGCATATTCCTTGAGAATATTCATATCACTCGAGCAGAAGTAGGTGTGCTCGAGTGAGGGACCACATCACTTGCGAGTACAAAAACTCACTCTTGTTAAAATGATGTGCGAGTGATAACCAGAAGAGAAACTCTCAGTGCAAAGTACAAGATCACTCGAGTAGAAGGAGTTGTGCTCGAGTGAGACCCCACATCACTCACGAGTGAGAATTTTGTCTCTCTGAAATCCTATGCAAGCACAACCCGATAGCTGAAGCTCAAAGAGGAGAATAGGAAGATCACTCAAGTGAGCCCTTTCATGCTCGAGTGATGCTCTGCCAGATCACCAAAAATACCAAGTCTTACAACGTTCAATCCGAATATGGTTTATTGTTATTTATTCATATCATCATTACTTATTATCATTGTTTAACATCATTACAAGTACGCTCGTACCTACCGCATTCAGAATATTCAAACATGCGCGTGTTATTCCACAGTTGCAAAAGCTCTGCTCCTCAAACTATGATTACTCAAACTGGCAAAATCTGAACATCTATATATACAGAGATTCAGAGATAGTCAATGAGAAGGCAGCACAAGAATTCACAAGCTTATACACGAGTCTCTGCTATTCACAGATTATTCTCTGTATACACATTGTTCTTCAGTGTTTATCTATTTACTCTTTAAGAGAGTCTTCATACAATTCAAATTCTATGTTTATTTAATCTCAAGGTATTGGGACCTTGAGAGGGTAGATTTCCTTACGAGAGAAGCAGTTGAGAGAATTCCTTGTTGAACCTTCCACTCATAAGACTTATAAGATACAAGCAGAAGAGAACGTTGCTGCTCGTAAGACTTATAGTGGTGTAAGCAGGAGAGAACGTTGCTACTCATAAGTCTTGTATACATAAGCAAGTGAGAAAGGTCATAGGTTGTTTTTCTGCACGTAAGACTTGTCGTAAGTGGGAGAGAAATTTCTTAGTGAGAGAATATTTTTGCTCGTAGTCCTTTCAAGGACAATCGTTGTGTTGTGGCATTCTGAGAGCCCATTGAATCTTGGAGGTATAGTGAAAATCTCAGTAGGTCTTGATCCCTGAGGACTGGACGTAGGCCTGATTGTTAGGCCGAACCAGTATAACTCTCTGTGTTCAAATCTTCTCAACTTTACTCTGTTTACTATATTTTTCATATCTCCACATCAAGCGAAAAATTTATAACATCACCCAATTCACCCCCCTCTTGGGTGAAGCTTGCCTCTTACACTATGGAGGTGCCATAACTTCCATATATGTCATTTTAACTTTGTATTGACCTATTCCAACCTCCGGTATCACTTCTAAGAGCTTGACTCTTGATATTCTTATTTGATCTTACAAGTTCTTATTTCTTCAATCTTTCTTCTTCTTTATTTAATCTCTTTATTCTTGTTTTTCCTCTTGATGATCATTCTTCATCACCCAACTAGATATCTTCTTGAATTGATGATTATTCTTCATAGCCCAATTAGATGTCTTGAATATCTTCAATCTTGTTCTTGCTCTTGCTTGAATAACATCATCTTCTTGAATATCTTCCTCTTGATAATCTTTTTTCATTACTTAACTATATATCTTCTTGAATATCTTAAATCTCCTTATTGCTCTTGCTTGATTAATCTACAAGATATACAACATTAAATATAGTAGTTAGTCAATGTAGACGATAAGTATATTATACAAACTTTTTTCTCTTAATATTTGACATCATCAAAACTATTTATATATAACATTGTGGAGGTTTATATACATGCTCTGTACATTTGCATTTTATATGATTGAATGTTTGTTACTACTAAAATTTTCCAAAAATTTATTATACAGCAAAGACCAGTGGCACGAAGGGCAAAGAGGTAAGCACTGACGAGTGATGAAAGGAGCTAACATAAAGGTTTGGAAATAAAAATTCCAGTAATTGTCTCAAGCACAAAACATTTTAAAATATCAAACCAATCCAAAAGAGATATGTCTACAATCTAAAACTGGATTGTTCTCAATTATTAAAACTCAAAATCATTTAAAACTAAAGAATCTCAAGTCTTGAATTAAAAAGATAAAAGGAAAGATACTCCCTTATGGTCTTCAAGTGTAAGCTCCTAGGCTCTAGCTTCCTCCATGCTCCTCCCAAGTTGCCTCCCAAAATAGTTTAAGCTTCCATGATATTTGTCCTCCCTCCAAGCCCTAAACATGTCACAGCCTTGAGAATAGGAGAATGGATAAACTTTGATGAGGTGGCGTAATGCTTGGGTAATGAAGATTAAGTGGTGGTGTTTTTGTTTGATGGAAAAAGAAGGAAGTGAAATAGAATGACTGAATTAAAGGTGAGATCGTTCGTGTTGTGATCGATATCAATTGCAGAGTTGCTCCTCCTCCTCTTGTTGTGACGACAGCTAGGTTAATTAATGGGGAGGAAGACAGGACTTTAGGTATCAACTTGAGCCCATTAAAATTTAATAAGCCTAATAAAATTTCACCATTAGATTCTCTTTTAGCTTTCTAGAAAAGATTTTGCACCGTAGGATCTTCTTATATGTTTTCCTTACCCTGTAAGAATTAAATAAAATCGTAATTTATCATATTTTTTAAAATATTATTCAATCACAAGATAGACAATCAAAATATTAATAATTTAAGCCCAATAATATCATAATCAATTTAGATTTACATTATTTCCTAAAATTAGCTAACAATCCAAATATTATCTAATAAATCCAAATTACCCTAAAATAGTCCCAAAATAAATGAATAAGGTAGGATAAAATATATAAAAATTAAGATTTATCAAATATGATGTTAATTAAGGTTTTATGATGAGAGAAAACATGTATTGAAGCTGAAATTGGAAGAACACATCTTGCTCTAACTAGGGTCAGAATTTGGCCACACTGAATTCAAGGGTTAGAGCTGGAATTTGATAAAATTAAGGTTAGAAATGGGTTCATTGGGCAAAATTATGTGAGACTAGCATATGGAAATGATTTTTGGATCATTGGTTTCAAAATACCTAATTTGAAGTTTAAAGTGTTGATGTTCTATGCTGCTAGATATGAGTTACATTGATTGTAGATTGTTTTTGAATGGTCAAACCTTATCTAGTGGCTGTTAAATTTTATAGGCTACTAGTAGACATCCTGAGATTCCAATGGTATATAGAACATGCCATTTGGCTCGGTAAATTGAGAGTTATGCCCTGTTTAAGTCAGGTATTAAATCTGGATGAAATCCTATAACAGTGAGGGATGATTGTGAATTCTGGAATTATATGCATCTACCTGGTAGTAGTGGATATTTTTACTATAAATTATACTTAAATTAGTGTTACATAGGACTTTGAATCACACCAATTGGAGTTTTCTAGATCAAGTTATGAATTTTCAAAGTTTGGTCAAAATTCTGGCAGTTTATGGATAACAAGTGAACTTAAGATACCTAGAGTCAAATGTAATAAGTTTGAACTCTAAGGGTAAACATAAGCATATGAGGCTAATATAAGCCCATTTACTATTCATTTGGTATAATGTATCAATCTTAAAGATAACTAACATATTAGGATAAATAATAACTCGTCTGCACATGAAACCTATAGGATTCTATATTTTCCCGTGATACCCGAAGGAATAGGAAGAAGGACAAGAATTGGAAAGGCTGCCAGATAGTAACTCTTTCTCTCATATACTATATAATGCCTTGCATGTAAGTTTTACCATGTTTATTGTTAGATATGATTAGTTTTGATGATGTCAAATATAGATGCCAAATATTAAGAGCAAAAAGCTTACATAATGTCTTTATTTTATACTTTGACTAACTGCTATGTTTAATGTAAAATATATTATAGATTAGTCAAAGGAAGAGGATATCAAGTTAATTTGATGAGAATGATTAAGAGGAAGAAGAAGAAAGAAAGTGAATGAGAAAGTCAAGAAAAGGAAGAAGATATCTAGTTGGGTAATGGAGAATGATCATCAAGAGGAAAATCAAGAAGCAAGAGATTGAAGAAAGAAGAACTTGCAAGATCTAATAAAAATATCAAGATTCAAGCTCTTAAATTTGATATTGGAAGTCTCAATGATCAAATGGAAGTTGGGATGACTCAATTCATAGTTAAAATACCCAATCTGGAAGCCTTTCCATGTTCACTTGAGAATCACTCAGAGTGATCGCGAATCACTTGGAGTGATCCTCATAATCACTTGGAGTGATTGAATATCACTTGAAGTGATCCTCGAAATCACTTGGAGTAATTTCCAAAATATCAGACACTTGAAGTGAATTCTCAATATACTCGAGTGAACACCAGAATCACTTAAAGTGATTTCCAAAACATCATATCACTTCTAGTGAATGTTCTTGGAATTCGAGTGATCATCAAAATCACTTGAAGTGATTGTCAAAATAACAAGATCACTTCCAGTGAATACCAGATCACTTGAAGTGATGATTGATCCCTTTCAGTGATTATTAGAATTAATTGAAGTGATTGTCAAAATATTGATCACTTCAAGTGAATTCTTTGAGCACTCGAGTGATGTTACAAAATTGACAAATCACCTGCAATGAGATCCCCTTACACTTCTAGTGATGCTCAAAAGTACAACACTTTGTTTTTGTTCAACATAAGGGAGGTTCAGTAATTTGATCATATCACCCAAACCACAACTTTGATTGAGGTGAAATTAGTGGCATATGGACTCCCAATGCGTCATTTGGACACCAAGATTAAGTCAAAAGGATATCAGATGAAAGAGATATGAATTTTACAAAATGACACATAAAATCACATTTCAGAATAGGTTCAGTATTTTGGACATAAATCTCAAACTACAAGTCCGATTGAGATGAAACCAAGGCATATGAAACGAGACTTAAAGAAATTTCTATGGATAGGTCATAGGTCATATTAGGAGTTATATTCAAAAAGATATGCCTTCTGGAATTGGATGATCGAATTTCAAACACTGTCCAAACCAAATGTTACAAATTGGATCATACCTTTTGGAATACAATGTATTTGGGAATGATTCCAATTGCTGTGCAAAAATAGATTTAAAGATTTTTCTAGAGATGGGTCATGGGTCAAATTTAGAGTTATAGTCAAATAGTTATGCCCATTGAAAGTTGATCTTTATGCAAAAGTTTGAGAAGGTTT
Organism: Inga oerstediana; assembly: GCA_963210345.1. Lineage (NCBI taxonomy): Eukaryota > Viridiplantae > Streptophyta > Magnoliopsida > Fabales > Fabaceae > Inga > Inga oerstediana. The sequence continues at coordinate 31,151,421 of OY723407.1, read as the reverse complement.
GCTCAATAGGATTGGAAGTGAAATTACAAGTTTCAGTTCTGATAACACAGATCACCCGAGTGATTAAGAAATTCATTTGAGTGATATGTGATTAGAAGATCACTCAAGTGATCAAGTAAAATCCACTCGAGTGGTATACATTAAAAAGGTAGACTGCTCGAGTGAAAGGGCAAAACATGCGAGTGATGCAGTATAAAAAAAAATAGCACGCTTTAAAACTTTTGAAAGTCATTGGGAAGATTATGTAATTCATTCTTCTTACTTCTAATCACTCTAACACTTTATTATATTAGTGTTTAAAGTATTTCTCTAGGAAAATAATGAAAAGATAATACGAAGAGAAGAAAAGCTACCTTACGGGAACAGAGTGTCCACCGAACATAACGACTAGTTTTCAAATATGAAGAGAGATCAAATGAAGCAACGAGACTTAATAGATAGGTTGAAATACTCACAACGGTCATATCCTACTCAACTATAAATATAGGAGATTCAAGCAGAGAGCAATAGCGGAAAACATGCTAAGATCATGAAGTATCCACTCGTACCTAAATACTCTCTGTTTATCCACCTTCGATATCATTTACCTTAGAGAGAGATTATTTGTATTGTACTTCAATATTCATCATATTCACTTCTGAGAGAGAAAATTGATTGCAATCCTTCATCATCAAGTTTGTATCCTTACGGTGTGTAAGGGGGAGTAACTCAATTGTATCCTTATGGTGTGTAAAGGGGAGTATCTCGGTGAGAGATTTGTAAAAGGCTTCACAAGTGCTTGACTAAACTTGTAGGATTGTACAGGTTTCTCTTGTGCCCAGATTAAACAAGAAGATAGTGGATTGAAAATCTCAGGAGGAGCCTGGGCACTAGACGTAGGTCATCGTGGATTGGACCGAACCAGGATAAATTACAGTTTACATATTATCGTCCTTAAGCTTTTATATATCCAGCATATATTATTTAAATATCTGACTGTTGATTTATGATTCATTACCTTCATAGTTACTGCTTTCCCTACTTCCAAAGATGTAACACGCTTACTTATTTTGATTTGCAGTGGAATATTATTGAGTGGTTCGGTAATATAGGAATAACATAAATATACTGATAATATATGCATGATCACAAAAATGCCATATAGGGGTTTTGTATATGATAATTACAATCAATGTAGCCATACAGGGCTACTAGGGTGTCTAAACCCGTCACAGTGAAACGGAGACATATTCCCGTCTTCGTTCTACCACTGCAATCCTCTCGTGTAGTTTTCTTCTTTGATCTCTACATACCTTTTGTATTCACCTGTCTAAACAGTTACCATAATGCATGCATGATAACTACTATGTGCATGACATGTTAGCTTTAACTAGATGCATGCCCCATAATGACATTTCTGTATGCTCAATGTTTCGTCCAACATAACTATGGCCACAGTATAAACTGAAACAGAGCTACATAATCCAGATATGCTCTACACAATCAAGTAAAGCAACGACATAAATCACTACAAAAGCAGAGATATCAAATACACGCAAATAAAGTAAGTCACCTACCTCTGGTCTCTGAGTCCTTCTCTTGTAACTTTCTATTAGTTCAATATTCTGTGTTAGGCATGGGCTATTGTCCGATCCTAAAATTTCAAATGTACAAGAATCAGGTTAAACCCCATTCATGTACTATTTTAGACTCTTCGAACGTAATTTTGTTACTTATATTATTCCAAAGCTAAAAATTATTAACATGCCCCTAGGGACCCGATCCCGGCCCTACCATACCCAGTCCGACTGTACTTTTTTAAGAATTTTTTGACCTGGGCTATCCTAACATATTTTCCCCTATAGAATTCATTTTGTACGTCAGTTTTCATAAAATCACTGGCAAATAACAGTTTTGTCCTTGACAACCCCTATTTAGGGTTTTAGGGCTATTTTTGCAATTCACATTCGGGGGCTTTTTTGAAAAAGTGTTGAACATCAAATCCACCTAAGTTTCCCTTATGAACACAATGGAATCATCATATTTATAAAAATCCAGCTCCTATCCCTCTAAACAGCACTGGCCAAAACTTATAGAAGGAAAAGGGGAATGCAATTTTTGTCTTTTAAGCCTTAAAGATTGCTCCTTTTCACTCTTAACTACTTGATTAATCATTTAAACAATTAATATACAAGATTTGTGGAAATTTGGGCAACCCCTTAGGGTTATCACTTTCCAAACCTGAAAATAAGTGCAAACCAACCACAAATCCATTGATAACTTCAACAACATTAATAAGAATTTGACGGTTTTGAAGTTACCTTTGTGTTTCTTCTTCCTATCTCTCTTAGCCGAACCTCCTCCCCTTTTAAACCTTGAATTTTGTTTGCTAAATACCCCAAATCATGTAGAAGAGGAGCTTAGGGAAGCTATTACACAAGTTAGGAGCTAAATAACAAGAAAAATCACAACTTACCTTGAGATTTTCTCCTTCTTCTCTCTAAAACTCTTGAGCTCACACACACTGTCTCTCTCTCTCTCTCTCTCTTCTTATTGGGATGATGGAAATGAAGCAAGAAAGAGGAAGGAGAAGCTTCTTAAAATATCTCATATTTTCCCTTAATTACTTAATTCCAAAAATTGGGATTTTTATGGCATAATTGTACCTTGGGCTTATCTATTACAAATTGATGTCATAGTCTTCCCTTCTAATTGAACCATATTCCTTTATCTCCTTAAGCCCAAACATACGCCACTTTTGGTCCAAAATAGACCAATTGGGTTTCAATCCCATTAGTCAAATTACATGTACAAGAAAATGCTATTTTAATCCAATTTAAACATGTGTTCCAACTTTGACAATTATGGTTAAATCCCTTGCCTTAAAATATTGACACTTGGCATGCTTATGAGCCAAATAATTATTTTTTTCCTATTCCTTTATTCCGCAATTTACACAATTTCCAGTACATCTTTTTCCTTCAAATTCGCAACAATTGGGAATTTTGCCAGATTTTCTGACCAAACTTTGAAAAGTCATAACTTTATTTGTAGAACTTCTATTGTAGTGATTCCAAAGGCTATAGAACACTTATTGAGTTAAGTTTCATGGAAAAATATTACCTTTACCTAATTCAAAGCTCACACTTCCCAGAGTGTTTGTTTTTGGATGTTGCCATTGAAAATCGCCAATTTTACTGGGCTAATTTCAAAAATTCATAACTCTATATATATAGCTCCAAATGGCCTCCATGACCTATCAAATAAAAGCTTAGAATGTATACTTTTATTTTATAAAAGTTCACAATTTTTGGGCACTATTTGCCTTTTAAACATGTCACACAACAAAACTGCTATATAGGGAAACTCACTGGTGGCAAATATCAACTTGTACAACTAGTGTTCCCACATAGTAATGTTGTGTGTGACCACTAATTGCCTTATTTTTGTCATTTTATATGCTCTTTAATTTACTATTTTATTCCCTTAAATATAAAGAATTTTGATGACTTAAATTTGGGATGTTACAAAAGACAGTTAGACATCTCTACTATGATATGAAGCTTGTTGAATTATGCTATGGAGAAGAAATTACGCTTTAGAATTCCTCAGTATTGATCAAATCCCTAGAAAATAAGCAGCCAATGATAACATCAATAGATTATAGAGAACTATGACTTGAGTGATTATGACATTACTCGAGTGAGGTATTATATTCTTTACTAATTCAAATTCTCTGAGTTGCATCACTCGAAGTAAACATTAGAGTGATGACTCGGGTGATATTGAGGTATAGCTGTTAAAACCTATGAATAGCATCATCATTTTTAAAACTTGATTTCTCACTAAATTTTCTGACTTTTATACTCCATTTCTCTACAAAGTTTTTCTAATGGTTTTTCAAATCCATGAGAGTTTTTTACTCTATTCCTTATAATGTTTCTTTAAAGCAATGCACTCATTAAGGGGAGTTTCACATTCACATGTACTTTATATCTTAAAAGCTTATCTCCTTTATTTGAAGAAAATAATTATAACATACTCATCTACATTCACTCTCAATTGATTAGTTTTGATGATAAGTTACTCATATATCTTGTAATGCCCCAATTTTTAATTAAGGGCTAATGAGGATTATTGTGGATACTTGTGAATTAATTGGAATTATTAAGGATTTTGTGGCAATTTTAATTAATATTTCATAATTATTGAGAAATTGAAAGAATAGTCATGAATTAGTAATTAATGGAGAAAATTAATTACTAACTATGAGAGAAATGAGAAATGTAATTTGAATGGCTAATGGAGGGATTAAAGTGATTAATTGGTTGATTATTTTATGAGAACAAATTAAAATCTGACAAGAGGCTAGTTGGTGTGAAGAGAGAGTGTATAAGAAAGTCAAACAATGATTTTATATGCATTTTCTCTCTCTTTCCTTCCCTCCATTCGGCTGACATGAAGTATGGGGGCAAGAGAAGCATCATTTCATCTTCAACCTCCCTTCTCTCTCTCTCTCTCTCTCTCATTTTCATGCCCCCATTTCCGCAGAAGAAAGAAGAAGAAGCTTGTGAAATAGGTGTGTATTTGATCCTCTAAATGGCTTCGAATGAAAAAAACTCTCTTCTATAAACTTGTTCCTTGTGTTGAGAGCTTCATTTTCATGGTTTTAGTTTGTCTATTTGGTGTTGTTTGAGCTCTCAAGGGATTGTAGAGTTTGGAGAATCAAGGAACTCCTTTTGGGAAAGTTATAGAGGTGAGTAAGACAAACCTTTCTATATAGGTTTTGTAGCCATTGGTTGAGTTTGAATTTTCTGGAAATTTTGCCTTGAATTTTGAAATTGAGGATCAATGTGTTGATGGTATGTTGTTGTTATGGAAATGGTGCCTTGTTTAGTGTTTTGAATTGATAGTATTGAATTGAAGCTTAAATGTAAAGTTTGGCACTTTGTGTTGGTATTGTGTTTTGGGCCAAAAACAGGGCATGTCAATGGGTTGTGATTTTGGTCATTTTGATGTTACCATTGTGTTTCTTGTGGAAAATTGTATGTGAATAGGTTTGGTTAATGATTTTGGAGTCATTGGACACTTTGGTAGAAATGTTGGAAATCTTTTTTGTGTGAACTCTGTTCTGGACAGTCAGTTTGCACGAAAGTTTTAAATGACCAAATGGTGTTGGAAAATTCTGAAACTTTCTAATCTTAACGTTCACATCCCAATCTTCAAAATGGACATATAATTCATGTCTTTTCATTTTGTGAAATGAGTTATGCTTTGCCAAAGTTTGGGACACAACTGGACTTTGTTTTAGGAGCAGTGTTGAGTTTTGTGTAATTCTAGAATTTTGTGGTGATTTCTAGTTATGGTCCATCTTTTTCCAGTAAAGGGGAGTTAAATACCTTTTAGTTGGCTTTCGAATCACCTCATTTTGATTTTTCTAGAATTAGTTATGATTTTTGAAAGTTCAACAAAGAATCAGAGAATTTCTTGGCCGCGGCCCAAGGTGGCTAGCCACGGCCCAAGGTGACTGGCCAAGACCTATTGTGGCTGGCCGCGGCTAGTGATCTTTTGACCATATTTTGGCCACGGTTCAAGGGTGGGCTAGCCCCTGGATTCCAACACTTTGAGTTTTTAAAAAGTATTCTTCAACCTATTATTTCCCAACCTTTTAGAGCTTTTATTAGAGGTAATTGTAGCCTCTTAAGGGTCAATTATTATAACCAAATGTAAGTATTATAAATTGAATTAAGTCTTGTAATAGAGTATAACTCTTTATCCTTAATTATGATTCTAGGATTTGACATTTGCCCTACTCGGGAGAGACCAGTGCCAGAATACGCCCGGAAGGACCAAGGTAGTGACTCTTCTCTCATGTTATGTATGATGTTTTAGTATGCATGACTTGTCATTAAGCTTTGTGAACTGTATGTGCCATGGTCTATTATAGCTTGAGCACTTCAGCGTGAGCTATTTAGGGCTTGACACTGGTCATCTCTAGCTCAGTCGTTGAACTGCCGTTGTAATCGACATGAATCTTTGTGAATCCGACCCATGGGGTAGCGTGTTGTGAATCCAGCCATAGGCTGTGTGTTATATATCTTGCTTGTATGACTTGCGTATGAAATGCTTTATATGAATCCCAGGTGTGGTGAAATATATTGTGTGAACTGTTATGGTGCAATTCAGCATGAGCAAGCGTAAGGGTGACATCTGTCATACCTGCCCTTACCGCTGCAACTGTCGTTGTAGTTGTTATGTGTGGGTTATGATTTTCTTTCATGCCTTATTGTTGTTCATACTATAAGTGATTTGACACTACGGGAATTCCTTAGAATCTCACTCTCCCAAAAACTAAATTTTTTAGACAGGGCTGAAGGATCTAAGGGAAAGCGGGTGACGAAGAGTGGTTAGAGCTCCAGTTTGGGAGTTTTACGTTGGTTATCATGTAAAAATCATTTGGATATATATTTTTGGGAAATAATTGTATATATTTTGGATTAATGTATAGTTTTGTGTAATCCCCAAGAAAAAGAGAAAAAGGTTATGGGCTTTGTGCCTCTATAGAACCCTTATTTATTAAATGGAACCCGAGGGTGTCAGGAATTTGCATTATACTTTGATATGTATGAATGGAATGAACCTGTAGAAGCCAATTGTGTAATTGTATTGTGAATATGAGACCATTGTGAACAGGTGTTGTAAAAATTTTTGAAAACCCTGATTTTGGGAAATTTTATTTTGTCTAAGTCCCAAATCATATATGGTCTCTAATTCAAAATTAATTACATTTTTACGAACTAATCTTGGCTTATGGTGGTGAGGGGGTTACATATCTTCTTTCCATGATCTTAATTTGCATTATTTTATGGAAAGGAACATTTTGTTAGCAGATTGAACTAACCATTCTTTTTTGTAAGAAAGATTTAAATTTATGACAGCAGAATTTGTTTTTGTGCAATAAAGTTCCTCAACATAATACTAGAAGAAACTATCAACTTTGAGGAAAGATGATTTAATGCTGGCTGCAATACTCAAAGCAACAAGAGGCATGAATTAGGATGATTTTGTTGAGACACCACTTGAGAAGCCAGTACTTCAGTCCCTTTCCACATCTCAGAGGCTATTCTTGAGCTTTATATTAAGCGCACTTCAGAGTCTACCATTAAGCCAGCCATAAGTCACTCTTATAAACATGATCCATCAAAGTTGCACATAGAAAGTATGATAAACACAACATCATGGATCTAACACAACAAGAAAAGAAGACAATGGGCTTTATGGATCACTTATTAGCTTGCCAAATCCAAATGAGCATTTCTAGACCCTCTCTCTTTATATTTTGAGAATACATTGCATATCCTTGATTATAAAAGTTTTTCCTGAAATCATCTTCAAGTTGTTCAAGATTTGAAAAGTGTTTAAAACCATTCATTTATATCATATTAAAAATGAAATTATCTTTAAATAGTGGTAAATAAAATTGTTTTCTTGACACATTTATTTTGATTAATGGGAAGAAAGACATTTCTAATTTATTTTTATATTTACTTCTCTATGATTCTTTACTATTTATACTAGAAACTTTTTACTGATGTCAAATAGGGGGAGAGAAAGGCAAGAAAAATATGTTGCATTCAATTTGTTCTCATATTCACACATATTTCTGTTAAAGGATTTGTCATCATAAAAAGGGGGAGAATGTTAGATATGATTAGTTTTGATGATGTTAAATATAAATGGTAAATATTAAGAGCAAAACTTTTAGATATTGTATTTATTTTATACTTTGACTAACTACTAAGTTTGATGTAAAATATATTGTAGATTAGTCAAAGGAAGAATATATCAAGTTAATTTGATGAGCATGATTAAGTGGAAGAAGAAGAAAGAAAGTGAATGACAAAGTCAATAAAAGGAAGAAGATATCTAGTTGGGTTATGGAGAATGATCATCAAGAGGAAAATCAAGAAGCAAGAGATTGAAGAAAGAACTTGCAAGATCTAATGGGAATATCAATATTCAAGCTCTTAGATTTGATATTGGAAGTCTCGATGATCAAATGGAAGTTGCGATGGCTCAATTTGAAGTTAAAATACACAATCTAGAAGCTTTTCCATGTTCACTCGAGAATCACTTGGAGTGATTGCAGATCACTTGGAGTGATCCTTAAAATCACTTGGAGTAATTTCCAACATATCAGATTACTTGAAGTGAATTCTCAATGCACTTGAGTGAACACCAGAATCAATTGAAGTGATTTCCAAAACATCATATCACTTTTAGTGAATGTTAACTCGAGTGATCATAAAAATCACTTGAAGTGATTATCAAAATAACAAGATCACTTCTAGTGAATACCAAATCACTTGAAGTGATGACTGATCACTTCCAGTGATTATCAAAATCACTTGAAATGATTGTCAAAATATCATATCACTTCAAGTGAATTCTTTGAGCACTCGAGTAATGTTACAAACTTGACATATCACTTCCAGTGAAATCCACTTGCACTTAGAGTGATGCTCAAAAGTGCAACACTCTGTTTTCATTCAGCATAAGGGAGGTTCAGTAATTTAATCATATCTCCCAAACCACAGCTTCGATTGAGGTGAAACCAGTGGCATATGAAACAAGACTCTCAATGTGTCATTTAGACACTAAGATCAAGTCAAAAGGATCTTATATGAAAGACATATGAATTTTACAAAATGACACACAAAATTACAGTTATATTTCAAAATAGGTTCAGTACTTTGGACATTACTCTCAAACTATAAGTCCGATTGAGATGAAACTAGTGGCATATGAAACTAAACTTAAAGAGCTTTCTATATATAGGTGATGTGTTATATTAGGAGTTATATTTAAAGGGATATGACTTCTGAAAGTTGACAATCAAATTTTAGATGAAAGAGATATGAATTTTACAAGATGAAACACAAAATCATAGTCATATTTCAAAACAGGTTCAGTATTTTGGACATAACTCTCAAACTACAAGTTTGATTGAGATGAAACTAGTGGCATATGAAACTAGACTTAAAGAGCTTTTTATAGATATGTCATAGGTTATATTAAGAGTTATATTCAAAGGGATATGCCTTCTAGAAATGGACAATCAAATTTCAAACACTGTCCAAACCAGATGTTACAAATTGGATAATAACTTTTGGAGTACAATTTATTTGGGAATGATGCAAAATAGACTTAAAGATCTTTTTAGAGATGGGTTATGGGTCAAATTTAGAGTTATATTCAAAGAGTTATGTCTACTGGAAGTTGACCTCTGTGCAGAAGTTTGAGAAGGTTTGCTTAATGGGATCTGAAGAGAAATTACAAGTGCAGTTCTGATAACATAGATCACCCGAGTGATTAGGAAATTCACTCAAGTGATATGTGATAGAAGCAGATCACTCGAGTGATAAAATAAAATCCACTTGAGTGGTATACATTAAAAAGGCATATCACTCGAGGGAAAGGGCAAAACACTCGAGTGATGCAGTATCCCAAAAACAGAGCACATTTCATAACTTCTAAAAATCATTGGAATGATTATGTAATTCATTGTTCTTGCTTATAATCACTCTAACACTTCATTATATGTTTAAAGTATTTATATAGGAAAATAAAGAGAAGATCATATGAAGAGAACAAAAGCTACCTTATGGGAATGGAGCGTCCACCGAACGTAACGACTAGTTTTTCAAATATGAAGAGTGGTCAAATAAAGTAACAAGGCTCAATAGATAGGTTGAAATACTCACAATGGTCATATCCTACTCAACTATAAATACAGGAGATTCAAATAGAAAGCAATAACGGAAAACATGCTAAGATCATGAAGCATCCACACCTACTCGAATACTCTTTGTTTATCCACCTTCGATATCATTTACCTTAGAGAGAGATTATTTGCATTGCAGTTCAGTATTCATCATATTCATTTCTGAGAGAGAAGATTGTTTGTAATCCTTCATCATAAAGTTTGTATCCTTACTGTGTGTAAGGGGAAGTAACTCGATTGTATCCTTATGGTGTGTAAAGGGGAGTATCTTGATGAGAGATTTGTAAAAGGCTTCACAAGTACTCGACTAAACTTGTGAGATTGTAGAGGCTTCTCTTGTGCCCGGATTAAACAAGAAGATAGTGGATTGAAAGTCTTAGGAGGAGCCCGGGGACTAGACGTAGGTTATCGTGGATTGAACTGAATCAGGATAAATCATAGTTTGCATATTCTCCTCCCTAGGCTTTTTATATTTCTAGCATATATTATTTAAATATCTGATTGTTGATTTATGATTCATTACCTTCATAGTTACTGCTTTCACTAAGATGCAAAAAGGTTTTCAAAATTCTTAAGTTTTTTATCTTACACCCAATGCACCCCCTCTTTTGGGTGTCAGTCGATTCTAACATTTGTGACATATGCATTCAAATGATGACAGGTAGATGCCCTTGTGATAATGTGACTTTGAGACAAGTGCTTAATGCAAGACCAAGTGTCTTGTAATGACTAGATATTGCATGTGACTTTCTGAATACTGTGATTATTGAAATTGCGATGTGGTTTATATGTATGCTTATATATTTATATTTTATATGATTGAAAGATTGTTGCTACTAAGATTCTTTTAAATCTCACCCTTTACAAAATTTAACAATACAGAAAAGACGGGCGGCTCGAAGGGCAAGGAGGTAAGCACTAACCAGTGAAAGGGTGAGGATGAAGGAATTAGATATTTTGTTGGTTGTCTGTAATATTTTTTTTGCTTAAATCTAGATAGCTTAGTAGACTTATACAAGCATGAAATATATAGATGCCCTGAACGTATATGTACATTTGAGAAAAGCAAATATCAAAATATAGAAATCAAGATGATAATATCGAAAATAGTTTACCAATTACCTAAACGAATGTGGTACGTGATAACTTCATGAAAGCATGCTAAAAGAAAGGAGATTATGATAGTAAGCTTATGAAGTTTTTCTTTCTTTCATAATGCAATTTAATTACCATATTCAAGGCCATAAGGTTTATGGGTTTGAATTAATCTATTATAATATATTAAACCCTGATTGCCAAGCGTTCCTGGCTCTCTATCATGCTGCTAGTGAAGATAGCTCACTATTAGAAAAGGAACACTAATGATATTATGCCTCATTATACTGGGTTTATTACCTCTGTTTTTTTCCATCTCTACAACTTCTTTCTCCTACTTTGTCCAGCTTTTCTGGTCTTCCTTCTTTGGTTATGCCGAGCTAATTTGGAAAACATCTTACACCCATTCTTGCCAAATAGGATGACTTATGATAGGGTGGAGATGACAAGGCTAATGTAATAAAAATTGAAAAAGATAAGGGATTGAGTCATATGCAAGTCAAAAGTTCAAAGACTTAGTCGGCCAAATCATAGTCAAGGGACTAGGTTATAAGTGAGTTAAAAGTTGAAGGACCAAAATAATAATTTTCCCAAAAAAATAAAAATTCCTAGGTTGTGTAATTTCCTTTACTACCCTTCCATTCTCTTTATCCACCATCATGTACTCCCTTCCTTCCTTCATCTCCCCTTTTCTTCTCAAATGTCGGTGATGGTAGTGGCCATATCCTCCCCCAGTAGAGTTGGTGATTTTCCACCAGCACCCTCCACTAGCTTTCTTCTCATTTCCACTTTTCATATATGAATCAATGATTTGATCCTCTGGAACCTCTACTTCTAGATCCACTCCTCTGATTGTCTTAACCTCAGTCACTTTCACCCATGTTTGCCATTCTCATCAAAACTTTCTCCATACACAAACCACAAGTATGGTCTAACTTCATACCCTGCCTCCCTTAATCTGATTGCTTGCATTCATGAGGCTTGATTCCTTCCTCATGATGGTAAGCTCTCCCCCTAATGGTTTTCTATTTGTTGGACTAGGAAAATTGTTGGTAACTCCTCTTTAAGACTCATCCTCTGACTATAAATCTCATCTCTCCTCCATAGAGCATTTGACATTGTAGACACTGAAAGTTGCAAATTTCACAATCTTATATAAATATTTTGGTTTTAAAATCTCTTCTTTTTGGTTCTCTTATTCTTTTATATAAATATTTTGGTTGCTAGGACTTCTGATTGAAGATGGGAGGGAGAGTCTAGTGGGTGATGAAGGGATAATGAAGGGAGGAACAAAGAAGTAGGTAAATTTGATGCTATATATATGGCTAGTGGGTTTAATGATGAAGATTAAATTTATCTATGAAATTTCTATATGCAATAAGATTTAAAGCAAAACAAAGAGCATATTGATTTTTTATTGATCAAACTGTGGATGAATTGAGAGGTTCGAGAGAGATTTTTTTTTCTTTTGAGTTAAGGGGTATTTTGGTATTTTTATATTGTAAGTAATGTATGTTAAGGCCATTGTGTTGGTATTTTTGCTTTGATTTTAAAAGTTCATGGGTACTATTTTACTTTCAAAAAACATATGGCATTAGGCGCACTTTGGATAAAAGTGCATGGGTATTTTTACACCTTAACCTAATTAATATATAAATTTACAAAGTAAATGTTTTAAATAAAAAATAAATAGTAAACAAATTTAACTAATTAACTATAAGTAGAATAGCTTGAAAATCTCATCATATTCTAAGGGTGTTACAACAAAAGTCTAGGAAGGAAAAAGAAAATTAGAGATTTTCCATCGAGTGAACACGTTTGGTAGCACAATTTTACTAGAACCCATTTTCTGGTGGGTGAAATTTCCCTTATACATGGGAAGCTCCCTTCTTACCCTTTGTGGTTGGAACTAATTTTCATGACAAGTTTGCCCTCAAAATAATGAAATCTCCTCATCTTTTCTTGACAGGTTAAGGTACAAAAATACCCATGACCTTTTACTAAAAGTTGATCCAGTACCATATTTAAACTATATCAGTTAAAGGGTTATATAAGTTATATTTAAACTATTTTTACAGAATTCTATTGTCATATTTGTTTTCCTTATACTTTCTTATTTTCTCTTTCAAAATCTCTTTGGCTTTCTTTATTTTCTCTTTTCTTTCATCAAATTTGTATTTGATGATACTCCTTCCTCTTCTTAGATTATGATGATATTTGCAAGCTATTCTATTAAGGGTTAAGGTGCATACATATGAGATTTTACCAAAAGTGTGTCCAACACCAAATACTTTTTTGAGAGACAAAAGTAACTATAAACTTCCAAAAGAGGTGCAAAAGTAACTATAAACTTTCAAAAGAGTTGCAAGTCACATTGGTCATTAATGTTAGATGATATCCATTACTTTTTCCATAAGTTTTCTAGGTGGTGTCCTAGTGTAGACACCAACCCAACACCATGCATTAAATCTCCATCGATAAAGATATAGAGGAAGTAGAAAGCTTTGATTGGGGAGATGGAAGAGGAAACCATGACCTCCTCTTCTTTATGGCTATCAAATATACTCTCCGAAAGGTGTCGCACGAATGCTATGAGTGATAGTGCTTTAACTTGAAGAGAAATTTCTAATCATCTAGAGGAAACTCAAGATTTAGAGGAAATTTAAGATTTATAGAAAACTCAAGATTTAGAGAAACCTTAAGATTTAGATGAAACTCAAGATTTAGAGAAACCTTAAAATTACAGCCATTTGTAGGTTCAATGCAAAAATGAAGATTGTTATGGATTAAATTATAAGAATTTTTTTAAATCAAGACTGGATATTTGTGAATATTGTGGCTATCATTTGAAAATGAGCAGTTCAGACAGAATTGAACTTTTAATTAATCAAGGTACTTGGAATCTGATGGATGAAGACATGGTTTCAGTGGATCCCATTGGATTTGAATTTGAATTTCATCCAGAAGAGGAATCTTGTGAGGAATCTTATACTTAGAAAGAATCTTATAAAGATCGTATTGATTCTTATCAAAGAATGACAAGATTAACTGATATTGTTCAAACATGCACAGGTCAACTAAATGGTATTCCTATAACAATTGGGGTTATGGATTTTTAGTTTATAGGGGAGGGGGTAGTATGGGATCTGTAGTAGGTGAGAAAATTGTAACACCCCAAATTTTATTCACTAAATGTATTGTAATTATTTGAGATATGTAATAAAATGGTGCATATTCATAAATTTGGAATTTATGAATTTTAACAATTTCATTTTCATGAGAAATTGGGCAAGAATAATTATGGAATAAATTTAGGTAATTTAAAAGCCCAATATTAAGGCCCCAAAATGAAGAAAAAGAGAGAAAAATATTTGGTCCAATAATAAATGGAAATTGGCCAAAGAAAAAGAATTAAATTAAAAAGGAAATGGCAATTTCTTAATTATACTATTTTAGCAAAAAACTTAATTATTTCTCAATTAATTGAAGTTAATTTGAATTAATTAAGGGAAATAAAGGGGAAATATGTATTTGGAGTATTTTGGTCAAATAAATATGAACATATGGAAAATTAGAGCAAAGGTACAAATTAGACCAAAATTGTGACATAAAGTGTACACGTAACATGAACAAGTTTTGAAACCAAATGAGACCAAAGGGAAGTACACCTAGGCGTCTCCTACATGTAACATGAAAAGTGAAATATTAGTTGCATGATACTTGGGCTTAATGACATGATTACATAAAGTCCAATTTTTAGAATTTTAGAAATTTGATAATTAAAGTAAAATTTGGGAAAATAATATAAAACTTCATCCTCTTCCTTCCATGCTCAAAATGGATGACTAACAGCCTAAAGAGAGAGAAGGAGAGTTCAGATTTTTAGAGAGAGAAGGAGGAAGCAATATCATGAGGTAGGTAGATTTGTTCGGTGAATTGGTTTCTAACCTGTGTAATACTTCCTCTAAGCATCTCTTTTATGTGATTTAAGGTGTTTGCGGCACAAATTTTGGTGTTCAAGAGGCTACAGTTTTTGGCCAAGGAAGGAAAACCTAGACGGAAGCAAAGGTGACTTCCTAAACTGCAATCTTTGGTTGTTCTAGCTATTGTGGACAATTTAATCGATGAATTTCTGATTGTTTTGTTGTAATTGCAAAATTTGGCAAATGTGGTGTTCTAGGCGTTATGATACCAAAATTGAGTCTGAATAGTAGTTATAACGTAATTAAATAGTTAACAAAGTGATTAGGAGTAGAAAGGAGCAAGTCTGCGGAACCAGAATCGAAAAACTCCAACTTTTTGTGAACACCCTATTTTGTCCAGGCCCCACTAAAAAATACAAAAATAATTGATAATGATTGGTGTCCAAATTGGCAATCATCATTGAAAGAAAAAATAAAAAAAATGAAAATAAGAAAAATAAGGAAATCCTCCTATTGATGATGATCGGTGTCTAAATAGGCAATCACCATTGAAAGGGAAAAAAAATAAAATAAAATAAAAATAAATCCCCTCATTGATATGATTGGCATTGTCATTCATTAAGGGAAAATAAAAAATAAAAAAAATGAAAAAAAAAATCTCATTTATATTGATAGGTTTAAATTAAGAAGTTACTTGTGGGGAGAATAATGAAAAAAAATTAAAAACGAAAAAATCTCCACTAATATTAATTAGGTCAAGTTAGGAAGTTTTATCAATAGAAAATACAAAAAAAAAAAATTAAAAAAAAATCTCCATTGATGGTGATTGGGTCAAGTTAGGTAGTTCTTAACATAAAATACAAAAAAAAAATCAAAAAACGAAAATTAAAAAAAAGGAGTATTTATGAAGAAAACCCTAAATTGAGACTATAAATAGGAGTGCAAGGGTTGAAGTAAGGGAGACAAAAAACATTTTGGGAGAAAGAGGGAGGCAAGAGCTATGTGGACTTGCTTTCCGTTGCCTCATTGAATTGTCTTATGTATTGTTGCTGGATGTGCGGCATTTGGATCAAGAGTTATGTGTGGCTCTATTACCCTATCTCTTGTTGTAGTGGGTTCAAAAGATAAAAGGTACGTATAAATCTCCTCACCTTTGACTTCCATTTTGTTTAACGTGTGCTATTTTTTTTTTCTTTTTTCTTCATCCCTTTCTTAGGTCTTCTTTAAAAAAAAGAATAAAAAATATTTTAACACACTTTTATAAATGAAAATAAAATGGGAAAGCTCTCTTTCATAAAAAATAAAGAAGTTCTTTCATAAATAAAAAAAAAATTTTTTAAAAATAAAAAAAAAATACAAACCAAATAAAAAAAATTATTTTTCTCAAATAAATGAAATAAACATTTTTTCTTAAAAACACAAACAAAGTGACATGCATTTCTATCCCCCCGAACTATGTGGGCTTTGATCCCTCTAAAGGGTACGTAGGCCCTAGGTTTTCATCCTAGGTCAAGTCCAATTTTGTAAATAAATATATTTCTCTTATTTTCTTTTTGTAAATAAATGTTCTTTTTTTTCTTTAGTTTTCATTTCATTTATTTTTGTAAATATTTTCTTTTTTTTATTTGGGTAATTATAATTAAATTAAAGGCCATATTTATTTTTAAATAATTAACTTAGGGTAACCATTCTTATAAATTGGTGTTATAGGGTGCCTAACACCTTCCCCATACACAATCGACTCCCGAACCCTAAATGGTTTTTATAGACCAGTTTCCATTTTTAAAAAGGCTTCCAAAATTATCCTATATTTAAAATTTTGGTGGCGGCTCCATGTTTTTCTAAATTCTGGGCACTACAGCTTGGCGACTCCACTGGGGATGGTTTGAGAGTCAATCCCATTTAAGTTAAGTGTTTAAAAATAATATGGCCTTAATTTTATTTTAATTACCCTTTTTCTTTTTTGTAAATATTTGTTTTATTTTTTAAATTCTTTATTCATCTATTTGTTTATTCTTTTTTTTCCTATCTATCTTGTGATCTGCTTAGCAGATGCGGGTCGAGTAGAACCTAGGCCCATAGGTTGGTATGCTCTCCACACACACTGAACACATACACTATTCTCCTCACACACATTTTGGGCCCTATACCTGAGTTTGTGAGTTCCTTAGGTGAGTGGAAGTTTCTAGCAGTCTCCCTGTGGGGTTTTAAGAACCCCCTGAGGTTACTGTGAAGACTTCGTCCTAGCTGTTACTCATTTGGTGAGGTTGATCCCTGTGGGGTTTTCAGAACCCCCTGAAGGTCAATTTCATCAAATGGGGTCTTCATCTTTACGATGGGGGCAGTTAGGAGACCTTTATATGTGAGAATTAGAACCACCTTGAAACCATTGCACCTATTAGTGAAAATTATCGATCTACCCAATTAATTAGTACCTACCTTTTGTAATCCCCCTCCGTAATTATATCTGAAATACGCGATTAAAATGAAATAGAGACCAATAATAATCAAATAACATTTACTAACCCATCACATGACAGGATTTTCGCGAATACTTTTTGAAATCATTTATAAAATTGGTCTCATGTTCACATTTCGAATACAATTACTACGCGAAGATAAATCACATTCATATAAATATCAAAGTGCACAACTTAATCATCCCGGCAATCCCGGGCACATACCTTCGTTAAAGATACACAGGGTACAATTGCCCATTACAATTCTTCAAATGGGGATTACACAATCTCATCTCGCAGGAGTCCTAGCCGCTCCCTCCACGAGCCACTTGCCCTGTCTAAATTGTTGGTAGGGGAGGGTGAGATTCGAGAGATAAGTGTTTAATGCATGACATGCTTGCATCACATAACTCATGCACACATACAATGACAAATCTATAAGCTCAATGCTTCGAACGATACACATATGGCCATAGCATATATTGAAACATAGCTTCAAATCATTCATACATATTCCACATAATCAAGCAAAGCAATAACATGCATCAACACATTAACACAGTTATCAGAGCATGCAGGAGAGATAAGTTCCCTACCTCCAGTCTTTTCTCCTCGATTTGCGTGCCAGCAACTCGGGGCTTCACATTCGATCCTACAATGTCAAATGTATTATTTAGACACTCCCAAAGTGTTTCTGGGGGTTATATGAGGCTATATTGAAAATTTACTAAAATACCCCCGGGGACCCGGCCCAGCCCCACCGTACCCGGTCCGGCTGTACTTTTCCCGAAATTTTGACATGGGCTATTCTAACATATTTTCGCCCAAGAAATCCATTTCCGGACTCGGAATTATCAAATTCAATGTCAATTACAAAATTACCCTTGACAGCCCCACTTTAAGGGTTTCAGGGGCGTTTTCGTAATTATGCTTTTTCAGCCTTTTCCGGAAAAGTGCCCAACTGTAACCCCACCTAATTTTCGCTCCTGAACTCAATAGAATCATCAAATCATTGAAAATCCAACTCTAAGACCCATTTCTAGAGCTGGCCAAAATTCTCAAGTATTCCGGGGAAAATTGGGGTTTTTCGGTTTCGGCTTCGTAAACGCGTTCCTTTCTACTCCTGACCACTTTATTAACCATTACATTAGGTTACAACTAACATTAAGACCCAATTTGGGCAGCATAACCCCTAGGCCAACCCATTTTCCAAATTTACAAACAAAGACAATCCGGTGAAATTTCACCGATTAAATCAACCACAGCAGCCAGAACAATCAAAGATTGAAGTTTCGGAAGTTACCTCAAGCTCCCTCTGGCTTTTACTCAATTTGTCTGAACCCTAGCCCCTTTTAAACAGCAAAATTAAGCTTCAAGTACCTTAATCCATGTAGAAGAGAAGCTTAGGAGAAGGATCATACTCGTTAGATACGAATTCACCGAAGAAATCGATCTACCTTGCGAGTTTTCTCCTTCCTTCTCCCTATTTTCTCCAAGCTCTCTCTCACGTTTTTTGTTTCTCAAATGGCGTCAGGAAATGGCTGATGAAGATGAAGGAATTGCTTTTAATTCCATGCTGATGTCATCTTTTATTTTGATGATGTCATAATTCCCATTTTCGAATTTTCTGGCAGATTTTCTGCCCAAACTTTGAAAAATCATAACTAATTCTAGAAAACTCAAAATGAGGTGATTCCAAAGCCAAATGAAAGCTATTTAAGTCCTCTTCATAGGAAAAATATTGGACATTACTAAAAATCACCACACAATTCCAGAATTACATAAAACTCATCACTGCCCCAAAACAGAGTTCAGTTTCCATCCCAAACTTTGGACAGTCATATCTCCTAGTTCACAAAACGAAATGGCACAAATTATATGTCCATATTGTAGCTTGAGATGTGAACTATAAGACTAGAAAGTTTCAGAATTTTTAGACACCAGTTGGTCATTCAAAACGTTCACACAAACTGACAGCCCAGAATAGAGTTTCACTGGACAGCATTTCCAGTTTTGCAACCAATGTGTCCAATCCAATTTAAATCAATTCCAATGATTAAATACCACAACATGACACCATTTCCATCACAATACCCCATTCAATTTTTCCCTCTATTCTAAGTCAAGTTGGATGTTAATCCACAATTGAACTCAAATACAGGGTTTTGGTGTTGCTCATAACACAAGCGACTACAATCCTCTTTATATCCTCGAATTTTGAGACTCGAGGATAGAGAATAAGCCTGAGATTAGTGGATTGTTAAGCCCCGGTTTAGCAAGATCCCAAATTGTGATTAGGGGTTAATGACTACAAAAGTGGACGTGGTTAGTGATTAATGAACCCTTTTAGAGGATATATTGTGTTGATACCCGAAAGTCCCGGTTACCACTAGCGGAGTCACTGGTAGGTGTACGGGTGAGGGCGACACCATGAAAATTGATACAGAAGTAATATTGTGTTGATACCCAAAAGTCCCGGTTACCACTAGCGGAGTCACTGGTGGGTGTACGGGTGAGGGCGACACCATGAAAGTTGATACAGAAGTAATATTGTGATTGTTGTGGACGCCCAAAAGTCCCGGTTACCGCTAGCGAAGTTACTGGTGGGTGTACGGGTGAGGGTAAAGCTGTGAAAATGGATATAGCAAAAGCTGAATGTTTGTGTATACAGCTAAGGCTGTCGTTTGATGTATTGAGGTTGTGGTGTTTTGGGGTTACTCCCGGAAGGGGTAACTAGATTGAGTTGATCAGAGTGGTGGCCTATGCTGCCCAACTACCGAGATCTTATGATATGGCTCATGATTTAGAGCCTCCGGGTATTGTGGTTATGTGATCATAGAGTTTCGTGGCAATCGTGTGTGGAGGCGATTGCACTTGTTTGGAAATAGTGTGGTGATTGTGTTTGTGCGGCAATCGTGAAACGGGCCGATTGCAGTTTGTGGCAACTGGGTTGCATTTATTGTGTAAGATTCTTTTGAGAATCTGAATTGTGATGCACCAATTGTGGGGGTGGTCTAGCAAAGACTTTCCCACGATAGACTAATTTGTGAAATGGAAACCGTCATGAAGAGGCATCCGAGTTTATGGTTTATGTGGTGCGATAAATTTCGAGGACAAAATTTATTGAACAGGGGGAGAAATGTAATACCCCGAATTTTGAAACTTGAGGCTAGAGAATAAGCCTGAGATAAGTGGACTGCTAAGCCCCGGTTTAGCAAGATCCCAAATTGTGATTAAGGGTTAATGACTCCAAAAGCGGATGTGGTTAGTGATAAATAACCCTTTTAGAGAATATGATGTGATTTGGCACTCGAATATGATTCGTGTGTGTTGTGAGCAGTGCCGAAACCCTGTATTTGAGTTCAATTGTGGATTAACATTCAAATTGACTTAGAATAGAAGGAAGAATTGAATGGGGTATTGTGTTGGAAATGGTGTCATAGTGTGTTTTGATGTAATTGAAATTGGTTTGGAACTTTGGAATGGAAATGTTGCAATGTTAGGTTTTGAAATGTGAATTGTGTTGACATGTTGAGATTGTAGTGAAAACATGTCAATGAGATGTGAATTTGATTGATTTGGTGTTTCCAATGGATTCCTTGTGAAAATTTATGTGGGAATGATGTTTGGTATGAAAATGGAACCATTGGAAGCAAAGATGCAAAATCTGAAATTCTGTCCAGTAAAACTCTATTCTGGGCAGTCTTCTCGTGTAGATGTTTTGACTAGGAAAATGATGTCAGAAAATTATGAAACTTTCCAGTCTTGAAGGCCACATCCCAATCTTCAAAATGGACATATAATTTGTGCCATTTCGTTTTGGGAACTGGGAGATATGACTGTCCAAAGTTTGAGGTCGAAAATGGACTCTGTTTTGGGGCAGTGATGAAATTTGTGTAATTCTGGAATTTTGTGGTGATTTATGGTAATGGATCATATTTTTCCAATGAAGAGGACTTAAATACCTTTCATTTGGCTTTGGGATCACCTCATTTTAAGTTTTCTAGAATTAGTTATGATTTTTCAAAGATTGGGCAGAAAATCTGCCAGAAAATCCGAAAATGCCAATTTTGGGAATTATGACATCATCAAAAGGCATGATGACATAAGCATGGAATTAAAACATCTTCTCATCATCTTCAGCTCTCATTTCCGACGTGCTGCACAGCTGAATATGGAGAGAGGAGTTGAGAGAAAAATAGAGAGAAGGAAGGAGAAATCTCGCAAGGTAAGCCGATTTCTCCGGCGATTTAGCTCCTAACGCGTATAACTCTACTCTTAAGCTTCTCTTCTATGTTCTTGAAGGTTGTTGAAGCTCAGATCTTGGTTAGGAAAGTTAGGGTTTTTCAGACATATTGGGGAAAAGCCAGAAGGAGCTTGAGGTAACTTCCAAACTCTTGTATATTGACTATTCTAGCTACTGTGGGCAATTTAATCGGTGAAATTTCGCCGGATTGCCGTTGGTTTTAATTTATGGAAATGGGTTGTAGGGGCTGTTATGCTACCCAAATTGATACTAAATGGTAGTTGTAACCTAATGGAATAGTCAATAAAGTGGTTAGGAGTGGAAAGAAACACGTTTACGGAGCCGAAACCGAAAAACCCCAATTTTCCCCTTAAAACCCATATATTTCGGCCAGCATTGTAAATGGGTCTTAGAGTTGGATTTTCAATGATTTGATGATTCCATTGGATTCAGTGGGTGAAAATAGGTGGGGTTACAGTTGGGAACTTTTTCGGAAAAGGCCGAGAAAGCATAATTACAGAAACGCCCCTAAAACCCTAAAAGTAGGGCTGCCAAGGGCAATTTCGTAATTTGACATTGAATTTGATAATTCCGAGTACAGAAATGGATTCCTTGGACGAAAATATGTTAGAATAGCCCATGTCAAAATTTCAAGAAAAGTACAGCCGGACCGGGTATGGCGGGGCCGGTCCGGGTCCCCGGGGGTATTTTAGTAAATTTTCAATATAGCCTCATATAACCCCCAGAAATACTATGGAAGTGTCTAAATAGTACATTTGACATTGTAGGATCGAATATGAAGCCCCGAGTTGCAGGCACGCAAATCGAGGAGAAAAGATTGGAGGTAGGGGACTTACCTTACTTGCATGTATTTGATATCTTTGCTTGTGTAGTGATGTATGTGATTGCTTTACTTGATTGTGTAGAGCATATTTGAATAAATGAAGCTCTGTTTCTGTTTTGCTGTAGCCATAGTTTTTTTACATGAAACATTGAGCATACAGAAATGTCATTATGGGGCATGCATCTAGATAAAGCTAACATGTCATACACATAGCATCTATCATGCATGCATTATGGTATCTGTTTCCTACTGAGATTCTCTCGAATCTCACCCTCCCCTACCAACAATTTAGACAGGGCAAGTGGCTCGTGGAGGGAGCGGCTAGGACTCTTTCGAGATGAGATTGTGTAATCCCCATTTGAAGAATTGTAATGGGCAATTTTGCCCTGTGTATCTTTAGCGAAGGTATGTACCCGGGATTGCCGGGATGATTAAGTTGTGCACTCTGATATTTATATGAATGTGATTTATCTTCGCGTAGTAATTGTATTCGAAATGTGAATATGAGACCAAGTTTATAAATGATTTCAAAAAGTATTCGTGAAAACCCCGTCATGTGATGGGTTAGTAAATGTTATTTGATTATTATTGGTCTCTATTTCATTTTAATCGCGTATTTCGGATATAATTACGGAGGGGGTTACATTTTTGGTATCAAAGTTTCAGGCAAGATAAGTGTTTAATGCATAACATGCTTGCATCACATAACTCATGCACACATACAATGACAAACTATAATATAAGCTCAATGCTTCGAACGATACACATATGGCCATAGCATATATTGAAACATAGCTTCAAATCATTCATACATGTTCCATATAATCAAGCAAAGCAATAACATGCATCAACACATTAATACAGTTATCAGAGCATGCAGGAGAGATAACTTCGCTACCTCCAGTCTTTTCTCCTTGATTTACGTGCCAACAACTCGGGGCTTAGCAATCCACTAATCTCAGGCTTATTCTCTATCCTCGAGTCTCAAAATTCGGGGTATTACACCTTTCTTAGGATAGATACCACTAACCTAGGGTCATTCCTAAAATAGGACACTGGAGGGCATATATTTATTTATTGTTGTTCATCTTTATTGTCATCCATACATAATCAATGAAATCCCTAGGATCAAGTGACTAACTGTCGCTTCACCTGAGTATGTATCTAGCATCACTTCACATAAAGATACAATACAAGGACGGTGTATATATTAGATAGCCAACCTTAGTCTAAGGGTCTATGACCCTAAAAGACCATGATCTCATCACATCAGTCATGTTAGAAAACATCTCAATGAGAGATAATCCTTTAAGACTCATGAGGTATCATTATATCATTCATTAGCATTTTAGCTTCATTGATATGGGCCTTGGACATAATCATTATTTTTTAAAACCCTTAGCCGCGTGATGGCTTGGGCCATTCGCAGGTTAATGGGCACTTCATTCTCTCTATGAGGTAATAGATCTCTTGAGGATGTGAAGTTCTTTTTCTTAATATCCATCACCCATATCAAAACTTGAAGTATAAGTCATCACTCTTTTATGTCTCATGAGATATCCTTGCATCATTCATTAGCATTTAGCTTCATTTAATATGGGCCTTGGACATAATCATCATTTTTAAAACCCTTAGCCGCGTGATAGACCTTGGACATAATAAACATTTAACAAAACCCTTAGCCGCGTTATAGCTTGGGCCGTTCACAGGTTAATGGGCACTTCATCCTCCCTATGGGGTATTGGATCTCTTGAGGAGGTGAAGTTCTTTTTCTTAATGTCCATCACCCATATCAAAACTTGAAGTATAAGTCATCACTCTTTCATGTCTCATGAGGCATCCTTACATCATCTATTGGTATTTAGCTTCATTTGATATGGGCCTTGGACATAATAAATATTTAACAAAACCCTTAGCCGCGTTATAGCTTGGGCCCTTCACAGGTTAATGGGCACTTCATCCTTCCTATGGGGTATTGGATCTCTTGAGGAGGTGAAGTTCTTTTTCTTAATGTCCATTACCCATATCAAAACTTGAAGTATAAGTCATCATTCTTTCATGTCTCATGAGGTATCATTGCATCATCTATTAGCATTTAGCTTCATTTGATATGGCCTTGGACATAATAAACATTCAACAAAACCCTTAGCCTCGTAATAGCTTGGGCCGTTCGCAAGTTAATGGGCACTTTATCCTCTCTATGGGGTATTGGATCTCTTGAGGAGGTGAAGTTCTTTTTCTCAATGTCCATCACCCATATCAAGGCTAGAAAGCACATGTAATCATCTGCATAGCATGTATTCGGAAATACTTTCTGACTCTTCCTTCTATTTTCTTAAATAAAGGACAAGCAAATTATCCAACAACTAAAAATTTGGCACAAAGGTTAAATGGCACAAGAACCATGTTTAAATCAAGTTCCTATAAGAAAGGTGTATTGCATGCTTATCACTATGGTTAATGACAAGATCTTAGATAGGATGGGACTTAGGGTCCCTCCTATCTAATGATCAACTCTAGTTCTCCCTATGGAATAATAGATTCCCTGAGGAATCTAAAGGATGCTTGTGACAGAATACCTTTATGCCAATACACCATGGATAACTCGCTATGCCCGCTTGAAATTGTGAGTTAAAATAAACTAATGATATTTTATTCCTTTATAGGCAGGTGATACAATATTGCTCCATCTAAATGTCCTAACCAGCTACCCCTTAAGCATTCATACAACACTCACTCACATAGTCATCATATGACAACCAGCAGTGGAAATGAAGCCGAATCTAATATGAATCATTGGATATGGAGGGAAGATTAGCACTCTGAAATCCCGATATAAGGAAGAAATTCCTGATGTCCTCTGAAGTGCTAAACCAGCCGACTGTTGCAATGATTTCAAAAATAGGCAAAAAGAACTACACATGGATTTCAAGTCTAGAAATGGATTCCTTGGGCAAAAATATGTTAGAATAACCTAGGTCAAAATTTCAGGAAAAGTATGGTCAAACTGGGTATGGCGGGGCCAGGCCCGGGGCCGATCCTTGAGGGCATTTTGATACATTTTCACAATAGGCTTATATAACCACTATAAAGACTATAGAAGTGCCTAAAATGGTGGATGAATGAGTTTTAACCTAATTATTATATGTTTGATATTTTAGAACAAAGTTGGAAGTCTGAGTTTGGCATGCTTTATGAGGTACGCACATCGAGAAGAACAAGACTTGAGTTAGTGACATTATCCTTCATACATCATGCCATAGTTTATATGAATGTGTGGATGCCATTATTTGTACTTATATTAATCAACATGGTTTTCCCAGAAGGAGCGGTCTGCCGAGAAAGGGCAATAAGTGCAAGAAATGCACTCTACCTGGTTTTGGAGTAACAATCCAACCGAGGTACTCAGAGAGTGGTGTTGATGCCTTATCCCATGTATACTATACATGTGTTTACATTGTTCATTAATTGGTGTATACATGGTACATATCATATCTACTTTCCGCATTTTATATGAATGATAGTATGTTGCTATTGGGATTCCTTGGAATCTCATTCTTTTTCAAAAATGACAAATATGCTAGTTTTTATGGTTTTATCTTAGATATTTTTATGGATACAAGGAAAAAGAAGTAGACGTGGTAAAATGACGGTGCGGATCCTGAAAATAAGGCTAGTTTTTATGGTTTTATCTTAGATATTTTGGGATATTTTTGTACAAATTGTAAATATTTTCAAATTCTGTTGTACTGTTTCCTGTATGTAAACAAATGCTTTTATCAGAATATTTGTACTTTTTTGTTTGCATGTGGAACTTGGTCTTTATTACCCTACACATATCAATATGGAAATGGGTGTTGTCAAAAATCACCCGTTTGATCGAATATGTTGCCAATCAAGTTTTACCTCTTATTCGATTATGTGCTTCTAGAGGAGCACATATGCAAGAAGGAAGTTTGAGCTTGATGCAAATGGCTAAAATATCTTCTGCTTTATATGAGTATCAAATAAATAAAAATTTATTCTATGTCTCAATCCTTACATCTTCTACTACTGGTGGGGTGACGGCTAGTTTTGGTATGTTGGGGGATATCATTATTGCTGAACCCAATGCTTACATTGCATTTAAGGGTAAAAGAGTAATTAAGCAAAACATTGAATATAACAGTACCTGAAGGTGTACAAGAGGCTAAAAATTTATTCCATAAGGGCTTATTTGATTCAATTACACCACGTAATCTTTTAAAGGGCGTTCTTAGTGAGTTATTGTAGTTCCAAGCTTTCTTTCCTTTGACTCCAAATTAAATGAAGTAGAGCTTTAAATTATTCAATTTGTTTATCATTTATTGTTATTATAATTAGTATAATTAGTAATAAAAGAAATATATCAATATATGAATAATTTTGAATAAATAATAATATTAATATAATATAGAATTAAAAAATATAATTAAATAAAAAAGAATTCAATATTAAATATAATAATTATAATATAATTATACTATTCTAAAATTCATTCCAAAATTAATATTCAATATTACTATTTTTTTATTATATTTAAAATTAGAATTCTAATTAATATTGAATTTATATTAATAATTTATTATATATACTCATATTCATTTAGATATATTTAGTAGAATTCTATATATAATTCTATTCTATATAGATTTCTATTTCTACTTGGTATAAGTATATATATATATATAATATGAATTCTAGTGATTCAAAATTCTCTTTTTAATAACATAAAAATAGAAAAATAACAGGTAAAAATCTTAATAGAACAATAACAAAAAAATAAAAAAATAACAGGCACAAATATTAAATCGAGGTACCCATTCTACAACAACTCTCAACAACATAGCCTCTATTTTTGTGCCTTTACTAGGCCTAGTATTTCCGGCAATTGCAATGGCTTCTTTATTTCTCCATGTTCAAAAAAACAAGATTTTTTAGATACGAACAGCAGTAGGGACAAATCTCATCTATTTTTTTTAGATATAGAAGCAATTCGATGAATTACTCCTAGAGGTTGACATAAAAATAGTATTAGTTGATGAGAGTTACTTCGCAAACAAGGAAAAGTCAAAAACATTATTTGGTTGGGTTAGTTTCTCAATTCCAAAAAAATAGAACTAGATCTAATATGGGTTGGCGATCAGAACGTATATGGATAGAACTGATAACGGGGTCTCAAAATACAAGTAATTTTTGTTGGGCCATTATCCTTTTTCTAGGTTCATTAGGGTTCTTATTGGTTGGAACATTGAATTATCTTGGTAAGAATTTGCTATCTTTATTTCCATCTCAACAAATTCTTTTTTTTTCACAAGGTATCGTGATGTCTTTCTATGGAATCATTGGTCTCTTTATTAGTTTTTATTTGTGGTGTACAGTTTTATGGGATGTAGGTAGTGGTTATGATCGATTCGATAGAAAAGAGGGAATAGTGTGTATTTTTCATTGTGGATTTCCTGGAAAAAAACCATCGTGTCTTTCTCTAATTCCTTATGAAAGACATTTAGTCCATCAGAATAGAAGTTAAAGAGGGTCTTTATACTTTTCGTGTCTTTTATATGGAAATCAGAGGACAGGGGATCATTCCCTTGACTTGTACTGATGAGAACTTGACTCCACGAGAAATTGAACAAAAAGCGGAATAATTGACTTATTTCTTGCGTGTACCAATTGAAGTATTTTGAAAAAGAAAAACAAACTGAAAAATGAATGCATTCTTAAAAAGACGGAAAATATTCTTGCATTTTTTTTGGAAATATTTGATTTTTTTTATTTTGATAGTTAATAGAAAGGGTGTTTTTTTGTTTTGAAATTCAACTAATATTCTTTACTTGAAGTTCTCTTTCATGCATTTATCGAAAAGGGCGATTGCAAACTCTTTCTTCATTCAAATTGGAAGTATACTCATTCTTTTTCTTATTCTATTTTCTATTTGTGTTTTCTTTCTAAATTCAAGAACTAATTCCCGAATTGCATAAATAAAAAAACTGAGAATCGATTTATAGGCTCTATGACTTGTAATATAACTTATGCTTGATATAAATATTCTTATCCTATAAAGTTGATGAATAAGGTGAAGCTGACTTCATTAAAGATGAAAAATGGCCAAAAAGAAAGCATATATAGTGACATATCATATATACTCATAGGGTCTTTAGGAAATTTGTCATGACTCTAGGCAAAGACCATGATTCTAGTTAGGTTCAAGATTTACAAAGCATCCCGCAGTGACTAGCATATTTTCAAAAAGTTAAGTAGCAAAGCTGACTGGCCTAGGGGGAAGTGTAAGACTGACTCCGGTTATGCTCTGACTTTTCGATACTAAGTTTTAGCGATAGGGGTAACTTGCAGGTTTTATGCAAGTTAAATATATAAAATGTAGTGACTCTAGGAAGGCAACATTTTAAACCTAGTCCAGAAAGAATTTTTTATTTGTAGCGAGGATGATGTAATATCCCAAATCTTGGGATCAGAAGCTTCAGAATAAGCCTAATCAAGTTGACTGCTAAGCCTCGATTTAGCAAGAGTCCCAAGAATGTAAACTTTGCTGCCAGTATATTTTTCCTGTGTGGTAGTTTGGTTTTGTGATGGTTTTGGATAATCTAATTATGTCCAATGAATGTGAAATTTTTCATCATAAAAGTAGACTTATCAAGCTTTAATTTGATAGGTCATACAGTCATTTGGAGCAGTAGAACAAGATATGAATTTTTGAGGTTAGCCTAGTGAAACTAACATGTTTCTGTGACAATGTCCAAAAATGGAAATTCTAGGAATTATGAGCTTCCATTTGGTTAAAGGATATATTTTTCCTAAAAAAAGACTTAATAAGGGTCACATAGCCTTTGGAATCACACCAATTGGATCTCTATAAATAAAGATAAAAAATTTCAAAGTTGTGCCCTGTTTCTGGAATACAATCTGAAACAAGGGAAGTTTGGCAAATTTCTGGGAAAAAATGTGATAACAGTGACCAACCTTAGGTATTTTTCCATGAAAATATACTTAGAGAGCTGTACATAAGCTTTAGAACCAGTCAATTTGGAATTTCCTAGAATCCATTATGATTTTCCAAAGTTGACGAAAAACTACCAGTTTTCTAAAGAACTGTGAAACTGCACTCTGCAGAGTTGTACTATACAGAATTACTGAAACTATGATAGATAACCAACAAACTATTATTAAAGGTAGTAATAGTTCAAGTAATAACTAGTTACTTGTAACTTTAATTTTTAGGAATTTGCAATAGCCCAAGTTGGAACCTAGATTTTAAATCGACAAGTAGAGCAAGAAAGAGCAATTCCAGATAGTAACTCTTTCTCTCATGCATTATGTGAGTATTTATATGCTATGTGTTATTGTTATGTTGCATTACATGGGTTATGGCAAATTTATTTGTTGCATTTTATATGACTGATTGCATGTTACTACTGAGATTCTTTCGAATCCACCTTTTCCATGAATATATAAAGTTTTCAGCAGCATGCAGCGGTTCAAGGGGTAAAGGTGTACTTACTAGCAACTGATGGTTTTGCTATAGATCAATCAATATAGTTGGTTATTTGAAGACCTTTCTATTATTTTGAGGTCTGTAACTATTATGAATACACCTTGTTGGGATTTCTGTAATATAATCATATGCATTTTATCAGTATATTTATGTTATTCCTATGTGGCCACCGAATTGTGCGTAAAAAATGTAAAAATAAGATAAGGGCATTACAGATGACTAGCTAGTTTCAAGCGAGTTTAATAGGAATCCAAAGGGTAATTTTGTCAATTTCGCTAAGTACCTTGCATGGCATTCAACTTTCAAGATATGCAAGAGAAATGAACTCTCAATTAAATCATTTTATTTTTATTTTCTATGTAATAAAACGATTTAGTTGAGAGCCCATCTATCTTGCATGTCTTAAAGGAAGCTATTCTTTTTTTTTAAATTACGTTGACTAAGAGATGCTGAAGATGCATAGATTCTTTGAATTATGCCTAATAGAATTAACCTAAGGAAAATAGAGAATGAGCGTGGGGTAATAATTCTTTATTAATTCATACCAATCCGTATGCTCCCATTTTATTAATTATTATAATTATCAATTTCAAAAAGATTATTATAAAATATAAATATTAAATAGTATTATTATTAAATTTTGAAAATTGAAAACAGTAAATGAAATTTTTAATCAATTTTTTTCTACTTGTTCCTGAAGTAAAATAGAGTTCCATATGTTCTTGAATAGCTTCTTTCAAAAGGCATTTTACTTCCTGAGTGAATGTCTCGGCAGACGATATAAGTTCTTGGAATTGAATTTATTTGGTTTTAAGTAAGCATGTAACTCAACAAGAAATTTCCTTACCTATCCAATTTCTAATGAATCAAGAAAACCATTTGTTCCAGTATAAATAGTTATTATATGTTGTTTCACATTAAGAGGGGTTGATTTGGATTGTTTGAGCAAGTCACGCAACCATTGACCTCTTGCCAATTGATTTTAAGTAGCTTTATCAAGATCAAAAGCGAATTGTGCAAAAACTTCTAATTTTGCCAATTACAATTTTAATTTACTAGCTACTTGTTTTATGGCTTTAATTTGAGCTGCAGAGACTCTAGAGACCGAAATACCCACATTAATCACATGTTTGATTCCAGCATTGAACAGATTTGTGGATGAGAATTTTTGGCCATCTGTCATAGGAATTACATTTGTAGGAATATAAGTTGAATCATCTCTCGTTTGGATCTCAACTATTGGTAAAGTAGGCATACTTCCTTTACCTAATGAGAACTTGATTTAGCGGCCCTTTTCAAAAGGTGTGACTGTATATAAAAAACATCTCTTGGATAAGCTTCACAACCTGGTGGTCGTCATAATAGAACAGACATTTCTCGATAAGCATCTGCTTGTTTAGAGGGATCATTATAAATGATTAAAGTATGTCATTCATGATACATAAAATATTCAGTCAGAGCTGCTCCTGTATAAGGAGTGAGGTATTGTAATGTAGCTGGAGAATCAGTCATTTTAGCTACTACAACAATGCATTATGTAGAGTTTTCAGGCGTATCGGGAATGAAGGTTCGAACTCTCGAGATACCCACACGAATTGGGTCACATCAACAAACTCTGGCTATATTACGCAGCAAATGCACCAAAGGAATAGAAATAAGCTTGAGAGAGTTTCTTTTTGTGTTTGGAGGTTAAGAGTGTACACACTTATTGACAATTGTGTATCTCTTGCATATGCATAAGTTTTTCATATTTGCCATTAACCTATGATATGTGTAAAACTGTTTCCTTCAAGACGCACATCAAAAATTGTTCCTACCAAGGTGTTTGAAATAAGTAAGGAATATTTCAAATAAATACCGTATAAATCTAGATATTATATTTTGGCCCCAAGGCCAATGGGTTTGGGCTTAATCTACCAAGAGTGGTTTAAGGCCATTTTCCAATATCTCCCACTTACACTTGGTGGATTAGATACCGTTAGCCTTGTCTCTCTCTCTTCCTTCTTCATACTAGGTGCTTTACCATGACTGTATAGGAATGATGTCTCTTATATGCCTGTACTAGAAATCCCTTTCACAGGACCAGCCTTTCTTTAGGTAGTTTGAATGTAAGATTATGCCTTATATGTCCTATATTTACCAATATACACTTTCACATGGCAAATCTATTCCCTTTCAAGTCAAGATAAAACTTAGATCGCCTTCTCATATGCTTAGTGTCCACGCTTATGAAATTACTAAAATTAATATCATAAGGGACATGTCTCAGACACCAGCATGGGTGTGTATATTCCAAGTAATCTTCCTTTTAGTCATATATAATTTTGATAGGCGCTAACCACTTTCTTAATATAATACCTTGGATTGTATCTATCATGACCATAGGACAAATGTTAAGGTAGCAGTTGCTAAAACATACCTCCATGACAATGTCAAAAGACATCATAGAAGTGTTTTAACCTTCTTAGGGCTCACACAATAATGAAGCAAGGATTTGTTCACTTGCTTCCCATTTATAGTTCTTTTGCACATGTGGTATAAATCACATGCTACAGTATTACTCTTACACTTTTAAAGCGTACATCGCTTTGAATCTCATTATTAACATTATAAAGACATAAGTTTAGATACTCTTAGCATCTAAGCACGAATTCTTCTACTCCACATATCTCTCATGACATCAACGTCAAAGAATTTGTTTTCTGGCAATTGGCATTATAGAAGCTGGTGTCCATGATTCAATCCATATTTATATCTATATCTTATTGGATCTCATCTTGACAAACTACACTCTTTTTGGGGCGATATAACTTGGTTTCTTCTCTACTATATCATCATTCCTGCTGCTTTACTGATGAACACAAGTGCCTCATCTTTACATATTTATATCTATATCTTATTGGATCTCATCTTGACATACTACACTCTTTTTAGGGCGACATAACTTGGTTTCTTCTCTACCATAACATCATTCCTGCTGCTTTACTGATGAACACAAGTGCCTCATCTTTACATACTCGTCTTAAGTATCAAAGGTGGTTGTTCATATGAGAGAGCCAACCTCACCTGCTTTTACAACATACTAGAGATTGTATACTTTCATACAAACACATAAATTAATGAAAAAAAATAAGAAATACTTTCATTATTAAAAAACATATTACATAATGTCTACAATTTTACATTTTGTGTATGTCAATAGCCTTTATATGCTTGTCATATATTTCCTTGGCTATTGGCTTGGTTAGGGGATCTGCAACCATACTCTTGGTCAAGAGATGTTGTACTGTAACAACATTATGTGTTATATAATCTCTCATAAAATTATACTTTATATCTGTGTTTGGTCTTGCTATGATATTTGGGGTCTTTCATATAGGCTATAGCTATAGTATTGTCACAATACACTAACATCGGATTGGTGCTTTCATTTCCAAATCTAAGGTGTTTAATAAACCTCTTGAGCCATATAGCCCCTTATATTACTAAGGTGCATGCCATGAACTCAGCTTCCATAAGATGTAGGGTAATGCACGTCTGCTTCTTACTGCTCCAGCATCTGGCACCATTGTTCAGCAAGAAAGGGTAACCTGAAGTCAATCTTCGCTCAACTTCATCTCCACCCAAATCAGCATCAGAGTATCCAACCAAGTATAGATCGTGTTAGTTCAAGCAATTCACCCAAGAGGGGGGGTGAATTGGGTGATACTAGAAATTTCATCGCTTATATAAAAATTGACTTGAAATTTAAAACAGTTAAGAGCTAGGAGAAATATCACCGAAGTGTACATCGGGAGTTATACTGGTTCGGCCACTACCACTTTGACCTACATCCAGTCCTCAGAGCTTCTCTGATATTTTCACTATATCTTCCAAGATTCAGTAGGTTCTTAGCATCTCAATAAATAACAAGTTCCTTCACTGGACACTCGCTCCCCATTACACATTGTAAACCAATCTCCAACTCAAGGTTCCATAACCTTAAGTTGTCTTAATGACAAATATTCAGTTTGTATTGAAAAACTCTCTCACAGAGCAAATATATAATCACTGAAGTACAATGCATGAGTATAAGAAAACATAGAACAAAGAATATATTGATCGATGTGAGTTTGCTTGTTCTTAGTTGTTATGTTCTATTCTTTGAATGCTCTAAATATATAGATGATTTGTGTTGTCTGTTGGAAGCATTTCAAATATGTTCGTTAGAGTCGCGTAGCTTCATTTGACCATTCTTTGAATTTGAAAACTAGCCGTTTGTGATAGGTAGGCATTTTGAATGTACAGACGATATATTTGACTTCTCTCTAAAAGCATGATCTCTTCATTGTTTCTCTGCACATATACTTAGAAAACTAATACAATGAAAGGTTAATCATATAGATAACAAATCAATAAACATTGGATTAAAATCTACTTTTTTGTAATGCATTACTTGAGTGATTATGCTCATTACTCGAGTAGTCCCTAAAGTAATGTCATTAAAAATAAGCCAGAGAGTAAGTCAACGTTATCTGACCAGATTACACCTTGCTTACTCGAGTAATCCCTCAAGTAAGTGGTCCTTTTCTTCTGACTACTCGAGTGGTCCCTCGACTAATGGTTCAAATAACTTTAGAGATTACTCGAGTAATTCCTCAAATAATGACATTAAAATCTTGGCCAAGAGGAAATTATATTAGATATACCTAATTACCTGAGTGAAAACTCGAGTAATTCTTCAAATAACTCCGCATATTACTTGAGTGATCCCTGTTGGAAATTTTGCCCAAAAGGCCAATCATTATACTTTGAACATTATTAATTTAATGAAATTTCTCCATTATGTTATCATATTATTTGCATGTTAACTGTGATAATTGTATCCTTGGATAAATAAAAAAGATTATCCTAAAATGTCCCTGGTTGGTCATCTATATGGGAGCAAAGATGAAACAAGACCAGTATGACTTTGATAAGATATGGAGATATGAATCGAAGTCTTGGGCACTTGTAAGAGTACAAGGTGCTGGACCGGCCCACTATGAGAAAGCTACATGGATCAAGTCATAAGTTTTTTTCATGTGTAACCACGTCACAATGCCCTTAGACCTAAGGTTATCATGGATTCCTATATAAGAGTTGCTAAGCTTTGAACTAGTCAAAAGTCACTTTTTCCCGGGTGATGATAAAGGCTATGATCGGGCTTGGTGGTTTTTCATGCAGAGGAATATGAATGATCAAGATGGAATTTATCCCTCACGTTAGTAGAGAGATATTACTGGGCCCCTCGATGAGTGAGTCTAAGAAATGTATGACCATACTACAATAAAAAGGAGTTTCCATTTCTAGTGTCAAGTTACTCAGGAATCAAGAAAGTAATGATCAATAACAAAAAGATGACATTATCCATGCCTTATCCTTGACTGATATATCGTGTGACAAAAGGGACGTGACATGGTTGTATGACAGGTTGCATCGTGTTAACGATCCTCATATGAATTGGGTAGTCGTGATGTCTTGTTAGAGGGCACTTGTGACTTATGGGTTAGTACAGTTATTGGCCCACTGCCAACTTCATATGGTCCTACAGGGTCGCACACAAGAATGGTCCAACACGAGATAATATTTAATTTAGGGTGGACGAATTTTATATTTATATATATATAATATAAAATTCGTTAATGATATTATATAGATATATATTTTTGAAAAACATATCTTATATATATATGTGTGTGTGTGTGTGTATTATATGATATTATTATATTATGTTAGTTTTAAATTTAATCTATTAATATATATTAAATTTAATAACTAACATGATAGAGATATAGTATCTCAGATTTATTTTATAAAGATAACTTAAATCTAATGGCTCTTTATTTGGATTAAATAAATAGGTTAAATTAAAACTGTTGGACAGATTTAATTTAAACTGAATTTTATTTAATTAGCTCATCAAGAAAATTAATTGTTAATTAATTTCAAAATTAATGAAGATTAATTTTGAAATTCGAATATAGCCCTGATAGGTTATAAAGATAATTAATTGGAGGCACTAGCATGCAGTCCGTATTGGAGAGCATTCGTGTGGATACCGGTAGAGGGATCAGACCTGATGTGTTGGCTCTTAGAGATCAAAAACCCTAAATTGAAAATGGTACGAGTCCTTCTAACTTAGTTTAAATGCCATTGATAGATCCTCGATTAGGATCGGTGAAAATTTTTTAAAATTCTTCCGTTGTGCCTGCTGATCCTAACAATCCCTTTGAGTAATGTCCTTCAATTCTTAGCCGAGAGGTACTACATGGTTTCTTCTCTGATTACTCGAGTAGTCACTCAAGTAATGTCTCAAATAACTCTATAGATTACTTGAGTGATTCATTCAAGTAATCCCACGCAATTCTTGACAGAGAGCTTACTGGAACATTTTCTCACACATTACTCGAGTGGTCCCTCAAGTAATGAGTTCATTACCTGAGTGCTTACTCCAGTAATGTCTTCAAAAATCTCACAGTGTTCCTTTTTCCTGTGCTCTGTCTTTCACTTCATCTTCATTACTTGAGTGGCTACTCGAGTAGTGCTTTTTCCTGTCACCAAGAGCTTAGTTACTTTGTTCAAATCATTTTTTTTAATTATCAAAACCTTTTGTATGATTGTTATGAGTGTAGATAGTCTATTAGAAAGTGCAAGTGTACACTGTCCTCAACAACTAATATAGAAGTAAGTAGAGTATCGTTCCCTCGAGGATTGATCACTAAGTACCAAAATGAGTAATTTAAACTCTATTTAATCGATCGATTAGTTGGTGATTGAGAGTACGAAATAAAAGATAAGTAAATATGAATGCAAATGATATGAAACAACTATTGAGAAAAAACCCTAGGGGTCATATTTCACGTAACAAATTCCAGATTAAATTACTTATCTATTCTAACCCAATTTATTCCACATGATTGATAGTTGAGTTTCCCTAATTTAATTACTAGCCTCTTCCAAGGTCAAGCAATTCTATAATTAATTGCTAATCCAATATATTCCTATATGAATTTAAGCAATTAATTACACATTAAAATTTATGGAACTCTATAAGACTACACAACTTATATGAATATATTCCTATTTCATATGCAAGTTATGATTTTAATTATAGGGTCTACACACATGTATCTCCTTCCGGTCTCAACATATATATTGAAATCATTCAAAAGATGGCCAATCAAATGAAAGCATTAAGAATAATAATTAAAACTCAATCATGAAGGAAAAATTAAAAGTAGATTTAATAAGTTAAGATTCAATCCGTTATTAGTAAGCTACATCATCACCCTAGGAAAATGAAAATTTAGCTTATGATAAAATTAAAAATAAAACGAAAATAAATTGACATTATATAAAAATAGAATGAAATCCTCATCAATACTGCATAAAAATTAAATATTAAATTCTCAAACATAAATATACAACTAAAAGATGCATGAAAAATGGAAAAATCTAGCCGTCTCTTTAGGAGATAAAACCTTCCATGTAGGTGGCATGCAAAAAGTAATACAATCCTAAGCCTTCTATGATGGAGGCATGCAAAAAGTAATACAATGCATAAAATTAACTCTAAGATGGTGTATGTGGAGAGGAGAGGAAAGTAATAGCTATGAAATGGTTGTAAGTGAAGAGAGTAATGGATATGAATTGATGTGTAAAATATGAAGGAGAGGGTGGCTATATATAGGAAAGAATGGAGTAGGGTAGATGAAGTAGTAGATCGAATGTGGTAGATGAAGCAGTAGGTGAAAAGGAAGATGAAGTGGTAAATGAAATGGTTGGTGGAATGGTAGATGATTCCCGCTTTCAACTTCCAAGCAAAATTCAAAACCCTTGGAGATAGAACTAGATTTTGGTCTCAACATAAAAGTTGTAGAGCTCTTTCTTAACTCTTTATCTATATAAAGAACGTCTCAATCCAATATCCAGAGCTCCAGATATTTCCTAAAAACTGAAAGAGGGTCTCATATAGTATTTTTCAAGAAATTCTATTTTATGCCAAAATCATTATAATTTTTTATTTATTACACCCAAATTTATTAAATTGTGCTCAAATATCATCCACAAAATTATCATATAAGGGAAAATTAATATGCCAATATTTTACTTATCAATGATTAATTTAATCTTTGTTATCATCAAACATATGGGATCTAACAGATCGCTTCCTTGATGTTCCCTTCAAGTATCTCAAAATCCTCTTCACTGCTTTCCAATATTGCTCGTCGGGATTTGATTGGATCTGCTAACCAATTTAACTACATAACAAATATCTAGCCTTGTACACATCGTTGCGTACATCAAACTTCTAATGGAACTAGCAAAGGGAGCCCTTTCTAATTTCCTCTTTGCTGACTCAATTCTGGGACACATATCAAGACTTAAGATTGCTCCAAAAGCTACTGGGGTATCTAAAGGATTGCATTCTTTCATATTGAATCACTCAAGAATTTTCTTGATGTAATTCTCTTGTGAAACAGAGAGGATTCTTCTTGAGCGATCCCTTTGGATCTTAATTCCAAGTATATACTCTGCTTCATCCATGTCTTTCATCTCAAAATTTGATGACAGTTATTCTTTAATAGCTAAAACCAAATTTAGACTATTTCTAGCAAATAGTATGTCATCTATACATAAGGATAATATCACAAAATTACCCTTAAACCGCTTAATGTAGACATAGTGTCACACCCTTACTTATTTTGACTTGCAGCGGAATATTAATGCTTGGTTCGGTGGGCAACACAGGAATAGCATTAATATACTGATAATATGTGCATGATTATAGAAATTCCCCATAGTGGTTCGTACATGATAATTTCCATCAATGTAGCCACATAGGGCTACTTGGGTGTCTAAACTCGTCCCAATGAAACAGAGACATCTTCTAGTCTTCATTCCACTACTGCAATCCTCTCGTGTACTTCTCTTGTCTAATCTCTGTGTACCTTCCGTATTCATCTGTCTAAATTGTTGGTAGGGGAGGGTGATATTCGAGAGAATCTTAGTAGGAAACAGTACCAATATGCATGCAAGATAAGTGCTTAATGCATGACATGCTTGCATTACATAAACTCATGCTAACACAATGACATATTTGCATGCTCAATATTTCACACAACATACTTATGGCCATAACGTAAATAGAAACAGAGCTTCAATCATTCATATATGTTTCACATAACCAAGCAAAGCAATAATATGCATCAATACACCAGCACAAATATCAAATACACGCAAGAGAGGTAAGCTCCCTACCTTAAACCTGTTTTATCCTTAAAGAGGATCCTCGAACTTTGTGCCTTGATTTACGTGCCAGCAACCTGACTCTCAACTCGGTCCTAAAATGTCAAATGTACAATTTAGACACTTCCATAATATTTCTAGTGGTTATATGAGCCTATTGTGAAAATTTACCAAAATACCCTAGGGACCTGGCCCGGTCCTACCATACTTTTTCCGAAATTTTGAGCTGGGCTATTCTGACTTATTTTTGACCAAGGAATCCAATTTTGGATTCAGAATTACCAAAATTCACTGCAAAAAGACAAAAATGCTGTTGACAGCCCTAATTTCAAGGTTTCAGGGGCGTTTTCGTAATTATGCTTTTTGAGGCTTTTCTGAAATAGTGTTCAACTGTAACCCTAGCTAATTTTCCCTCCTGAACGCAATGGAATCATCCAAACATCAAAAATCCAGCCCTGACCCCTACAAATGGACCTAACCAAAATTCCCAATTCTCTAGAAAAAATTGGGGTTTTCTAATTCTGACTTCACAGACTTGCTCCTTTCTACTCCTAACCACCTTATTAACTATTTAATTATGTTATAACTACCATTTGGACCCAATTTTGGTAGAATAACATTTAAGTCACCACATTTCTCAAATTTAAAATCAAAGCAAATCCGATGGAATTTCACCGATTGAATTACTTATAATAGCCAAAACAAGCAATATTCGAAGTTTCGGAAGTTACCTTAAGCTCCTTCTTGCTTTTCTTTGATGTGGTTGAACCCTAGCCTCTTGTCAACAATGAAATTCTTGCTTCAAATATGTTTAATAACATAGAAGAGGAGCTTAGGATAAGGACTACACAAATTAGGAGCTAATTCACTGAAGAAATCAAGCTTACCTGGTGAAATGGTTGAAGATGAAGATGCAAAATGCTTTTTAATATCATCCTTAAGTCATCTATAGCTGGCTTATGTCATATTTAACAAATTTTAAAAATTCACAAAAATTCACAAAAATTGGACTTTTATGTACATAAAGCCCATTTAGCATGTAATTCATATTTCCTCTCTTAGTCCATTCCAAAATGACATCCTAAGGTCCTTCTCTTTAACCCAAATGACTTTTCCATTCATCTCAAAATTTCAAAAATTGCATCACATTATTTCTTCATTTTCGAATTTTTTTTGGCAATTCTGGTAGATTTTCTGCTCTAACTTTGAAAACTCATAACTAAATTTGTAGACATTAAATTGGAGTGATTCTAAAGGCTATAGGACCCTTATTAAGTGTAGTTTTAAGAAAAAAATATAGTCTTTAGCCAATTGGAAGCACAAAATTCTTAGAATTAAATTCTTTAGATGTTATTCCAGGAATTAGGCAGTTTTTTTGGGCTAAATTCAAAAATTCAGAACTCTTTGTATATAGATTTAATTGATTTATATGACCTATCAAATTAAAGTTTAGGATGTCTAATTTCATCTTGTAAAATTTCATAATTTTTGCTCATCATTTGTTCTTCTAAAACCTCATGACAAACTCACTATCTTGCAGAAAATTTCACTGGAAGCATAATCACTTTCTCCAAAATTCACCATTTTTTTCTTTAATACCCCAAAGATATAAGAAACATTAGGGAATAGATTTAGGATGTTGGCAAATCCAAGGCTTAGCAGTCTATTTAATTCAAGCTTATTCTCAAGCCTCTAATCCCAAAATTTGGGATATTACATATTGGTCATGTTCAATCGTTTTAAAGTCATAAGAGGTTATCACTCTGTGAAACCTTAAATACCACTATCTAAATTATTGTTTTAGTCCATAATGGACCTTTTGATTTTACAAACTTTACTCTCCATTCCTTTCTTAATGAAACCTAATAGTTTTTCCACATAGATTTCTTCATCCAAATCACTATTCAGAAATGCAGTTTTTACTTCCATCTGATATAGCTCCAGATCAAAACTATTTACTATTGCCAAAATAAATCTTATAGAATTGAAATGTATAACAGGTGAGAAGGTATCCTCGTAATCTATACCTGTCTACTGTGTGTAACCCTTTGCAACCAAACAAGCCTTGTATTTGTCAATTGATCCATTAGATTTTCTCTTTTTTTTCATTTGTTCCTAATGGCTTTTTGCCCTTTTGGTAGATCAACTAGTTCCTAAACTTGATTCTTTTTCCTTGGATAAATTTCCTCTTTCATTGCTTTCTCCATTCATCCTTAGTTGGGGCTGATAAGGCTTCTTGTGCAGAACATGGCTCATCATCTCTATATAGAAAAACAATAAGTGCCACCCCTTTATTGAGAAGCGTCTCCTGGGTACATTTCCCTTGTCATTCCTTCTTATAGGAGCTTCTTGTCTCTTTCGCTTTACTTGTCTAGGCCTTTGTAAAGACCTTTCTGAGCTCCCAATCAAGTCAATGTATTGAGATGATTGAGGTTCATTAGTTTGTTCCATACTGCCTTGTTTTTGTGTCTTATAAAGAGATACTGTATGATCAATATCTCCCTTGCTAAGAAATTCATTTTCTAGAAATACGGTATTCCTTGATTCAATTTCAGTCATGGTTCTATCTTCGTTTTCACTTATGAAAACATATCCTTTTGATTGCTCAGAGTTTCTTATAAAGATACACTTCTTTCCTCTAGGACCCTACTTCCTATACCTATAGTAATCATTATAAATATATACAGCCAACCCCCAGTGTAATAATACCTACACTTCTTTCCTCTTGCCGTAAAATGAATTTCTAGAAGGATGAGATTCAAAAGAATCTCAATAGTAACATACATTCAATCATATAAAATGCAATCAAACCAGGCATGTCATATGAACAGTGATCATATCAAGAGCATTTAACATTTCATTATGCAACTCAGCATATTATGCAACTTGGTATATAAACAACTCATACCACAACGCTTGGTAATAAA
The DNA here is from genome assembly GCA_963210345.1 of Inga oerstediana. Classification (NCBI taxonomy): domain Eukaryota; kingdom Viridiplantae; phylum Streptophyta; class Magnoliopsida; order Fabales; family Fabaceae; genus Inga; species Inga oerstediana. Next base: position 31,109,363 of record OY723407.1, on the reverse strand, counting down.
CACGGGCATTCACCCACTACATGCTCTAATGGCACGGGCATTGACCCAGCAAACTCACATGCTAAAACACAATCATATAGATGGTAAAACATACATTAAAGGCATTACATAGTATATGAGAGAAAGAGTTACTACCTGAACACCTTTTTTATCACTTGTCCTTAGTGATTAGTCTTTTGGTTGGCCTGGGTAAAGATCAAATACTATAAGTTAGAATCCATGATAAATGTGCTATTACTTGGTTAAGCATATTCTAAGTCTAGTATATTAAGTCAAATGATAATAAATAAGGTCTATATCAGCTCCTAGTAAATGCCTTTATCTTTTGGAATCAAACTTGACTTAATTGACTTTAAACTCCTCTAATCCATAGGTCATCCCAACTTGGCAAATTTGACCCCAACGTTAAAAATTCATAACTTAATCTGTGAAAATCCAAATGGGGTGGTTCTAAGTCCTATGGAAATCTCTTTAAATCCTATTTCAAAGAAAAAAACCACTCAGAGCTAATTACAGGGTCAAAATTTTAAGAACCCATGACCAATATTACTATCTCAGAATACATTCCAGGGTTTAAGTCACAGCTTCAATAAGGCATATCTCCCAATATACAGGGCCAAATGACGTATATTATATATCATTGGAAAGCTTAGGATGTCTACTACAACCTATGACATCATATCAATTGGGAAAGTTTTGCCTATTCAAAAATAGCTCACAAGCATACTACCACGAATCTGGCAAATTTAGCAACAATACTTTAAATTCCAAAATTATGGTTTTCTAACTAAGCATCCAAAAATCATAACCACATGCTATTCTTACATAATTTTGCCCAAGCAATCCATTTTAAACCTCGATTTTACCAAAAGCCAACTCTAACTCCAACCCCTTAAACTAGGGCAGACCGAATATAAACCCTAATTACCACAAATTGTATTCTTGCAATTTCAACCTCAAAACATGTTATTAATAACCATAAGACCTCTTCTATCATCATGTTCATCATCATATGATCATCAAGGACTTAAATTTCTCTCTTGGATAAAACCTTAAGGGGTTCATAACTCCAAAAATACTCATCAAAACATTAAGACACTATACTCAAATCGAAGCTTATGGTTACCTCTACGCGATTATCCGATTGGTTTTTTATTTTGGCAGTACTTCCACAAAAAATTTGACACCAAACACCTATGATTGGAAATCCAAAATCATAGAAACATAGATTTTGATGAGTAGAAGAAGATTACTGAAGGTTCCGGAAGCTGAAAACGCAATTTCAGGCTTCGAATCGGCTATAAACCTTAAAAACATGTAGAACTTCTCTCTTCTTTCCTTTTCTCTGAATTTTATAATTTTCTTGATATTTTGAGGGGCTGCATGAATTTTAGGGCTGCAAGGAGGTGCTGAAATATTTTAATAAATTATAGCACGTGACTTAAAAAGTTAGGGGGCTAGGTGCTCCTTTTTAGAAATTATCGGGTAACCAGCGATCCTGTGTACCATATGCTCTTTCTTTAAACTATAGGGTACCCAATGCAGCTCCTAAAATCTGTCTTCCCTTCCCATCTAACATGGTTAGGTGAATTCATTGGTTATGAGAGAGGGAGTCGGTTGAAATCATCTGGCTTCCGCTACCATAGTCGGTAAAATCGAGTATGTAGCTGGACTGAAGACTAGTTGGTTGCACTGGCTTTTTCACCTCTATCAGATATCCAATGGTAGATGCGGGCATATGATTGGCTAATTAGGAGAAAATGTCAAAAGATATTTTAATAAAGCTACTTTTTGATACATGGCCTTTGGTTTTGTGACACGTCTCACTTTCCCCCTAATTGCTACCATGTGTCTTAGAGGCTTCCCGGAGAGTGCCATATGTCCCTTATGCCTCATGATTTTGCCACATACATGCTTAGGCAACCCAGACAACAATAACTAGCCCAAAGTCTCTCCAAAAAAGCAAGGTACATGCACTTGCCCTGAAAATTTCATATGCACACCTATACCGGCATATTTTATTCGACTAATTAGTCATATATATTTATGTCTTCAAGAATGTGCCATATATGTGCCTCTGTGGCATAAGATAGTGCCACATACCTCAAAACTACCACATGTGAGCCTGTGTGTCTTATGGCACACCAAGTGTACATAGACACCGATAACTTTTATCCGATTACACACATATATGGTCACTTCTCATTGTGCCAACTCAAAAGGTTCTTCATATATGTGGGACTCAATGGAACCTCACATGCCTCTGGGTGTCACCAAATGGCTCTAAGTATGTCTAAGTGACCATACACCAGCATCGTATATTTGACTACTTATACACATTGAGCCTCATGGAATCAGGAGACTCGGTCTCAACTCAGAGGGTTGAATCATATAGTCCCATAAAACTCATTCTAACTTTAGGACTGTTGCCAAATTGGGCTTTGTAGTCTTCTTGACTTAGGCTTATTCTCAAGCTTATAGTCCCAAAATTTGGGATATTACACCTAGGGTCTAAGAATGCTTAGATCTGGCTTGCGTTTTGTCTATAATACATAGGGTGTGAAGGTGACTAATTTTGAGGGCACACGATTAAGAATGAAGGCAACCATCAATAAAGCATCACCTCAATATGAAATCAGCAAATTTGCTTAAGCCATATTCGACCTAACCATGTCTAGAAGAGATCTATTTCTTCTTTCTGCAACTCTATTTTGTTGTAGAGTGCCAGGGATGGTTAGTTTCCCAATTATCCCTTTTTCTTCGCAAAGCTCTTTAAATTGATCAGACAAGTATTCATAACCTCGATTAGTATGCAACGCTTTAATTTTATAGTATATTTGATTCTCTACTTCGTTTATGTATTGTCTAAAGCACTCATGAGCTTCGAAATTGTGTAAGATCAAATAGAAGTGACCATATCATGAATAGTCATAAATGAAGGTAATAAAATACCAAGCTCTGCGTCTTGCCCTCATACTCATTGACTGCATATATTAGAATGGATTAATTGCAACAGACTTTCAGTACTAGTTCTCTTACCAAAAGGTTTCTAGTTGCCTTATCAGCGAGACAATTCTCACATAAGGATATTTCCATATTTGAAATTTCACCTAGCAAACCCTCTTTCACTAGTTTAATCATTATGTCTTCGTTAATGTGTCCAGTCTAGCATGCCAAATATTTATATCAACAGTTAATTGGAGGAAGTAACGAAACAGTCATGCACATAAAAGTCACCAACAATATCCATAAGAAAGAACTTCTTAGAAAGGAAAGCTAAACCATAAAAGGTCTTGTTGCTAAAAATATCTGCAACTTTGCTATGAAAGTTTACATCAAATCCATAATCTAAAAGAAAAATCACTGAAACTAAATTCCCTTTGATATCGGTACATGAAGAACATCATGCATGATCAAAGTCTTCTCACCACTCAAAGCTAACTTGCAGGTGTCAATTCCTTTGACTTCGATATTTGCATTGTTGCCCTTGTAAAGCCATTTGCTTAGATGTGGCAACCAACAGTATTTCATGAAGTATCCTTGATCCCTCGTCATATGGTCTACTAAGCCTAAGTCCAAAATCCAAGAAGAACAAACAGATTTTGTTAGAAAAGTAGTACTTAAAACAAAAGAAATGTGTAAATTCATATAATTTACTAGTACCTTTTCACAATCATTTCACTTGGTGTTGTACAATGCAAAGTAACCCATTTTCTGGTTGGCATAACACTTAACCTTATTCAAGTCAACTTTCTTCTTGTCGCCCTTCTTGAATTGCCTTGTTGCCTCTCTTCTAATTTCTTGCCCTTCTTGGAGTCATGCTTTGCAGTAAAAGGACAAGCATTCTCAGTATAGGCTTCTCCAAAGGCCTTGTATGCCTCTAGGCATTCATCCTCAAGCTCTAGGTGATTCACTACATCATCAAAAGTGATGAAGTTGTCATTATAGGTCAAGTTGACTTACATGTTCTCCAAGCTAGAAGGGAGTAATCTGATTACAACCTAAACTTGTTGTTCATCAGTCAAGGTGCATCTATCTTCCTAAAGTTCTCTGATCATGTTAGACATCTTTTTCAGATGTTGCTTTAGAGGAGTAACTCCTTTAAGCTTTTAGGTGTCAAACTTGATTGTCAGCCTCTTAAGCATAGTAGGTGATGTGCCACCAAACTTGTCCTTGAGTAAAGCCCACATAGCTTGAGCAGTTTGGTATTTCTCATATTGGCACAACAGGTTGTTCTCCATAGTGCTCAACAAGGTGATTCTTGCAATGTTGTTCTTCTTTTCCATGCTTGATAGGCTTCCAGGTTTCTCCTGTGTTAAGCAATCATCCCAGCTTCAGGTTCTACCAAAATAGTAGTCAGTGGCTCAACAGCCTCCTGTTCCCCCAAAATGTACTACATCTTATAGTTCCAGATGTCCTAATTGTTGCCATTCAATTTCTCCTCCTTGTTCAGTTCAACAATGATGCCTTTCATGGCCATTTGTCAATTCTGGAGCAATGTTTTCTGTAACCCCCTCCGTAATTATATCCGAAATACGCGATTAAAATGAAATAGAGACCAATAATAATCAAATAACATTTACTAACCCATCACATGACGGGGTTTTCACGAATACTTTTTGAAATCATTTATAAACTTGGTCTCATATTCACATTTCGAATACAATTACTACGCGAAGATAAATCACATTCATATAAATATCAAAGTGCACAACTTAATCATCCCGGCAATCTCGGGTACATACCTTCACTAAAGATACATAGGGTACAATTGCCTATTACAACTCTTCAAATGGGGATTACACAATCTCATCTCGGAGGAGTCCTAGCCGCTCCCTCCACGAGCCACTTGCCTTGTCTAAATTGTTGGTAGGGGAGAGTGAGATTCGAGAGAATCTCAGTAGGAAACAGATACCATAATGCATGCATGATAGATGCTATGTGTATGACATGTTAGCTTTATCTAGATGCATGCCCCATAATGATATTTTTGCATACTCAATGTTTCATGTAACAAAACTATGGCCACAGCAAAACAGAAACATAGCTTCATTTATTCAAATATGCTCTACACAATCAAGTAAAGCAATCACATACATCACTACACAAGCAAAGATATCAAATACATGCAAGTAAGGTAAGTCCCCTACCTCCAGTCTTTTCTCCTCGATTTGCGTGCCAGCAACTCGGGGCTTCACATTCGATCCTACAATGTCAAATGTACCATTTAGACACTTCCATAGTGTTTCTGGGGGTTATATGAGCTTATTATGAAAATTTACTAAAATACCCCCGGGGACCCGGCCCGGCCCCGCCGTACCCGGTCCGGCTGTACTTTTCTTAAAATTTTGACATGGGCTATTCTGACATATTTTCACCCAAGGAATCCATTTCCCGGCTCGGAATTATCAAATTCAATGTCAAATTACGAAATTGCCCTTGGCAGCCCTACTTTTAGGGTTTTAGGGGCGTTTCTGTAACTATGCTTTCTCGGCCTTTTCCGAAAAAGTGCCCAACTGTAACCCCACCTATTTTCGCCCACTGAATCCATTGGAATCATCAAATCATTGAAAATCCAACTCTAAGACCCATTTACAATGCTGGCCGAAATATATGGGTTTTAAGGGGAAAATTGGGGTTTTGCGATTTCGGCTCCGTAAACGCGTTCTTTTCTACTCCTAACCACTTTATTGACTATTCCATTAGGTCAGAACTACCATTTAGTATCAATTTGGGCAGCATAACAGCCCCACACACCCATTTTCCATTTTTGAAACCAATGACAATCCGGCGAAATTTCACCGATTAAATTGTCCACAGCAGCCAGAATAGTCAATACACAAGAGTTTAGAAGTTACCTCAAGCTCCTTCTGGCTTTTCCCCAATATGTCTGAAAAACCCTAACTTTCCTAACCAAGATCTGAGCTTCAACTACCTTCAAGAACATAGAAGAGAAGCTTAAGAGTAGAGTTATACACGTTAGGAGCTAAATCGCCGGAGAAATCGGCTTACCTTGCGAGATTTCTTCCTCTTTCTCTCTCTAAAGATCCCATATGCTCTCTCTCTCTCTATTTCAGCTGTTCTCAGCGTCAGAAATGAGGAGGAAGAAGGGAAAAAACCGTTTAATAACATATCTTATGATGATGTCATCTTTTATTGAGATGATGTCATAATTACCATTTTCGGATTTTCTGGCAGATTTTCTGGCCAAACTTTGAAAAATCATAACTAATTCTAGAAACATCGAAATGAGGTGATTCCAAAGCCAAATGAAAGGTAGTTAAGTCCTCTTCATTGGAAACATATGATCAATTACCAGAAATCACCACAAAATTCCATAATTACACAAATTTCATCACTGCCCCAAAACAGAGTCCATTTTGAACAGTCATATCTCCCAGTTCTCAAAACGAAATGGCACAAATTATATGTCCATTTTGAAGCTTGGGATGTGAACTTTAAGACTGGAAAGTTTCATAATTTTCTGACATCATTTGCCTAGTCAAAACATCCACATGAGAAGACTGGCCATACAGAATTCACACTGGACAGCATTTCCAGTTTTGCAACCAATGTGTCCAATTCAATTTAAATCAATTCCAATGATTAAATACCACAACATGACACCATTTCCATCACAATACCCCATTCAATTCTTCCCTCTATTCTAAGTCAATTTGGATGTTGATCCACAATTCAACTCAAATACAGGGTTTGGGCGTTACTCATAACACAAGCGACTACAATCCACTTTATATTCTCTAAAAGAGTTCATTAATCACTAACCACGTCCACTTTTGTAGTCATTAACCCCCAATCACAATTTGGGATCTTGCTAAACCGGGGCTTAGCAATCCACTAATCTCAGGCTTATTCTCTAGCCTCGAGTCTCGAAATTCGGGGTATTACATTTTCCATATTTAGAAATGTTGTTCTCTTTAAGAGAACTTAACCAAATGATTATATAGCATAGTGCAGTATACAATGTCTGTACTAATATCATCCTGACCAGAAAATAATTACAATACTAGATCTATAATTAGGAAAATACGTTTGTACCTCTTATCACACAAATACTAGCAACTTTACTATTTTCTATCAAGAACTTCATGTAAGTACTTTAAATAAGTCATCAACTTTTAGAGGTTTCACCTTCTAAAAGCTCTCTCTTATTAGGGATGCATGGTATCATAATACATAATCAAAAAATAGCATTAACTAAAAAATATATTTCATTACATGAACAATACCATATTAATACATAAAACATACTAACAACAAATACATAGAGGCATATTCTCAATAACACCAACATAAGGAAAAAAAATGAAACATGATACACCAATTAAATGTCAGAACAACTGTAGTCAACAATGACTTTTCTTAATTTCCTAAAAATCTACTCTTTTTTTGCATGAATCTTGTCATTTTCCTCACAACATCAACCCAAGAGATAGTCATGGGGAAGGTGCCTCTTACTCTTACAGCTATGTGATATTTTAGCATTAGCTCACGTAGAACTCTGCACTCTTTTTATCAGTTATGCTTTCTACATATTTTGTAGTGATTGAGTATAGAATTTTTATGTTCTTTATTCTAGCTTTTTTGTCTGTATCAAGTTCTGCTATCTTCTTAGCCATAGCAGCAGAGTAGGCTTGGTCAACCTCTTCTTCTAAATTTTGAGGTTCATCAGGAGAGGATGGTATAGACTTTGGTCCAGAATTAGCATAGACCATTTGAGGTTCCTCTTACATAGGCTCCTCAAGTACTTCAGGGATAGAATTGAGATCTTCCTCAAAAAATTCATCTTCTTTAGGATCCTCTTTAAACTCCTCATCCATATAAGCTTGATCATCCACAAACTCAATACTCAATAACCCATACTCAAGTGTTTCAGTGTTGTTAGAACCCACTTGCTTCATTTTTACCTAAGTAAAATTAATTTGATTCATATGGTAATCTTAGGAAGTTTTTAAATGTATATAAATGCTTAAACAAGCCCTAAACTCTTACAAATAGATCCCAAATTGCCTCAAATATAGGCAAATAGCATATCATCATGAAGATCTCAAATTTAGATATTTTTAGGAACAAATCGCATCTCAATTGGAGCCTCTATGTTTCGGCACATGCCCGAAGAAGATTAAATCTAGAAAAAAAAGAGAAAAACCCACTCTCGATGGAGGCGCAACCCTCAGGTGGCAACACATGCCAGTTAGCTATCCTTTACGTCCTAGCAATAGTCTAACCAAGCCGCCACATGTCAAAATGGGTATGCCACATGGCGTCATGCGTCATGTGCCACTTTCTGACCTTTTTTTTTTTAATAATATGATATAATTATTTTTTTATATATTCATTTGGATCGTGTTGAGCCAGAGATGACCCAATCTAAAAGTCCATGGTTTTATTTTTTTGGCCCAATGCAATTTTGATCACAGGAAAAAAATTTTTGTGAAAGTATCTCATGGATCTAGGTCAAACCCAATATCCAACCCAAGACCAATCCAAAACTGTGATACAACTCTTTTTTTACGAAGTTAGAAATGACGTTGTTTATCCGGTGAGATGGTTCAAGTCTATCAAACTCAATTCTTCTCTCCTCTATATCTTCACCTTTGATGTCCATTCATCACATTCTTGGTGTCATTTTCTTCATTTCTTTTGAGCTCTATGCAATGAGACCATTTTTTAAGCCTAGATCATTCGTTTTAAGATGACCCAATCTAACATAGTTGTGCTTTTGGTTTCATTTTTATTAGGATTGCTTTCATCTATCATATTCCCTCATTCCATAGTTTTCTTATGTGTTTTATGAGTCTTATAAATACACATATTCTCATAGATCGGAGGTAAAAACAAAAACAAAAAAGAACATATAATATCCATCTAAGAATAAACACATGAACATTGAAAATAAATGTAAACATCATAAACCAAAAACTAAACTCAAATAGAAAACATATACATGAGAACGAATTATGTTTATAATATCACAAGAGGCAATAACAGATTCAATAGAATAATATGCAAAAATCATGTATGCTATCATATATTCAAGAACTTTCATGGTGAACAAAAATAGTGGCAGATTTATTCATGTGAACATGCTCAGCAAAAGTAACTTTCAACCTCAAGATAAAGTTTTCGGTGTACCTGGAGTAAAGGTTCATACTCTCAAGATAACCACATGAATAGGGTCACATCGGCAGACTCTGACTATATTACACAGCAAATGCATAGGAGGAAGAGAAATAAGCTAGAGGTAGTTTTTCTATATTTGGAGGTTAAGACTGTACACTTATTGACAACTGACGTATCTCTTGTGTATTTATCAATTTTTCATACTCTCCATAAACCCACGATATGTGTAAAACTCTTCCCTCCAAGACACACGACAAAAATTGTTCCTACCAAAGTGTTTGAAATAAGGGGGAATATTTCTAATAAATACCCCATAAATCTGAATATCATATTTTTGCCCTAAGGTCAATGGGTTTAGGCCTAATTCACTAAGGGTGAATCAAGCACATTTTCCAACATATTCTATTGCCCTCCTTTCTTGTAAAGCAGTCACCACTTGAGAAACATAAGAGGCTTTTGGACCAATAACTGCATAAACACATAATACATTTTGTCCTTGTTGATTAAGAATAGTATCCATGGCTACTATTGCTTTACCTGTTTTTCTGTCCACAATAATTTTCTCTCTGATCATGTCCTATAGGGATCATCGAATCAATAGCAATATGCCATATTTGAAGAGGCTCATAGACAGAACATCATGAAATAATATCAGGAGCGGGAAATTCAATTAACCAAGATTCAGAAGCTGAAATTTCTCCTCGACCATCAATAGGTTTAGCCAAGGCATTTATAATAAGACCCAAATATGCCTCACTTACTAGTATCTAAGCAATTCTTCCTGTTGCTTTTACATAACTTCCCTCTTGTATCATCAAACCGTCACCCATTAATCCAACACCAACATTATTTGACTACAAATTCAAAGCAAGGCCTATTGTACCCTCTTCCAATTCTACTAATTCACTAGCTATTATTTCATCAAGACCATAAATACGACCATAAATATGAGCAAGGCCTATTGTACCCTCTTCCATAATAATTTTCTCTCTGATCATGTCCTATAGGGATCATCGAATCAATAGCAATATGTCATATTTGAAGAGGCTCATAGACAGAACATCTTGAAATAATATCAGGAGCGGGAAATTCAATTAACCAAGATTCAGAAGTTGAAATTTCTCCTTGACCATCAATAGGTTTAGCCAAGGCATTTATAACAAGACCCAAATATGCCTCACTTACTAGTATCTAAGCAATTCTTCCTGTTGCTTTTACATAACTTCCCTCTTGTATCATCAAACCGTCACCCATTAATCCAACACCAACATTATTTGACTACAAATTCAAAGCAAGGCCTATTGTACCCTCTTCCAATTATACTAATTCACTAGCTATTATTTCATCAAGACCATAAATACGACCATAAATATGAGCAAGGCCTATTGTACCCTCTTCCACAATAATTTTCTCTCTGATCATGTCCTATAGGGATCATCGAATCAATAGCAATATGTCATATTTGAAGAGGCTCATAGACAGAACATCTTGAAATAATATCAGGAGCGGGAAATTCAATTAACCAAGATTCAGAAGTTGAAATTTCTCCTTGACCATCAATAGGTTTAGCCAAGGCATTTATAACAAGACCCAAATATGCCTCACTTACTAGTATCTAAGCAATTCTTCCTGTTGCTTTTACATAACTTCCCTCTTGTATCATCAAACCGTCACCCATTAATCCAACACCAACATTATTTGACTACAAATTCAAAGCAAGGCCTATTGTACCCTCTTCCAATTCTACTAATTCACCAGCTATTATTTCATCAAGACCATAAATACGAGCAATGCCATAACCTACTTGAAGTACGGTAACAATATTTAAAATATTTACTTCAGTATTATATTGCTCAACACATTCACGAATAATGTTACTAATTTCATCTACACTAATGGTTACCATGAGTATTTCTTAATTCATTTTAAGAGGAGGAAAAAAAGTAATGCCTACAATAAGGACTAATCTGTTATTTTATTTCTTTTATCTTCTCAAACATGCCAATATTAACATTGATGGTATGTAAATGTAACTCATTGTTCAAGCAACTATTCAGAGTTCCTAGAGCTCCCTATAAGGATTATTGGAAAACCTGCTGTCGAACTTGATTAATCACTATTTGTTATTCAAAATGAATGGTTTCATTTTTGTAATTTTCTAATTGCTTCAATTCATATAAATTGAATTAATCAAATTCAATTTTTCTCGTTCTATCTCAAAATAGCTATTCACTCGAAACCATTCTACTTCTATTTCTACTTTCCTTAACCGGTCATGGGCTTTTCCCAGTTGTTCAATGGCCCCTTGTCATAGTTCTTCTGAATTTTGAATAGTATTTAAGATTCTCTATTTTTTATTATCTAATAGATTACTTAATGAAAGTATATTATCTCTACATCCATTTAAAAACTTCCATGATATCTTCCCAAATCAAACATGAATATTTCATTTCATTTGGCTCTCATGCTCAATTACATATGGGAGCTTCCCATATCTTTTTTTATGTAATGAACCTATTTTCTCTTCTCTATTCATATTCAAAAAAAGATATTGAAAACTTCTTACTAATAGAAGACCAAAATATTTGGAAGAATCTTTTGACCAAACAAATAATTGTCAGCAAAGTTGTTTTTTTAATCCAAAGAATTCTTATTGCTTTATACATAGGGCATCGCTTTCACATTGTATAAAAAAGGGGCTAAAATGAAATACCATTTTTTTCATTTTTCACCCTAAAAGGTTCATATCAATGTATCGACATGAGTGTTCTATATCGAAAAAAAGAAATTTTAACTATTTTTTTATAAACCGTTTCTGTATTAACATAAATATAGTAGTAGAAAGAGTACTACGCTGCATATAAACTTCAAACTACTTAGCTTTAACCATGTTAATGGTCCTAGATTATTGGTTGATAGAGAATCAAAGTGGATTTACCAATGAATCATGAAATGCTATGGTTCTTAAATATGATTTCTTAATTTATTCAGAAGTAATTCACAGGATCATACACCTTTTCCTAGTTTTAACAAAAAAAAAGTGTAGGTGGTGGATCCAACCTATTCTTGAGATAAACAACTCGCACACACTCCCTTTCCAAAAAAGATCAGTACACTAAGGTCTACACTTAGATTTATTAAATTTGTTGCTAAAATATCGGTATTAAACATGAAACTCCCAGCAAATGGCTAGTAATCCAAACAAAGGAAAGAATCAATTATATTTTTCACATGATATCATCTCCTCTTATAGATAGACTAATTATCTTTCTATGATTTCTGTTTTTTATCAATTTTTTATTAATCATTAATCTATTGTTATCAATTAATTATTTATTATTTTATTATTAATATTATTCTTTAATATTTAATATTAATATAATAATCATTTTTAAAATTGTTTAATTTTAATAATTATTATTATTAATAGAATCTAATATTAATATAAATCTAATAAAATAATTTAGAAATTGATTTTTATATTCATTATTCATTCTATTTGAACTTTTTTTACTATTTCATTTTTCAAAATATTAATAGAAATACAAATATATTTAGATATTGTATATTGATTTTATTTAAATCAAACTGGTCAATTGCAAGATTTCCCACAAGAAAATGATATTGATTAGAATTAGATACTAGGTCTTATGTCAATTGCCAAATACCTAGGTTTTTGCAACACTTTTTAAAAACAAAACTTTCTAATAAAACGAGGGAGTTTGTTGGACTAAATAAAAAAGGGAATGAAGAAGGCAAGTTAGTATGCTATTTACTCACCCTAAAATCAGCCCTTCACATGGGTTCTTGTTTGAATCTGAACGAATAAATAATTGTAGAAGTAAAATCTTAATAGGATTCAAAAAAAAAAGCAAGAGCAGCAAAGTAATCCATGAAAAAATAAAAAATAAATGTATTTCATGTGTATTTTTAAGATTAAACAAAAGGATTCGTAAATAAAAGCGTTAATGCTACAACCAACCCATAAATTGTTAAATCTTCCATAAAACCTAGACTAAGCAATAAAGTACGTCGTATTTTTCCCTCTACCTTGGGTTGTCTCGTGATCCCTTCTACAGCTTGACTTGCAGTAATACCTTGACCAACCCTATGTCCAATAGAAGCAAGCCTGACGACCGACTTAGTAGCAATAACTGAAGTAGCATAAAATTAGTGGATTCATGATAACTCCTCGCATCAAAAATAAAGAAATAGTTAATGGTACAATCAACCAATAAATTATGACTTAAGTATTCCATCATTAAGATTTATCTAGTTGAAGTAATTAAGAATTCTTAACTAAAAGAAAAGAATATTTATTGAACTATAATAAGATTTATCAAACTATTAGAAAAACTTCAAAATTTATTTTTTAGTTTCTATCCACATAGTTGTTGTGAATCCCCACAACTTTTATTCTTATCTTACTTTACATTTCCAAACCATTTTTTGAATTTTTCATTCTTTTTCTTGATTTAATCTCTTTAGTCGTTCAAGATTCAAGTCACAATTCTAGATACTAGTTAAAACATAAGTACTTCATTTTTGAATCCCTATCTAAATTTACAGTAGTAGGGAAAATTTAAATATATGTTTAGTTCATATATAACTAGTTAATATCTAATATCACATATACGTGTTTTTTACATACCATAAACCTATTATTCTTGTCTTAGATTCAATTGGATTCAAGAATTTTTTTAAAAAACATCCACAAAACAAAGAATTGTCTTATAGCGATTAAATTCTATGCACCTAGTTTGACCATTCCACTCCTACCCTCTTTTCATTTTTTTAAAGCCTTCTCTTTCTTTTATTTATCACAAGCTCATATGGATAAAATAAATCTAAATCAATTCAGCAGACTGAATTATTGCATAGATATATCAGAATTTGAGTGATCTAAGTTCACATAATTTTATTTTATTATTTATTCCAATTTGTCCAATCGTTGAATTGAAAGACTGAATGAAAGGAGAATCCATTCTATACAACTTTTTAATAACACATCGTAAACGTAAATGGAGATACCATACTAATCCTTATTCAAATTATGGATCCTAAAACTAATATATTAATACTAACATTATTAATTTAATATCTATTACATATTTAAATTAAATTATTATATATAATTAATATGAAATAATTTTATTTTTATTTTCTATATAATTTTATTATTTAAAAGAATCAATTTGTATTTCATATCTTGAAAGTTGAATGCCACACAAGATACCTAGCAAAATTGACAAAATTGCCCTTTAGATTCCTATCAAAGTCAACCATAGAACTAAGGCTTAACTATGGTTAACAGAAGAAGTAACTTGGGTTAAGTTTTTGACAGAAAATTTTACAAATGCAAGAATGATGTTTTATTGATTTAGGAATATATCTCCCTGTAAAACAAAATATCCCAAATTTTGTTTTCATCAAAACACTAATTCTAACATACTAGTTATATTTAAATTATTTACATATAACTAATGAACTTCTTGTTAGATATGATTAGTTTTGATGATGTCAAATAACTGTGAGCAAACTGTTTCTATAATGTATTTTGTTAGAATCGACTGACACCTAAGAGGGGGTGAATTTGGTGTAAGATAAAAACTTGGAAACTTTAAAAATCTTTTCGCATCTTAGTGAAAATAATAAGTATGAAGATAAAGAGTCATAAAACCAAAATCAATTAAACAAATCAGGTATGCTGGAAATATAAGAGATAAGGAAAAAGAATATGCAAACTATGATTTATATTAGTCCGGTCCAATCTTCGACGACCTCTATCCAATCCCCGGGCTTCACTTGAGATTTTCAATTCATTATCTTCTCTTTTAATCTATTCCCATAAGTTTGGCCAGACACTTGTTTTAACACCCCAAATTTTATATTCATCAAACATATTGTAATTATTCAAGAAGTTCAATAAAATTGGTGAATCTTCATGAATTTGGAATTTATGAATTTTATAAATGCTCATATCCATGAGAAAATGGGCAAAAATAATTATGAAATTAATTTGGATAATTTCAAAAGCCCAATATTAAGGTTCAAAAATGGAGAAATAATAGAGAAAATATTTGGTCCAAAAAATTGGAAATTGGCTAAATAAAAAGAAGGAAAAGAATCAAATAAAAAATGTAATAGCAATTTTGTAATTTTGCCAACTTAGCATAAATTTAATTATTTTCTAATTAATTGAATTGAATTTCAATTAATTGAGGAAAATAAAGGGAAAAATATATTTGGAATATTTTGGTCAAATAAATATGAATTTATGAAAAATTTGAGCAAAAGTGCAATTTTGACCAAAATTATGACTTTACGTGTATATGTAACTTGTATAAGTTATGAAGCCAATTCAAACATGGAAGAAGGACCCTTGGGATGCTAATACATGTAACAATAAGAGTGAAATATTAGTTTCATGATACTTGGGCATAATAGTATGGTTACATGTACGTAGGATTTATGTACATAAAGTGTGATTTTTGGAATTTTGCTTTAACAAATAATTAAAGTATGATGTAAGATATTATAAACTACATCATCTCCTTCCTCCCTTCAACTATTTTAGATGCCAAACAAACCTGAATAGAGAGAGAGAGAGAGAGAAAGTGTGAAATTGTAGAAAGGGAAAGAGAAGAAAAGCTTGCAAAGGTAAGTGATTTCTTTGGTAAATTGGTTCCTAAAGTGTATAACTCCGCTCCTAAGTTAGAGTTTTTTTGCCACATCAAGGAGAGCCATAAGGAAGTGAAAGTTAACTCTCAAACCTTCTGTTATTGATTGTTCTGGCTGCTGTAAGTGGTTTAATCGTGAAATTTCGCCAGATTGTCTTTGTTTGTGAAACTTGGAAATGTTGTGTTAGAAATGTTATGCTACAAAAATTGGTACTAAATGATATTTGTAACCTAATTAAATAGCTGATAAAATGATTAGGATTAGAAAGGAACATGTTTGCAGAGTTAGAATCGAAAAACCCCAATTTTTCCTGGGGAACTTGAGGATTTTGGCTAGCTCTAATTAGGGAGTTTAGAGTTGGATTTTTAATGATTTGATGATTTCATTGAGTTCAAGAGGGAAATTTTGGTGGGGTTACAGTTGGTCATTTTTTCGAAAAGTCCAAAAAAGCATAATTATGAAAACGCCCCTGAAACTTGGAAAGCGGAGCTACCAAAAGCAATTTTGTCATTTGACAGTGAATTTGGTAAATCCGTGTTTGAAAATGGATTCCTTGGGCAAAAATATGTCATAATAGCCCAGGTCAAAATTTCAAAAAAAGTACGGTCAGACCTGGTACAGCGGGGTCAAGCCAAGTACCCAGAGGCACATTAGTAAAATTTCATCATAGGCTAAGTAACCACAATAAACTCTATGGAAGTGTCTAAAATGGTACATGAATGAGTTCTAACCTAATTTTTATACATTTGACATTTTAGGACCGAGTTGGGAGCCAAAGCTTGGCATGTTTTTCGAGGCAGACTATTTGAGGCAAGATAAGGGTTAAGGTAGGGACTACTATCTCTCACATACTATATGAATATTTATATGATTTGGGTTACTTTATTGTATTATTTGAACACGTGCTGGAGGCACATTACCTAGCTATGGTCTAGGACCGAGCTAAGGTACACTAGTATTACTTAGCTGTGGTTGAGGACTCGACTAAGGTATACGTAGGGGTTCTGATTGAACAGTTGGCCCTAAGTTTTGTGTACACACATGGTTGATGTGAATTTTCATTTTACATTATATATGGCATTGCATATTTAATTCTCACATTTTATATGACGATCATATGTTACTGCTAGGATTCTTTGGAATCTCACCCCTTTTTCAAAACAAAAATGCCTCAGCAGGTACCAGCAGCTCAAAAGGAAAGAACGCAGATACAAAATGGTATACTGATATGGTTTTGTTTGTATGATGACAGGGTTATGAGCAGCTCAAGTGAGACATCTAAGGGGGAATCATCAGTAAACCAGCATCTGCTGGAACATCATATCCCAGACAAGCAATATATATAGAGTATTACGGGCTCGATGGTGTATGCATGAGACATACGGTATGGAAGACCATGCCAGTGCTACTAGTGTATAGACCAGAACTTAGGCCGGCATCGTTAGGGCTGTCATAGGTCAGGGTGACAGGAGAGTATTCAGAGGAGGACCCTAACGAGGATTCAGAGGAGTATTGGGATGACGAGCCGAGTAACCATAAGTCTCGGGATGGTACAGTAGACGTGGGATATGACTTACAACTAGATCCCGAGCTGTGGCACTATATTTTCAACAGATATCCCAGAGCCCAACGAGCTCAGGCCATACTTGTTTGACGTTACTTTATATTCCTGGCTGGAGTCTGATCCCTATATGCTATCTGAGATTACTTGCAAGTCAGAGTGTCAGTTGAGTTCTGGATTTAGTACTACACTAGATTTCTTCCCAAACTCCATATTTTGAAATCAGCAAAAGAACAATGTTATCGAGCGGGGCCTAAATAGGAACATTTACGAGTTTCTGGATCATATGGATGACCTGGTTCAGAGAATCATGTACGATAATTGACATGAGATTAGGCAGCACATTTTGAGTGACTGGGGATAACCGGCACATCATACGAGACAAGGGCAATCAAGTGGAACAAATGGACAAAAAAAATTTAGCCGGAGTTGGTATTTTGGGAGGGTACAGACAAACTAATCGTGCTCGACCCAAGGAAATCCTAGGATGGGTGACCCCCTGGGAAGTGCATGTAACTTAGAGAAATGTAATGTAAAAAGGATTAATATGTCATGTATAGTAGTTTATAAGATATTTGATATTTTTGTTTTCTTTGTAACTACTATAAATAGTTGTGTATACTATGTACGACATGTCTGTGTATCCTGACTTTTATGAAATGACAAAAATGCCCTTACTCTTATATGAAATGTAATTCTTATATATTTTCATGTAGTTTGAAATATAGAGATGATGTGCGGTAGGCCATGAGGTAGAGGCCAAAGATAAGGTAGAACCAGTGGTCGAGATGGTAACTATAAAGAAGATCCAAGGCCTGACCTATACAACAACAAATACTAGATATTCTAGTACAACAGCAAACCACTATCAATGAAATAAAAGAGGAACTTTGGGAGGTACAACAAAGGCAAGATCGCCTAGAAGATCGTTTAGAGGAAGTGGCCAGAGGGTATGATGAGGAGATACCACATAAGGAATTTCCGCCAAAGGATATAGTACTAGATCCTGAAATGAACATCCAAACCTAGCTGAGCAGGTTCGGCAAGCAACAACCTCCTATTTTTATGGGAAAGTTTGACCCACAGCTAGCTGAAGATTGGTTGTCACATCTGGACAAGATCTTCAACATGTTATAATGCCTGGATGAGGTAAAAGCTCTGCTAGCTATTTACAAGCTCACCGTGAGGGGAAGGAATATTCCCATCACCTGGGAATTTTTCCAGGAGAAATTCGATGAGAAATATTTTCCCTTGTCTATCAGAAGAGAAAAAGAAAAAGAGTTTCTGAGAATCAGACAGCAAGACCGGGAGAGCTTCGACGATTATCTGTCCTGATACATCCAAATATCTTGGTATTCAGCATACCTCAACTTCACGATGACAAGGAGTAGAGTTCCGATATGATGATTGATGGGTTGAGACAAGAGTTAAAAGAATGTCGGTACATTGAGAAACGCATGTTAAGTTAGCTGTTCAAACTAGTAACAAGGGTGTCTCTGGAAGTGGTAGTTTAGCACAGAAGAGAAAAGGACAGGGTGGACCTTCCAGGGGAGATAATAAGAAGCCAAGTTAGACTAGAGGCCGATGAGGCCAGGGATTCTCAGGAAGTCGAACATGTTGTCATTGCTGCAAACCTTTCTATCTTGGCAAGACTTGTAGTAGTGCTCCACTGAAAACTAATCCCAATAAACCACCTACTTGTTTTAATTGCGGTAAGTCAGGGCACATGTCCAGAGATTGCCCACAGAAGTAGCAAACAGGCGAGACTAGGCTGAGTCTACACACTGATACAGAAAGAAGCCTATAAATCTCTCGGTATGATTTCTCTCGGCAGCAGTCTAGCGCATGTTATGTATGATTCGGGTGCTAGCCATTCATTTATTGCATATGACTAGGTGAGATAGTTAAATTTACCTGTGCATAAATACCATTCTGATTTGGTTCTGTCTAGGCCCACATGCATTTAAATTGTTATAGCCAACGTATGTCTGAATTGCGTGGTAAACACCGAGAGGCATAAATCAATTGTAGATCTGATCTGTTTGCCACTATAAGGGTTGGAGGTGATTTTGGGCATTGACTGGTTGACAGCAAATGATATGTTATTGGATTGCAAACATAAGAGAGTTATATATCAGAATTCATAACCTCAAGCAAACACAGAGATCACTCTTAACCTTCTCTCAGTAGCTAAGGTTAAGAGATATTCACAGAAAGGGTATCAGGGGTACATGGTGTTCTGTTCTATGTAGTCAGAAACCAATGTAGCCTTGGAAAGTATCCCTATAGCGAATGAGTTTCCTTATGTGTTTCTGGAAGATGTTGGTGGATTACGTCCAGATAGGGAAGTGGAGTTCTCAATTGATCTGAGGCCTAGAGCAGGACCAATCTCTAAAACCCCATACCATATGGCTCTAAGTAAAATGGAGAGGAACTAAAGAAGCAGATTGAGGAGTTACTTGAGAAAGGGTTCATACAACGCAGTGTTTCACCTTGGGGTGCTCCAGTGGTCTTCATCGGAAAGAAAGATGGAAGATTGCTTCTCTGTATTGGTTATCGAGAGATAAACAAGGTGATCGTCAAGAACAAGTATCCACTCTCTAGAAATTGATGACCTTCTCGATTAGTTATCTGGTACCTGTGTATTTTTAAAGATTGATCTGCGGTTGGGATACCAATAGTTAAAATTAAAAGCAGAAGATGTATCGAAGACTGCTTTCAGAGTCAGATATGGACATTACGAGTTCCTTGTGATGCCATTTAGGTTTACTAATACACCTTCCGTGTTCATGAACTACATGAATCGAATCTTCCGTCTGTAGTTGAACCATTTCGTAGTAGTCTTTATCGATGATATATTGATGTACTCATAAAGTAAGGCTAAACATGAGCAGCATCTGAGAATTTTGTTAAACATATTACGGGATAGGTAACTTTATGCCAAGCTGAGTAAGTGTGAATTTTGGCTTTCAGAAGGGAAGTTTCTAGGCCACGTTGTCTCACAGTAAGGGGTTTCTATTGATCCTAGTAAGGTTGAAGCAGTACTGAGATGGAAGAGACCAAAGACTATATTTAAAGTGCGTAGTTTTCTGGGTCTAGCTAGCATTATAGAAGGTTTATTTAGAATTTCTCTAGAATTGCCTTGCCATTGATGAAATTGAAGCGGAAAGCTCAACATTTTGTGTGGGATGAGAATTATGAGAATTGCTTCCTAGAGTTGAAGTAGAGGTTGACTACAGCACTAGTGCTAACAACCTCAAATCCGCAGTTTACGTATGTTGTGTATGCAGATGCTAGTAGGCATAGATTGGGATGTATGTTTACGCAGTATGGCCAAGTGGTTGCATACGCATCTCGTCAGCTGAAACCTCATGAATTGAACTATCCCACTTACTATCTTGAGTTGGGGCAATTGTGTTTACTTTGAAAATCTAGAGATATTATCTCTATAGTTAGACTGTAGAGTTGTACTACGACCACAAGAGCTTGAAGTACTTGTATGATTAGAAAGAGCTCAACATGAGACAGTGAAAGTGGATGGAGTTGCTGAAAGATTACAATCTGGAAATCAAATATCATCCTGGAAAGGCTAATGTCATTGCTGACGCATTAAGCTGAAAATCAATGCAGGTGGCAGCCATGATGATTTATGAGTAGAAACTGATCGAGGATTTTAGGGATTTAAGTTTATTTAGTCATATTTTGTTAAACAGTGGTGTTAGCCAAATATACAATGACCTGAGGGCAGTGATTGAAGAAGGACAGTTACCAGATGAGTGAGCTTTATCTATGAGACATACGATTACTCGAGGAAAAACTTAGAAATATGACTTGTCACCCAGCGGACTAGTCAGGTACAAGAAGCGGATTTATGTTCCATCACAACCAGAACTGAGACAGCAAATCCTGGAGGAGGCACATAAGAGTAAGTATACTCTACATCTAGGGGCTACAAAAATGTACCATGACTTGAAGGCCTAATACTGGTGGCTAAGGATGAAAAGAGAGGTGACTAAGTTCGTCGCTCATTGTCTAACATGTCAGAAAGTGAAAGTTAAACATCAGCGACCATCAGGGCTTCTGTAAAAACCTGAGATTCCTGAGTGGAAATGGGAAAACGCTACTATGGATTTTGTGATGGGGTTACCTAAAGTCAAAAACCACGACACTATATAGGTGATAGTTGACATATTCACAAAGACAGCCCACTTCCTGCCTATTAATATTCACTATTCTCCTAACAAAGTGGTAGAAATTTACATTAAGGAGATTGTTAGGTTACATGGTACTCTGAAGAACATTATCTCAGATAGAGATCCACAGTTCACTTCTAAGTTTTGGAAGGTGGTTCATGAAGCTTTGTGTACCAAGCTCCAATTCAACACGGCATATCATCCTCAAACAGATGGGCAGACAGAACAAACCATACAGATACTTGAGGATATTATGAGGGCATTCGTTCTTGATTTCAAAGGTAGTTGGAACAAACTCCTTTCATTGGTAGCGTTCGCCTACAACAACAGTTATCATCCGAGCATCTAGATAGCTCCATATGAGGCACTCTATAGGAGGAAGTGTTAATCGCCCTTGTGTTGGACAAAGTTGTCTAAGAGGCAATTGCTAGGGCCAGATATTGTTGATCAGACAACAAAATAGATAAAATTGATTACGCAAAGGTTGTTAACTGCTCAAAGCCTATAGAAGAGTTATGCGGAAAAGAGGCAAAAACCTCTAGAATTTAAAGTCAGCGGCCACGTATTTATGAAAATATCACTAGTTACAGGTATTGGCAGAGCATTGAAAGTATGAAAGCCGCATCTAAGGTACATTGGTCCATTCCAGATCTTGGCGAAGATTGGGCTAGTAGCATATCGCATTGCTTTGCCACCGAATCTGAGCAGGCTACATGATGTTTTCCATGTTTCCCAATTGAAAAAGTATCAACCCGACCCAGAACATGTAATAGAGTATGAAGACATGGAAATGCATGATGATTTGACCTACGAAGCCACACCTGACCAAATCATCGATCGGCAGGAAAAGCAGTGTAACCCCTCACCGTAATTATATCCGGATTATGAAATCCAAGTGAAATAGATATCAATAAGACAAAAAAACAACATTTATAATCCCTCATCCTCAAGATGGGGTGTTCAGAAAAGTAGTTCAAAAATATAATTAATCTGGTCTCACATTCACGCTTCAAATATAATTACTTGAGAAATCAAATCACATTGATAAATATCAGAGTGCACAACTAAACTCCCGGCATACCCCAGGTTACATGTATATATAAAATGGGTATATAGTTCCCCAAAATTGGGGATTACATATCCAAAAATAATATTTACAACCCATATACATACAGTAATCCCAAATCCAAAATAGATAACCAACAGTCCAAAATTAAAATGTCCCTAAGAGATCCTAACCACTCCGGGTTGTTCGCTTCCCTTTTGAGCCACTTGCCCTGTCTGAAATGTTAGTCATTGAAAAGAATGAGATTCTCAAGAATCCCAGTAGTAATAAATCTGTAACCCCCTCACAGTAATTACATCCGGATTTCAAAATTTAAGTCAAATAGGGACCAATAAAATGAAATCAACAACTATTAATCCCTCATCTGAAGATGGGGTATTTCAAAATCAATTCAAAATATAATTAATCCTGGTCTCACATTCACGTGCGGATATAACTACTTGAGAAATCAAATCACATAAAAAAAAATATCAGAGTACGGAAACTAAAAACCCGGCAAAACCTCGGGCTACTTCATAAATATAATGGGTTTAAGGTTTCCCAATAATGGGGATTACATATCCAAAATATTCATTTATATCTCATATACACTTGGTATTCCCAAAACCAAAATGAAGATAATCAACTATCACTAAGTCTCAGAGTAACCCTAACTACTCCTGGTTGTCCGCTTCCCTTTCGAACCACTCGCCCTGTCTGAAAAGGTTAGTTATTTGGAAAGAGTGAGATTCTAAAGAATCCCAGTAGTAACAAATTATTCATACCACACGTAATCACATAATATGTAAACAAATCATCTCATATCAGCAACGCAAATCACACTCCACCCTCATCCCCTTTTACCGCCGAGAAGGCACACCGTCCTAACACAAACCGTTGTTAGCGACTCAGGGACTATTGGCGTGGCAGTGCATACGAATAGCCTTACAACTCACATTTAGCCTTTCAGCTTTCACAATTGGCCCATCGGCCTTCACAAATAGCCTTTCAGCTCACAATTAGCCTTTCGGCACACATAATCACATATAATACACCCTAACCTCATCCTCTTTTACCGCCAGGAAGGCACACAGCCCTTACCTGAACCATTGTTAGTGACTCAGAAACTATTGGTATAGCGGTGCTTCCACAATTTTCACAAAACTTGCAGCATACAAAATCCATCTCATCACAATGATATAGCACACATACAATGTATCACATAAGGTATAAAGAAAGAGTCACTACATGTATCTTTCCTGACTGGCTCCGGCACCGCAACCTCACGAGGGTGACAGATATCAAATCCTATACCAAATTAGGGACAACCGATCAATCTCTTTTCCAAGTTCTTAATTTCATAATACACTTAGTTGGTTATCAGTTAGGACTCTTTAGCTGACTACTAGTGGCCTAAATATATGCCTAAAGGGTTGAAAGACACTAACCCAAAGACCCCTTTTTCGAAGGCACAACACTAATTCTTTAACAGCCTCACTCGAGTGAAGACGACCTCACTCGAGTGATGAGAGATTTGTGCTCGGGTGAGGACAACTCTCACCCACGAGTACTTGACAGAGAGCGACCTTCACAACCAAGAAGTGCTCACATCACTCGAGTACCAAGCTCTGCACTAGGGTGATGACCCAAATTATGCTCGACTCCCTGAAAGTGCTACCCCACGAGTGACAACCTAAGAGCACCACCCACACCAGAGGCAATAGCTCACTCGAGCATAACCTCAGTGCTCGGGTGAGATGGCCATGCTTGCGAGTGTCAAAGCACACTCTTGGCATCAACCAGCGAGTGAGGACTCGAGAGCAACCTCAACACTGGACTCACACAATCACTCGAGCAAGCCCAAGCTCACTCGAGCATTTCTTCCCTCACTCGAGAACAAAGAAGTTCACTCTAGTCTCATTCAAAGAGTCCAAGCCAAACTCAAAGCATAAAGGGAAAAACTCACGCAGCACTCGAGCATGATCTTCCTCTGCTCGAGTGTTGTGTATCAGAGACCAAAAACGCAGCAAAACCAGAAAATCCCATATGGTCAAAATCATACCCAATGGTTCCCAAACTCCTCCCAAAGCTCATACACTCTTAGCACTAACTAGGGAACACATTGACAACTCCAAAAATACTCCCAAAAACCATTTTGACCACAATCAAACACTAAGGTCTCCATGATACACAATATCCAAATTTCATTCAACTTAAATCCAAACTTCAAAACCATATTAACTACTCAAATGGCCTCACAATAGACCATTTCCAACATCAATCACAATGAAATTCATATATCCAAAAATAGGCATAAATTAGGGCAAAATTCCAGATTTTACCAAACTTGTCCAAAAATCACAAGCAATATAGCAAAATGCACTAAAGGCCTACCTCTTCACTTTGCCCAATCCAGAATCTTGATTCTCCAACTTTCAATTTCGACCAACTCACAAATCAACACTATTTCAAGATTCTGAAATTACCAAGTTGAAGCTCTCAATGAGATGAACAACATTAGAGAAGAGATTTAGGGCATTAGAGATCAAACAAAGCATCAAAATCTCACCTTTTCTTCTTCCTTTTCCCCTTAATCACCAGAACTATGGAGAGAAGAAAGAGATGAGATGAAGCAATGATGATGAACAATCCTTCCTCTTCCTTCCCATACACCCATCCACCGAATAGGAGAGAGAGAAGAGAGAAAACGTGATATTTTGTCTCATGTGCCTCATCCAATGGCTCACTACATACCACTTGTCCAAATCTACACACTCTCACAAAGAGCTCACATAAGCTTAATACACTGGATTCCGACCCATAGCCAAGGAATCTCAACCCTTGATCTTAAATACCACATATATGAACACCAAATTCATATTACATTAATTCCAAAAGTGCTAATTACACTAATTACAATAATTATCAGAGTCATTAGCCCTAATCACAAATCGGGATATTACAAAATCACTCATACAGTATATAAACACATAGCATGTAAGTTTATCATGTTCAGCATCAACGCAATGAATCATGGCTCACGCCACAAACGGTGGCATTCACAGCTGTAATCCCAATGCACTATGCCCGCTTTCGCGGTAAACACTATGCTAGCTTTCACTGTAATCACTATGCCAACTTTCATTGTAATCACTATGCAGCAGCATCATAAGTCAGAAAGTATCACAAAGCTCCACAAAGCATCATAAAGTAGCAGCAGCAATACAATGCATAACAACCATACATACAATACATTTACACAAAGTATAAGAGAAGAGTCACTACCTTGTTCTTTCCTAACATTTCTTGGCTCAGTAGGCTCACGAGTCTGACAAATTTCAAATCCTATAAACCAAATTAGGGACAACCGATCAATCTCTTTTCCAAATGCTTATTTCTATAATACTCTAAGTTGGTTATCATTTACTCTTTAGGATGACCATTAGAGGCCTAAACACATACTAAAAGGGTTGGAAGAACCTACCCTGAAGACCCCTTTTTGGAAGTACAACACTGATTTTTGGCTGACTCACTCGAGTGAAGATGACCTCACTCGAGTGATGAGATACTTGCACTCGAGTGATGCGAGACTTGCACTCGAGTGAGAATGGCTCTCACTCTGAGTGTTTGATAGTGAACAACAATCACGGTTAGAAAGTGCTCACAATACTCAAGCATAAGGATTCACACTCGGGTGATGACTCTAAATTCACCCGAGTCCCCGAAAGTGCAACACAGAAAGTGCTTACCCGAGAGCACAGACAACTTCAAAGGAAAAGGCGCACTCGAGTACAACCCCTGGCACTCGGGTGAGAACACTACACTTGTGAGTGTCAAAACACACTCTTGACAAATGGCCTACAAGTGCTTGGCCAAGAGCAACTCTTAACATGGCATAACACTTGCACTCAAGTGAACCCATGCTCACTCGAGTGATGGCCTATATCACTCATGAATTAGGAAGTGCACTTGAGTTTTTGGCATGGAAGTGCAACAAGAACTGAAAGAACTTAAGCAAAAATATGCACAACACTCGAGTGAGACTCATCCTCACTCAAGTGAGGCATATCAGATTGCCAGATCACAGCAACTGACAGAAATTCCCAGATTTACCAAAACTGATCCTAATGGTTCCTAAACTCAACACAAAGCTCAAACCCACTTAAAAATCCCATAAGGAACTCATTGGTAACCTCCAAAACACTCAAATCCCATCCTAATAACAATTCATACCCTTGGGTCTCTATAACACACATAATACCCAAATTTATTCAATTCACTTCCAAAATTTAAAACCACATCCAATACTCAAATAACTCCACACTAAACCAATTCCCACATCATCCATCATATAATCCATGCATTCAAAATTTGCATAAAACCAGGGAAAATTCCAAAATTCATTATACTCAACCAAAAATCACAATAAATATATCAAAATAATCCAAATGCTCACCTCTTCAATTTGCTAAAGCCAAAACCTTGATTTTCAAACTTTCAAACTTGCTCCAACACCCAAACTACCACCTTTCAAAATTCTGAAACCACCAAGATGAAGCTCTTAACACTAGATCAAGATTAATGAAGAGCTTTAAAGCATTAGAGGTCCATAAAGGCATCAAAATATCACCTTTCTTCTTCTCTTTCTTCTTTGGTACTCGCCGAAAATGGAGGGATAGAGAGAGAGAGATGATGAGATGATGCAGAATTTGTTCCCTTCCCAAAGCTCCCAACCGAATAGGAGAGAGAAGAGAGAGAGAAAGTGATTATTTGACTTTTGGCATCATCCTATGGTCCACAAATTGCCACTTGGCAACATGTTGCTCACTTCCTCCATGAGCTCACATAATCTCAAAGCATACAATTCTGCCCATTGACAATGAATCTCAACCATTGATCTCAAATCACCAATGAGTTTCCTCTTTGGTAACTGACCAATTGGTCAGTAAATTTTCAATTTTACCATTTTGCCCCTGGTTTTCACTATGCTGAATAAATTATCACCAAATACATTTATTTCAATCCATATCACATTTATCAAAATGTGTTTAATTACACTAATTATAAGCAATTTTGAAGTCATTAGCCCTTAATCTTAAATTGGGTCATTACAAGCAGCTCAGGAACAAGAGCATTACATTCGTTAAAATTGTCTGGAAAGAGTTATCACCCAGAGAGGCTTCATGGGAAATAGAGAACGGTATACATAAACGTTACCTAGAATTTATGGCTATATAGGTGTAGCAAATTTCAGGAATGAAATTTCTTTAAGTGGGGGGGGGGGGGAATTATAACACCCCAAATTTAATACTCACCAAACATATTGTAATTATTCGAGAAATTCAATAAAGTTGGTGAATATTCGTGATAGAATGGGGAAAAATAATTATGTAATTAATTTGGGTGATTTCAAAAGCCCAATATTATGGTCCAAAAATGGAGAAATAATAGAGAAAATATCTGGTCTAAAAATAAATGGAAATGGGCCAATAAAAAGATGGAAAAGAATTAAATAGAAAATGTAATGGCAATTTTGTAATTTTGCCAATTTAGCATAACATTAATTATTTTCCAATGAACTGAAGTTGATTTGGAGAAAATATATTTGGAATATTCTGGTCAAATAAATATGATTTATGGAAAATTGGAGCAAAAGTGCAATTTTGACCAAAATTATGACTTTACGTATATATGTAATTGTACAAGTTATGAAGCCAATTCAGACATGGAAGAAGGACCCTCGGGATGCTAATACATGTAACAATAAGAGTGAAATATTAGTTGCATGATACTTGGGCATACTAGTACGGTTACATGTACATAGGATTTATGTACATAAAGTGTGATTTTTGGAATTTTGCTTTAATAAATAATTAAAGTATGAGATAAGATATTATAAAATACATCATCTCCTTCCTCCCTTAAGCCATTTTTGACATCAAACAGACCTGAATAGAGAAAGAGAAAGTGTGAAATTGTAGAGAGGGAAATAGAAAAAAAGCTTGCAAAGGTAAGTGATTTTTTTGGTAAATTGGTCCTTAATACATATATCTCCGCTCCTAAGCTATTCTCCTATGTTCTTTAAGGTTTGTGAGCTCATATGTGGTGTTGGGAAAGTTGGGGGATTTTCGGCCACATCAAGGAGAGCCAAAGGGAAGTGAAAGGTAACCCCAAACCTTCGGTTATTGATTGTTCTGGCTGCTGTAAGTGGTTTAATCGGTGAAATTTCACTGAATTGTCTTTGTTTGTGAAACTTAGAAATGTTGTGTTAGAAATTTTATGCTACCAAAATTGGTACTAAATGGTATTTGTAACCTAATTAAATAGCTGACAGAGTGATTAAGAGTAGAAAGGAACACGTCTAAGAAGTTAGAATCAAAAAACCCCAAATTTTTCCTGAGAATTTGAGAATTTCGGCCAGCTCTAGTTAGAGGACTTAGAGTTGGATTTCAATGATTTGATGATCCATTAAAATTAGGTGGAGTTACAGTTGCTCACTTTTTTGGAAAAGCCTGAAAAAGCATAATTACAAAAATGCCCCTGAACTTGGAATGCGGAGCTGCCAAGGGCAATTTTGTCATTTGATAGTGAATTTGGTAAATCCAAGTCTGAAAATGGATTCCTTGGACAAAAATATGTCAGAATAGCCTAGGTTAAAATTTCGAGAAAAGTACTATCAGACCAGGTACAGCAAGGTCGGGCCAAGTACTCTGGGGCACTTTGGTAAAATTTCACCATAGGCTAATAAAAGCACAATAAATCCTAAGGAAGTGTCTAAAATGGTACATGAATGGGTTCTAACCAAATTCTTGTACATTTAACATTTTAGGACTGAGTTGGGAGCCTAAGCTTGGCACGTTTTATGAGGTGAACGATTTGGGGCAAGAAAAGGGTTAAGGTAGGGACTACTATCTCTCATATACTATGTGACTATTTATATTATGTGTGTGAGTGTATTTTGTGATTTGAACACGTGCTAGAGGCGTATTACCCAGCTGTGGTCTAGGACCTAGCTAAGGTACACTAGTATTACCTAGCTGTAGTTAGGAACTTGACTAAGGTACACGTAGGGGTTCCACCTGAATAGTTGGCCCTAAGTTTTGTGTACACACACCGTTGATGTGAATTTTCATTTTACATTATATGTGGCATTGCCTATTTAATTATCTCATTTTATATGTCGATCGTATGTTGCTACTCGGATTCTTTGGAATCTCACCCCTTTTTCAAATAAAAAATGCCTCAGTGGGTGCCAACGGCTCCAAAGGAAAGAATGCAGATATGGGGGAACTAATGGGCATGTTTCCCAAGATAAGGTCATGGTTATATATATAGTCTGTATTTTGGAATATTTTTGGATATTCTATTCATATTTGTAAATATTGCCAAACTTTGTATGGTTGACTCTGGTCTATAAACAAATACTTTTATTAGTATATTTATACTTTTTCTACCTGCGGAACTTGGTTTCTATTACTCTATGAATATCGAAATGGAAATAGGTGTTGACACTTGTGAAGCCTTTTGCAAATCTCTCACCGATTTACTCCCCTTTAAATACTGTAAGGATACAACCTTGATGATGAAGAATTACGATGATCTTCACTCTCAGAAGTTAATTAAAATGAACACTGAAGCACAATACAAATAATATTTTTCTCTAAAGTAAATTATATCAAAGCTAGAAAAAAAAAGAGTATTCGGGTTGAAGTGGGTGATTCATAATTTTAGCATTTTGGCATAGTTGCTCTCTTTCATTGGCATTGAGTGCTTTTCTATTTATAGTTGCTGTAGCTTGATGACCGTTGAGCATGCATCTTCCCATTGAGTAGAAAATGACTCATGCAAGTAGCCATTAGAGTCTCTGAACATTCTTTGTGTCTAAGGAATTAACCGTTAGAGCAGAGAGAATGTCCGTCATTTGAATATCCTTCACATTTAATGCTTCTAACACGAGTGTTTTTCTAATTTGCTTGTTAATCCTTGTTTGATAACCCAGAAAACACTTAAGTACTAATATAATGAAAAATTAGAGTGATTAGAAGCAAGAAGAATGTTACGAGTATAAATGATTTATTAAAATGTGCAAGTGTACACTACCATAAACAAGTAATATAGAAGTGAGTAGACTATCATTCCCATGAGGATTGATCACTAAGTACCAGAATGGGTAATTTTAATTCTATTTAGTCGATCGATTAGTTGGTGATTAAGAGTACAAAATAAAAATGATTAAATATGAATGCAATGAATATGAAAATAACTATGAGAAAAAGCCCTATGGATCATATTTCACTTAACAAATTTCAGATTGAATTACTTAACTATTTTGGTCCAATTTATTTTACATGATTGATAGCTGAGTTTCCCTCAATTAATTACTATCCTCTTCCGATGTCAAGTAATTCTATAATTAATTGCTAATCCAATATATTCCTATATGAATTTAAACAATTAATCATGCATTAAAGTTTATGAAACTCATTAAGACTATACAACTCATATGAATATATTCTTATTTCATATGCAAGTTATGGTTTTAATTATAGGATCTACACACATGCATCTCCTTCCGGTCTCAACATACATATTGAAATCATTCAAAAGATAGCCAATCAATTGAAAGCATTAAGAACAATAATTAAAACTCAATCATGAAGAAAAAATTAAAACTAGAATTAATAAGTTAAGATTCAATCCATCATTAGTAAGCTACATCATCACCCTAGAAAAATGAAAATTTAGCTCATAATGAAATTAAAAACAAAACCAATATAAATTGAAAACTTCATAAACATTGCGTAAAACTTAATTATTAAATTCTAAAACATAAAAATACAACCACAAGATATATGAAAGTAGAAAAGTCTAGCCGTCCTTATAGGAGGTAAAACATTTCATCTAGGTGGCAAACTATACCATCCATAAAGGAGGACTACCTATATAGTCCATAAAGGAGGTTTACCTAAGCCTTCCAAGATGAAAGCATACAAAAAGTAATACAATGCATGAAATTAACTCTAAAAAATAATACAATATCTTTTTTTTCTGTCAAAGAAGGACCTCTCTCTCTCCCCTTTGCTCCCCCCATAATACATGGCCCAAGGTCTTTATTTATAGGCACAAAAACACGTGTGAATAGTAACTACTACAATAAATCGCGTATGTCCAATTCTTCTTAATGTGGTGCTGTATGTGGCCATCAAAAGAAAAATAAGGAAATATTATATTATAGTAGTAATAATAGTAATAAAAATATTTATTCCAAAATCATTATTTATTTATCAATTACACCCAAATTCATTACATTAAGCTCAAATATCATCCGCAAAATCATCATATAAGGGAAAATAAATATATAAATATTTTACTTATCAAAGAACAAGTTATACAATCATTCCAATGATTTTTAGAAGTTTTGAAGTGATGCTTTGTTTTCTGGGAAAGTATCACTCGAGTGATCTTCTCTTAGTAGTACGGAGCACTAGATGGATCATTGGAGTGATTTGCTAGTGTTGCATAAAATGGGGTCACTCGAGTGATCTTACTTTAGATCACCTGATACATCAATGGAGTGTTCTGCTGGTGATAAACTTGTTTTGAATCAAAATATAGTAAATGACCTATCATAAGAAAGCTCATGAAGTATACGTTACAATGCAAAAAGAATCAGCTCTAAATTCATTGTATTCTAAAAGTTATGATCCAAAGAATGACTGCTAGTCTGAAATACTGTGAGAACATGAGCATCAAATTTTGAGATCCATATATCTTTCTTCTGAGACTCTTTGAGCTTGATCTTGGCTTTTGTGAAAATAATTTTGAGTGTTGTTTCATAAGCAACAAGTTATACCTCAATCAGATGTGTATTTTGTGAGATACATCTATATTATTGAACCTGTTCTGGAATAACGTGAGAAATTCCAATGTCAAATTCTGAGATCCATATCTCTTTTGTCTAAAATCTGTTCAGCTTAATATTGGTGTTTGCATGTTGCATTTGAAGGCTAGTTTCATTTTAATCGGATATGTGGTTTAAGAGATATATCCAAAACACCGAGGATAGAGAATAAGCCTGAGATTAGTGGATTGCTAAGCCCCGGTTTAGCAAGATCCCAAATTGTGATTAGGGGTTAATGACTACAAAAGTGGACGTGGTTAGTGATTAATGAACCCTTTTAGAGAATATAAAGAGGATTGTAGTCGCTTGTGTTATGAGCAACGCCAAAATCCTATATTTGAGTTCAATTGTGGATTAACATCCAAATTGACTTAGAATAGAGGGAATAATTGAATGGGGTATTGTGATGGAAATGGTGTCATGTTGTGGTATTTAATCATTGGAATTGATTTAAATTGGATTGGACACATTGGTTGCAAAACTGGAAATGCTGTCCAGTGAAACTCTATTCTGGGCTGTCAGTTTGTGTGAACGTTTTGAATGACCAAATGTTGTCTAAAAATTCTGAAACTTTCCAGTCTTATAGTTAATATCTCAAGCTTCAAACTAGACATATAATTTGTGCCATTTCGGTTTGGGAACTTGGAGATATGACTGTCCAAAGTTTGGGATAGAAACTGAACTCTGTTTTGGGGCAGTGATGAGTTTTATGTAATTCTGGAATTGTGTGGTGATTTTTAGTAATGGCCAATATTTTTCCTATGAAGAGGACTTAAATATATTTCATTTGTCTTTGGAATCACCTCATTTTGAGTTTTCTAGAATTAGTTATGAGTTTTCAAAATTTGGGCAAAAAATCTGCCAGAAAATCCGAAAATGGGAATTATGACATCATCTCAATAAAAGATGACATCATCATGGAATTAAATATCTTCTCATCTTCTTCAGCTCTCATTTTCTATCGTGAGTTTCAGCTGAAATAGAGAGAGAGAATATGGGATCTTTAGAGAGAGAAAGAGGAAGAAATCTCGTAAGGTAAGCCGATTTCTCCGACTATCTAGCTCCTAACGCGTATAACTCCGATCCTAAGCTACTCCTTTATGTTCTTTAAGGTTTGGAAGATCTTCCTTTTGTGTTAAAACAGCTAGGGTTTCAGCCAAGACAAGGAAAAGCTAGTGGGAGCTTGAGGTAACTTCCAAACTCTTGTGTATTGACTATTCTGGCTGCTGTGGACAATTTAATCGGTGAAATTTCGCCAGATTGTCATTGGTTTCAAAAATGGAAAATGGGTGTGTGGGGCTGTTATGCTGCCCAAATTGGTACTAAATGGTAGTTGTAACCTAATGGAATAGTCAATAAAGTGGTTAGGAGTAGAAAGGAACGCATTTACGGAGCCGAAACCGAAAAACCCCAATTTTTCCCGGAGTACATGTATATTTCGGCCAAGGCTATAAATGGGTCTTAGAGTTGGATTTTCAATGATTTGGTGATTCCATTGAGTTCAGGAGCAAAAATTAGGTGGGGTTACAGTTGGGCACTTTTTCAGAAAAGGCCGAAAAAGCATAATTACGAAAATGCCCCTGAAACCCTTAAAGTGGGGCTGTCAAGGGTAATTTTGTAATTGACATTGAATTTGATAATTCCGAGTCCGGAAATGGATTCCTTGGGCAAAAATATGTCAGAATAGCCCATGTCAAAATTTCAAGAAAAGTACAGCCGGACCGGGTACGACGAGGCCGGGCCGGGTCCCCGGGGGTATTTTAGTAAATTTTCAATATAGCCTCATATAACCCCCAAAAACACTTTGGGAGTGTCTAAATAGTACATTTGACATTGTAGGATCGAATGTGAAGCCCCGAGTTGCTGGCACGCAAATCGAGGAGAAAAGACTGGAGGTAGGGAACTTATCTCTCCTGCATGCTCTGATAACTGTGTTAATGTGTTGATGCATGTTATTGCTTTTCTTGATTATGTGGAACATGTATGATGATTTGAAGCTATATTTCAATATATGCTATGGCCATATGTGTATCGTTCGAAGCATTGAGCTTACAGATTTGTTATTGTATGTGTGCATGAGTTATGTGATGCAAGCATGTCATGCATTAAACACTTATCTTGCCTGCATATTGATAATGTTTCCCTACTGAGATTCTCTCGAATCTCACCCTCCCTTACTAATAATTTAGACAGGGCAAGTGGCTCATGGAGGGAGCCGCAAGACTCATTCGAGATGAGATTGTGTAATCCCCATTTGAAGAATTGTAATGGGCAATTGTGCCCTGTATAACTTTAGCGAAGGTATGTACCCGAGATTTCTGGGATAATTATGTTGTGTACTCTGATATTTATATGAATGTGATTTATCTTCGCGTAGTAATTGTATTCGAAATGTGAATATGAAACCAAGTTTGTAAATGATTTTGAAAGGTATTTTTTGAAAACCCCATCAAGTGATGGGTTAGTAAATGTTATTTGATTATTATTGGTCTCTATTTCATTTTAATCGCGTATTTCGGATATAATTACGGAGGGGGTTACAGCATATAAGACCAAAATGTTGAAACTCTGAATCGAGCTATAACTCATATACTCTCTATTTTTAGTGCTTATATCATTTACTTTAGATAGAGATTATTTGATTATGCTTTAAGTGATTATCATAATTTGCTTCTGAGAGAGAAGATCATTGATTGTACTCTTTTATCATTAAGAGAGTTTGTATCCTTACGATGTGTAAAGGGAGTTCTTACCTCGATGAGAGAATTGTAGTGGTCTTCACAAATTCCTGGATCGAGCTTGTGGCTTTGTAGTGGTTCTCAAGTACCTGGTTTAAAGTTAAAGGTAGATAGTGTAACGCCCTAACATTTTTTTCCATTTTTGTACTTTGCTAGAAAATTGACAGAATGTTCATCAAACTTCAAAAATTCATATCTAATTGTATAGATGTCTAATTGGTATGGTTCTAAAGGCTATGCGACCCTTATTAAGTCTATTTTTCAAAAAATATAGCCTTTAGCCAACTAGAAGGTCATAATTCTCAGAATTTCCATTTTTTAAAGTTGTGTAAAACCTTGCCAATTTCACTAGACTAACTTCAAAAATACATAACTCTTTATGTACTACTCCAAATAACTTATATAACCTATCAAATTAAATCTTGATAAGTCTACTTTTTTTTTGAAAAAATTCACATTCATTGGACATTATTTGATTATCCAAAACCATCACATAACCAGACTGCCACGTACAAAAAACACAATGGCAACGAAGTTTACATTTCTAGGGCTCTTGCTAAACCAGGGCTTAACAGTCCACTTGATTCAGACTTATTCTCAAGCCTCTAATCCTCAAATTTGCGATATTACATTTATCCTCCTTTTCAATAAATCTCATCCTCAAAATTTAAATGTCTATATCTCAGGGATTCTTCTAGACATTCAATTTATCCCTCTCGTGTACAAGCTCAATAAGCATGCGACACAAGTCATTATTCAATTTATTTCTTTCTTATACAAGCTCATCGAGCATACAATACAATTATCATATTCTTAGATCTTGATAGTATTCATCATTTCTCATTCATCATTTGTATTCCACAATCAACATGTAATATAAACATCTGGCATATAAGATCATATAGCTGAGGGTCTCTGCCCCTAAACCTCAGGTCACTGCCCGTCACATATCTGAATTCATCTGCAGCCTAAGGACATACTAGTCAACTAGGTCTTAGGGCCTCTGGACACACTGGTCCATTACAACAAACTAGTATATAGGATATTATAACCTAGGGACGCTGCCCTTTGCAATCTTGCACACCGAGTCTTATAGTCCAGGGAATTACCCCTATGCTTACAAGCACCCCGGTACTTACTACCTCAAGCCTCTACTCATCACCATTCTTAAAAACATAACATTCTGTCGGCCTAAGGACATACATGTCCATCAGGTCTTATGACCTAATCAAATACATTTCATCATCTTTGCTGAATACATATCGAGACAAACAACCTCAGGACATACAACCCATTAGGTATTATTGCCTTGTACAAACATGTACATTAGGGCTTACTGCCAACATGAGTGGGTATTTGATTCTGGAAAGCTACATTGTGGAGAGTATTAGCCACCATTTTGCCCAACTATACTAGGGCTAATCCCAATCTCTATTTATATGATCAATACTGGTACAAATGTTAACCTCTTCAGTTATCCTCAAAAGTTACACATAAATTCATTATGCTTCCGCTGCCTACTCTGATTTTCACACAATTTGTATTATTGCAAACCTCGCAAGTTGCATCATGATAAATCACAGCCACACAAATCACTACATTACAGGCCGCACAGTTCACCTCGCAGCAGACCACACAACAAACCATACAGGTTACCACACAACAGACTATATAGGTCACCACACAACAACATGCAACCTCTGAACTCTGCACAATATGTGCTTGCCCTTTGTGTTACATAACATAACATGTTCATGTAACTTCCCAAGGGGTCACCCATCATAACATTTCCCTGGTTTGAGCAAGCTTAACTTTCGTATACCTGTGTCAAAATGTAGATACCGGCTTCAACTACCCATGACTATCCTTGTCTCAAGAGTCGTGACAATTGTCTTCGGCCGACTAAATACTGTGTATAGACGGTATATCAGCGCTGATACATGTACTTGAACACATACCAGATGATATGCTCCCTAAAGTCCACAAAGTTATCATTCGGACCCTCTCCCTCGGTGTCTGTGACATCCTTATATCACCCTCAACCGGTATTATGATATTGGCTGCCCTCCGGGTATTCACTAATCCTTCGGGGGCTGATTCACAGAAAAGGGGTAATTCACGTCTCTAGTGTCCCATTCTGTGCATATGTTTGTTATTGTATAACCAAGACCATATCAGTATGCTATCCTGTTACCAGAACCGCTTACTCTGCCAAAACAGCTTGGGCTTTGCTATGCTAGAACCGCTTGGGCTCTAATACCAAAATTGTAACGCCCTTACATTTTTTTTCCACTTTCGCACTTTACTGGAAAATTGGCAGAATTTTCATCAAACTTTTAAAATTCATATCTAATTGTACAGATGTTCAATTGGTATGATTCTAAAGGCTATGTGACCCTTATTAAGTTTATTTTTAAGGAAAAATATAGCCTTTAGCCAACTGGAAGCTCATAATTCCCAGAATTTCCATGTTTGGATATTGTCACAGAAGCTTATCAGTTTCACTAGGCTAACTTCAAAAATACATAACTCTTTATGTACAGCTCCAAATGACTTATATACCTATTAAATTAAAGCTTAATAAGTCTACTTTTATTTTGAAAAATTTCACATTCATTGGACATCAATTGATTATCCAAAACCATCACACAACTAGACTGTCACGCAGGAAAAACACACTGGCAGCAAAGTTTACACTCCTAGGACTCTTGCTAAATCGGGACTTAGTAGTCCACTTGATTCAGGCTTATTATCAAGCCTCTAATCCCAAAATTAGGGATATTACAGATAGTGGATTTAAAATCTTAGGTGAAGGGACATAGGTCATTGTGGATTGAACTAAACCAATATAAGTCACAGTTTGCATCTTCCCTTCCCTATCTCTTATGTTGCAACCATAACTGATTTAGATATTTGATTATGAATTTCTAGTTCATTATTTTTATAATCAATATTACTTATTGTTTTCAGTGAGAATATTTGTAAGTTTTATTTTACACCTAATTTATCCCCTCTTGGGTGTCAACCGATTCTAACACGTCTACTCTCATATTTGTGTTCCTTATACTTTCGTTTTCTCTCTCTCAAAATCTATGACTTTCCTCATTTTCTCTCCTCTTTCATTAAATTTATGTATGATGATTCTCTTTCCTTTTCTTAGATTATGATGACATTTACAAGCTATTATATTTATTTTCAATTAGTCAATTTTTTTCTCATTTATTTATTATTTATAACATTTACTATGTAAATTTATATAAGGAAAATTCCAAATAAATACCATTTGAACTTAGAAAGCCCCAAAAATTCTATTAACACATGGAAATGACAAATAGATCTCAAGGGACTAATCTGGGATTTTAAAATGTTGTGCTTTTACCAAAATGCCCCTCAAGTTTTTTTAAAAAGAAAGAAAAACCCCTCGCCGCCATCAAAGCTCCAGCGGCCAGCACCACCCCGTCGGGCAAGCCTCCTGTAGTTAGCTGCTAGAGCTTCAACGCCAACGGCCGGAGCTCCAATGACAACTTGAGTAATGGAATTAACTACTTGAGTATAGAGATTGACTACTTGAGCTCCCTAAGCTCTATCAAGTGTCATTAACAAGTTGAATAAAGGCCATGACAACCTAAGTGTAGCCATTTATGACCTTGGGAGCGCAATTTGTCAATCGTTATACCCAAGTTGTCATTGCCTTTATTCAACTTGTTAACGACGCCGGATAAAGTTTATAAAGCTTAAGTAGTCAATCCCTACACTAAAGTAGTCAATTCCATTACTCAAGTTGTCACCAGAGCTCCAGCAGCTAGCATCAGATCTCCAGCTGAGGGAGTCCCACCAGAGGGGTTGTGCTGACGGTAGTGGAGGGCAAGGGCTCTTTCTTTAAAAAAAAACTTGAGGGGTATTTTGGTAAAAGCACAATATTTTAAAATTTCAACTAGTCATTTGGGACATATTTGTCATTTCCATGTATTAACAACATACTTTTAGAGTTTTATAAGTTCAAATGGTATTTATTTGAAATTTTCCCTTTATCTATCGCTTAAGCATTAAAAATATTTAATATTTGCAGGCAACAAAAATTAATAATGTTTAATATGACTATTATTATATCAATCTATTTATTCATTTATTTATTTTTTGCATAATTGGACTTGACTTCATAACTTAAAGGACTTTTTCGCGACCTAAGTTACTTAATTAATGTTTGAACAATTTAAATATTTGATTTAAATGAGCTAGTTTAGGTTCGAACGTTGAGAACATGTCTATTACGAGGGGA
This sequence comes from Inga oerstediana, assembly GCA_963210345.1. NCBI lineage: Eukaryota > Viridiplantae > Streptophyta > Magnoliopsida > Fabales > Fabaceae > Inga > Inga oerstediana. The sequence continues at coordinate 31,069,821 of OY723407.1, read as the reverse complement.
AAAGGTTGATTAGTACGAGAAAGCATGAAAGATAATGAGCAGAAAGGAAAAGCCTAGCCCAAATCAGAAACAAGCAGCAAAGAAAAGAACAAGAAGCAAAAGCTGGCAAAAGAGAACAAGAGAAGCTGCAGCTAGACTAGAACCACCACCGTCGTCATCAGCATAATGGCAAATCTCCACACAAGCTTATTCGCAGCGTCATCATGACAGTATAATTGCAAAGCTTTCTTCAACTTTCAAAAGCTGTAATAAGAGACCAATGACCTTTTAGCCTAGTAATATGGATGCTCCCCAGTAAGTTAGCGGTTGCAGATTCAATTCACTTGTAATTTATGCTATTAGTGCCTACCCTTGTAATTTAAAAAAAAAAAAAAAAGCTGTGATAAGAGAACCAACGTGATCTCTAACAACCATTCCAACACCAGCTTTACCAGACGTTACCATTAAAAACAAAAGAATATCCTTCCTTCAAATTAATGACACATTAGAGAGCCACTTTGCCATGCTAGTAATAGAATCTGTTATGACATTTAGGAACAGAGGGGGCCTGTACCCCAGGGAAAGCTGATAATTTTACAACTTACAAGCAAGGGCCTGCCTTGAGTAAAGAAATTATGGTTTCATTTTAGCAATCAAGTAGAATGAAAAACATCAATGACACCATATATTAATCAATTTGATAGAGGCGGAAAATTCCAACAATTCGGGTCCGGAACTCGTGAGAGATATAAGGAGATAAAAGATAAAAATATCAGGTACCAAGCATCAACAATTTATCCTTAAAAAGTATTTTAACAAATCAAACATAAAATTCTAAACAGAACACAAGCGTTCAACACAGACAACCAAAAAAGGAACCCTTTTTCACCTTCAAATGTCCAAACGCCAAAGTGAAGCCTATTAGGCAAACTCCTTCAATGGCCTTTCATGTCACATTGCATGGTCTACCTTCATGCATAATTCAAACGGAATACATCATTCAGCACATAGTAGCTTCCCTGAGGAGTTGGTATCAAATGGAACATCTGCAAGCACAAGAGTGACAAATTGGTCAACATCAATAACAACAGAAATTAAGGAACTAGCAAGCTGAGAAAAAAGAAAGCCAGAAGAAGATACACACTTTGAAACAATAAATTTACATAAAATACCAACCGATCATATCTGAATCATTACATAAAAGAATTGACAACTCACTGATATAGATAAAGAACTACACAAAAAATTGATTAAAACAGGCAAAAGTTGTCCTCATTTCCTATAATTTAGTAGCATCAAATGGAGACTGCATGCGATACTTTCACATGTGATAGGCTTATATCCTGCACAAGAGCAAGTACAACATGCATATAGAGAGGCAAAATTATCTTATAAGACCAAATTAAAAATACTTGAAATATTCTTTATGCAGGTCCCACTCAGGTAAAAGAACACACAGGTAACTTCAACATGATAAACAATTCTTGACAATCAAAAGTTAGCATAAAAACCCATTATTGAAATATATACATATACATCAGACACAACAGTCATCTAGGTACATGTCAGCAAATAAATAGTAATATTACCTTAACCTCTATTTGCACACTCCAGCCCCTCAATGGCTCACTAACTTTGTTTATCCTCTCTCAGTCTTCTAGAAGAAATCTTTGGACCTTCTCCCTGTGTTTTCAATTCTTTCCCATCCTCTCACCCTTAGTTCCTTCATCTCTTTACTTCTTTAAGGCCATGGGTTTGATCTCCTATTATATTCTTCTATGTTCCATCTTTATTCTCATGACATACATTTATGTTGAAACAACATGCACACCAAATGTGTCTAGAGAATAACAAACCATGCTTGCACTCGCTCATCATAAGTTATTGGAAAAGCCTTAAAACAAATATTTCGGGCTCACTATAGATGACTCTTGTTAGAACTTGATCATATTATATATACACCTCTAACTTAACCTTTTGTTTGATCCTTAACAATCTGGACATTAAACCTCACAAAGTAAAGTTTAACAAGTTCATATGACAGTTTAAGGCATAGTAAGTATTATGATATACCCCGCAAATATCCCAATTACAAGTTCAAAAAGTCTGTGAAAGTTGAAAGTGGTGAAGTAGAACTACATTTATGCACAAACTTGCATGGGCACACATACAAAGATTATGGCACCACATCCCATATGTTGTTTAACTCGGTCTTTCGATATATGTATAGATGATTTACTTGTCTTTTATGTTGCACTACAAAATTATGTGCACTAAAGTAGCAGCGGTGTGCTGTGCAGCGTGGGCGAAAGCTTCTATCACAATAAGCCACGCGCCACTTACCACACACCATCCAACAACAGTCTCACACATCTTTAGTCCCATTCAAAACAATTCTGAAAACAAATTGAACAAGTACAAAAATAAAAAATGCAACAATAACTAAAAGCAACATATTGAGTTTCAAATTATATGAAAAACAAGGAATGAAACCGGAGAAAATTTAGATCTACCGAGGCGGAAACACAAGCAAAAACTGGATCCAGAACTACAAGACAACAGTCTAAGACAGATTAATATGAAGGACTGGACAATATGATTTAGGGTAGATCCAATACGATTACCGAAAAGATAGACTAAAATTTTGAATCGGGGAATACGTCTCGGCAGTGATCAAGCACAGACTACAAATTCATATAATCATCGAATCAAACATTCGAATCGGGGCATTCAGAAACCGACCCAACCCGATCAAGCAACACCAAAATGACAAGAAAATCAAAAGCCCCAACGGGATGAATCCGAAGGATGCCAGTCCACTGAGGAAGAGAGAGACACAAACCTGGCTGAACTTGAGGGCGTGCTGTTCACCGGCAAGCTGCAGGTTACCGCTGACGAAGACGAGCATGCCGCCGTTGAAGCCGGAGGGCTGGCAATCGACGGTGGTGATGCTGTGCTGGCACTGCTGGAAGGGGAGACTAGTGAGCTTGGCAACGATGTTCGAAGCGCCTTGGATCTTCTGGCCTTCAAAGGTCAACATGGACTCATTCTGGTAGAGAGTACCGAGGCCGGCACGGTTGGTGTCGAAGGTGCTGTAGTAGTGCTCAACGAAGGCCTTTGCCAAAGCGTCTGGATCCATTCTGATCGATCACCGACTCCACAGTCCACGCCTGCTCCTTCTCCTTCCCTTCCCTACCGGCGCTTAACGCTCACGCTACCTCCCAATTATATGCCTCAAATGCGATTATATTGCACTCCCCACCAGCCACATTGGCTTCAACTAGGGCTTTTTATTCATCCATATTAAATCAAACATTAATTAATTAATTATAGAGTAGACCATCGCGATCAAAATTTTCATAACTATATATTAGTAATATATAATTAAGAGAAAATTCAAAAAAAAAAAACCTTCAAATTTTAAATATCTCACATTAGTGATTGGCTTTTTATATTCTTTCATTATTATTAATCAACAATTAATAATAGAGTAAATCATTGTGATGATTTAAATAATAATAATAATAATAATAATAATAATAATAATAATAATAATTTTTTTGCCAACAAATATAATAATAATTAATGACCAAAAGAATATATGATAATAATTATTTTTGGATTAATACAAAAATATACATAAGATTTTTTTAAAAATGGACTTACTATCAAATGCACTTACCACAAAATATTTTTTTAAAAGATAAAAGTGACAATAAACTTCCGAAATATGAGAAAAAATGGAGTCTCATTGTTAGTTAACCGTTTCTTTATCTTTTAAGACTGACATGGATAATCACGTGAATGCTGATGGGCAAGGCAAAACAAATCTAAATAGTTTAGAGGTAATGAACAGCTTAGAAGCATTTTGTGGCATATAAATCTGAGATCTTGTTCCCCGATGATCCGCTTCATGGCTTCAAGGACGAAACATGGTCCACCAAACTCATTCTTGCTCTTCAGTATCTCTTCCCCATTTTCCAGTGGGCCCCTCACTAATCCCTCAAGCAAGCTCCTCTGTTCTGATGTCATCTTTGGCCTCACCAATGCTAGCCTCACCATTCTGTCAAATTCATAATTGCTCTGTTTTTCAGCACTAATTACAGGGGTATGCCTTCCCATTTACAACCCTCTCTGTTTCTGTATTTCACAGTTTCCGATTCAGACAAAAGCCCTATCTCTATATATTTCTTACACACATCGCGTGCTTTCCCATTCTTTCACTTTTTGTGTTTCTTCTGTGATCTCTTCAATGGCCTCTACTTCAGCTACTTCTCTCAAGCTTTTCACCACCACCAGCCAGGTTCATATATAGTCCCTTCTACTCATCCTTTTCTCTTGCTCCGCTCTTATGCGTTGTATATTCATGCATAAATGTGTCATTGCTGGGTTTTCTCACTTTCTGTAATATTTGATTTTTTTGGTATAACGCTTTGCAATTGCAATAGCGTGACTTTAAACTCTGATATGAGTAAGTTTGGTCTTTCCATTGCATGCACCCATGCACATATAAAAACTTCATCTTCACACATATATCTTCAGACTTGCCATTAGGATGCACTTTTAATTCCACGTTTATATGCTACATTATAAATTTGACCTACCAAGCAGTTATAATCAATGTTGTTATTGAGATGTATTTAATCTTGGTTAAATCACTCTCTTTTCGTTGTTCTGCAATTGGAGGGTCAGATTTATATGCCATAAAATGCTTCTAAACTGTTCATTACCTCTAAACTATTGAGATTTGTTTTGCCTTGCCTAGTCAACATCTACTTCATAATTCATGTCAGTCTTAAAAGTAAACAAACAGTTAACTAACTATTAATGTGTGTTTTTACATTTATTTTAGAAATTCATAATCACTTTTATCCCCTAAAAAAATATTTGATGTTCGACACATTTGAAAAAAAGCTCATACACCTTAAGTCCTTGACCCTTATTTTTATTATATATGTACATCCATTTGCCTCAGCCTCAAAACGGGGGGAAATATTGACACCTTTTGAGAAAAAAAGAAAGAGAATAGGGATGAAATAATAAAAAAAATAAAAATTTCATCAACATCAGGGTTCGAACCCGCGTAGGCGAAGCCCAACAGATTTCAAGTCTGTCTCCTTGAACACTGACGCATAGACATTTTTATTAAAGATGAGCATTAAAATAGTATTGATCTTTTGCTTCCGGCCATTCATTTGTTTACTTTTTTCTTTTTGATAAGTCATTGGTCTAATATTCTCATGTATTCTTCAATTCTTTTTGGATAAGAGAGTCACCTTTCATTACAACCCAAGAAATTTAGAAGAAAAACTAAAATTAGCTTGAGAAAATATAGAGAGTCATCGACTAAACAACTTAAAACAAATAATGTACTAGTTAATCAATCAACATCCATAATCAGCATCCATGATGCTGAGACTGCCAAAAAGTTATAATTTGTAATGTATTCTTCAAATTATAAAAAGGTGTTTGTTGCTTTCTTTTGTGAGTAAAGAGTTTTCATTGTTTTAGGTGTTTGAGGTATATCTTGTACTAATCTTTGATAGATTAATGAATTCCAGTTTTTATTAAAAAAAAAAAAGAGTTTTCATTGTCTTTTATATAGACTCGTTCATAATTTGGAGGGAAGCCAACTCCCTCTCTTTTCCTTCCCCTCCAAATCCCTTATACCTTGAGGCTTTGTTTGGTTCAACGGAGGTTAAGTTAAGGGAAGTTTATTTAAATTAGGTTAAGGGTTGTTATAATGTTGTTTGGTTCAAGAAGAGGGTATGTGAGGTTTAGTATTTTGTTTGGTTCAGGAGGTTAGATTAAGTGAGTTAATTATAAGTGAACAAAAATGCCCTTCTACATATTTTCCTTCTTTTTTTATAATGTATTTATTAATAATAGTTATTTGTAAAATTATTATTTATAAAATAATTATTCTAACAATTATATACACTTCTTTCACACATTTATCATTTTAAGACTTAAGACAATAACAAAGATTAAAAAAATGAAAAAAAATAAAATTTCTGACCACTAAATGCTTTACATGTTTAATGCAAGTAAATTAAAATCTGCAAGCATGTCTGGGACCTTATTTGCTTGGTATCCATTACTAACAGTCAAATATTTGCCTGGCGTCTATGTCTATATCGATAAGGGATTTGGATTCAGTAAGAGGTGGTTTTTAGTGATGCGAGGCGATAAGAGTTTATCACTTCCATCTGTTTGCAGCTTACGCCAGGTAAGGGTAATGGTGGAAATATGAGAAAATGTTATGGGTAATTTGGTCAATGTTGGACATAAATATTCTCTAACCTAGAAAAACCCTCAAATTTGGAGGTTTTATAAAAGAGTGGAGGTTACCACTAAAAGATAAAAAATTCTCCCGCCCCTCACCTAACCTCCTTCCAACCAAACAAAGCCTAAGGATCAATAACAAAAATTTTATTAACTAAAATATCCCTACTCCTTATAAAGAAATAACACAATTTTCAATTACTATATTGAAAATTTTCAGCTGACTTGTTATTTTGATATTATTGAGTTTATATGACTAAAATACTCTATTTTAACATTTTTTTTCAACTGAAAACATGTGATTTTAAACTATGAAATTATCGGGCCTGATTATTTCTGTTTTTATTTTTTCCCCTCAAAATAGATTTATAAAATTGTTTTTCAAAATAAGTTTCAGAAAAAAAAAATTTGATAGTTGTCATAAAAATTGCATTTGAAAAACAAAAATATTAAAATTTGTTTGAAATAATTGTTCTTATATAGCATCAACTAAGATAACAAAAAGAAGGCCAAAACAGAAATTAAGATAACCAAAAAAAAAAAGGGAACGATTTGTTTGATTTACTTACTTTATATAACAAGCATTGACTTCCCCGCACGATGCGCGGGATGCATGTAGTTTTTAAATTGTTAAAAATATAACCACACATAAGAGACTGTAGTGAAAAACACCCTTTGTTCAGGAGCACAAAAATGTACTATATTAAGAACAAAAACTTTCTTCTGCAGTAATTAAATGAATAATTTTAGTATCAACCTAACCAAATAATAATTCCAAATGGTTAATCCATATTTTAAAAGCTACTACTACACCGTATATTTTATGCTTCATGGTAAATAAGAATAAGTCGATCATTTGTACAAATCTTGAATCCTTCTGATTTTATTGCCTGCGTTGGGTTATTTTTATATAAGAACACTAAATCACTTATATATATATATATATAGTAAACTCTCACTCATGGCAATAAAAAGTCCTGATCATTTTTTTACAGAAATAGAAAAGGCCATGAGTTGTTACAATATATACTTATAACATACTTGAAAATCTTCAATTGCATTCTAAGTAAATAACTGAAAATCAGACAGAGCACTATTTCAAAACAGTTGACTATGCACTCCTATTTTTCATAAAACTCAACTGAAAAAAACATAGCCACACAATATAAAGTGGCCTCTATTTCATAAATTCAAATTAACTATGTTTGATTGAGTTCACATAGGCCTAATGACCTCAACCTGATCAGTAGATAAAAAATGCAAATAATCAGAACCTGCTTTTAGTGATACTATGAGGTAGAGAGCTTTTATTCGTCTGATGTTTGAATTGCTGCACACTTGACCCTCATTGCTGATTGATTGAACTGACTGTTGACAAGAAATCTCTAAAAACCTGCAATCGTGTCACAACAGCAAATTAGTGACCAGGTAATATACCAAAAAAAAGTCCAACCTCCCAAAACCCAAAAGCTAAAACATGACCGTCTGGAGAGCCTCCAAGATAAACCAAAGGCACATGACATGATTATCTACTACAAAGATATTTCAAATCATATAGGCCAATTAAAAAAACAACCTCACAGACTGATAAATGACACACTTCCCTCTGGTTAACATGTTCTTAAACTGGTATCATATCTCCCGACAAAATATCATATCCAATAGGTTCTTCACCAGTGATTTCCTAAAAAATTCAGTGGATAATATGGGTTTTACATATACACTTTTAGTCATTAACCAACATGGAAAAAGGTTGTGCAAAAGAGGAACCACCAACTTCAACATCAAAAGATGTCATATCACATAAGAAATTGTAAAAAATTATACAACATACAACAGACAATACTAGATCCTGAATCAGCCACATCTACACCATCATAATAGAGACACATTAATAAGTTCCAAACCATCAGCAAGAAGAGGAACACAAAGTTTACACATCCGCTAAATGACTTTTCCTAAATAAGAAAAATGTGCAAAGATAGACCTTATTGAGCCGCACACCATCTACAACTCTTGAAATAAAATACTGGAGCGTAAGAAATTAAACAAAGTAACCAATCAAACCTATATTTCACCATCACTTTCCCACACTGTAGTAGTTTTCTCATACTGGTGAACCCATGTCATGTGAGTTCACAAAATAAAACTAGGTTAGAAAATGTAGCGTAGTAGCTCAACCTAGGTCGTTCTTGTGAGGAGATTAATTTCCAAGTTCCTAAGTAGTAAAGTGATAAAAAGCCTTAAAATTGTGAGAATTTGATTTTGAAACTAATGAAGTAATCTAAGCTAAAACAATATTTTTGTATTTTTTCGGTTTTCAAGACAAAGAAGTAAAAGGAATTGAAATTAATACTAATAACAAGATAAATTCAACTAACTAATATAATGATGAAATGGGATTCCCTTGAGTTGAGATTTTAGTCTTCCTTACTTGCTAATAATATGAATTCCATAATGAGTCAAGAGGATGGAACTAAGATACCACTAGCTCCATACTTACAATAATAATTTAATTCATTCTACCAAATCAATTAAATGAATATCACCAAATAATTCAGACTCAAGGAGATGAATAATCAACTTCCAATTCTAACTTGAAATTACCATTACAAAAGTTCAAAGCATTCAGTTTAATCATTTAAATCCACTTAACCAAGTTGGAATAAACAATTCAACTTACTCCTAATATGAATCATATAAAGTTTAATTAATCAACTCCTAGCTCAACCACCAAGTTTATTCACTTGGCATAACAATCTAAATCACAATTACATACTTAACCAAGCTACATAATCATGAACTAAAAAGAGAGCTTAAAGGAATTCCATTGAAGTTTAGAAGCTCAAATCATTACCCAACTCAAGGAAATCACCAAGGTTTAGCTACTAATGGAAGAGAAAACGGAAACTTGATGAAAGAAAAGGAGAATATCCATTGAAGTTGCAGCAGCCACCGATTGCTCACGCTCTATTTCAATTCTGTGCTTCCTTCCATCATCTATTCGGTGTTAGTCTCCCTTTTTCCCAGCCGCCATCCCTTTCTCATTCGCTGCCTCCTCCTTGTATCATGTGGCTCCTCTTTTTTTTATTTCCTCCCCTCTTGTCCAGCCGCCAAACCCTTGCTTTATTTCTCACGTGGTCCCCTTCATTGGTTCAGCTGCTCCCCACCTCTCCTTCGGTCATCTCCTCTTCTTTTCTAATCCCATTCTTGGTCCTCAATTTCGGCTCATTTCTTTTTCTTCATTCAACTCGGTCAGCCCTCCTTTCTTCACCTCTCAATTCGGTTCAGCAATTACTAATGCTCCAACTTGCTTCTCACTTGCTTTTTCTATTCGGTCTCCTCTTTCCTTTTTCTTCTCTCAATTCATTTTTCTTCATTTAACCATTGGTCAACAAAAACGGCTGGCTTTCTTCTCTAATTCTCCAATTCGGTCCAGCAAAATACTCTCCCTTCAATTCACCCCCTTTTGATAATTCCGGTCCAGCTCTTCCATGCTTTTCAATTCGGTTCAACTCCCATTCTCAATAATTCAGCCGCCATCTAATCCAACAATGGTCCCCATGTCCTTTGCTTCTTCAATTGTCTTTAGGTTAAAATGTGAGTTGTACCTTGTTTGGATAAAGTGGTGAAAATATGTTTTATGATATGTACAAAATTGTAATAATCAAACAAGGCCCTTACTCATTTAACCTCCTCTTGGAAAAAATGTGAAAATAAATTCTGTACTTGTGATGTTCCACTTTTATCTTTCATTAAGCTCTAAAATAACATCTTTGATGTTAACCACTCAAGTTGTGCCACATCATCACCTATAAAATTATATTCACAAAGGTAATATCTTTTGTTCACAATTAAAGAATAATGGGAATAACAAATATTAATTAAAAATATAACAATTTAACCACTTTAATTCCCAAATTATTCATTCACTAAAATCTCACATTAACACTTGATTACGCTCAAAATATTCAATTAAGTCCCGCAAAAGCCCAAGATTAATTACTAAAAAATATATATAAATATTGAGCTCTATCACATACAAGGCAAAGTGGATTGGTAAGTGTCTCTACACAAGTTCACCATCCAAAAACACAAGCCCAATCCAATTGAGCCCCACAAAATTACATAACACTTGGAAAAATGTCATCACATAGCTGGCTCAGATATCCTTAAATATATGAACTGGGTAATACAAAGTTTATCTGACAGGAACATAAGAAATCCAATGGTTAAATAACTGCAAATATCTGAGGCAAGTGACTCTTGCCATAAAACTTGTCATGTGAGAAAACTTATTCACAATTACACATGACTATGAAGAAAAGTTACATAAATCTCATACAGATATGAACCTCAAATCTTTTATGCTAGTAAACCTCGTGCCCATAATAGAAATCCAATTTTGGTAGAAGTAAAGCTTCTATTCTTGCTAGACATTGTGCATCTGGCACATTAATTAGCCCAATCCAATTGAGCCCCACAAAATTACAGAACACTTGGAAAAATGTCATCACATAACTGGGTCAGATATCCTTAAATATATGAACTGGATAATACAAAGTTTATCTGATAGGAACATAAGAAATCCAATGGTTAAATAATTGCAAATATCTGAAGCAAGTGACTCTTGCCATAAAACTTGTCATGTGAGAAAACTTATTCACAATTACACATGACTATGAAGAAAAATTACATAAATCTCATACAGATATGAACCTCAAATCTTTTATGCAAGTAAACCTTGTGCCCATAATAGAAATCCAATTGTGGCAGAAGTAAAGCTTCTATTCTTGCTAGACATTGTGCATCTGGCACATTAATTAGCCCAATCCAATTGAGCCCCACAAAATTACAGAACACTTGGAAAAATGTCATCACACAGCTACCTCAGATATCCTTAAATATACGAACTGGGTAATACAAAGTTTATCTGACAGGAACATAGAAATCCAATGGTTAAATAATTGCAAATATCGGAGGCAAGTGACTCTTGCCATCAAACCTGTCAAGTGAGAAAAACTATTCACAATTACACATGACTGTGAAGAAAAATTACATAAATCTCACACAGATATGAATCTCAAATCTTTTTTGCAAGTAAACCTCATGCCCATAATAGAAATCCAATTTTGGCAGAAGTAAAGCTTCTATTCTTGCTAGACATTGTGCATCTAGCACATTAATTAGCTATAAACCATATTTAAGGAATCACCAAAATGATCAAACTAAACTGGAAATTAGTTTCTACAAAGTAAGAAACACATAATCTTTAACAAAAAAGGGCTGGAACTTGTTGAATATGTGGAAATATACCAATATAGAAACTATAGATATGAATGAAGTAAACATATATGCTTCATTTCATACATGTTAATCTGCTTACAAAGATATAAACATGGATGGATTGCAATTCATCCCTCAAAAAGTCTCAAAATTGTTTCAAAATGGCCACATAAGACCACCCAAAAAAGTCAAGATCAATGTTACAGAACCAACACAACTAAAACAACTGTGTTAAAAACAAAATATGACCCATCTTGACCAGTTCTTCAGTATCTACCATCAACCCCTTCTTGCCCTTGCAAGCAACTTTCTCCTCACCGGCATAATGTCATTAAAGTGGGGTCCAATATATCGTTGTTGCTGATGTGTAGTTGACCAAGGAAATCTCAGCTGCAATGTGGGTAGAAACAACAACAAAGATCATTAAGGCATACAAACAAAAGACAACAACGTAAAATCTCAACCAGAGAAAGTGACACATAAGTTAATGAATAACCGATCATGCCAAACCACTATATTATATAATTGTAATGAATAACTGATTAAAAGTTAGTTGTTCATTATAATTATGTCACCAATATCTTAAGAGTTTGGCCTTCACAATAATCAAGAAATTTCCATGCCTGAATTTGTAAAAGTAAAAAAGATCCGAACCATTCCCACTATTTTTGACAAGATTAGTTTTATAGAACTCTGTAATTTTTAAAAAGAAAAGATATCTTGAATTCTCAAGCATATGTACAATAATTCAATAGGCAAAGATACTTAAGGAAGGAGACTTTTTTTTGGGGTGTAAACTTTTCAACTTTCTATAGGCAACAATAGAAATCTTTCTACACTCACATATAATATACACTAGATTGCATGCAACACAGTCATATGCAACTCCTATTTAGTGTGATTACTTCACCATGCGGAGGACTTCATGGTCTTATTCGTTCATATCTTTATAGTTTCCTTCAAAAAATAATAGGTATTGCAAGAATTGGAAGGATATACCAAATAGCATCCATTGAGAAACAAAGTATGAATAATTTAAACCACTAGGTAGAGGGCTAAAATTCAAAACCGTAGGGCAAAGCAGAGAAGATACAAAATCCAAATATATTAACCTAGTGGAAAGCAAAATAACTTGAGACTCCCAATCTTATGATAAACCACAATTTTTGTAAAAACATTCAGAAAGCAAAACATCATTACTGAAATTTCCATAAAAACGCGCACCCACAGCGTCGGATTGGGACTTGTGCTCACACGGTTGATAGAGCCATTGACGGATTTTATCATGTTCTTGCATTCCTCCACGAAGCGATTCAACACTTGGTGGTACTCAGAGGCGGAGATGCATAAATCAGAGAGAGAGAAAAGTGTGCAGGGAGGCCAAGATGCATAAATTGGAGAGAGAGAAGTGTGAAGGGATGTAGAGAGAAGTTGTATCCAGAAGAAAGAAGAAGGACGATTTCCAAAATTGGAGAAAAGGAAAGATAAAGGATAGGTAAGGGAATTTTGAAATTTAAACTCAAGCACATGATGTTGCACGTGGATGGCTCGAAGCCAAATGCAAGCTGGTACTATTCATATGAACAGTGATTTTAGAGAGAAGCTACAATGAAACATGGCTTGGCTCGGCTATTATAACATACAGATTTAATATATTAACGGATTGATATTGACATTATTTTTAATAATTACTATTTTATTCGCTACAATGCATAGAAAGGTATTTATTGTTCATGTCATTTGTGAAATATATAAATTTGGGAATTAGAGAGGAATAAAATGATCTTAATTTAAAGGATTTGCTAATTATCATTTTCATGTTTAATAGATATTGTGTTCATCTATGAAGAGATTTAGAATAAATGATAAATATGATATATGAGAATGAAAAGTTGTTTTAGAAGAAAAATAAGAAAAAGTAGGATAATCACTTGAAGAACCTTACATAGTTTATCAACATGATGATTTTTGGTTGAATATTCTTCGGTATTGTATAGAACAATTATGCAGTATTGAATAAACATTGCATTAACTTCTTGTCGATGTGTGATGTATCTCTTGGACATGTTATCTACTACTTCATCTCAAAGAGCGGCAATGATAGTATGACCCCCTATACAGGAAAATGAAATTATACGAAGACAACCTTTTGAGAAAAAATGTAGGTGAGTACAAGTAAACTATATGATATACATAAATGGATTTTTTTCTTACATTATTTCTTGATGATTTGGTGTTTTCAAAATTGTTTGGAAAAAATCACTTGCATGGTTGTTAATTATGCAATAGTAAATATGATACTTAAATAATAAATTAAAAAACCATTTGAATATTACTCATTTATTTTTATTAAATGGTTGTTAATTTTAATGTCACAACGGAAGAAGTTGAAAAGTTAGGCACCAACAACCAAGGAGGTGAAAGGAAAATGAACCTTCTTCATGCAATTAACAAAACACTCATTTGTCTGTCATCAATAAGTCACACCACTTACAGAACATTGACCTCATAAAAAATCACTATACAACTGCAGCCAGACACAATCTTATAATAAAGGAGACATTTATTCAAAAATGTATTTCGCATTATACAACATACAATACACACAGCCCAATGTACAACAACAATCAATGTTATCCTATTAGATGAAATCATTTACATGGTTCATACGACACCATTATAGGCAATTATTGGAAAAATAAAATTCTATCACTGGTTATGACATAGCATCAACCGTTGGCTGCAGTGACATGATGACAGTTGACTATTGTTATCAGCAGTGACATGGCAGCATGTGTCGGCCATTTATGGTAGTGACGTGATGATGGCTATTGGCCATCGTAGGTGGCGATGTCGTGTTGGTGGCAGGTGGCAGCCTCTAACCCTCAAGTGTAAAAGAAAGAGTTTTCCCATTAGGGTTAAGGGGGAAAAATGCCTCAGAAGTTTTCACCCAGGGGCACTAAGTGTCTGGAAGTTTTTGAGGGGGCATTTTTGCTCCGGAAGTTGTAAAAGGAGGCCAATTTTGCCTCAATAAGACGAACGTTAAATTCAAGCCGTTAAGTGACACATTGTCAGCCAAAATTGCCACTGTCAATGAAAATATAGCTTCCTTGTGGGAGATTACAGGGAAAAAGTGAGTGTTATTTTGTTTTATTTGTCAATAGAAAAATTTGGACATGTGATTGTATTAAAAGAAAATGCAGAGGGAAAGATAGAAATTAGGGCACGAAAGAGATTAAGAGTCTAGCAGGGTCAACTTTGATTATAGGTGTTGGAGCGTTTGAAGAAGGCGACAGAGCACAAATAAGGTAGTGCGGAGTATTGGATATATTTGGAGAACTTAAGTGAGTTGAATTATAGGAAGATAGAGACCGACAAGATAAATGCACTAATAAGAGGTCGGTATAAGACATTAAGTGATTTTGTGGTTGGTTTTGGGCCTTCAATTGTGTATAATGGAGTAAGGTGAATGGGGAAGGCGATGGAGGAAAGGGTAAAGGAAAGTTAGTTCAAGTGGATGAAGGCGATGGTCTGGAGGTGGAAGAAACTACAGATTGGAATGATAAAGTGTGCTTTTATGAGAGTTTGAAAGCTGAATTTAGTGAAAGAAGGAAGGAACTAGAGCAAATACAAGAACAAAGTGTAGGTTTTCTTAGTGGAAAACGTGTTGAGCAAATATCTATTTGTAAGAATGTGTATGAAACCATAGAGCTGGAGCATGATAATGGAGAGGAAGATGAGGGAGATGATGATTGTGAAGATGATGAGAGTGGTAGTAGGGGTGAAGATTCAGACAGTGAAGAGGAGGATGACGGAGATGATGATTGTGAAGTTGATAAGGATGACGACTTGTTTAATGAAGAGGGCTCAAATGATAATATTGGGCCTAATGATGAGGCCAGAGTCTATGAAGAACCCAATAGGTCTAAAGAGAGGCCCTTTTTCGTACTTGGTGGAACAAATGTAGATAAGGGTGAGTTGTTGAGAGCAATAAATAATTATTCAATTAAGAATGGAGTGAAATTGAATTTGTTAAAAAGTGAACCAACGAGGTTAAGGGTAAGGTGTCAAAAGGGGTGTCCCTTTGTTCTGTACACATCCAAACAAGCCGTAAATCTAGGGCTGGTTGTAAAGACACTTCATTTGGAACATAAATGTAGTAGAGTTTTTAAGAACCCTAAGGCTAAAGTGAATTGGATAGCTAAGTATTTCATCAAGAAGGTCAAAGAGAGGGCACAATACAAGATATCAGACATAAAGAAGGATTTAAAGGATGAATTGGCCCTTCATGTTAGCATATGGAAGTGCAAAAGAGCCAAGAATATGAAAATGAAGGATATGGAAGCGAGCTATGTGGATGAGTTCAACAACCTTGAAGCATATTTTCATGAGTTGAGGAATTCAAATCCAGGCTTAGATGTGTCTTTGGAGCTGAGTAAGGATGCTTTAGAAGGTGGAAGAAGGGTGTTTAGTAAAGCATATATAGCTTCAATGTTGCAAAGGTAATAAAAGTTATGTCTTGTGTGTTTCTAAAATGTATGCTTCAATGCTTGCACTTTCTGGAACTTGATATATATTATGAGCATTATAATCAATTGCCCTGTTATGTGAAAAAAAAACATAGACAGTGTGTATGCTTTGCAACTTGCTTTGTTTTTGTGGGTAAGAAATAGATGTAACTGTAGTTGGATGTGTGTTGTTGCCCTGTTATTTCAATTCTATGTACGGTCTAGAACTTAATCTGTATTGTAAAGGGTGTGTGTGTGTAAAAGAAGTCTACATTGCGTGCTTCCTAAATATATGACAATAACAGTGTTGTGTTCTGATGAATTTTCCTGAATATTTGATTGAGGTTCATTGTTATTTTTTTTTTGAAGATTGGGTGGAAGGCAAGTTGTAGACCTATAATTGGATTAGATGGCACATTCCTTAAGAGAAAGACCAAAGGCATTATGCTAACAGCAACAAAGCTTAGATGTTGATGATTCACTATATCCTATTGCATTTGGGATTACTCAAAAGGAAAACACTGTTAATTGGAAATGGTTTCTTGAATGGCTGAAGAAATCCCTAGACTTGGACACTGGAGAGCATGTGACCATAATGTCTGACATGCAAAAGGTATTTCCATACATGTGAAAATTGCCAATAAAATTACTTATTTCTTGTTATATGTCAAAAAATTACTTATTTCTGGTTCTATGTCAATAAATGGTGTAGGGATTACTTGTTACTGTGTTAGAAGTGTTGCCACAAGCAGAGCAAAGATTATGTGCAAGACACATATATGCGAACTGAAGCAAGAAGTACATCGAGAGGATATTGAAGAAGACTTTCTTCTCATGTGCATAGAGCATATTTGAGGAAAGATTCGTTGATAACCTTAAAGCACTTGGAGCTCTTAGTGAAAAGGCAGCAAAAGTAGTTGTGTCTTACCTAATTCAGGCATGAGTAAGAGCATATTTTAGGACTACATCTTTATCTTGGATTGTTGATAACAACTATAGCTGTTACAAGTGTAAATGGTTTATTAAAAACTGCAAGTGTACACTATCGTAAACAAGTAATATAGAAATGAGTAAAATATTGTTCCAATAAGGATTGATCACTAAGTATCAAAATGGGTAATTTTAATTCTATTTAGTCGATCAATTAGTTAGTAATTGAGAGTACAAAATAAAATGATTAAATATGAAAGCAATTAATATGAAAACAACTATGAGAAAAAGTCCTAGGGATTATATTTCACTTAACAAATTTTGGATTGAATCACCTATCTATTCTAGTCCAATTTATTCCATATGATTCATAGTCGAGTTTTCCTAATTTAATTACTATCCTCTTCCAAGGTCAAACAATTCTATAATTAATTGCTAATCCAATATATTCCTATATGAATTAAAGTAATTAATCATGCATTAAGATTTATAGAACTCATTAAGATTACATAACCAATATGAATATATTCCTATATCATATGCAAATTATGGTTTCAATTATAATATCTATACACATGCATCTCCTTCCGGTCTCAACATGCATATTGAAATCATTCAAAAGATAGCCAATCAATCAAAAGCATTAAGAATAATAATCAAAACTCAATCATGAAGGAAAAATTAAAACTAGATTTAATAAGTTAAGATTCAATCCATCATTAGTAAGCTACATCATCACCCTACGGAAGTGGAAATTTAGCTTATGATGAAATTAAAAACAAAACCGAAATGAATTGAAAACTTCATAAACATTACATGAAACTCAATTATTAAGTTCTAAAACACAAAGATACAACTACAAGATGAAAATGGAAAAATCTAGCATTCCATATACGAGGTAAAACCTTCCATATAGGTGGCAACCTATATCATCTATAAAGGAGGACTACCTAAGCCTTCCATAAAGGAGACCTGCAAAAAGCAAATATAATGCATGAAATTATCTCTAAGATAGTGTGTTTCCTTGTGTCTTGAGCTCATTTATTTATAGATGGAGGAGCTACAAAAAATTCCAAGAAAGTTAGGCATACATCATGACCTTAAGCCTCCAACTTGAACTTTGAAAGTTAGGCTGCCAAACTTCTTGATTGCTGCCTGATTTTGACATCCAAAATGGTTGAATTTCAACATATGATCTTCATAAAAGTTGTACTTCTATATCTTAATGTGAAAACCCAACTAAAATCTCCCCATTTCGACATTTACAGCTCAAGTAATGATTAAATTAATGGGCAAAGTTCAATCAGGGACAAATTCACATCTTTAACTTCCAAGCAAAATTTGAGATCATTGAAGGCAGAACTAGGTTTTTGGTTCAATCTGAAAGTTGTAGAGCTCCAGATATTGCCTAAAAACCGAAACAAGGTCAAATTTAGTATTTTTCAAAAAAATTCTATTTTATGCCAAAATCATTATTTATTTATCAATTACACTCAAATTCATTAAATTAAGCTCAAATGTCATCCACAAAATTAGCATATAACGGAAAATAAAAGTATAAATATTTTACTTATCAAATTCCCCTATACTTAGCTCTTGGATGTCCTCAGACAACAAGGAGTGACTAATAAGTGCTTCCAAAATAATCAGAAGTGTCAAGTCATAAGCAATAACACAATTGAAAAATAAAGAGATCATAGTATTCATGAATCAACGAAAATATAAACTGGTAACTTTATTTGAAAATGAATAAACCGAGTTCGTAATTGTGACTCATTCTTCAATCTCTCAAGTGTTTAAGGGTAGGTGTTTTGCTCAAATTCAACTAAAAAAAATTGCACTACCATAAGCTTGCTGAAAATCTCAATTTCCACTACCTAATTCACATGCATAATTGAAATCAAAAGAACTTATTAAGGGTTGTAATGGGGTTAAGGTAAAATGAATGGAAAACATGATATGAAGGGCTACATTTAAGAAACTTAATAGAGCAATTGACAAATGTGCTACTTATGAATAAATTTATCTCATCACAACAACCCACAATTTGAATACTTAATATATTTTTTTTTTGTTTTCTTTTCTCTTTTTTTTGCATAATTTTGTAATTCTACAGTTGATGATATATACACCCCCATACTTGTTAAAAGTCCACTTCACAAAAATTTCAAATGCTCAGCTAATCTTCCAAATGAGGTACAAGCACTTGATATATCATAAAACACATGTTAACGGATTGAGAACAAAGGAAAAAATCAATTAGACTCAAAGAGGCTTATAAATGGTATAATTGCAAGGTTTGCTATTTGGCTCTGGCTAAAGAAAATGAATGCCTTTATCATTTTTGAATGTGCATGTGAGCTGTAATTTTAACCAGATTTAAAGCAAGTTCTAGAGTGATAACTTAATAGGTGAATATCACACACAAGAAAAATAATCATTATAGGCTCAAAAGCTTACAGTTAGAGGCTTTCAAACTCAGCTCATTCAATCACAAAATTCATTATCAATTACAACAATCAATTGTTCATTCATGCTATGAAATCTCTAAATTCAGTTGATCCATACTCAAAACTTATATACTTCTTAAGATCATTAAAAAGCACTTAAACATGATTTTTTTTAAATTTTTTTTAGAATGAACAAAAAAAATGCAACTGAAAAAATGCATCTCAGGAGTTAAGAATAACTCTATACTCTCCATTTTGCTCCATACCCCATGCATCTAATGGTTTTTACTAACTAACTATTTTTTTTAGTACTCCTCCCCCAATCTAAATCAGACATTGTCCTCAATGTCTTCTAGAGCTTAGAGAAAGTTTTTTTTAAACATAAACACACAATAAAATAAACCAAACTACTAAGAGTAAAACTAAAAGATTAAGAATAGTTACAACCGAAGAGTGGTATCTGGATGCTACTTATGACTGCTATCTAAAGATTCCTGCCTCTTTGCTTGACTAGTAGATCTAGTTTAGGTTCATACGTTTGCAGTTGATCAAGCAGCTGATCAAAATCTGGTGCAGAAATTATAAAGTAGTGAGTCGCTTGGGGTATGAATCTTGTTTCCACAGCATGATCAAAAAAAGATAACAGATCATCACAAAAACTATTAACATTTAACAATCCTAATGACTTTTTGTGAAAGTTTAACTTAACCTAATCTGCAATACTAGAAATCTCATCCAACATCTTTAAACCACCGAGTAGAGCGATTAAAGCTTGAGTATGGTAGAACATTCATCCTATTTGTTCAGGAAAGCTTGAAACCTGTAACTCTTGTTGTAACCCCCTTCGATAATCAGGCCGAGATTAGTGTTTAAAGGCGTTTAATAATCGAATGAGAAATCCGGAAGAATTAAAAACCTTTTGCAGAACCTGTACAAATGGATCTCTATTCATTTCATTCATTAAAACAAATGGCCTGTTTGGTCTGTTACATATACAATATCAGAGTATCAGCACAATTCCCGATGTTCACCCGGGATAATAACATTTAATCCAAAATATTGATCAGGGCAATCATCGCCCACCTCAGTATCCATACCGGGGATTACACAAAACTATAGTACTATGATCTATACAATATATTTACATTGATCCAAAATCATAACCAATTCGATATAAAACCAAAATATCTAACTAAGACTACTGCTGGCAGCCCTAATCGCCCTTATCCACTTGCTTGCTTTTCGATCCACTTGCCCTGTCTAAAAATGTTATTTGGAAAGAATGAGATTCTAGAGAATCCCAGTAGCAATAGTTTATTTATATGATACATATATACAAAGCAACTCACATATATCACAATGCATCAATCAATATTCGAGACCGGGCTTTCGCCACGTTCCCTTCACTATATTCGAGGTCGGGCTTACGCCACGCCCCTTCATTTTATCAGTATTCGAGTCCGGGATTTCACCACGTCCCCTTCACTTTAACTGTATTCGAGTCCAGGCTTTCGCCACGTCCCCTTCACTTTAACTATATTCGAGTCCAGGCTTTCACCACGTCCCCTTCACTTTAACTGTATTCAATGACTAATGCAAACAAGCGATGCAATACACATGATATATGATAAAGTGTCACTACCTTTGTCTTTCCTTCCTTGAGCATTATTCTAAAGTCATAATTAAGGACAAAACATTATTCTCTATTCCAATACTCAATTGACTCTTCAACACTTAGATTTGGTTATCAATAATAACTCTTAAAAAGCTATAAATGCCTCTAATAAAACCCCTAAAAGGTTGGGAAACAATAGGTTGAAGATCTCTTTTCAAAAACTCAAAGTGCTGGAACACAGAGGTTGGCCGCGGCCAGTCCTTCCTTGGGGCGCGGCCAAAATATGGTCAGAAGGTCACTAGCCATAGCCAGCCACTCATGGGCCGTAGCCAGAATCAGGCCAGAAAGGTTTGGGCCGCGGCCAGCCACCTTGAGCCGTGGCCAAGAAATTCCCTGATTCTTGGCTGAACTTCCAAAATTCGTAACTAATACTAGAAAAATCGAAACAAGGTGATTCCAAAGGAAAAAGAAAGGTATTTAAGTCCTTTTTCTAGGAAAAATATGGCTCATTACTTCAAATCATCACACAAATATAGAATCACCAAAAACTCAACACTACTCCAAAACAGAGTTCTGTTTTTGTCCCAAATTTTGGCAAAGCATAACTCTTAGTTAACAAAATGAAATGACACAAATTATATGTCCATTGTGAATCTTGGGATGTGATCTTTAAAACTAGAAAGTTTCACAATTTTCTGAAATCATTTGATCATTCATAAAGCCAATACAAACAGACTGCCCAGAATAGACTTTTAATGACAGCATTTCCAATGTTCTACCAAAGTGTCCAATGGCTTCAAAATCAACAATCAAGCTTATTCCTTACACTAAAACACTCAAGGAATCCAATAAAACCATTTAAACAACCTAATTTCTACTACATTAGCATGCTTTGGTCCATGGCCACATTAAACACTAACTTTCCAAACTTTCCAATCTCACTCCTTTCTTTCCCAATCAATCCTATCTATCCATACACATTCCAAATATACCATTTCTATACCTTTAACATGCCAAATGACCAATGACACTCATTTTTGAAAATGGCCAATAAATCCCAGAAATTCAAAGCTACCTCAAATGGCACAAAACTTAGATGGGTAGATAGGTTTCACTTACCTCTTTAACTTTCTCAAAGTGACTTTTCAATTCTCCAACTTTCACAATCTCTTGAGGTCACAAACTAACACCAATGAACACATTACAACCATCAAAAGGAAGCTCTTCATTCAAGGTCAATATTAGAGAAGGAAGTTTGAGCATTTGGAGACATTTCCCCTTACCTTTTGAAGCTTTTCTTCCCCCTTATTTCTGCAACAATGGCGCCAAGAGAGAGGAAAATGAGAGATGAGAGATGAAGTGTGGAGGAAGAAGGAGGAAAAATGATCATTCTTTGCCCTCCCATCCCCATGTCAGCTGAAAGAAAGAGGGAAGAGGAGAGAGAAAAACATTTAAAATTCCATTTGACTTTTCTATATCCTCTCCCATCCTAAAAGCTTGCCACTTGTCCACTTATCATTGGCTTTCCCATACTTAGTCACTAATTAACCTCTCTAATCCTTCCATTAGCCATTTAATCACACTTCTCACTTTTCTTTTAGTTAGTAATTAATTTCCCCATTAATCACCAACTTAGAGCCAATAATTCCATCCTTTAAATTTTCCATCAATTATGACATATAAATTAATATTGTCACCAATATACATTAATTCCACTTTAATCCGATAATTATCCTCAATAATTATCATTAGGCCTTAATCGAAAATTGGGGCGTTACACTTGTCCTAAAGAAAAAGTGTGATATTCTAACTCCTTCACCCTTAGCTTAAACATTTGCTTCTATTAATAGATGCAGAAATGGCCATACTTCCTCTTAAGCCCTGGATGCCTGCCCCGTATACAAAGTTGATATTATTGTTAGCTATTACAATTCCAAGTTCTTTTGCTGCAGTTAGAAACTTTCAATCCTTACTGATATGTAAAATATTTGCATATTTATTTTCCCTTATATGATGATTTTATGGACAATAGTTGAGCTTAATGTAATTAATTTAGGTGTAATTGATAAATATTTCCTTCTTTTCTTTTGATAGCCACGTACACCATATTAAGGAGAAAAGAGAAAAAAGGAGACCTAAAAACATATCCATAAGATTTGAAACAAGACAGAGGCGCAGCTGGAAAAAATGATACGCTCGTCACTATTCAATGTCCACTATTCATGATGGAATCACTATAGCAGACTGTTACTGTAGCAGACGAAGGTGACTGTAGCGAGATTGAAGAATTGTAGCAGGCAACAAATACTGTAGCAGTCATGGAAAACGCGTAAGTCTGCCAACAGGATACTATTCACTCCGTGAAAAAAATGACATGGCATTGAATCATCATGGAAAAAATGACATGCAACTATTCTCTCACTGCCTATAAATGTGAGCATCAGGTGCAGAGACTGGGGGCATAGAGATATTTCTCTGGCAGTCAGAGATCCTTCTCTGATAGGGAGAGATATTTTTTCTGACAGTTCTGAATAAATTATGTTATTTTCTAGATTTAATTTCATGCATTGTATTACTTTTTGCATGCCTCCATCTTGGAAGGTTTAAAATTGTATTACTTTTTGCATACCACCTACATGGAAGGTTTTACCTCATAAATGGATGGCTAGATTTCTCCATTTTTCATGTATCTTTTGGTTTTATATTTATGTTTGAAAATTTAATAGTCAAGTTTTATGCAGTATATATGAGGATTTTATTCTAGTTTTATATAACGTTAATTTATTTTTATTTTTTATTTTAATTTCATCATGATCTAAATTTCTATTTTCTTAGCATGATGACGTAGCTTACTAATGACGGATTGAATATTAACTTATTAAATCTAGTTTTAATTTCTCCTTCATGATTGAGTTTTAATTATTGTTCTTAATGATTTCATTTGATTGGCAATCTTTTAAATGATTCCAATATGCATGTTGAGACCGGAAGGAGATACATATGTGTAGATCCTATAATTAAAACCATGACTTGCATATGAAATAGGAATATATTCATATGAGTTGTGTAGTCTTACTGAGTTCTATAAATCTTAATGGATAATTGATTGCTTAAATTCATAAAGGAATATATTGGATTAGCAATTAATTATAGACTTGCTTGACCTTAGAAGAGGCTGGTAATTAAATTAGGGAAACTCAACTATCAATCATAAGGAGTAAATTGGGCTAGAATAGATAAGTGATTCAATCTGAAATTTGTTAAGTGAAATTTAACTCCTAAGGCTTTTTTCTCATATTTGCTTTCATATTATCTGCACTCATATTTAATTGTTTTTCTTTTATTTTGTACTCTTAATCACCAACTAATCAATTGACTAAATAGAATTAAAATTACCCATTTTGGTACTTAGTGATCAATCCTCATAGGAACGATACTCTACTCACTTTTGTATTACTTGATTATGACAATGTACACTTACACTATTTAATAGGTCATCTAAACACGTAACACTTGCACAAATTAGTTTCACCGAAAATGTTGATAGATGTAAATCTACATTGTTGTGAGATACTTTTTTTCTCTTCTTTTCTCTCAGACCATTTGTGTTTACAAGTGGAAGAGCGCATATTTACAAGTAGAAGAGTACATATATATCATACTAAAACAATGACAACCAGATCATGCAAATCACGCATTTTTCAAAGAAGTTAGAAAAATTTACCAATATAAATGACCGGTATAGGTTGCGTGAAGAAATTTAAACAAAATGAGAAGAAAATTCAAAAGTTACTAAAAAAAATAAAACAAATTAGACAAAAGCATGATTATGAACGGTAGTTGTAATTTTGGCTCACATCTTCCTCTAGTTTTACGTCCAGTAACGGCTTAAATGCTTTCTATAAATCGAGGATTTGCTTCCCATCCAATTTTCTTCTAAACTGGCACATAAGGTCTTTTAACGTCAGATTTCCAAGACAGTAGCGCTGTTTTTCTTTGTTAAATATGTTCAATAAATCGAGAAGAATATGATAAATATCACCACTCATATACGTCTTAACAGTTTGAATGATATCATCCAATGACTCCTTACTCAGCCCATCCTTTATGAATTTAATTTTATCTTCTCGATTTATAGAAACCATACCTTTGCTCTTTCAACGTTGATCACATGTCCACCTTGCACATTTATGGCAGACCTGCATTCTTTTAGCTCTTCTTTTTTTGGAGTAAGAACTTCTTCCCATTTCTGGCATAGGTTTAATAAATGCTGTATGAACCTCACCTGCTAAACATACCTTAGCTTTAATGATCCAACGTATGTCCTCAGGGAGGCGCAAATGCTTGAATATCTTCATTCGTTCAAGTCTACATCTATAGATCTTCCTCAGCACATCTTTGGGGAGAGTAGGGAACCTGTTTTTAAGCTTTGCAAGGGATTCCTCCATATTAACTTGAAATGAAAATGATGAGGACTAAAATTTCTAACGTAGTGTAGTGTGTGTCAATAAATAAGAAAGAGAAATGAGCAAGGAAAAGAAGTTTTAGGTTGCCTCCCAAATAGCCGCCTTTCTTTACTGACTTTAGTTAGGAAAAAATCAAACCAATTGACTCTTTTTTTTTCTTTTTCTAATATTTTTTTTTTCATTTTTTATACTAGAAAGAGGGCTTACCTATTGGTTCCTCAAACGTGATGACAATTTTCAAAGTGTTGAATGCACTGTCATTGTACTCCTTTAGCCTTTGCCCATTCACTTTGATTTTTTTATCACCATCTTGAATCTCCATAGTTCCATATGGCCATGCTTGAATCACAGTAAAAGGTCCTGACTACCTTGATCTTAGCTTTCCTGGAAAGAGCTTTAATCTTGAGTTATATAAAAGCACCTTTTGTCCCGGTGTGAACACTTTCCTCAAAATTCTTTTGTCATGCCACATTTTGTCTTCTCCTTGTATAACTTAGCATTTTCATAAGCTTGTTGTCTGAATTCTTTAAGCTCATTGAGTTGGAGAAGCATGTTCTCACCAGCTACCTTTAAGTCAAAATTTAAGCCTTTTACTGCCCAATATGCTTTGTGCTCCATTTCTACTAGAAAATGGCATGCTTTTCCATAAACCAATTGATATAAGGATGTACCAATTGGTGTTTTGAACGCAGTTCTATAAGCCCAAAGTGTACCATCTAGTTTCTGTGCCCAGTCCTTCCGGTTGGAATTCACCGTCTTCTCTAAGATCCATTTCAGTTCTTTGTTTGAGATTTCCATTTCCCGATAGTTTGTAGATGATATAAAGCTGCAAACTTACGAGTTACTCCATATTTAACTAACACTGATTGAAGCTGCTAATTACAAAAATGCCTTCCTTTATAGCTAATAATAGCTCTAGGTACTCTAAATCTTATAAAAATATTTCTCCTCAGAAACTTCACAACCACTCAAGAATCATTTGTAGGAAAAGTAGCTATTTTAACCCACTTGGAGACATAATCAATAGCTACTAAAATAAACTGATTGCTAAATGAGGATGGAAAAGGCCCCATAAAATCCATCCCCCATACATCAAAAAGCTCAACTTATAAGATGTTGGTTAAAGGGGCTTCATGTCTCCTTGAGATATTTCCCCTTCTTTGACATTTGTCACAGGTTACCATAATTTTGTGGGCATCCTTGAAAAGTGTGGGCCAGTAAGTAAAATCCTAATTGAAGGACTTTAGTGTTAGATCCCAAGTTTTGATGATAACAAAAGTCAATTGTGTGCAAATCATAGTTTTATAAGTCTAAGGAATGTTTACAAAGTTACCAAATGCATATGGCAAAGTTCTGTGATGATTGCTGTCAAATTTAACTGATGTACTTGAGCACAAGACTAGCACTCGAGCATAGAACTCTTTTATACTTGAGCAGATACGAGTGATAGCTAGAAAGTGTTTGCCCGAGAGCATACTACTGTCATTTTTACTGATGCACTCGAGCACTAGGGATAGCACTTGAGCAGAAGACTCTTTATCACTCGAGCACATGCGAGTGAGGAGCTGCGAGTGCTTGGCCGAAAGCAATTCCTGTCATTCCTTCTTATGTACTCGAGCATTGTCATCATTACTCGAGCATGAAGCCCTTTTGTACTCGAGCACTAGCGAGTGAAGGACTGCAAGTGTTTGGCCGAGAGTCATGAAGATCAGAGAAGCACAAGTATGCCCGAGTGAGACTTCTTATGCCCAAGTGACACATCAGCACTCGCGAGTGAGAAATCCAACTCTCTCAAATTTTGATGCAAGTGCTGATCATCAGGGTATATTACATGAGAATATTCTTCTCACTCGAGTAGAAGTATGTGTGCTTGAGTGAGGGCCCATATCACCTGCAAGTGTAAAATCTGACTCTTGATAAAATGGTATGCGAGTGCTGTCCAGAGAAGAGTCTCCTAGTGTAAAATACAAGGCCACTCGAGCAGAAGGAGTTGTGCTCGAGGGAGGCCCCACATCACTCGTGAGTGAGAAAACTATCTCTCTGAAATCTTATGCGAGTGCAAGTTCAAAACTGAAGAACAAGGAGAAAAATGGTGAGATCACTTGAGTGAGCCCATCCAGGCTCGAGTGATACTCTGCCAGAAGAGAAAATGCACCAATCTTACAGCGTTCAATCCGAATATGGTTTAATGTTATTTATTTATCTTATCATCACTTATTATTATTATTTAACATCATTTTGAATGTTTTATAATTGTGATATAGGAGGATGAACGTTGAAATAAACAGACCTGAAGGAAGTCAAACAACAGCAGATAACATCATGACAAGCACGTACCTACTACATTCAAAGTTTTCAAGCGTATGCATGCCATTCCATAGTAACATGCCCAGCTCTACAATGATCGTTATTCAAACGGGCAAAACTAAACATCTATAAATACAGAGTTCTAGAGAGATCGAATACAACAACTAAGCACAAGAATTCACAAGTAAATACACGAGTTTCTGTTATTCATATTTTCTCTGTATTCATATTGATCTTCAGTGTTTATCATATTTGCTTTGTAAGAGAGTCTATATACATTTCAAATTCTATTTTCATTTGATCTCAAGGTATTGGGACCTTGAGAGGGTAGATATCCTTACGAGAGAAGCAGTTGAGAGAATTCCTAGTTAAACCTTCCACTCATAAGACTTATAAGATACAAGCAGTAGAGAACGTTGCTACTCGTAAGACTTACAGTGGTGTAAGCAAGAGAGAACGTTGCTGCTCATAAGACTTGTATACGTAAGCAAGTGGGAAAGGTCATAGGTTGTTTTTCTACACGTAAGACTTGTCGTAAGGGAGAGAGAAATTTCTTAGTGTGAGAATATTTCTGCTCATAGTCCGTTCGAGGACAATTGTTGTTTTGTGGCATTCTGAGAGCCCATTGAATCTTGGAAGAATAGTGAAAATCTCAGTAGGTCTTGATCTCTGAGGACTGGACGTAGGCCTAGTTTTTAGGCCGAACCAATATAACTCTCTGTGTTCTAATCTTCTTAACTCTACTCTGTCTACTACAATTTTCATATCACCACATCAAGCAAAAATTTATCACATTACCCAATTCACCCCCCTCTTGGGTAAAGCTTGCCTCTTTCATTTAGTAGCTATTCTATTTGCTCCAAAATGACCACTATATGGGGATGAATGGCAATGATTTAAGATACTGACCATTTCTTCTTCAGGAATACATCACCAGATAATTCGATATGGGCATTGTTTGTATAAGAACGGATCCTCCCAAGAGTAATGCCTTACATAAGCCAGAAACTTCTTCTTCTACACTTTAGAAAGTTCATAAGGCATTACTCTGCTTGCCAAATAATTTACAAAATCAACATACCAAGGAGTAGGTTGTGAGTGAATAACAAAAAGTTGATCATCTGGGAAATTCTCTTGGATTGGTGATTCTCTCTTTTATTCAGGTGGTTCTAACTGAGAAAGATGATCTACAATGAGACTCTCGGTCCCTTTTCTGTCTTTGATCTCCAAGTCAAATTCTTATACCAAAAGCACCCATCTGATCAATTTGGGCTTAGTATCTTTCTTCTCAATCAAGTATTTGATTGCTGAGTGGTCCGTCCAAATAATGACCTTTGACCCGATCAAGTAGCCTTTGAATTTATCGAATGCAAACACTACTGCTAGGAGCTCCTTTTCTGTTGTTGCATGACTGAGTTGTGTGTCTGAGAGTGTCCTGCTAGCATAATAAATGGCATGAAAGACCTTGTCTCTTCTTTGGCTTAAAACAACTCCAACTGCATAATCACTTGTATCGCACATCATTTCGAATGGAAGGTTCTAATCTGGAGCTATGATAACCGGTGCAGAAGTCAAGGCACTTTTTAGAGTTTGGAAGGCTAATAAGCGCTCCTCATTAAACACAAAAGGAGTGTTTTTCCCTAACAGCATGCATAGTGGCTTTGTGATTTTTGAAAAATCCTTAATGAATCTTCTATAGAAACCTGCATGTCCTAAGAAACTCCAAATGCCCTTGATTGAAGAGGAAGGTAGTAGCTTTTTAATTGTTTCAATCTTAGCTCGATCCACTTCAGTGCCTCGATCAGATACCTTATAACCCAACACGATTTCTTCTTTCACCATGAAATGACATTTCTCCCAATTTAGAACCAAATTTGTCTCCACACAACGTTGCAAGAATTTTGTCAGATTTGAAAGACAATGATCAAATGATTCTCCAAAAACTGAGAAATCATCCATGAACACTTCAATGAACCTTTCCATCATGTCTAAAAAGATTGCCATCATACTCCTTTGAAATGTTACTGGTGCATTACATAAACTAAATAACATCTTTCTAAAGGCAAAGGTACCGTATGAACATGTAAAAGTTATTTCCTCTTGATCCTTCAGTGCAATTGTAATTTAATTATATCATGTGTACCCGTCCAAGAAACAATAATAGGCTTTCCTAACTAGTCTGTCTAGCATTTGGTCTATATATGGCAGAGGGAAGTGATCTTTTCTTGTGGCTTTATTAAGCTTTCTATAGTCGATGCACACTCTCCATCCAGCCACCGTTCATTGTAGAATCAGTTTATTTTTCTTATTAGGCACCACTATCATTGCACCTTTCTTTGGCATAATTTGAACTGGACTTACCTATTGACTATCAAAGATTGGGTAGATTATGCCAGCATCCAGCCACTTTATTACCTCCTTTGTCACCACCTCCTTCATATTTGGATTGAGTCTTCTTTGGTGCTCGAATGATGGTTTGTAGTTGTCTTCCATCAAGATCTTATGCATATAAATTGAAGGACTAATCCCTTTTATATCAGCTATTGACTATCCATATGTTGTTTTATAGTCCTTTAGAACTCTTAATAACTTTTCTTCTTTATTGGGAGTAAGAGCTGCAGAGACGATTACTGGTAATGTTGAATTTCTTCCTAGATAAGCATACTTCAAGTGGGATGGAAGTGCCTTCAACTCTAGTATTGGTGGTTTCTCTGTTGATGGTACCGGCTTACTCAGCCTTTCTCCCAAATCTTCAAATGGTTTCTTAATAAAACGTGGTGAATTTTCTTCAAGGTACCTAATTTGCTCCAAGACGTTAAGATTAGTATATTTTGATACATCTACCATTCCTATTACTAATAGTTGATCCATGCATATTTCGTTCACCACATCTTTTATGTAGCTGGTCAATGTATCTACTCTGTAACAGGTTTCACCTTCATCTAGAAAGGACAAAGCCTTAAAGATATTGAAAGATATTTGATTATCTGGAACTCACAAGGTTAACTTCCCTTGTTGCATACCTATTTACATTCTCCTAATTCTTAGGAATTGCCTCCTAAGAATGATAGGAATTTCTTGGTTTTCTTCCATATCAAGTATTATGAAATCAGCTGGGAATATGAGTTTGTCCACCTTCACCAGAACATCTTCTAAGACACCACTCGGATGTTTTATTGATCAGTCAACTAGAAGTAATGAAACTGTAGTCGGCTTCACCTCTCCAAGACTGAGTTTCTTATAGAGAGATAGAGGCATAAGGTTTACACTTGCTCCCAGGTCACAAACTGCTCTTTCAAAGTGGCACTAACCTATAGTACAAGGTATATAGAAGCTTTCTGGATCTTTCAATTTTGGTAGTAACTTCTTTTGTAGAATAACATTGCACTCCTCAGTAAGCGCAACTGTCTCAAATTCCTCAAGCTTAAGCTTATTTGAAAGAATATCCTTCATGAATTTTGCATAACTGGGCATTTGGGCAAGAGCATCTGCAAAAGAAATGTTGATATGTAACTTTTTTAAAACCTCTAGAAACTTTACAAATTGCTTGTCTAGCTTTGCCTGCGCAAGTCTCTGAGGGTATGGAACTAGTGGTACATATGGATGAGGATTATCTGGAAAGCTAATTCTTCCTTGTATTGCATCCTCCTCCTTCAGTTTCTATTCTTCTTCACTTTATTTCTTTTCTCCGTCATCCTTCTTTTTAATTATAGGATCTTTTAATTCTTTCCCACTTCTTAGTGCAATGGCCTTTACATGCTCTCTTCGGTTTCTTTCAGTATCACTTGGTAGAGTTCCTGGTTGCCTAGAATTCAACATATTTGCAATTTGGCCCATTTGGATCTCCAAGTTCTTTATTGAGGCTTCTTGGCTTTTGACTATTACTCAGTCCTAGTCACGAATTGAGATGTATTCATGGTTAGTTGAGCCAATACATCTTCCATATTCACTTTCTACTGTGATAAATTTACTGGTTAAAGAGCTTGTTGCTCATAATTCCCTTGTGGCCTGAACACATTTTAATTATTCCTCTAACAAAGTTTGGATGATTTTGCTAACCTGGATTGTAAGTGTTTGAGAATGGGTCATTTCTTTGATTCCCAATGTAATGAGCTTGCCTTGACATGAATGGGTGTCCTTCTTGACATTGCGTGCTCACATAAGGTCCTCCACATCGATTATAGGCTTCATTAGGAGTGCTGATTACATTTGCTTGGTTTGTCAATGAGCCCATTTTCTTGGATATATATGCAACTTGAGAAGACAAAGTTGTAAGGACATCCAACTTGTGCACTCCAAGTGATTTCTTTGAACTGTTACATTCAGAAGGACATTGGTATGCATTGGCTGCCATCTCCTCAAGTAGATTGTAAGCATCCTCTAGACTTTTTCCCATTAAAGATCCTCCAGCTGCAGCATATACAAGAATTCTGGAGATGTGCGTCATCCCACTATAGAAATTTTGCAGTTGACACCAATTTGGTAACCCATGATTAGGACATCTCCTTAACAACTCCTTGAATGTTTCCCATGTTTCATAGAGGCTTTCTTGTTCATGCTGGGTAAATGAGGCAATTTCATTCCTTAATTTAGCAATTTTTGCTAAAGGAAAGTATTTTTCCAAAAATTTCTAGGCTATGATATCCCATATAGTTATGCTTCCTACTGGTAGTGATTATAACCAGCTCTTAGCCTTATCCCTAAGCGAGAAAGGTAAAAGTCTAAGTCTAATGGCATCAACAGTAACACCATTATGCTTGAATTTACTGCAGATTTCTAGGAAGTTGGCTATATGTGCGATAGGATCTTCTGTTAGTAAACTACTGAACTGATTTGCTTGCACCATCTAGATAACTACAGGCTTAATTTCAAAATTATTGGCTGCTACTGGCAGTTTTCTAATTCAAGAATTTGTCCCCATGACTATTGGAGTTGCATAGTCACGGAGTGTTTTAGTATCTGTTGTTTTTCCCCCTAGATTTGCCATCAGATTGATTAGGATTGAAGTAGACTGCTTTCGAACTCTTTGATTTCTTCAACAAGTTCTCTCGATCTCTGAATCAAAAGGCAATAGTTTGGTCTCCTTTGATCTGGTTATGCACTAAGCAAAAGCCTAAAAAGAAATATAAGACACCAAGAAGAAAAATAGATGTAATATAAAGACCAAATTAGTATTAGAATTACTTGGTATTGATATTAATGACAACAATCCCTGGAAACGGCGCCAAAAACTTGTTACGAGTGTAAATGGTTTATTAAAAAGTGCAAGTGTACACTATCGTAACCAAGTAATATAGAAATGAGTAGAATATTGTTCCCACGAGGATTGATCACTAAGTACCAAAATGGATAATTTTAATTCTATTTAGTTGATCGATGAGTTGGTGATTGAGAGTACAAAATAAAAAAGATTAAATATGAATGCAATTGATATGAAAAAAAACTATGAGAAAAAGTCCTAGGGATCATATTTCACTTAAGAAATTTTGGATTGAATCACCTATCTATTCTAGTCTAATTTATTCCACATGATTGATAGTCGAGTTTTCCTAATTTAATTACTAGCCTCTTATAAGGTCAAGCAATTCTATAATTAATTGCTAATCCAATATATTCCTATATGAATTAAAGCAATTAATCATGTATTAAGATTTTTGGAACTCATTAAGACTACCCAACCCATATGAATGTATTCCTATTTCATAAGCAAATTATGGTTTCAATTATATGATCTATACACATGCATCTCCTTCCGGTCTCAACATGCATATTGAAATCATTCAAAAGATGACCAATCAATCAAAGTCATTAAGAATAATAATCAAAACTCAATTATAAAGGAAAAATTAAAACTAGATTTAATAAGTTAAGATTCAATCTGTCATTAGTAAGCTATATCATCACCCTAGGAAAGTGGAAATTTAGCTCATCATGAAATTAAAAACAAAATCAAAATAAATTGAAAACTTCATAAATATTGCATGAAACTCAATTATTAAATTCTAAAACACAAAGATACAACTACAAGATACATGAAAATGGAAAAATCTAACCTTCCATATAGGAGGTAAAATCTTCCATATAGGTGGCAATCTATACCATCCATAAAAGAGGACTACCTAAGCCTTCTATGAAGGAGGCATGCAAGAAGCAAATACAATGCATGAAATTAAATTATCTCTAAAATGGTGTGTTTCCTTGTGTCTTGAGCTCATCTATTTATAGATGGAGGAGGTGCAAAAATTTCCAAGAAAGTTAGGCATACATCTTGACCTTAACCCTCCAACATTAACTTTGAAAGTTAGGCTGCGAAACTTCTTGATTGCTGCCTAATTTTGACATCCAAAACGGTGGAATTTCAATATATGATCTTCATGAAAGTTGTAGCTCTGTATCTTAGCATGAAAACCCAACTAGAATATCCCCATTTCAATATTTACAGCTCAAGTTATGGTCAAATTAGTGGTCAAAGGTCAATCAGGGACAAATTCACATCTTCAACTTCCAAGCAAAATTCGAGACTATTGAAGGCATAACTGGGTTTTTGGTTCAACATGAAAGTTGTAGAGCTTTTTCTTAGTTTTTGATCCATATAAAGAACGTCCCAATCCAACTTCTAGAGCTCTATATATAGCCTAAAAACCGAAATAGGGTCAAATTTAGTATTTTTCA
Source organism: Inga oerstediana (assembly GCA_963210345.1). Lineage (NCBI taxonomy): Eukaryota > Viridiplantae > Streptophyta > Magnoliopsida > Fabales > Fabaceae > Inga > Inga oerstediana. The sequence goes on along the minus strand of OY723407.1, from coordinate 31,035,323 downwards.
TGAAATTCTATTTTATGCCAAAATCATTATTTATTTATCATATAAGGGAAAATAAATATAAAAATATTTTACTTATCAGTAGCAAAAGCCTGAATGCCTGGATCAATGATTTTAGATATTTACCTATTATTAGAATGATAGATGGATTAGGGTGAAGCTAATGACAAAGTGGGCTAATGTTGAAAGGAATGTAACAAAATGGAAGGGTGTAAGACCTGTCTTACATACCCCTTTATTACATACACAGATGGGTTATTCAGTAATTTCATAGGGGTTGATTACTAATTCAAACTAATGAGCCGTTACTCTTACCACATATCAAAGTTAATTCTATTTTAGTTCATGTGATCCCGATTACGGCTGAATTCAAAATTGCGTTTTCATAATGGCATATTCATACATATATGTCAAGGATAAATATTTTACATACAATAAACCTAAATACACTTGGATCTTCAATTCTTCATCTTCTTTCTTTCTGGTTCATCTTCAAACATTCTTCCCAGTCTTACTCACGGACCTATATGGTTGGTGGGGGAAAGTGAGATTCGGGGGAATCTCAGTAGCAAATATTACAAATAATGCATGTAAGATGAATGCTAGAGCATGATATGGTTTACTTACATAGGCTTATGTTCACATAATGATATTCTACATGCTCAATGTTTCATGCACATACTTATGGACATAGCAAAAACAAAAAAAGAGATTCATTCATTCATACATGCTTCACATAATCAAGCAAAGAAATATTGCAATCAATACACAAAATAAACATCACACACATACAAGTAAGTAAGTTTACTACCTTTTGGACAAAGTCCTTCTTCTTGTCTCCTTTCTTCCAACCACTGAGGCTTCTTGAAAATTCTTCCATTATTTTCTTTCTTGACTTCTCATAGCCCTAGATATATAATCATATCATTAGGGTCATTTTACTAAGTCAAACAATGAGTTAAAGTGGTCAAATTATCCTAAGGGGTTAATTTATACCCTTAGAGTTCAAAGAAGTACAATGTGCCATAACCTTTTGATTTACGCACATTTACCAAAACTGGCAGAATTTGTCAAACAACTTTGAAAATTCATATTTTTTTGTACAAGTATCCAATTGCAGTGGTTTAAAAGGCTGTGACCCTTATTAAGTCTAGTTTTAGGGAAAAATATTGCCCTTAGCCAATTTGACACACAACATTCCAGAATTACCATTTATTGGACACTGTCTAGAAACGTGCCAGTTTTCAAATGACCAACTTTAAAAATACATAACTCCTAGTGTACAACTTCATATGACTTATGTGACCTATCAATTTAAAGCTTGATAAGTCTAATTTCATTCTAGAAAATATCATAGGCATTGGACACCATTCAGTTACTCAAAACACAATGCAAACATCTGCCATGCGGGGAAACCCTAATTGGATAGTTTTTCATGTAGAGCATAATGGTAACATCAAAATGATTAAATTCCCATTCCTTCATCATGTCCTGTTCAGACCAGAATTCAGGGTTTGATGCAACAAGTTCCTAATTCCCATTTCAACCACCAAACTTAGCTCATATGCTTCCAAAACAACATATAATCACATCTATATGATGAAAGCTTCATGAACCCTAACAAAACCTAAATGACATCAATTAGGGCAGCCAAAACAGCTCATAAAAACTCAATCAACCAAAGCAACATATACATCAAAATGATGCTCTTGCTCACCTCTAGCTCCTTCTTGATTCTCCATCTTTTGCTCTTGCAAGATGGCTCAAAACTCCTCCTCTTAAAAAAAAACCATAGAAATGAATCTCTTGAAGAGGAGAACAATTTTTATGAAGATCATTTGAGCCAAATAAGTGATTAAAAAGGTGAAAAGTGAGCTAGAAGAAGTTACCTTCAAGTGTGTCTTCTTTTTCTTCTTTCTTGTGTTCTTGGCTGAAAGTTTAGGTGAGAGAGGGAGTGGAAATGTCTAAAATTTTCTCTTCCCTTGCCCATAAATTACTTGGCCAAAAATGCCTAAAAGAGAGAAAAAAAGATGTGGCCAAAAATCACTCTTCTTGCATTAGCCACTTTAATTTAACTTGTGTGGTAAATGTAACTTATGTTGACTTTCTTTTTATTCTTTCCTACTTGCTTTGGACGAAAATATGGGCTGCTAAATGGAGGAAATGTTGACCCAACTTAGTCTCTTGGTCTTGCTATTGGTCCATTCTTTTCCAAGTTGAAACTTTGACTTTTTGACCAAAACCTTTCTTTCTTCTTTTCTTCTTGTTTGACCGAATTTAACCCTTGTTAAAGGAGGGTTAGTTTGCTTTTTGATCTCATAATTTTCTCTCACTTTTGAAGAGAAAATCTTGGCCCTTCATTTGGTCTTCCAATTTTGACCTTAAGATTAAGTGGCAATTATCTCTTTTGCCCTTGATTATGGTGACATTATTTCTTGTGCCATTAGTTCTTTTCTTTCTTTACATTTCTCTTTGTTTCTTCTTTCCAGACACCATTTCCCTTTTCCTTTGGATCCAAGTTAGGTTCTATGTTATTCTGACACATCCTAAAGGAATCGGGTACTTCCTTTTGACTAATTCACACCAAAATTCATATTCTATTTTAGGTGCAGTTTCTACAAGTCATCTTGTTTCTTATGCCTTCCTGTAACTCTTTCTAAACTTGGGCTTAGCAATCCCCTTAATTCAAGTTCATTCTCAAGTCTCTAGTCCCAAAATTTAGGATATTACAAGGGGAAACTTCAATCCTAGGTGTGTGTCTTTGTTTGATGAAAATAGATCATTATCAATGAAGTGCATAGTCTTTTTCAATAAAGATGATGGATATAAGGTGGTTGAGGGTGAAGATAGGCATAATGTTTTTATTAATAAGAAATAATGTACATGTAGGACCTAGGACTTAACCAGTATACCATGCCAGCATGCTATATGTGCACTTTACCATGCAAAAATAGATCCAGTCACCCTGATATCTAGGTACTATCATAAAGACAAATACTTGGCAAGTTATAGGACAAAATTCCTACCTGTTCGAGGTAAGAGGTTATAGGGTATTGAAAGGTTCCAACCATTGGAACCACCTCCAATTTGCAAACTGCCAGGAAGACCGCCATTAAAGAGGAGTCATACTAATGAGAATGGAAAGAGAAATAAAATTGCTAAAGGCAAACAATCTTCATAATCTAGTGGTGCCAGGAAGACTACCATTAAAAAGGACTTGTACTAATGAGAATGGAAAGAGAAAGAAAATTGCTAAAGGCAAACAATCTTCACAGTCTAATGGTGGACACAATTCTGATATGCATCCTTTACTACTAAAGAAATTGAGCAAGAAAGGCTCGAACTCAAAATGTATAATTTGTGGTAAGGAGGGCCACTTGTGCAGATGTAAGTATTCACCAATTTATTTGTTGTTTATTTGATTTAATTGTCATTGATGTCAACAACTATAACAATTTTCTTTCAATCAATTTACCCAAAAAAAACAAATTGTACCAGTACAACTCAAACAAAGAAAAGAGGAAGAGAAAGTGAAATCCAACCTTCCACACAAGAATCTCAAACCAATACTAGACCTCTTGGAGGGATAGCATTTTATAAGCCAAGAACTGATAGTGGGATAGGGGTGACGATTGATTTAGATAGCAGAAGGACTATTTACAATGTATGTTAACCTAGTTCAGTAGATATTTATTTTTCTTCACTTGAACATTAGTGTTGTTAGATCCCAAGTTTTGATGATAACAATAATTCGATTATGTGCAAAACATGTTTTTAGAAGGTTAAGAAAAGTTTCCAAGTTACCAAATGCATATTTGAAGTTTGCTGATATCTGCTGAGAAATTGCACTTGAGTGCTCGAGCATGAAGTTTGCACTCGAGCACAAATCACTTCTGTGCTCGAGCAGGTGTGAGAGAAAGCCAGGAAGTGTGTACCCGAGAGGCATTCTCCCTTTGTATTCACTGGATCACTCGAGCACAAGGTATGCACTCGAGCAGAGAAGTCATTCTCACTCGAGCACACATGCGAGTGAGGGCATGCGAGTGTTTGGCCGAGAGCAAGTAATGGCATGCTTCCCCTATTCACTCGAGCAAGGGACTGCGAGTACTTGGCCGAGAGACATGAAGTTCAGAGAAGTGCAAGTATGCTCGAGCACACCCATCCATGCTCGAGTGACACATCAATGCTTGCGAGTGAAAATTTCATCCCTCTCCCAAATCAGTTGCGAGTGCTTGTTCAAAAGGTATAATTCTTGAGAATATTCTTCTCACTCGAGCAGGAGTCTTTGTGCTCGAGTGAGGGCCCATATCACTCACGAGTAAAATTTCTATCCCTCTGTAATCCTGATGCGAGTGATGGTTTAGAGAGCATATTCCTTAAGAATATGCTTCTCACTCGAGCAGAGGTAAGTGTGCTCGAGTGAGGGTCCATATCACCCGCGAGTACAAATTCTCACTCTTGTCAAAATGGTATGCGAGTGATGACCCGAGAAGACATTCCCTGTGAAAATTGCAAGATCACTCGAGCAGAGGTTTTGTGCTCGAGTGAGACCCCTCTTCACCCGCGAGTGAAGATTTTGTCTCTCTGATTTTCTATGCAAGCACAACCCGATAACAGAGGTATATGAAGGAAAATAGGAGATCACTCGAGGTGAGCCTTTCATGCTCGAGTGATGCCCTGTTTGACCACAGAAAATGCTAAGTATCACAACGTTCATTCCGAATATGGTTTATTGTTATTAATTCATATCATCATTACTTTTTATCATTGTTTAATATTGTTTTGATTGTTTTAAAAGTATGATACAGGAATATGAACGTTTGAATTGAATCACATGAGGAAAGTGATACAACGGCAGACAAGATGATTATAAACACGCTGGCACCTACCGCACTCAGATTATTCAAACATGCACGTGTCTGCCAATACTTTCAAATGTCCCGCTCCACAAATGAAGCATTTTCAAAACGGGCAAAAACTGGAGCAACTATATATACAGAGACTCAAAGAGAAACAACAATAACGAAGCGCAAGAATTCACAAGCTTATACCAACTCTCTGTTATTCATCAGTTTTCTCTGTATACATATTGATCTTCAGTGTTTATTCATTTGCTCTGTAAGAGAGTCCTCATACAAACTCAAAATTCTATGTGTATGTGATCTCAAGGTATTGGGACCTTGAGAGGGTAGTCTTTCCTTACGAGAGAAGCAGTTGAGAGAATTCCTTATTGTGTCTTCCACTCTTAAGCCTTATAAGATACAAGCAGAAGAGAACGTTGCTGCTCGTAAGACTTACAGTGGTGTAAGCAAGAGAGAACGTTGCTGCTCATAAGTCTTGTATACATAAGCAAGTGAGAAGAGTCATAGGTTGTTTTTCTGCACGTAAGACTTGTCGTAAGGGGGAGAGAAATTTCTTTTTTAGAGAATATTTCTGCTCGTAGTCCATTTAAGGACGACTGTTGTTTTGTGGCGTCTGAGAGCCCATTGAATCTTGGAGATATAGTGAAAAGCTCAGTAGGTCTTGATCTCTGAGGACTGGACGTAGGCATTGTTGTTAGGCCGAACCAGTATAACTCTCTGTGTTCAAATCTTCTCTACTCTACTCTATCCACTATATTTACTTATCACCACCTCAAGCGAAAAATTGATAACATCACCCAATTCACCCCCCTCTTGGGTGAAGCTTGCCTCTTACATTTGGTATCAGAGCCTCGTCTTCTCCGAAGAGCCTAACAGCTTGAGAAGGATCCAACAAATGGCAACAATGGGTGAAAATATCCTTCCAGACGGTGCTTCACTCACTAGACCTCCTGGTTTTGCTGGAGAACATTTTTCGTTCTGGAAAGCCAAATTCAGAGTGTTCGTGATGGCCAACGAGTACGGATTATGGAATGTTATACAAGATGGTGACTATGTTCCAATGAAAAAAATCGAAGATAGAGCAGTTAAAAAGAGTCTAGATAAGTTTGACGAAAATGACAAGAGGTTAGTAACATTAAATAGCAAAGCCATTTTAATGATACAAAGTGCTCTTAGTCAAAAAGAATATTTTCGTATATGTACTCTACCTACTGCAAAAGATATGTGGGATGCTCTTGAAATTGCTCACGAAGGAACATCTGGAATCAAAGAGAATAGGATCAATACATTAATTACAGAGTATGATTTATTTCGTATGAAATCTGGAGAGAGTATATCAGAATTTGAACTAAGGTATACTCATCTTGTTAATCAATTATCTGCTCTTGGAAAGTCGTTTGATCAAAATTCCCAGGTAAGAAAGATCCTTAATATTCTTACGAAAGAATGGGAAGCAAAGGTGACAGCCATCGAAGAAGCCAAAGGAGAGTCTATGAGATCCGTAGCTGCTCTCTTTGGAAGCCTTTCTGAATATGAAGGTAAGTTGAAATTCAAAAAGGAACTTGAAGAATTCGATGATAAAAAGAAAAAGGGAGTTGCATTTAAAGCTATTCAAGAAGAAGAAGGAACTTTCGAGAATGAAGATGTTCCTAGTGATGATGAAATGGGAATGATCGTGAGAAAATTCAAGAAATTCTACAGAAGAGGACAAAGGAATTTCAAGAATTATCAAGGTGGACCAAGCAAGAAAGAAAACAAAGAACACCAAATAGTATGCTATGAATGTGGAAAACCAGGACACATCAAATCTAAATGCTTCAGAAACAAAGACAAAAAGAAGCAGAAAAAGAAAGCATATATATCATCTATTTGGGGTGATAGTTCGTCAGACGAAGAAAATGACAACGACGAAGTAGCCAATCTATGCTTGGTAGCTAAGGAAGAAGAATCAGACTCTGAGGTATGTCTCAAAGCATCTCGAGCGAACAAATGGTATATTGATAGTGGATGTTCGAGACACATGACTGGTGACAAAAATAAGTTCACCATGTTTGAACCTAGAGAAGGAGGAAAGGTGACTTTTGGAGGAAATCAATCCGGACGTATTGCTGGAATTGGTGAAGTGGGAAGAACGGATGGCTTTCAAATCAATGGAGTATATTATGTTGAAGGATTATGCCACAATCTCTTAAGCGTAAGCCAAAGCACTGACAAAGATAACTGGGTGATTTTCGACTCGAAAGAATGCTTGATAGTAAGTAAGAAAGATCTACTTCTAAACAAAGAAACTATCAAGGCAAAAATCCGAGCTTAAAGGGACGGTAATTGTTATACAATTGATTTAAATTCAAATTCTTCTGAAAATTATTTTCTTAGTCGATCAGAGGAAAGTTGGTTATGGCATAAGCGTTTGGCTCATGTCAATATGAATCAACTTGACAAATTGATCAGAAAAGATTTAGTTGTTGGCCTTCCCAAACTCAAATTCAAAGATAACATGATTTGTGAAGCATGTCAAAAAGGCAAGCAAACTAAATCTTCTTTTAAAACAAAATATGAAATTTCTACTTCAAAACCTTTACAATTACTTCATATGGATTTGGTAGGACCTGCAAGAGTAAAAAGTTTTGGAGGAAATTTATATACGTTAGTAATTGTAGATGATTTTACAAGATTTGCTTGGACTATATTCATTGCCTCAAAAGATGAAACTTTTGCTGAATTTATTATGTTTGCCAAAAAGGTTCAAAATGAGAAAGGTATTTCTATTGTCTCTATTAGAACAGATCATGGAGGAGAATTTGATAATCAATTGTTTGAAGATTACTGCAACAACGAGGGGATAGATCACAACTTCTCAGCTCCTAGAACACCTCAACAAAATGGAGTAGTAGAAAGGAAGAACAGAGTGCTTACAGAAATGGCAAGAGCTTTACTTAATGAAAAAGAAATGTCACAAGTGTTCTGGGTAGATGCAATGAGTACTGCATGCTATATTTCAAACAGAGCATATATTCGCAAATCTCTTGGAAAGACACCATATGAACTCTATAAAGGAAGAAAGCCAAATATTGCTCATCTTCATATCTTCGGGTGTAAGTGTTTCATTCACAACAATGGTAAGGAAAATTTAGGTAAGTTTGATTCAAAGTCTGATGAAGGTATTTTTCTAGGATATTCTAATAGAAGTAAAGCTTATAGAGTTTTCAATAAAAGAACATGTACTATTGAAGAATCTATTCATGTTGTGTTTGATGAAATTGAATCTCAGACAAAACTTAATGATGAAGAAGAAATGGATTCAATCAAGAAAAACAAATCTATTTCAAAACAGGATGATTTTGAAACAAATGATTTTCAAAATTTAGAAGATGTTGATGATCATGATCAACCTAAAGCATGGAGACATATGAAGGATCATCCAATTGATCAAGTTATAGGAGATATTCATGAAGGTGTCAAAACCAGAAATAGAAATCTCAATGAGGTAACATTTTCAGCTTTTATTTCTGAAATTGAGCCTTCTAATATAGAAGAAGCTTTATCTGACAATGATTGGGTGATTGCTATGTAAGAAGAACTAAATCAATTTCAAAGAAATCAAGTTTGGGATTTGGTTCCTCGACCTAAAGACCATACGGTTATAGGGACCAAATGGGTTTTCAAAAACAAACTTGATGAATCAGCAATCATTGTGAGAAACAAAGCAAGATTGGTTGCCAAAGGCTATAATCAAGAAGAAGGTATTGATTATGAGGAAACATATGCTCCAGTGGCAAGATTGGAAGCAATACGAGTACTCTTAGCTTTTGCTTGCATCAAAAGTTTTAAACTTTATCAAATGGATGTAAAAAGTGCTTTTCTAAATGGTTATATTATGGAGGAAGTATATGTCGAACAGCCTCCTGGTTTTGAAGATGAAACAAAACCTGATTATGTCTTCAAACTTAAGAAAGCATTATATGGTTTGAAACAAGCACCCAGAGCTTGGTATGAAAGACTAAGCAAATTTCTTCTTGATCAAGGTTTTGTCAGAGGTAAAGTTGATACAACTCTATTCATCAAACATAACAAAAATGATATTCTAATAGTTCAAATTTATGTTGATGATATTATTTTTGGTGCTACTAACGAATCTATGTGTCAAGATTTCTCTAAGATTATGCAGGGAGAATTTGAAATGTCCATGATGGGAGAATTGAACTTCTTTCTTGGACTTCAGATCAAACAAAAGAAGAATGGCATATTTATATCTCAGACAAAGTATTTGAAAGAGTTGCTGAAGAAATATGGACTAGATAATGCTAACGGAGCTGATACTCCAATGAGTTCTACAACATTGCTGGATGCTGATGTAAAGGGACCAAGCTTCAACATCACAAAGTATAGAGGAATGATTGGCTCATTACTCTATCTTACAGCAAGCAGGCCAGATATTCAGTTCAGTGTAGGAATGTGTGCAAGGTATCAATCCAATCCTAAAGTATCTCATGCAGAGACAGTAAAAAGAATTTTCAAATATCTAGGAGATACTTCAGAGCTTGGACTTTGGTATCCAAAGAGAGGAAACGAGTATTTAATGGCATATTCAGATTCAGATCACGGTGGATATAAAACTGACAGAAAGAGTACCAGTGGACAATGTCAATTTCTCGGAGGTTCTCTAGTGTCATGATTCAGCAAGAAGCAGAACACAGTTTCATTATCTTCGACTGAAGCTGAATATATAGCTGTAGCAAGCTGCTGTTCTCAAGTGCTATGGTTAAAACAACAACTTCAAGATTTGGGAATTTATTTAAAAGAAATCCCAATCTATTGTGATAATACTAGCACGATAAGCTTGGCAAAGAATCCTGTACAACATTCAAGAACCAAGCATATAAACATTCGACATCATTTCATTCGAGATCATGTTCAAAAGAAAGATGTCAAAGTGGAATTCATACCAACTCATCTTCAACTTGCGGATATTTTCACGAAACCAATTGCAAAAGAGCAATTTCTCTATATTCGAAGAGAATTGGGAATGGTTAATCCCAATGAGTTGTAAGTTTTCTTGTTAAAAAGTTTAATTAAATGATTATTTTGATGATAACCATACTGACTTTAGCATCGGAGTGGCCAAAATTTGTTTTTGCAGGAGTCTCACTCGAGCACAGAAGGTGCTGCTCGAGTGATGAGCTGTGTCACTCGAGCACAAGAAGCTCTGCTTGAGCACAGCACTATTCATGATACTCTGTTCTCTGTTAGTTAAAACAGAGGTTAACAGAGGAGTTAAGAACACCAAGGGAATATATCATAAACAACAGTGAGAATTGAACTCACTCGCGAGTGAGGAATTCTCACTCGAGCATGATATGAACTTGCTTGAGGTGAGGAATGCCTGCTCGAGTGAAGAAGAAGAATCTCTTTGCAAAAGCTATCCAAATCATGGTTACTCAAATGATTTTGGAGGATTTGAGTACAAAGATGCAAAATATGTCAAGGAATCCACAATCCAGGTACGTTTTACATGATTCTTTATTTTTCCAGAAGATCACTCGAGCACAACTAGAACACACTCGAGCACAGTATGAACATCACTCAAGCACTAGGGTTCATGCTCGAGCACTGTCACTTATATCAGTTACTGGGGAGCTCAAAACGTCGCACTTCCTCCTCTCACTCGAAGTGCTCTCTCACTCGAAAGACACAACTCTTCATCTTCAACCGTTTTATCATCATTCAATCACGTCTTTCTGCTTCAAATCGCCGTTACAACCTTTCAATCTTCTATAAGAGGTGATTTTTGTCTTCTGCATTCTTCACTTGTGCCCTAATCTCCACTTGTATTTCTTTCAAAAACAAGAGTTCTTGTTTCTCTTCCACTTTCCCAATGGCAAGAACAAAGTTACCTTCTATTCCTCAAAAGTCTCATTCTCCTTCTCCTACTCACTCTGCTGCCAGTGAATCTGGAACCCCTGAACTTACTCCTCTATCTCCCAAAAACTCTCCCTCACCTTCACCTCCTCCTAAGCCTAAGACCAAAAAGAGGACTCCCGCTAAGAAACCTCACCCAAAGCCTCAAGTCTCAAAGAAAGACCAACCTCCTCAAAAGAAACCAAAGGGTGTGGTCTTCAAGGAACCCATAATCACTCGGTCTCAATCCAAAGAGGTACAAGGAAAGGGAAAGAAGAAGGATTCAGAGCAACCCAAATCATCTTCTTCTTCTGGGGATACCTTCAGTAAACAACTCAGGGAAGCAATAGAAAAATCCAAATTAGACAAGATAGTTGGGAAGATTACATCTCAAGCCGGTGTTTCAAGTTCACATCAAGTTAAGCACCCAAGTGCTTCTGCTTCAGGAGCACCTTCTGCCTCCCAAGCACCAGTGGATGACCAACTCACTAGTCCTCCTGAGGGATTCAATGTTGCAGAGCTTAAGGCTTTACCACAGAAGGTATATGATGATGAATTCAAACATAGACATTTCTGCCCAGTAGTATATGTTGATTTGGATTATCTGAAAAAGAATTGTCATTTGGACTTGTACCCTTACCTTCAATACTATGCTCCTTGGCTAAATATTCATCTGCCATATTCCCCCACTGTTGTGAAAACATTTTATTGCAATATGAAAACCCATAATATTATGTCTAGATCTGGTGATTTGATTGAAGAAGCTGTATCTACAACCATTAGAGGGAAATTCATTATGATTTCTGCCAAAATCATTAATGATTTACTTGGTTATGTTGCACCTCCTACTGATCCACCCTCTTTCTCTGCCAATGAAACTTTTAAAATCTTGAGACCAAAAGACCCAATTGGCCCCCTCACTTTCAAGCCTATTGATATGCCTGATAATCACAGAATCCTTCATTACATTTATTCCCAGAGCATAGTCAATAAATCCAAAAACTTTACCCACTTTGCACAAAAGGATTACTATTTATTGGCTTCTTTGGTTGCTGGGCAACAAAGGAATGTAGGGGAGATCATTTTTAATGAGATGAGAAGGTTTAGATTCTCTTCAACAAGATCCACAACCATTCCTTACCCTCAACTTGTTTCCTTCATCTTGATGAAAAACAAAATTTGGTATTTGGAAGGAAAAGAAAGGATTCTCATCTCAAGGTTTGGTAAGACTCAGTTAACTCATATGGGTATCAATCTTCCGGTGAGTCGGACCAAAGCCACATCAAAGAGGGAAGCCACTCCATCCAGAGGAGATGAGGCACAATCATCTGCACAAGGTCCTATTCCTCCTCCTTCATTTCTCAATGCCTCTCTATCCAATCACCTGTCTGACGTAATTAATCAAGCTGTATCAAGTTTGAAGAAGGAGTTAGTGACTGAATATGAGAAGCTTGTGGAGAAAATGGAAGCACAAGTCATCAATCTGGTAGACAAGGCCAATCTGAATTTTGAACTGATGTTCAAAACTCAGGATGAGATGTCACAGAGGATCACCAATATGGAGACCTTCCTGCATTCACATTTTCCCTCTTCATCTTCCGGGGTGCCTCCAGAGACCACTCATACCTCACCACTTCATCCACAGACTCATGTACTTTTCACTGATCCTGAGTCTAATGTTGATGTCACATTTGATCGGTCGCCTTCACTACCTCCCTCATCATCTGTACCACAGCCACCATCTCCCTCTGATCAGCCCATTGACCCTCTCTCTGCCATGATTTCCTTTGTTCCACCTCCAGACCCCCCTTCTGATGTTGACAAAACGGGGGAGAAGGATGTGTGATGTTTCTGAGCTTCTGTAGGGTGTATATGGGTGTTTGGGTAGATTTCTGTATTGGGTAGGATTTGATTTGTATGTCATTTTGTCATTTTGAATTTATGTTATCTTGTGTTGTTCAAGGTTGTTTTTGTGTTCCTCAAAGTTAATGATATTGTTCAAGTTTTTTATTATCAAAATTTCAATGTTTCAAGTTATTAAGTTCTTATTAAGTCATATACCTCATACTATACTTACCTTGGCTGTTAAGTGTCCAGAGGAAACATTGCAGGAAAACTTGATATGCATTTGGAAACTTTGAAGAAATTTCAAACTTTTCAATCTCAATCAAATTCTCTTAAATCTTCATCACAAAAAGTTTTGTCATCATCAAAAAGGGGGAGAATGTTAGATCCCAAGTTTTGATGATAACAATAATTCGATTATATGCAAAACATGTTTTTAGAAGGTTAAGAAAAGTTTCCAAGTTACCAAATGCATATTTGAAGTTTGCTGATATCTGCTGAGAAATTGCACTTGAGTGCTCGAGCATGAAGTTTGCACTCGAGCACAAATCACTTCTGTGCTCGAGCAGGTGTGAGAGAAAGCCAGGAAGTGTGTACCCGAGAGGCATTCTCCCTTTGTATTCACTGGATCACTCGAGCACAAGGTATGCACTCGAGCAGAGAAGTCATTCTCACTCGAGCACACATGCGAGTGAGGGCATGCGAGTGTTTGGCCGAGAGCAAGTAATGGCATGCTTCCCCTATTCACTCGAGCAAGGGACTGCGAGTACTTGGCCGAGAGACATGAAGTTCAGAGAAGTGCAAGTATGCTCGAGCACACCCATCCATGCTCGAGTGACACATCAATGCTTGCGAGTGAAAATTTCATCCCTCTCCCAAATCAGTTGCGAGTGCTTGTTCAAAAGGTATAATTCTTGAGAATATTCTTCTCACTCGAGCAGGAGTCTTTGTGCTCGAGTGAGGGCCCATATCACTAGCGAGTAAAATTTCTATCCCTCTGTAATCCTGATGCGAGTGATGGTTTAGAGATCATATTCCTTGAGAATATGCTTCTCACTCGAGCAGAGGTAAGTGTGCTCGAGTGAGGGTCCATATCACCCGCGAGTACAAATTCTCACTCTTGTCAAAATGGTATGCGAGTGATGACCCGAGAAGACATTCCCTGTGAAAATTGCAAGATCACTCGAGCAGAGGTTTTGTGCTCGAGTGAGACCCCTCTTCACCCGCGAGTGAAGATTTTGTCTCTCTGATTTTCTATGCAAGCACAACCCGATAACAGAGGTATATGAAGGAAAATAGGAGATCACTCGAGGTGAGCCTTTCATGCTCGAGTGATGCCCTGTTTGACCACAGAAAATGCTAAGTATCACAACGTTCATTCCGAATATGGTTTATTGTTATTAATTCATATCATCATTACTTTTTATCATTGTTTAACATTGTTTTGATTGTTTTAAAAGTATGATACAGGAATATGAACGTTTGAATTGAATCACATGAGGAAAGTGATACAACGGCAGACAAGATGATTATAAACACGCTGGCACCTACCGCACTCAGATTATTCAAACATGCACGTGTCTGCCAATACTTTCAAATGTCCCGCTCCACAAATGAAGCATTTTCAAAACGGGCAAAAACTGGAGCAACTATATATACAGAGACTCAAAGAGAAACAACAATAACGAAGCACAAGAATTCACAAGCTTATACCAACTCTCTGTTATTCATCAGTTTTCTCTGTATACATATTGATCTTCAGTGTTTATTCATTTGCTCTGTAAGAGAGTCCTCATACAAACTCAAAATTCTATGTGTATGTGATCTCAAGGTATTGGGACCTTGAGAGGGTAGTCTTTCCTTACGAGAGAAGCAGTTGAGAGAATTCCTTGTTGTGTCTTCCACTCTTAAGCCTTATAAGATACAAGCAGAAGAGAACGTTGCTGCTCGTAAGACTTACAGTGGTGTAAGCAAGAGAGAACGTTGCTGCTCATAAGTCTTGTATACATAAGCAAGTGAGAAGAGTCATAGGTTGTTTTTCTGCACGTAAGACTTGTCGTAAGGGGGAGAGAAATTTCTTTTTTAGAGAATATTTCTGCTCGTAGTCCATTTAAGGACGACTGTTGTTTTATGGCGTCTGAGAGCCCATTGAATCTTGGAGATATAGTGAAAAGCTCAGTAGGTCTTGATCTCTGAGGACTGGACGTAGGCATTGTTGTTAGGCCGAACCAGTATAACTCTCTGTGTTCAAATCTTCTCTACTCTACTCTATCCACTATATTTACTTATCACCACCTCAAGCGAAAAATTGATAACATCACCCAATTCACCCCCCTCTTGGGTGAAGCTTGCCTCTTACAAGTGTGTCATTGTTTTAACTTTCTGTCAATTTTACCTTTTATTATGGCATGACCTCTCAAGCAGTAATTAGTAAGGGGACAGTTGAGGAGTGCATGGAACACCATGCCGATGTTGAGACTCGCTTCCCTATACCTAATGAGAGTGAAATTAGAAGGGCCACCATGTCTCAAACTACAGATGAAGAGGGTTATCGAAGAATCCGATATCATGAATATGGAACAATACCACTAAGTCCATCTCAGTTGCCATTCACTCCTCCTGGTCATATGTGGAAGGGACACCTAGCCATCACAACATCACGGCTACTAGCAAACAAGGAGCCCAACTTGATTTCTTCAACCAGCAGAAACAAGGCCAAAGCAATAAGAGGAAGACGGTAGAAATAAGGCCAATGACAAGTTATATGCCATGTTTTGTTAACTTACACTTATGGCAAGCTTTTATACTTTGTGCACTTTCAGGCCATATTTTGATATTGATAAGTTAAACTTTAGGCCATTTTTTGTAAATTTGTGTATTTTGAAAGGTGAACATTTGGCTCTTCTTATGAAACTTGGTGTAAATTTATGGCAACCTTTTGGCCAATTTTATAGCAACAACATGATGACAATTTAATAGGTTGAAGTTGTACACTTTTTTATGGGCATGATGACAATTTTATGGCCAAAACTCCTAAGTAGTTGATGACAATTTTTTGAATTCCATGTTGTAACTGTTTCCTCAGTAAATATGAGGATGTGAATAGGCTGATGATAACTTTTCTAATAGGATAAGACATGAAATTCTCTTGGTAGAGATAGGAAAGATAAATTGATTTTGTCCTTGGTTAATCAATTTATCATTGTTATCGCAATGGGGTAAATCATTTTGTTTATGCATTAAATCGATTTGTCTTGTGTTATAAAATTTAGTTGTCATGGTAAATCGATTTGAACAATATGATAAATCGATTTACTTTGAATTTGTAAAACATAATTGCTCTCGACCAGATTTGGTAGATCAATTTACAATGTCTCATTAATCGATTTATTTTACAATTGAAAATTTAGTTGCACTCGGCCAACTTTTATAAATCGATTTACTTCACATTTGAAAACTTGGATGCTCTCGGCCAGATTTGGTAAATCGATTTGCCTCACAATACAAAAGATCTTGTTGTCATAAGGCATAAATCAATTTATATAAGGCATAAATCGATTTACATAAGCAAGCCTACTCCTTCCACCGGTCGCCGTCGATGCTCTCGACTCATTCATCTTCTCTCTTCTCCACTCAACGCTCGAACCCTCCAATAGATTATCTGCAAAGCCTTTTGACCCAAATTGCCAAGGTTTTCAAATTCAAAACAATTCTAACATATATGAGTTAACCAACGTGGCTAACTTACCTATCACAAAATTCCACTATGTCCAATGTATGCTGCCATTCCGTCTTAGTGGGGCAAAAGTGGCCTCTTTTTACAACTTCCAGGGTAAAATGCTCCCTCGAAAACTTCTAGACACCTAGTGCCTTTGGGTGAAAACTTCTATGGCATTTTTGCCCCTTAACCCTTCCCATCATACCAAAAAAAAAATCTCAAGAATTTTTGTGTTTCTTAGTTTTTTAAAAAAGTTACTATATTGAAATAAAAAAACACTTAACTAAAAAAATTACTAAACAAGTTTTTTTTTCTAAAAAAAACTTGTTTTCAGAACAAGAAAACAAACAAGCCTCTAGCTTTTATCACCTCCGGTCCAAAATATAAGACTTGGTTAACTATTTTAGTGAGATTAAGAAAGCCATTTAAAGTATTTATATTTATAATTTTTTTCCAAACTAGTTTGTTTGACTTATAAACTGATATATAATTTAATCATACATAATATATAATATGATTAAGTAACTTATATAGTTTTTTTAATCTCTCCAAGAAAAGTCAACTAGGTCTTATATTTAAGACCGGAGGTAGTGACTTATTTTAGGTAGGGACATTTTAGACCATCTGTTTAAATCAGTGAAAAAAACACACACACAAAAAGCTTTAGTGATGTTTGTTGAGGTGTTAATATGGGATGAGATTGCCCCATTTTAACAACTTTAAAAATAAAATTGCGCCACAAATAACTTTAGGGCCGCCTCAGAAATATATACACGCAAGCGGGACAACAACAACGAACCTTCAAGCTTACAAAAATAATAACGTCAAGATACATAGAGATGTAGGAGGAGCAAGCAACGGCGCCAGCTGCTGGAGGAGGAGGAGCGAAGCAGCTGAACTGGGAAGGGAATGACGTGAAGAGGAAAATGAGGGCTTTTAGTCAGAGAGGTAAACACAGGATTTTGAAAAATCAGCATGGGTAATTTTGTCTGAGACATAATTTCTCACCTTTGGAGGGGAGGGGAGTACTTAAAAAACAAAATTGAAAATTTTGCCCACCCCTCACCTCTCCCTCCTTCTAACCAAACACGCTTTTAAGGCACTTGCACCCACACACAATCACGCACACATCATCACATCCACGGTGACAAAAGTTAGTCATGAGCTGTGAGGTCACACCATAATATTAATACAAGTACATTATGATTGGGGAAAATCCTATATAAAGCTGCTTGAATTAGGAAAATTTAAAATCAAGTTGTTAAACTTAATAAATCCCTAATTAAGCTATTGACCCAATTTAGAATTTCAAAATGAGTAAAATAACTTTATTATCCTCTCATAATCTACTCTTAAAAGAGTTTTATTGCTTTGAAACTTAGTTTTTCAATGAACATATATGTATCAACACCAATACATAATAAAATATATATATAATTTGCTTAAACTAAAGGAATTTTTTGTGTTTTAGAAGAATCATTAAGAATAATTAAAGCCAAAAAGTAAAAAGAAAAGCATAACCCCAAATATTAATTGAATTTATTTTTTTTCTACGAAAAATAAAATCAAACTACATTAATCACACAATTTTGATTTGTGTGATATATATGTTGCTTTTTTTAATGTTGATGAAACACTTTCTTTACGTTGTTAATAAAACTCTTTTTTATTATATGTAGTTGATAAACTCTTCAATATATAGTTTGATAAATCACACACATCAGCATTTTGTCTTGGGATTAACATAGTTTGATTTTATTTTCATAAAAAATCAATTCAAAAATAATTTTTTTTATTAATAATATTAAACTAAAAATTGTTTAAATGATATTGGGGTTACTTAAACCTTTCTTCTTGTATTTTTTTTACTTGAGTTATTCTTGATAATCCTTCTGGAACACAAAAAATTTCTTTGATTCAAGTGAATCATATTTTATTTTATTATATGTTAATTTTTATATATGTGTGTGTATATTTGTTGAAAAAAATTATTTACAAAGTAATTAAACTCTTTAAATAGGAGAGAAGAAACTGGAGAGAGCAGTAAAGTCATTTAATCCATATTTTAAAATCATAAATCGGGTTAATAACTAAATTAGGGATTTATTAAATTTAGCAACTTGATTTAGAATTTTTTCTATTTCAGGCAGCTTTATATGGGATTTTCCCTATCCTTCCTTTCCTTGTCCAATATAAAATTTATAACTCATAATAACAAGTAATTCTGTATATAAATCAATATGCGTTTGGATGACAAACTAGAATCAAACTTGTTTTGTTTATTCAAAAAAAAGGGGGGGGGTGGAAATCCAAATATTGTTTATGCTTGGGGAAACCAAATTGAGTGTGCTTTCAGACCAATTTGACGTAAAACCAAATCACTTTCACAGCTCTTTTTTCCATTCTCAGTTTATCCATTTTCAATTTATTCTCCTCCATTCATTTCCTTTCAAACAAAGCCTTGGAAAATAAAATGTTGTCATATACCCACACATAAACACGAGTTAAAGGGCTTTCATTTATCTCAAGTGTTTGCAACATCTCGTTGCTTGTGGCACACGAAAAATGAAATATACATAATAATTAACGATGCTTGTCTCCGTACAGCATCTCCCCAAATTTATCGCTCACTTATCATCAGAGTGAAAACGGCTAAGTCAAAAGGAATGACAACAAATTCACAAAAAAAGGGTGAGAACAAATTCAAAGGGATTTTTTGGGAAATGATAATTTACAGATTTGATCTCCAAAAATGGTCGATTTACCCATCAACTAATTTACATACATACATACAAAGGGGATTGACAACTCCGGCTGTCTTAGGAGCAACTGAATAGAGTCATGATCATGAATCCACGTTTTATTTCAAGCACTTCCCACTCCTTTGTTGATCAGAAGCTAATTGATCCCTAATGATATATACAATATACATCAGAACTCCGAGGACAGTGACTCCCCCAAAAGAACTGTCATTTTTATTATATCACACACTCAAGCTGAGACCCTCGGAACCTGTATCATCTTGTATTTTACACCCGATCCAGTACCTCAATTCTCCCTCAACCTTGTGCTCAATGGAAGCACAAGAGAGAAGAACCATGATTCCTCAGGCACATAAAAAAGACAATGGAACAGATTATTTGAAAGAAAATAAAAGAAAAAAGCAGGATGGTCCTTTCCACAGTCCAGGATTGTCACTCTTCTCCCACAAAACAATAAATTGCTTCACCTTCTTCTGTTAGTTTACTTTCTCCAGTCTCTTGTGGAAGAAAAGCATCAAACTTTCATAGAGAACTATAGTTTTCATTGGTCATCACTGAGTAAATGGAGAACTTACTGTCAGGAAACGTCTGAACCTATTTACAGGCTTGTGAGTGTCCCGAAGAACAGACAGCAATGTGGCCATTGCGAGTCCTCTGATTTAGATCTGAACTGTATTCTCTGATGAAGTTGATTGGAAAAACTGTGAAACTTCCCGATAAAGCTGTTCAGCTTCAAATGGTTTTGAAACATATCCATCCATTCCACACTTCAGGCATTCCTCATGCGTTGCCTGAATCACATCTGCAGTCATAGCCAAAATGGGCATGTGCCACTTTGAAGTATTCTCCAAGGCTTCCACAGGCACTTCTCCTTTGTTTACATGGTATTCCATGTCCCGAATCCTCCTAGTAGCTTCAAACCTGTTGAAACAAGGTTCTATATTAGCAACTAATGTACAAGCTAACAGTTGTATTATTATTCATGGTAAAATTAACATAAATCAAAGGATAAAAATATCAATACTTTCAATTAAATTCCAAAGAAAAAGCTCAGTTGTTGCATACCCATCCATTTCTGGCATTTGAATATCCATAAAACAGGCATCGAATTGATGGGGCGGCTTCAGCATAGAGATGGCATCTTTTCCACTGTTAACACAGACCACATCAGCTCCATACTTTTTTAAAGCTCCAGCTGCTACTGTTCGGTTCACACTATTGTCATCTACAATCAAGATTTTCCTCCCACACAAAAGGTGGCAGAGAGACAAGCTTGGAAGCTCCCCATTTCGAGGATTCCCCTTGTTCCCAACACCCATGGCTCGCTGCAGTGTAGCAGCAAGCATGCTTGCTCTCAGAGGTTTTACAATGACAGTTGGATTATGAACACCCGATGTTATGGAACTTGCTCTGGAAGAGCTACTAGAATTAACAAGAACGAACAGCTTTGGAGGAACACCGCAATCAATTTTTCTCAGGTTATTGATAAACCGAGATGAAACACCAGAATCTCTATCCCAGACTTCATGTTCAACTTGGATCATATTAATAACTATATCCCCATTGCTTATGACCGACAAACCTTGATTTAAATCTGAAGCTATTTCAACATGAATGCCAAGCCGTTTAATGTGATATCTCAACACTTTAGCTCTGACAGGTCTAGGGTCTATAACAAGTGTAGTCATGCCCTGAAATTCTGAGGATGCAAGGTTAGGTTGGCTGTTAATTTGCTGGGTTTTATCCTCAGTTGAACTAGGGGATTCATTGGTAAAGACAGCTGTAAATGTGAAAGTAGATCCAATCTTTGGTGTGCTCTCAAATCCAATTTCGCCATGCATGAGGCCAACCAAGCACTTGCTAATGCTTAGCCCAATACCTGTTCCCCCATGTTTCCTGGAGACAGATGGACCAACCTGCATGAATGGAGTGAAGATGCGGGGTTGGGCTTCTTCAGGAATTCCTTCGCCTGTATCTTCTACAGAAACAATAAGAGTAATGCGATCAGGGGAGGAAGATGAGAAAGAACCCAAAGGTCCATCTTGACCGAGAAAACTGAATCCTTTCCAGCTTTTACGTCTATCAGCAACAGGAAAGCCACTCAAGGTATTCTCTGATGTTGCAACTTCAATTGAATTGACAACTTCCTCAATGAGATGGACAGTGACAAATATGTGCCCTTTGTCCGTGAACTGCCAAAGAATTACCAAATCAAAAACACTTCTCACTTTAGCTCTTTTGATAACTACAATTGGCTGGAACAACGGAAAACTAAGTTCATTATGGAAAATATTTTCTAAAATTACATTTAACTGACTAGGACACTAACAATACAGGTGACTAGAGTAGATCTCTAAATAAATTAGGCTTCGCCCACTTTTTCCCAATGAGCAATAGAACACGCTTTTTAAACCCAAAAAAATGAAAAAGCAGGGTACCAGAATAACTTTACATCATAACAGAGAAGCAATTTTTTGCAAAATAAAACATGGGAAGTTTGATAAAATCTTATGAATATTTTCTTCTCCACAGGCTTTCTTTTGGAACAGCCAGAATTACCTTAATTGAATTGCCCATGAGATTTGTAATTATTTGCCGAAACCTTCCTGGATCACCCACTAGCTGTTCAGGAACCTTATCTGAGACATACACTGCCAACTGTACCCCCAAAAATAAATCAGGAAGAGCCCATTTTAATTATACGGTGCACATTTTAAAATTAACAACATGAAGAAAGTTCAACCACATAAAGCAAGAAAAATTACCTCTACTCCTTTCTCTTGAGATTTCTCAGAGAATAGTGACAACACATCATCCAAAACTGCTCGGATGTCAAAGAGCACTGCCTCAAGCTCAAGCTTACCAGATTCAATCTTTGCCTGGTCCAAAACCTCATTTATAAGCGACACGAGAGCTTTTCCACTACCCTGTGCTGTTCTGACATATTCTTTCTGTGTTACATCTAGATCTGTGTCCATAAGCATATGCAACATTCCTGAATGTTCAATTTTAGAGTGAGGCCAGTACTCAGAGCAGAAGCTTTCATTTGTGCAGTGTTGTGTGTGTGTAACCTTGGCAATTTAAGACAAGTCTAGAAAAGAGTTTTCAGCTACTTACCAAGAACACCATTCATTGGTGTTCT
The DNA here is from genome assembly GCA_963210345.1 of Inga oerstediana. NCBI lineage: Eukaryota > Viridiplantae > Streptophyta > Magnoliopsida > Fabales > Fabaceae > Inga > Inga oerstediana. Next base: position 31,013,099 of record OY723407.1, on the reverse strand, counting down.
GATCTCATGAGAAACAGTGGCCAGAAACTGCAGTATTAATATTTGGTTAGTCCTACTTGAATAGTACAAACGTGAAGCATCGAGTTGTTTACAAAGAAAATGGAAAGATCACATACCTGGGATTTTGCAACATCAGCTGCCTCAGCTCGTTTTTTAAGTTCCATCATCTCATGGTAATCATCCTCCACTTTAGCAATTCGATTTACAGTAGCATGAAAAATATGCCCTACAAGAAGCGCAATAACAAGGATGCCAATTGATGTAGCAATTGCCAACCATGGCCATGGAGGTTTCTGTTTGAACCTGTGCCAGAATCAAACTTGAATTTTATCCTAAGTTCATATATTTAGATGACTTCCACATTTCAATTATTGCAATAAACAAATAAATGAACATTGAGACTAGCAAATCCCTAAAAAAGGGAACAATAGGCACTCATTTTGGTAGCACTAATGGCAAAACCTCATAAGACTCAAGAATCAGACATCATCTTATATGGACTACCCTCATCACACTGGATATATTCTTTTCTATTTTAAAGAAGCAGCATCATGTTAAAAACTGTGCCTGAGAGCAACGAAGTATAGAGACATCAGACTCTTTATGCATCATTTCAGTTACCTGCAGTGCATCTCATGCTTCCGGAAAGGATCTCCAAAGTTCAGGGAGCTGACATGATAGAATCCATCATCTGATACATTTGAACCATACATGGGAATAGGGTGGGTATGATTAGTAGTATCATACACATTAACAATCACAGTTTGCTTGCTAGCAAGTTGTTGAAGTAATTTTTCAACCAATGACTCGATATCAAAGACACCACCAAGATACCTGCAAAACAGTGATTAAACATTAAAGCTCTCTCTAACCTAAACACCATGCATGAATTGTTTTTTTCCCTGAATCTTAAAGCAGAGATAAGTCGCCCAGCAGAGCAAACTAGTTACTTCAGAGCTATAACTGCCCTGGAAATAAGCTATGTGAATGTTCAAAAATTCAACAATGTCAGATGCCAGTAAGTCCTAAAATTTACACACCCATTTGTTGCTTGAATCCTTTCGTTTGGGGTAGCATTTGATGGAAGATCTGCATTGTACACTGCAAAAGTGAGGATAACTCCCAGATGATTTGTTTTGAGCAGCCTAAAAGGAGCAGTTAAAACTCCTTTCCCTAACTCTCTAGCACGTAGAACATTTTCACGATCTTCCTGTTGATGAACAAGCCGACAAGAGTCATAATTCGAAATGTAGTTAACATAGGTTTAATTGAACGAAAGAGTAGCTTAGTGAAATTCACAAAAACAGATTATTCATGTATATTATTATTTTCAAAACAAAATAGTCCCACTGAAATAGGCAATACAAAAAGAAAATGTGTGCCCCAACGAACTGGGAGGGAGTATTAAACACAATGGTTGAAGTGTACTACTGACATGTTAAAATTAAAACACAAACTTAATTAACGCTTCAGAAACATTATTAGAGAAGATGCAAAAGAAACCCACCTTTCCAGACAGCACATCAACAGAAATGACATGGGAAATTGTTTCCTGTGCAAAAATGACAGGAGCATATTCTTCTCGAACTGGGGAAGGCTCCAATGCTTCAGGGGAATAGTCATCCTCATGAATAGGGTTCTGCTCAAGGGTATCCATCCTCTTAATGGTCCAGCCTTGTTGCTTCTCGAACTGTTCCCTCTCAGAATGAAGCACCCTCACAGCATAAGCAACACCACTAGTAAGGGGCCTCTCAAAAGCAGTTCGTTCTGTGTACCTAGCAAATGTCCTCTGAGGGTTTTATAAGTTAGAATTTAGAATGATTTCCTCACAAAGACAAAGAAAAACACCAGATCTCATCCCAGCCTATGCTCAATTAACCTCGTTAAATCATTGGTAGTGAATTGAGATCTAGTTACCTGATCGATGGCAGAAGGGAACTTGGCGTGGTGGAAGGTTGAGATGAGAATTGACATGGCTTGGATATGGTTCATACTAACATTAAACTGTTCCTGAAGCATCCTAGTCCTTTCGTCACACATACTTGCCAGAGTCTCTTTCCTCTTCTCAGTGGCTTCAAAGGTCATGAAGAAAAAGATCCACAAGCATACCATGGTCCAGCCCAGTACCCATGCCAGCAAAAGCTTTCTCCACAGAGTTCTCCGAACTTTCCTGGATCCAATACGATGGTAGTAGTGTTGATGAATTTTACAACTATTGCCTGAGATCTTCTCCCACCACTTGATCCACATCTTGCCACCACCACCAAGAAAACCGACCTTGGTTTCCATAATTCCTCCGTTGTTGAACTAGTCCACGTATATGACTGATATAATCCAGAAACACCGCGCCAAGAGTAGATGCCCCAACTTTAGGCCAAATCCAACTACATAGAGCAGGCTCATCCACAAGAGTAACCAACACAAGTTAACAAGAAACAGTTCCAGGAGGTACTGGATGCGACTTCGAGCCAATTTCAAGTAGTCTAGCGAGAGAACCACTGTCAAATCCAGAGAATCTCCCCCGTTTAAAGCTAGTAAACAGAATTCTCGACCAGTGACTGTGAGAGGTGGGTATCGAAACAGAAAATTTGGACAAGAACAACGCTAAGCACCTCACAATCCCAGAAAACAAGTGGGTTTCAAAGTGGAAACAAAGATGCGCTTTAAAGAGATGCTGTCTATCCACCGGAATAGACTGAAATTGAGAATGCAAAGGGAATACAGAAATTTGAGGCAGATAAGAAACTCAAATACCCCCTAAAGAATAAAAGAATCGCCGAGATTCCGAGGTTTCTAATTCTAAACAGAAATTGATGTTATCCTGTCAGCTACCAACCCAGACGCAGAACAAAAAAAAAAAAAAACGGGGCCAGAACTAACCCATAAAGATTCTATCGTAGTTATCAAACCTGAAATTTATCATCACAAAACAAGAGAAATCTAGCTTCCTTAAACTCCTAAATCCAACAGAAGCTCGTGATTGCTGAAGGTTTGACTGACCCACCGGTAGGCAGCCCAGTGAGGATTTACACAAAGCAACACTAGAAGTCTAGAAGGATCAAAGAGCGCCAGGTGATGGCTCATGTGAGAGAAAATGGAGATAAAAAGAACCAATTCACGGACATTGAAAGAGGAAGCGAGTAGACGAGAGAAGTTTGGGTAAAACTAGAAGTAGGGGTGTGTATTCTTTTTCCGTCCCGGTCCGAGTAAATAATAGAGTTTTTTTTTTAAGTTATCCATCTCGCTCGACACTCAGTCTCAAGCGCAGGCAAAAAAAAAAAAAAAAAAGACACTCAGTCTCACGCTGTCACGCACACAGTCACACACTACTAGCTTACTCCCTTACTCCCTTACTCCATTACTCGATCTCGACCCAGACCCTTCTAGTTCGAAGTTTTGAGCCCTAAGTCCCTTCCTCCCAGTTTAGCAGTTCCTACTCCCAAGCCATTATCTATATTCAAACCATCCACTCAAGAAAAAAAAATGAAAAGAAAAGAAAATGATAAAGTCATCAGTAATCAGTGGTAATGTAACATAAAACTAGAAGGGCAAAAAAGGAATAATCCCACCCAACAGAAGTCACTGCTTTTCTCAACTTTGCTTTTGTGTTCACATCCGTATCCATCCATAGTCAGAAGACAAGTCCTACGCGCTAAACCCCCCCCCCCCCCCCCCAACTTCCACTTGTGGGTGGAATGGCATCAGATGCTCGTACTTTTCCAATTTCGTTACTTGAGGACCAAAGAGTGAAAAGAGTAGGTAAAGAAACCCGAACACTAATGATTGTAACCTCTCATGATATTATTTATTCTTCTTTTTAGTTTTTGGTTTTCCCTCTTTTTGGAATCTTACCACTATTCCAACTCCTTACAGCTGGCCTTCTCTTCTTCATGCGTTGAACATTCATCATACTTCACTAATTAACAATTGCTTAGGTTAATTTTTTTTTTGGATCAATATTGCTTAGGCTAATTAATAAGCTGTCGATGATGATTCAATAAACACTTTTTTGAGATGGGGAAGAGGGAGGGCAGGAAAGTCTACTAACTTTTTCCCTTTTTTGTTTTTCGTTTTATTATTAGTATTGCTTGAAATTATCAATACTAGTTGGCTCAATTAATAAGATCAGATTTTACGTCGCTTTATAACATGAATTTGAGTTTTTCTTGTCATATTTATAAAGGTATATAAATTTAAGTCTCACAATGTATATAAAAAAGAAACCTGTTATGAAATTAAGAAAATATAAGAGACTAACATAAGGGAAATAGAGAATATTAAGAGAAAGTTGGAGAAGAAATATATAGGAGTTCTTATTCACTTCATTATTGGTACAAATACATTGTACATGGCCTCTATTTATAGGCCTCTAAACATTGAATTCTATACATATGGTTACAAGGAAATAAAGATGAGCATAATAGTATTAATCATAAGAAACTCACATAAACCATTCATTAGGGAAGTTATAAGGTTATAGCATTGAACACATAGAATTCTAAGAGTGAAAGGTTATAGAGTGAAGGACATATGAAGGTTAAGAATTGGATAGCTTATGAACATCCACATCATATAATATTTACAACACTCCCTCTTGGATGTCCATGAACAAATATTGTGCCTCATTAAAACCTTACTAGGAAAAACCCAATGGAACAAAAACCCAGTGAAGGAAAAAGGAGTACACAATATATATTGAAGTTGCCTCATTAAAAATCTTACTCGGAAAACCCAGTGGGATAAAACCTTGGTTAAGGAAAAGAGTACAACATGGTTTCTATTTCACATGATGATATTATCGTATTTACTCCCCCTAATAATAACATCGGTTTTACTCCCTCTGATAAGAACATCGCTTCCAATATATTGTCGAGCATATCATTCTTTTGGCCACCAAACTATGAATGATACATTGTTACCAAATTTTATACTGAATGTATTCCTCTTACATATCTTCTAGATATACTAAAATATTAGTATATTATGCCTTTATTTTATTCATTGTGAAAACAATAAAGAAAAATTGTTCTAAAAATCATCAAAATATATCTTGCATCCTCATATTCATTTTTTTCTGAACAAAATAATATCATATAATATGTTTATAGGACCATCAAACCAAATCTCATGTACGTTATCTATTGTGTACCTGCAAGAACTAATTTTTTGCAGATAAAACCATAATAAATACAATATTAACATGATACATAAATTATTCTCATAAACTCTAAGGTACTTCTAGACCATTAAATTCAATATATCTTTGTAAGAAAATTCACCATAGCAAAAATATGTGATTTTGAAATATTTGATGCATTTGGTAACTTGATCTACAAGTAGTAAAATGTAAAATTACTTATTTTTCAATATATTTTTCAATCAATTATATATACTTGAATTATTTTCAAACTCACATAACATTTTATATATAAAATGATTTTCTTGTATATGCTTCTGGCATTTTAGATCCTTCAAGAATTCTTATATAAATTTCACTATTTAATGAACCATATGAATAGGTTATATATAACAATATCTAACAGACGCATAATTTTATTTTTATATGTTGCCATAAATAAAAAAATTATTGTATCCACCACAAAATAGTTTGTCTCATCATAGTCTTCATTAACATTTGTGAAAATATTTATTTTCACTTAAATATTTATATATTTCATATTTCAGCCGGGACTGCAAGTCCATAATTTTCATATATCGAAATAATATAATCTCATTTTTATTGCATCTTTTCCCCTTTTACTTTTTCTTTTTGGCTAATCATCATTCTATCTACTCGCAAGATAAAGTTATGTATAAGATCCTCAATTGATCACATGAAATTATTATCAAGACCATTGTCGACAACTTGATTTTTTTTGTTCCATTTTTCCTATAACATAATTCATTAAGATCTCTTCATTACTTTCAGGTACCTGAACCTCATTTGAGAATTTTACAATTAGTTATGTCTTGGCCTCTTCTAGAATACCTGCCTGCTTTATATGATCATCTTGATTATTTGCTCTTTTCTCTTTTCTTTTGGAATGTATTATTCTCTCATACTTTGGGCATGTCTCACTTTCATTTATGCTTATTAGAGCATTTTTCACTAGAATATGAGATTTAGTAATTCTCATTTAAATCAGTAATTGCATCTTGAAGATTTTATGCAATATTTATGAATGTAAAATCTAATGAACTTCTGATTCATATTGATATATTCGAGGATCTATACTTGATATTAATAAATGAATAATGCATTCATTTTTTTCTTTTTTCCAGCTATTCAATTTCTCCCCATCATATTAGGAAAACTTTGTCAAATGACATTCGACTAATCTTGCAGTATAAGTCTCCTAAATCCATTTGTTTCCATTAAAAACATCCTTTTGTTTCATTTAGAGACAAACAAGAAGAAGGAGGTTCTTACCCAACATATATCTCAATTTCTTCTAAATATCTATCTATGTGCATTGTGGTGGATCAATATGAATGTACATTCAAACTTTTTAAGATGGAATATACCTGACTCCTGACCAAAAGCCAATTTTATTGAGAGAATTTGGTTAGCTAGTATAAGTGCTGTAATATGTAAGATCAAATATGCCAACACTGAAATATAAATTTTGTTCTCGTAAGTATTAGTCTAGCTATTTATGGAGGCTTTAAAGAATGAATCGTATAATCTGGAAATTACACTTAACATAATAATTTATTCAAATATTCCTGCAAACTTTATGTTGCAAACTAATAGTAATATCACATGTAACCATCTTGTTGATGCATCTATCAAATTCATTGAATATTTGTATGGTTTACATGTTGTTTGAATGGGCCCATATATAAGCTTGATATATTTCCAGAAATATAGAGAAATCATAACTTGTGATACTCTCATTATCAAATTTCTTCGAAAACAAGTAGCACATAATAATTCTTGAATTATATAATATATTGGCTATTCATGAAGAATCTTCTAGTTCTTCAATGAATATTACACGTAATCTTTCATATATAAATACACTTTCTTTATTTCTCTATTTCAAAGATAAATTAGCATATAATAAGCCAATAATATATCTTTCATTTGAAAACTCAAGTACTTCATAATTCACAACTAATCATATATTTCAGTCAATTGGGTTATCACTTAAACCCTATAATAGAGTGAAAATCTGATATGGGTCATAACTTTTCATAATCAATTCTTTTTTTGCCCATAGAATTTAATAAAAATCTATATTAGTTCTCCAAGAACTATATCGATTTTGTTATATTTACGTTTTTCAGGAACTAACATATATTATCGCATATTTATATAATTTTATTACACATTAATAATAATATGCTTCAATTTGCCTCTTTTGATACATATTCAAAATATAAAATGTTTAGAATTTTTCACTACATAAAGAAATATGAGGAGATCCATAATCAAAATACATAAAGATCTTATTGCAATGATTTGCGATAGTTAGGGGCTAAAATTAATCTGAGAGAAATATAAAAACAAATGCATTATAATATAAAATAATGAATACTTATGATATACATAGTTTTCTTTCAAATATTCCCTACTATTTAATCATCCATAAATTTGACTTGTATTATATATATAGTTTACGTACATTACAAAAATAGTTTTGTCTAACAAATCATATACTATTCATTATGAATTTTCTCATAAAATTAAATAAATTCTCACTTTCTTTATTCAAATATGACATATGATTTTCCCCCCACAAATTTCACATAAAACTAATTTGATTCCAATATATATCATATTATATATTCAATCATGATTAATGTATGGAACTTGCATATATTATATGCAAAATGCTAAGGAGTAGAAGAAATGACGATAATGAATTGGGAGATAATATAATAACTTATCAATACTAAAATAAAATACAAAGTGCAGAGTAGTTGTATGCCGTTCAATAATGAAACGTTTGGATCTGAGAAAAATTGCACATATAAGTAAAGCAACATAATAGTGCTCAAGAAGAGAAAAGAGATGAAAGATAGAGCTAAAATGAAAAATATGACTAATAATGAAAGAAAGTACCTTGATGTTGAGATATATGAGTTGAATGTTTGTTGGGAAATCTATGGTGCAACAAAGAAGCACAAGTCCCAAGAAGAAAATATAGGTAAGCTTGACATGTTAAACTCTATTGATGTATGAATAATATTCACATACACTATATACTTAAAGTTACAAACAAATTGTACATTCATACATAAAGAAGAGAATTAAACAACTTAATTGTATAGTTGAAGGTTATATGAATAAATACTAGAAACCATTTAATTTGGGAGTTATAGGGCATAATGACAATAGCAATGAGGTAGCTAAAATCCTAAAAGGCCATGAAATCATGAACATCCATACACCATAATGTTTAAATTATAAATTGGCACTATATTAAAATTTTAAAATGACCAATAATTACCTTTTCATCTATTTGATTTCATATATCACTCATGCTGATATCACAATATCAAATAATAATTTCTCTCGCAAATTAATCACAATCAATTTAAATTTAAATTTAAGCACTACTCAGAATCAAAATCATATAGCCTTCAGGGCTTACAATTATTTCTTTTGACTTTACAAGTTGGTCATATTTCTCCATAACTTATTGCTTTAAGCATCATAACTACTTTTGGTATTTTTCACAATATCACATGGTCTTTTTGGCTTCACAACCATTTTGATCTTTATTTTCAATAAATTAATACATATGAGTCTATATGACTTCTAGTCATATTATACCATTTTTTCTATCCATATGACTTTTAGTCACAGTATAACATTTGTTCATAATTTTAATGACTTTAGAAATGTTAGTATTTCCATAACTGTGATTCAATAGCCAAAACAACAACAAAAAAACAAATTCTTCTTGGCTTTCAACTATCAATTCCATAAATCAATGTGATCATGTTCATTTTCACTCTTATATACATATTCTTGACTTTCAATTTCACATCATCAATTTCTCCAAATATTGGCCTGCAGGACCATAGCAGAAATTGTGCAAAGCTAAGAAGTTCTTTTTTTTTTTTGTTTAGTTTGATATTTGAACATTTAACCTTCAGGGCTTTGATATTTGTAACAATTAAATCATCAAAGTACCAAATTTTTTTCTTGTTAATCTTGTAATTTATTGAAACCAATAACGTTCTTTCTTATAAGAACTATTACAAAAGCGATGTGATTTCTGGTTATCTGATCACAAAATCAAGAATATTATGACTTCTGGCCTCTCGATAAAATCAAAATACTGTAAAATAAATTAAGTAAATTCAAATTCATAATCAAATATAAATAATAGATAAACCCATAATCATATAGGCCACATTATATGCTCATATATAATACTATTATATATTAATGTAATATAATAAACAAATGAAAATAAAAGATTGACATAATGATATAACAATAATGTATTAACATAAATAAATGAAATGTAAATAAAATAACAATAAAACAATATGAAATAAATAACATAAAATAAAGAAACATAAAAATAATATATAACATAAAATGTAAATAAAATAAAGAAATACAAATGTTAAATAAGTGTAAAAAAAGGAAACAAAAATAAAATGAAATAATATAATATAACAACATAAAATATAAAGAATACTAGAATATAAAATAGAGAAATATAAATTTTACTTAATAAGAGATTACCAGAAAATGATAAATAAGAGTGAAAAGAAAAAAATGTCTTGCGAAGGATAATAAAACAATAATAATATCAAATCTTAGCCATGAAACCCGATATATAAAACAATCAGTAAAGAGTCTATTTAATTTCATATAATGGCTTAGATTATCCCAAATATATGTAAAAGATAATAACATGATAGATAAAAATAGATAGTGCAAAAGAAAAATAATATAAAACAATAGATCAAACATGTAGACTAGAAAGATAAAATAACATAGAGAATAAATAATATAAAACATAGTATAAAAATGAGAAAGTTAGAGAGTATAGGAGATAGAAAACTAGACCATAGGTCTTTTGGGCGAATTCGTGCTGATAACGTATTATGAAATCAAGAAAATATAAGAGACTAACATGAGGGAGATAGAGAATATTAAGGGCAAGTTGGAGGAGAAATATAGAGGAGCTCTCATTCACTTCATTATTGGTACAAATACATTGTACATGGCCTCTATTTATAGGCCTCTAACCATTGAATTCTATACATATAGTTACAAGGAAATAAAGATGAGTATAATAGTATTAATCATAAAAAACTCCCATAAACCATTCATTGAGGAAGTTATAAGGTTATAGCATTGAACACATAGAATTCTAAGAATGAGAGGTTATAGAGTGAAGGACATATGCAAGGTCAAGAGTTTGATAGCTTATGGATATCCATATCATATAATATTTACAACAAAACCCTTTTTCTTACATAGTTTGTGTTTTGTTTAGTTTAAAATAAGCCATTTAGATCTTAGTTAAACTAGGTAAGAATGCTAGGAATAAAATTTGGGGGCAACACCATACTAAAAATCATATCTGCCATTGAATTGGTCAAAAACAATTGTTCAAGAGATAGTACTTCAATATAGGTTAAACAGGTGGTCATGATCAAAATAATATAATTTAATATATATATTTATATATAAATAATATTCATATATAATCATGAAAAATATGATATTTAAATAAAAAAAGCATTAATCCACAACTAAATAACAACATTTATGCATAAAACATATCCAACCAAATAAAACAGAACTACTAAAATATAAATATGATGTACTACTATTCTGAATTCAAAATGACACCATTTAAGTTTTGTAAGAAAAATTTATATAAAATCACACACAACTTGCCCATCCAATTTAGTGGGTTGTAACGGGCTGATCTAGAGAATCTACTCAAATTAATGGATTGCCCAAAAACAGCCAAGTTGGTTCAAGATTTCATTCCATAACTCGAAACAACTCATTTAAGGTAGTATAAGTCTTTATACAATTAATCTTATGGTTATCAATAGGAGGACTTCATTGATAATTTAATTTGTCTTGTTCCTACTGAGTTTAAGAGAATTAATTCCCTAAAATTTTTAATTTTTTATACCCACAAAAAATATGTTTACCAGGAAGGAGGCAGGAAGAAATAGGCGTTGGACAAGGAATTTAGGGGCGTGGGTGTAAATTGAGTGTAAGTATCGGGGCAAAATTGTAATTCCCCATAGGAGTAAAGGCAAAAATGGTTGGACACAATCTAGTTCCAAAAGGGTAATTTCAAAGAAAGGAGAGGGGCAAAGATGAAAACGGGCACTTTAATCAAGGAGAGGGATGTCACGAAGAAAGTGATTAGTTCATCACTACCCACTTCTTTTTGGTGTGTCGTTGTGTGGGGAGGCTCTTCGTGAAAGCGACGTCCCACGTCAGCTCAACGGTTCTGCACGTTGGCCAATTAGATTGTCCAACATGTAATGCACATACTTATGGGGGGTTTGGAGACGCGTCTAGGATGCTCCAGGAGAGAGATAAACTAAAACTATCCGAGACAAAGACAGTCTCTTTCCTAGGTGTAGGTGGGGGGAAGGGAGAAGAAGGGAAAAAATGAATTGTGTGGTTTTTTTTTTTGGTGGTGTGTTCAGTTTAATGGGTAGTGGATATGTTTCATAATTCATACTACCTTCAGTCCTAATTATAGGACATAGTTTGTAGTACAAATTACACTACAAATTATGTTCTATATTTAGGACCGGAGGGAGTATTTAATAATACTAGGTATGTTTGGATTAGTTTTTAGAGAATAGTTTTTATGAATTATGAAGTAAGTATGTGAGAGAGGTTTTATCTCAATTTATAAAAATGTCTTCTAAAATTATGATTTTGTGCTTTTCCAAACATACACGTATTACTACACTTTAACATAAAATGCTGCTTTTGCCATGCCTCCTTGAAACTGCCAAGCTTTTGGGATTATCCCCCTTTGTCCCAACTACTTCACGCCTATCCAATTATCTCCCACCTCTACATATATTAATAAGGGAAAATCCCTATAAAATGCGTTGGAAATAGGGAAATACCAATTCAGTACATTCAAATTCAAAATTCCGGATCAGTCCACTGTCAGTATGGATGAACAGTGCCGGCGCCCGCAAAAGACGATTTTGCCCTTCAGCCCTCATTCTCGTCACTTCAGAAATAACAACACCTGGTTCTTAATTAACAACTCCGGATTCTTAATTAACAACTCTATATTCTTGATTAACAACTCCAATTTCATCTTTTTTCTTTCACAATAACAACACCGGTCTTGTTACGAAGCTGTGAAACAATAAATGAGAGTTGTTAATGTAGAATATGGTGTTGTTAATAACAAAATTGGTGTTGTTATTGTGAAAATAAAAAGATGAAACTCGAGTTGTTAATCAAGAATATGAAGTTGTTAATTAAGAATGAGGAGTTGTTAATGAAGAGTGGGTGTTGTTAATAACAAAGAGGTGTTGTTATTGGTCTTGAAACTTAAATTCGAAAGTTGTGAAACAAGAAATGAGAGTTGTTAATCAAAAATTCGGAGTTGTTAATTAAGAACCAGGTGTTGTTATTTCCGAAGTGGTGAGAATAAGGGCTGAAGGGCAAAATCGTCTTTTGAAGGCGCCGGCACTGTTCATCCGTACTGACAGTGGACTGATCCGGAATTTTGAATTTGAATGTACTGAATTGGGATTTCCCTATTTTCAATGCATTTTATAGGGATTTTCCCTATTAATAATTACTCAATTATATTTGTACCACTCATGTTTTAAAAATTAGATCTTACATTGAACTAGAACCACCAGGGTAGATATTGGTTTTCATAATTCAATTAGTTATTTGTGTTTTTAAATTAGCGGTGATAAAAGTGACTCTTTTCCAATCTGATTTTTTCAAACTTAATATAGGATAAAAGTTAAATTTACTGTGATTTATATTTAGACATTCACAAATTGCAACTTGTTCATTATGATTGAAAAGCAAGTTTATATTTAAAATGACTAAAATTTGCTGGTACATGACTTTTATTAAATATATGTTATATGTAAATAATACAATAATTTTAAGAAAAATATTAAAATTAAAATTATAAAAATAAAAACGATTTGATGTATTATTGAAAAGGTTTTAAAATACAGGGGAAATCCTTTAAAAGAACTTTAAAAATGTCAAATAACAAAAATGTGTTTCGAATATTCATAATACTAAAGAGTTGTTAGGGCATAATTCTTCCTTTTAAAATTAAAAGAAAATGATAGAATTGTCCCTCTAAGTCTAAAATTATGAACAGAGAAAAAGGAGTGATTTCACAAGTTCTGATAAAGGTTTTCACAAGTTTATATAAGATTTTCACAATTTCTCATAAGAATTTTACAAGTTTTAAATCAATATTCATAAAATCTAATAAGGCTTTCATAAGTTAGGATAAGATTTTTACAAATTCTCAAAAGAATATTACAATTAGCAAATTTAAATTCAAGATCTAATAAGGGTTTCACAAATTCAAATAAGGGTTTCATAAATTCGGATAAGGTTTTTATAAGTTCTCAAAATAATTTCACAACTTCCTTCAAGAATCTCACAAGTTTCAAATTTTGATTCATAATATTTGATAATGGTTTTTACAAATTCTGATAAAGGTTTCACAAGTTCTCAAAAGAATTTCACAAGTTACAAATTTTAATTCACAATATCTGATAAGGGTTTCACAAGTTCTAACAAAGGTTTCATAAATTCGGATAATGTTTTCGCAAGTTCTCAAAAGAATTTCACAACATTCTTAAAGAATTTTACAAGTTTCAAATCAAAATTCACGATATTTGATAAGGGTTTCACAAGTTCTAATAAAGGTTTCAAAAGTTCATGCAAAGTTCTCACAATTTCTCAATAGAATTTCATAACTTCCTTAAAGAATTTCACAAGTTGCAAATCAAAATTTACAAGATCTTATAAGAGTTTCACAAGTTCTAATATATGATTTATAAGTTCGGATAAAGTTTTCATAATTAATTCTATCAAAGTAAAAATTAAATTCCAAAGGACAATTCTATCATTTCTTTTTAATTTTGAAAAGGATGAATTAGGCCCTAACATCTCTTTTCATCATGAATATTCGAAACACTTTTTTATCTTTTAACATTTTTAATATTTTTTTAAGGGATTTTCCATAAAATATACTTGTTGTTATGAATATACCAAGTGTATGGATGTCCATTGACTCTTAATCTTCCATATTTTAGTCATCATTCATGAATATCAATTGGAAAACTAAAAGGCAATTCAATGTACATTCATATGCATTTATTATACCATTTATTGTATCTTAGTGGTAACCTTTGGTAGTGCACCTTAGAGGCCTTGTACAAGCATTGAGAACATAAGAAACTAAATGAGAATTACTTCCTAGTTTCTCTCTTGATTTTTCTTTTCTCTTATCTCTTACTCTCTTATATCATATTTATTTTTTATTTTTATAACACATATTTATCTTTTATTTTCATAACATGTTATTAGGACGAAAGCTCTAACGAATGTATGATCTTCTCATCTTTTTTTGATGATTTCATCTGTCTTCTTTTTACCATATTTTATTTGATCTATTAGGATGACGTGAGCCACTAGATGGAATTAAAGAGATACTTTTACAGATTGTTATAAATATTGGGTTCCACTGCTAAGATTGGAGATTGTTATTTATTTTTTTGTCTTATTTTAATCTCGTTTACAAGTTCTTTTATATTATTGATATTGTTATTTTAGTATGGCCAAAAGTCATACACCTCTAATTTCATATTCTGAAATTATATGGCTAGAAGTCATATTATTTTAATTTCTCATCGTGAGATTAATTGGCCTAAATCCATGAAAATTAATCGGCCTCAAGTCATGAAAATTAAATGGCCAGAAGCTATGAGAATGAAATTGGCCCGAAGCCATAAAGTTTTAATTTTGTTGTAATATATTGCTTTATAAATTATTCCTTGTCTTTACGAATTTCCTATTATTATTGTTTGTATTATTATGTTGCATTTTTATATTTCATATTTTACAAATTTCTTTTTATTATATTAGTCTGAACTATGTTAAATCTTGTGAAATTTTAAATTTGTGGCTCTTGACATTATCGAAAAGGACTATCTATCTTGCCTAATCCATACTTTTTTACACCATCATTTGCATGAAAGTCTCAAAACTGAATATATGACCATAAAAGACCCACTTGTTCTTTGTAACAATTTAAAAGAACGATATGACCACTAGAAAAAGGTTATGCTTCCAAAGGTTCGTTATGAATGAATGCATCCGATGTGCTCCTGTAATAGCAATACCATGAAAGAGGTTTAAAAAATATGCTAAATTAATTTCTTGACTTTATGTGGCCAAACGAAATAATGAGCTTTTATTGAAAAATTATTAATCCTGTCTAACAAGCTCAACTCCATTCCCATAAGTGAATATAGTAATGAATGAATCTAATTGTGGCCACAGACGATGGCATAGATCTAGCTACAGCCGTGGCCGTAGCCGTGGTAATAATTGTGGTGGTTCAAATTCCCACCTGAAGTGGGGAGAGATTAAAATAAATCATGTTGATATGGATGCCATTTTTTAGTATAGTGACATGAATATTACCCATTTGGATGTTGCTAATTGTTTAGCATAAATTATCTTTGTCTATTTGAACTTATATAATTTAGTGTATTTAAAGTTTCTACTATAATCTGTGTTAGTGTAAGCGTTTCACCCAAGAGGGAGGGTGAATTGGGTGATACCAGAAATTTCGTTGCGTATAAAAAAATTGATAGAATATTTAAACTAGTTGAGAGCAAAGAGAAATATCACCGAAGTATACATCGGGAGTTATACTAGTTTGGCCACAACCACTTTGACCTACGTCCAGTCCTCAGAGCGTCTATGAGAGTTTCACTATACTCTTCAAGATTCAGTGGGTTCTTTGCACCTCAGTACATAGCCAGTTCCTTCACTTGGACACTCGCTCCCCCTTACACGTTGCATTCAAATCCCCAACTCAAGGTTCTACAACCTTATGTTGTCTCAATAACAAATATTGAGTTTGTAATGAAAAACTCTCTCACAGAACAAATATATAATCACTGAAGTACAATGAATGAGTATAAGAAAACAAAGCACTAAGAGTTTGTTGATCAGTGTATTCTTAGTTCTTGTGTCTTGTTTTCTTTTCTTTGAATGCTCCATATATATAGATGATTTGTAATGTCAGTTGGAAGCAATTCAAACATGTCCGTTAGAGTCGTGCAGCAACAGTTGACTATTCTTCGAATTTTGAAAACCTATCCGTTTGCGGTAGGTAGCGGTAGGTGAGATCTCGGACTTTTATTTGACTTTTTACTTCTAGCAAGATCTTTCATTGTTTCTCTGCAAATGTTCTTAGAATACTAATACAATGAAGAGTTAATCATATAGAAATCAATTTAATAAACATTCGATGAAAAGCATAATTTCTAGACTGATTGAACCATATTTTTATATGAATTTTCCATGATTAATTTGGGATTTTAATGTATTTTCTGGGACATTATTGCATTATTAAGCATTAATTTTGGTTAGGGACAATTATTTTGAATTAATGGGAATTAGGGGCAAAATGGTCAAAATTAATTAATTATCATTTTTTATATTGTCCCTTGAATTTTTGATGCTACCTTATGCTTAATTTTACATTATAGGTATTAAAGAAGGAAATTAAGAATTTTTGGAGGTTCAATTTATTGGGCCAAGTGGAAAGAAAGACAAGAAAAAATAAATAAATAAAAGGCAAGCCCAAAGAAAAGAAAAGAAAAGAAATGGAGCAGAAGGCTCACGATAGATTTGAAGAAGGGGAGCTGTGGATATAGGCTTCTACCTTAGCCCAAAGATAAAAAAAATAAGAGAGGAACAAAAAAAAAAAATCACAGCAGCAACGAGCCCAGGCCCAATTGAAGGGATCCGAAACAGAGACCCAGATCCGATACCTTGACCCTGGACCCGACTTGGTTGGCTGGCTGGACATGCTATTCGGATATGCAGCAACCCAAATGGAAGACGCGAGTTGGGGGGGAGAGATATATCCAGGAGACAGCGTCGCAATCAGGGGGAGATCATCATCGCAGATCATCACCGTCTCACCTTCCTCCACCGATCACTTCCACTTTCTCTTCATATCTCGCCGGCGGCACCATCCACCACCGTCGCCGGCGAGCTTCACCTGCCACAGCCACAACTGAGAACAGAACTGAAGGGAAATGGCAGCGGCGAGGACCTCAGGGAGCTGAGAAAGAATCAGAGATCACAGCTGCAACACAGGACTTTCAAAATCACCATCGCCTCGTGTTCTTCATTCTTTTCCAACACCACAGCCACCTCAACCACTTTACCGATGAACAAGACTGGTCACCACCGTCACCTTCGTCATTTTCATCACAGAACCTCCGTTTCTCTACACTTCACCACCACTGAAACACCACCAACATCCACCATTTCTTTACTGCTATAGCCATAAGCTTCAACACCACCATTATCATCGTCCTTCCTCTGATTCTTATCTCAACACAGTCATTCCCTTGTTCTGAACTCACATAGCCATGGCTTCCTCTGTTTTGGTTCAGTCCAACCCCTAAATTTAATTGGTTTAGTGCTAATTGATCATTTTAACCTATGATTTTATAGCTGGATGTTTGAATCAGTGTGTGATTATATTTGTTGAAGATATTCTCATGATTGGCTAGGCAATTTTGTGCTTTTGGAGATGAATTGGAGATGACTTGAGCTCATATGTGTTTCAAAGGGGAGTTTATTTTATCTATAGCTCATTGTATTTTTGATTTCTTAGGTTTAAGAATTCATTTATATATTGAGACTATAATTTTAGTTATGTTTTATTCTATGGATTGAGTTGTTGTGATTTGAAATTTGTAATGAGGATTTGTACTCATCAATATATATGGTTATATATATGTTTCCTATGATTCTATTGCTTTCTATCTATTTAACATGGTATTGTTGGATAGTTTGATTGAATTGGAATTGTAGTTGAACCTAAATGCATTGCTTATTCCATAATCACTCTCTAAGGGGTTTTAATAATGCTTAAATAAATGGGTTCATGAGTTTAAGCATTAGACTCAATGGTAATTGGGGTTTGGTATATTAGAAAACTTAGATAAACTCATTACACTAAGAGTGCTTAATAGCATTTCAAGGGTAGGGGTTCCTCTCTTGTAATGCTAGACTCAATGGTAATTGAGGTTTGATATATTAGAAGCTTAGTGAATTAACTCCCCAAATATCTTAATTGAGCAAGGATAGCCATTGAAAATCATTTCCAAGAGCATCTTCATCACTTGCATTTCTAACCAATTTTCATTCCTTCTTCAATTTTATTCCAAAAATCCAAAAATATTAGTTTTAAAAGCATTTTAGTTTAATTGCAATTTATTTGTTAGATAAAAAGCTCAAAGATCATTTTTAACTCATTTCATGTCAATCATTGCACTTAGTTTCTAGGTAATTAATAAAAGGCTCTTCGAGAGACGATCCGGGATTGTACCCTATATTGTAATCCTTGGTTTAAATTTTGAAGAGGTTACCAAGGCATAAAAGCTGACAAAGCCTAATTCTTCATAGACTGCCTTACTCGTGTGGCTACTTGAGTGATAATGTCTGTTACTCAAGTAGTCCCTTGAGTAACCCTATCAAAAATATGGCAGTGGGTAACTCAACATATTTCATAAGATATTACTCGGGTAAGACATGGAGTGAGATAGATTGCAAACCTTGAAAATACCTGATTACTCGAGTGACTACTCGAGTGGCCATGTCTTTCCTTTACAGGTTACTTGGGTGCTGACTCCGGTAATCTGGTTACTCGAGTGGCCTTCCCTTTTCTTCACATCTTACTCGAGTGGTTCCTCGAGTAGATTTCATATAACCCGGCAGATTACTCGATTACTCCCTCTAGTAATTGCATTAAATTCTTGGCCGAGAGTTTGCTTTCTGATTACTTGAGTGGCTATTTGAGTAATGCTTCAAATAACTCCGCAGATTACTCGAGTGGTCCCTCGAGTAAATAATTTTTCTCACCTGGTTACTCGAGTAGCTACTCGAGTAAAGTGTTGCATTTCTTAGCCGAGAGCTACTGGAAGATTTTTGACCTGGTTACTCGAGTGGCTACTCGAGTGATGCCTTTGTAAATCATGTTACTCGAGTGGTCACTCGAGTAATGGTCTATATTACTTTGCAGATTACTCGAGTACTCCCTTGAGTAACTTTGTCCAAATTTTGGCAGTGCTTCATTGGATGAAATTCTCCTTGATTACTGAGTGGCTACTCGAGTAATGGCTTCCCTTACTCGAGTGGCTACTCGAGTAATCCTTCACAAAATTTGTTTATTACTTTAGTGCTTACTTCAAGTAATGTTTAGCCAATTTGTTCAAATTCATTTGTTTGTTAGCAAATCCTTTTATATCAATGATCCAATCTTTGCTATCATCAAAATATATGGGATCTAACAATATGTATTTTATTTTTAATTATGATTATGATTTTCTTTATATACATGCTTCTCTTAACCAAGAATGAGTCTTATTAACATAAATCCTAAAGATTTATGCCTCATTGATAATGCAACATCTTATACCATACTTAGAAATGATAAATATTTTTCTTCCTTGATAATTTGAGAGGCTAATGTTTAGACTATATCTGGTGATATAGATTTGATTGAAGGCTCCAAAAGAACTAATATTTTGTTACCTGAACGAACAAAATTATGTATTGATAATGCATTATATTCTACCAAGTGTAAAAGAAACTTATTGAGTTTCACAGATATCCACAGAAATCGATTTCATAAGAAACAACAACTAAACATAATCGGAAATGTCTTGATATCACAAATTTATTTTTGGTAGACAATGCATATTAGAAAGTTTTCTTGCCTTTTCTTCTGACTTTTAATACATATTGTAACTTCCCAGGGGGTCACCCATCCTAAGATTTTCCTGGGTTCAGCACGCTTAACTTTTGTGTATCCGTGTCAAAACGCATATACTATCCGTATTTGTTCCCATCCACCTATACCCCGAGACTGCCCTTATCTCGAGAGTCGTGTCAACTGTCTTCGGTTGACTAAATATTGTGTGTGGACTGCGTATCAGTGCCATTATATGTACTTGAACACATACCTTGATATGTTCCACGAAATCCATACAATTGTCTGTTGGACCTTGCTCTACTTTCTGCGGGGCCCAACATACTGTATCTGGAAAAAGTACATCATAGTATAGATCCAGATCTCATCCAAGTACTTCATATAAAGAAAACCCTGATCACACTCTGCTGGAATCAACTCGTCCGAGTACGTGGTATGCCTATCATAAGGGTGTCATGCGTTTAGACAACCCCAGATATATACTTCGAACGTCCTCCCATAGCTCCTGATCCATCACAGATCATGCATCATGTATACCGCTCCAACTCTGGCATTGATAATGGAATCCAGATCCGACTCTGTCTTGTCTGTTTATGGCTTATATGTCTGACTCTTAACTACCTACAGCTGTAGCTGGACACAGATCAGCCTACTGATGATTCTGTTCTAGGATGAGGCCCCACACTTCGGTCTTATTTGGACCCGCTTCCTCGGCATACATGTCATCCTTGTACCATCCTCTCTGTGGTATGGTAATATGTGCTGCCTTCTGGGTATTCCACCATTCCTCAGGGCGTGTGTGTTCCTTTCAGGGGCTTGTGAATTAGCTGAAGTAATTCACTTTGTTGTTCCTATCACTGCATAATCAAGCATATCAATATACTATCCTGTTGCTAGAACCACCGCATGTACTCTAAGCAGACAATTCTGTGGCCAGAATCCTTGCTCTGATACCAAAATGTCACTCCCTTACTTATTTTGACTTGCAGCGAAATATTAATGCGTGGTTCGGTGGGCAACACAAGAATAGCATAAATATATTGATAATATGTGCATAATTACAGAAATTTCCTAGAAGGGTTCGTACATGATAATTACAATTATGGTAGCCGCACAGGGCTACTAAAGTGTCTAAACCCATCCTAGTGAAACGAAGACATCTTCATGTCTCCATTACACCACTACAATCCTCTTATGTAGTTTTCTTCTATGATCTTAGCATACCTTCCATATTCACTTGTCTAAATTATTGGTAGGGGAGGATGAGATTCGAGAGAATCACAGTAGAAAATAGTTACCATAATGCATGCAAGATATATGCTATGTGTATGTCATGTTAGCTTTAACTAGATGTATGTCCCATAATAACATTTCTGCATGCTCAATGTTTCATGCAACAAAACTATGGCCACAGTATAGACAGAAACAGAGCTTTATTATTCAAATATGCTTAACACAATAGAGTTAAGCAATCACATGTAGCACTACACAAGTAGAGATATCAAATACATGCAAATAAGGTAAGTCCCCTACCTCTGGTTTTTGAGTCCTTTTCTTGTACCTAAAATAGGATCCTCGAACTTCGTGCCGCAGCTTAGGCTATCAATCCGGTCCAAAAATTCCAAATGTACAATTTAGACACTTTTATAGTGTTTCTAGAATTGCATCATGTTATATAAGTCTATATTGAAAAATTACCAAAATACTCCTGGGGACTCAGCCCGCCCCATTGTACTTTTTCTGAAATTTTGACATGGGCTATTCTAACATATTTTTGCCCAAGGAGTCCATTTTCTGACTCAGAATTATCAAACTCACTGCCAAAAGACCAAATGCCCTTGACAGCCCCTATTTCAGGGTTTCAGGGGTGTTTTCATAATTATGCTTTTTCAGGCTTTTCTATAAAAGTGATCAACTGTAACCCCACCTAATTTGCCCTCCTGAACTCAATAAAATAACCAAAACATCAAAAATCGAGCCCTAAACCCTCCAAACAACATTGGCTGAAACTTGAAATTCCTAGGGGAAAATTGAGATTTTTGCGTTTTGACTCCGCAAACTTGCTCCTTTCTATTCCTAATCACTTTATTAACTATTTAATTACGTTTTAACTATCATTCAGATCCAATGTTGGTAGTATAACGCCTAGGACACCACATTTCCAAAATTCAAATTCAGAGCAAACCAATTAGAATTTCACCGATTAAACTAATTACAACAACGAAAACAATCAATATTCAAAGTTTCGATGGTTACCTTAAGCTCCTTCTGGCTCTTCCTTTAGGTGGCTGAATCCTAGTCTCTTTAAACACCAAAATTGCTGATTCAAACACCCTCAATAATATAGAAAAGGAGCTTAGAAGAAGGATTATACAAGTTAGATACGAATTTATCAAAGAAATCGACCTCTCTTGTGAATTTATTCTCCTTCTTTCTCTAGAATTCTCTCAACTCTCACTCTCTCTTTCTTTTTGCTACATGAGGTGTCAGTTATGGCTGAAGAAGGAAGAGGAAAATGTTTTTATCCTATTTCCTATTTTCCTTTAACTAATTCCCCTTTTTCGGATTTATACAAATTCGGGCAGATTTTTTGCCTAAACATTGAAAAATCATAACTAAATTTGTAGATATTGTATTGGAGTAATTCCAAAGGTCATAAAACCCTTATTGAGTCTAATTTTAAGGAAAAATATAGCCATTTGCCAATTAGAGGCACAATATTATGAGAATTTAAGTTTTTTAATGCTATTTTAGAAAATCAACAATTTTTCTGGGCTAACTTCAAAAATATATAACTTTTTGTGTACAGCTTCATAAATTACCCATGACCTATGAAATTAAAGTTTAGGATGTCTACTTTTATTTGTAAAATTTCATAATTTTTGTTCATCATTGGGTCATTCAAAACTATTTGACAAACTGACTGCCTCGCAGGAAATTCCACTGGAAGCATTGTTCACCTTTCAATTCCAATATTTAATTCCTATGACCAAAATTAACATTAATATTGGGCCAAATATTATTTTTTTTGTATTCCTCTACTTTGGGCCTCAATATTGGGCTTTTAGAAAACCCAAGAATTAATTCTATAATTTATTCTAGCTCTTTAATTCACCATTTTAAATATAAGGAATTTTGGTGACCGAAATTCAAGATGTTACATTTCTCCCCCTGTTCAATAAATTTCATAATCGAAATTTGAACGTCTATAACTTGGGGATCAATTCTTATCATTGTGTAACCCATCCCTAGGTTACATATACTTATAAAGTGTGCACCAAACATTACCTTATATGTGTGGATGAGCTGCCTATCAACACTTACGTATTCCATCCGTTCTATACTCATGGGTCACCTAACCCATTATTGTACTGATTGACCATCAGGACGCTCAGTATACTATTTTAGGCCTTGTTGCCTTGTTGGAGTAATGTCCCAATATACTTAGCCTTATGGCTTATGTCATTCTATTCTCATAACACTAAATATTCTAGTCTTACTGCCTTATGCAAACACGCACATTGGGGCTTACCTCCAACATGTCGTCATTTATACATGATCATTTGTATCTATGCTTGCCTGTCCGGTGTTCAGGATGAAATGACTATTTAACCCTTACTAGCCATACTATGTGCACTGGTACTATGTACACTATTCATTGTGTGCACCATCCACTGTATGCACTGTATCATGAGTGGGTGATTCATTTTGTGAGGCTACAGTTGTTGAGATGCACATGCCTCTACTCGACCTTGTTGTATCAGAACACATCCCAATCCATGCCTATTTGCATCTGTGTAGACCATAAAGGTAGACTATGGATATGAGATTGTTAACACTAGTGATGTTGGGAGGTATTCGTTACCATTCTGCCCTACTACACTAGGGCTCATCCCAATCTCTGTTTACATGTGTCACTGTTGACCATACTGGTCGTGTTACTATACACCACACAAGGTGTAATACTATCGACCATATCAGTCATGTTACTGTACACCACATAGGGTGTAATACTATTTATCATACATATTGTAACACTATTGACCATCAAGGCCATATTATGTTTTGGGATGATCAATACTGGTGCGAACATCAACCCCTCTTGTAAGTCTCAAAATTGCACCTAGATTCACCATACTTTCGCTGCCCACTCTAATGCTTCACATTGTAAAAAAAATATAGGTGAGGCGGTACTGTCTGCCCGCCCTTGTCTTACTACCTCAGTTAAAACCCACTTGGCCTCCGTACTAACCCACAATCATCAATAGAAAATGTGATAAATAAATATGCCAAATGCCATACACCATATAAGTAACAGAATTATACCACTATAAATCTGACTGTCTGTTGGCGTTCGGGTACAAACCTAGTTTGTGCCCCTACTGGCCTGGTTGCATACATTATTCAGTATCATATGACTGTATGACCCCTACTTGTTGCCCTCATTGGTTGCATGCATTATTCAGGATCATATAATTGAATGACCCTTACTTGTGCCCTCACTGACTGCATGCATTATTCAGGATCATATAACTGTATGATCCCTACTTGTTGCCCTTACTGGCTGCATGCATTATTCAAGGTCATATGACTGCATAACCCCTACTTGTGCCCTATTCTGGTGCAGACTACTGCCTACCTAGAAATGTTTCACCGTCCCAGCATAAACGACTGCCTATTCGAAAATGTTGTTTCCTTATGCTAATTGGGTTCTGCGCCCTGACCAGGCTGTGTGTCTATAATTTGTGTCATCAAACATGGCATATAAGGCACATAGATAATCACATAGTGTATGAAATAGAGTCATTACACTAGCCTTTCCTAAATGACATTAAATTTCTAACTTTCCCCTAGTCTGTGATATACTTTTACTGCACTACTTGCAGCTGTCCACTAATATTATGTATCACGGTATTGGGAGTTGATAAATCCCATTCTGTGAGGCAATGTGTCAAGCACCGCTCTTAGGTACTCCTTATGTTATTCTCTACTCTTCAAGTATATTAGAATATTAACACTAAATCTATAACCGTCCTCTCTCAACTGGAGATCAAACCTTCCTCAGAAGCTAGGGGTGTTGGCCTTAGTCAACAGTATACCCCTGTTGATTGAGCTATATTGTTCATGTCTGCAAATTGTCTCCCTTAGAAGCACGTGTAAACAGAGGCTTCCATTTGGGTTCCTCAGACTGTTGTTCATATTCTTGTTCACCAGGATTGTCCCTATCTGTGTTCTGTTCCCGTACACTTCCCATAGTTCATTCGTGATGATCATGAATCATTGTTTTCCATTCTGTTAACTTGCCCTGTGTTTGATGTATTGGGTTAGGCCTAGCTTCCTGACCCTACCCAGCACTTGTACTTCCTAGTCTTATCACCTTTATTCTTCGCTAAGTAAAACAAAGAAGAGCTAAGTATCTTATAATCACAAGGGCATATCTATCATTACACAATGTGTTGGGTACACAGGTACTCCTAAAATTACACATAACAGAGATTTCCTTTAGTTAGGGAAAACCTATAACAATATATAGCCTCTAAACCACCGTATGTCATGTTGTTGCTCTCATGTTACATAACATAACATGTTCATGTAATTTCTTTAAGGGTCACTCATCCTAAGATTTCCCTGGGTTGAGCACGCTTAACTTTCATGTACCCATGTCAAAACACAGATACTATCCGTATTTGTTCCCATCTACCTATACCCTGAGACTGCCTTTACCTCAAGAGTTGTGCCAACTGTCTCCGGCTAACTAAATATTGTGTGTGGACTGTGTATTAGTTCCGTTATATCTACTTGAACACATACCTTGATATGTTCCACGAAATCCATACAGTTGTCTGTTGGACCTTGCTCTACTTTCTACGAGACCCAACATACTATATTTGGAAAAAGTACATCATAGTACAGATTTAGATCTCATCCAGGTACTCCATATCCAATAAACCCTATTCATACTATGTTGGAATTAACTCATCTGAGTACGTGGTATGCCTATCTATAGGGGTGTCATGGGTTTAGACAGCCCTAGATATATACTCTGGACGTCCTCCCATAGCTCCTAATCCGTCGTAGATCATGCATCACATATACCGCTCCAGCTCTGGCATCGGTAATAGAATCCATATTTGACTCTGTGTTGTTGTTTATGCTTATATGTCTGACTTTTAACTACCTACAATTGTGGCTGGAAACTGATCAGCCTACTGATGATTATGTTCCAAGATGAAACCCCACACTTTGGCCTTATTCAAACCCGCTTCCTCGGCATCTATGTCATCCTTGTACTATTCTCTCTGGTATGGTAATATGTGCTGCCTTCCAGGTATTCCATATTCCTCAGGGGGTGTCTATTTTTTTCAGGGGCTTGTGAACTAGCCGAAGTAACTCACTTCTTGTTCCTATTACTGCATGATCAAGCATATCAATATACTATCCTATTGCTAGAACTACCGCATGTACTCTAAGCATACAATTCTGTAGTCAGAATCCTTGCTGTGATACCAAAATGTCACATCGTTACTTATTTTGACTTGCAGCAAAATATTAATGTGTGGGTTGATGAGCAACACAGGAATAGTATAAATATATGGATAATATGTGCATGATTATAGAAATTCCCCATAAGGGTTTGTACATAATAATTACAATTAAGGTAGCCGGACAGGGCTATTAGGGTGTCTAAACCCGTCCTAGTAAAATGAAGACATCTTCTTGTCTTCATTACACCACTGCAATCCTCTTGTGTAGTTTTCTTCTCTTATCTCAGCATACCATCTGTATTCACTTGTCTAAATTGTTGCTAGGGGAGGATGAGATTTAAGAGAATCTTAGTAGGAAATAGTTACCATAATGCATGTAAGATATATGCTATGTGCATGTCATGTTAGCTTTAACTAGATGCATGCCCTATATTGATATTTCTGCATGCTCAATATTTCATGCAACAAAACTATGGCCACAATATAAACAGAAATAGAGCTTCATTATTCAAATATGCTCAAAACAATCAAGTAAAGCAGTTAGATATAGGACTATACAAGCAGATATATCAAATACATGCAAATAAGGTAATTCCCCTACCTCTAGCCTTGAGTCTTTCTCTTGTACCTTAAATAGGATCCTAGAATTTCGTGCAGCAGCTTGGGCTATCAATTGAGTCCTAAAATTCCAAATGTACAATTTAGACACTTCTCTAGTGTTTATAGTGGTTATATGAGTCTATATTGAAAAATTACCAAAATACCCCTAGGACCCGGCCCCACCCCTCCATACTCGGTCCGATCGTACTTTTCCTAAAATTTTGACATGGGCTATTTTGACATATTTTCACCCAAGGAATCCATTTTCGGACTCAAAATTACCAAAGTCATTGCCAAAAGACCAGAATGCCCTTAGCAGCCCCTATTTCAGGGTTTCAGGGGCGTTTTCGTAATTATACTTTTTCAGGCTTTTTTGAAAAAGTGATCAACTGTAACCCCTCCTAATTTTCCCTCTTGACCTCAATAGAATCATCAAAACATAAAAAATATAGCCTTAACCCCTCCAAATAGTTTGACTGAAACCTAAGATTCTCAGGGGAAAATTGGGGTTTTTGACTTTTGCTCCGCAGACCTGCTTCTTTCTACTCCTAATCACTTTATTAACTATTTAATTATGTTATAACTATCATTTAGACCCAATTTTGGCAGCATAACGCTTAGAACACCACATTTCCAAAATTCAAATTCAGAGCAAATCAATCAGAATTATACCGATTAAACTACTTACAGCGCCAAATCAATCAATATTTGAAGTTTTGGAGGTTACCTTAAGCTCCTTCTGGCTCTTCCTTCAGGTGGCCAAACCATAGCCTCTTTAAACACCCAAATTGTTGATTCAAACACCATCAATAACATCGAAGAAGAGCTTAGGAGAAGGATTATACACGTTAGGTTTGAATTTATCAAAAAAATCGACCTACCTTGTGAATTTCTCCTCCTCATTTCTCTAGAGTTTTCTCAACTCTCTCTCTCTCTATTTTTGCTACATGAGGCGTCAGTTATGGCTGAAGAAGGAAGGGGGAAATGCTTTTATCCTATTTCCTATTTTCCTTTAATTAATTCCCCAAATTTGAAAAATCATAACTAAATTTGTAGACATTGTATTAGAGTGATTCCAAAGGTTATAGAACGCTTATTGAGTCTAGTTTCAAGGACAAATATAGCCCTTTTCCAATTAAAAGTACAAAATTCCCAAAATTTAAGTTTTTGAATGTTGTTCCAGAAAATCAACAAATTTTCTAGGTTAACTTCAAAAATACATAACTCTTTGTGTATAGCTCCAAAAATTACCCATGACCTATAAAATTAAGCTTAGGGTGTCTACTATCATCCTATAAAAGTTCATAATTTTTGCTCATCACTGGGTCATTCAAAACTATTTGACAAACTCACTACCTCATAGGAAATTCCTTTAGAAGCATTGTTCACCTTTCAATTTCCAATATTTAATTCCTATGACCAAAATTAGCATTAATATTAGGCCAAATATTATTTTCTTGTATTCCTCT
Organism: Inga oerstediana; assembly: GCA_963210345.1. Classification (NCBI taxonomy): domain Eukaryota; kingdom Viridiplantae; phylum Streptophyta; class Magnoliopsida; order Fabales; family Fabaceae; genus Inga; species Inga oerstediana. The sequence goes on along the minus strand of OY723407.1, from coordinate 30,984,557 downwards.
ACTTTGGGTCTCAATATTGAGCTTTTAGGAAACCCAAGAATTAATTCTATAATTTATTCTAGCTCTTTAATTCGCCATTTTATTCCTAATATAAGGAATTTTGGTAACCGAAATTTGGGATGTTACAAGATATTTGTGGGCTAATACACCCAGCATGTGGACCATTTAGATGCTATATGGTTTTAGTTGATGTATCAACTAAATGGTTGCATGTTTGCTTATTATCATCTCGCGACCTGGCGTTTGTGAGATTACTTGCTCAGTTGATTAAATTAAGAGCATGTTACCTGGATTATCTTATCAAGAAAATATGTCTTGATGATGCTGTTGCTTTCAATGAATATTGTATGTCCCTTGGAATTGATGTTGAACATCCTATAGCTCATGTTCATATGTAAAATGGACTTGCAAAATCATTGGTTTAATGATTGCAAGACCTTTACTTATGATATCTACTAATCTCCCAATTTCTACTTGGGGCCATGCCATTTTGCATGCAACAATGTTAATTCACATTAGGCTAACAAGTTATCGAAAGGTTTCCCCCTTACAAATGGTTTTGGTCAGGAACATAATATTTTCCATTTTAGGATCGTTAGATGTGCCATACATGTGCCTATAGCACTATCACAACGCACTAAAATAGGTCCTCAAAGGAGAATGAGAATATATGTTGGGTATGAATCTCCTTCGATACTAAAATATATTGAACAATCTACATGAGATTTATTTATAGCACAATTTGGAAACTAAAAGGTAATTTAATGGACATCCATATGCATTTATTGTATCTTAGTGGTGACCCTTGGAGGCTTATAAATAGAGGCCTTGTACAAGCATTGTGAACATAAGAAACTGAATGAGAATTGCCCCCTAATTTCTCTCTTGATTTTTCTTTTCTCTTATCTCGTACTCTCTTATCTCAAATTTATTTTTTATTTTCATAACACTTGCCATATTTTAAATTAAAATTTTAAGATTAGTCAATTATAAAAATTAAATTTGAAATAAAAAATATATTTATTAGGAAGAATTCCAATTGAATCCCTTTCAAATAATCAAAACCTAAATCAGGACTATACTTTTAGCAAATTCTTAAGTGACAATAATATCCCTTAGTTTGAAAAGAAACTACTCCCTATGGTACTTATTATAAGGCACCAACTATCATTTCTCGCAGACCAAGGAATGGAAGTTAAGTCATTAAATTGGTCTAAAATCAATAGAAATTTCCAACTTTACCTATACTTTAATGATGTGGATTTAAATGAGTCAGTTAAAAAAGAGGGCCTAATGAAAAGATAGTACTAAACTATATCAGCCCATCATCTAACCATGCAGAAATTCAAGCGATACATGAGGCAAGTTGAGTATGTGTATGGTTGCAGTTAGTAATACATCACATACAAACCGCTTGGTGTTTATCTTTTGGCAAAATGATCCCAACAGTCCTATATGAAGATAATATTACATGTATTGCCTAACTAAAATAAGGATATATTAAGGGCGATAGAACAAAACATATTTCACCAAAAATCTTCTTCACTTGTAACCTTCAAAAGGATAGCGAAATAGATTTCCAACTAATCCATTCAAGTGAGAATCTAGCAAAATTATTCACCAAGTCACTTCTAGGTACAACCTTTGAAAAGCTTGTCCATGACATCAATTTTTGAAGACTCAAAGTTCTCAACTGATGTTGTTAAGAAGAGGAGTCGATACACTTTATATTCTTTTTCACTCATCTAGTTTTTGTCTCATTGGGTTTTCCTACAAAATTTTTTAATGAGGTAGCACTAGACAGTGTATCAATGAATAATGTACTCTTTTCTTTGGTTAGGTTTTTGTCCCACTATATTTTCTCTAGTTAAAGTTTTTAATAAGGCACATTCATAATGGACATCAAAGGGGGAGTGTTATGAATATACTAATTATGTTGATGTTCATTGACTCTAGACCTTCCATATTCTAGTCACCATTCATGAATATCAATTGGGAAACTAAAAGGTAATTCAATGGACATTTATATGCATTTATTGTATCTTAGTGGTGACCTTTGGTGGTGACCCTTGGAGGCCTATAAATAGAGGCCTTATACAAGCATTGTGAACATAAGAAACTGGGTGAGAATTGCTCCCCAATTTCTCTCTTGATTTTTCTTTTCTCTTATCTCTTACTCTCTTATCTCAAATTTATCTTTTATTTTCATAACACACATTTATCTTTTATTTTCGTAACACTTGCCATATTTTAAATTAAAAATTTTAAGATTAGTCAATCATAAAAATTAAATTTGAAATAACAAATATATTCATTAGGGGGAATTCCAATTGAATCCCTTTAAAATAATCAAAACCTAAATCAAGACAATACCTTTAACAAATTCTTAATTGGGCCACAAAGTTTGACTAGAGATTTTAGAGTGTTGTTAAGTGACAATAATATCCCTTAGTTTGAAAAGAAACTACTCCTTGTGGTGCTTATTATAAGGCACCAACTGTTATTTCTCGCGGACCAAAGAATGGAAGTTAAGTCATTAAATTGGTCTAAAATTAATAAAAATTTCCAAGTTTACCCGTACTTTAATGATGTGGATTTACATGAGTCAGTTAAAAAAGAGGACCTAATGGGAAGATAGTAATAAATGAGTTAGTTAAAGCCAATTGATGTTTTATAACAAGGACAAAAAATACTGGTAGTTTGTATCTTATAATAAGGACCAGAGGGAGTTTTTAAGCAATTATTACATCCTTTTTCGTTTGTTTGATTAAAAAGTATAATTAAAGCTTTCTCTTCCAATTTTCAATCAATAGTTTTCTTGGAATAAAAGATCCTGAATTAAAAATTTTGGAATTTAGAGCCGCGAGCTCTTGGGTCGAATCCAAAAGTGGAGAGATACTCATTAATTAGAAACTTTGGTTGTGGAAAAAGGGGATCAAGAGAATTGAGTTTTTGAAATATATGGATTTTTAGTGTAATTAGGGTTAAGGTGAGGAGAGATTTTGAGGTAACTGATGCTCAATTCAGAGCTTGGATCTCTCAAATACGATTCCAAAATTTCTTTCTCTATTTATTTTTATTTTGGGCTGATCTTGCATGGTTCTCTTAAAAACAATTGTCAATGTGTTGTAAAGAAGTTGACTCTTTGATGTTTGGTTGTTCATCGTGTGAATAAAGCCGGTGCTTTAGTTGTTTTCATTGCAGGTAAAATTCAATTTTTTAGGGATTTTAGTTGATATAAAAAATTATTAAGAGGGTTGTGGGAAGTTAATAAATCAAATTTAATTTTTCCTCAATTGCAATGCTGCCTTCTTTTTCTTTTTCAAACATATGGGTATTATTGTCATTTAACAATACTTCAAAACTCATAATTAAGCCTTTTGGCCTAATTAGGAATTGTTTTAAAGTGTAGGCCTAGTTTAGGTTTTATTAATAGTATAACAGTTACCGTCCCTTTGAGCTAGGATCTTTGCCTTGATGGATTCTTTGTTAAGCGGTAGATTCTTCTTATTTACTATCAAGCATTCTTCTGAATCACCTAGTTATCTTTGTCAGTGCTTTGACTTACACTCATAAGGTTGTGGCATAATCCTTCAACGTAATATACATTATTAATTTGAACACCATCGAATTTTCCCACTTCACCAATACATCTAGATTGATTACTTTCAAAAGTTACCTTTCCTCCTTCTCTAGTTTCTAGCATGGTGAACTTATTTCTATCACCAGTCTTGTGTCTCGAGCATCCACTATCAATGTACTACTTGTTTGCTCATGATGCTTTGAGACATACCCAGAGTAATGTGATCAAGTTTTAAGTACCCATACTTTCTTGGATCCTTTGTGGTTAGTATGCATTACTTTTGGTACATGCATCCTTTTCAGAACCTATTTGTACATACCAATGACCTATCCTTTTCTAAAATAACATGATGAAGTATAATGTCCTTTCCTATTACAGTAACTGTATGATGCAAATGGATTTGATGTATGCATAGAATTCTTAAAATATTTGAGATAAGTCCTACTACCCTTTTTCTTCTTTCCTCTATTTTTATCCTGATCAGACTTATATCTAATTCCATATTTATAAAAGGAAACTCTCTGAGATTTTAGAATAACTTTAAGAGTTTCACTTCCTTTCATAAATATTTCCACAGTGTTTATTAAATCACTTATTTTCTTCTCTTTTCCTTCACATAATGTACATGATGATATGACAGTACTTTTTAACTCTTTTACTTTCTTCTTATGACTAACCAATTCCAGATTTATCAAAGGAAACTTTATGAGATTTTAGAATAACTTTAAAATTTTCACTTCCTTTAGTAAATCTTTGCATAGAGTTTGTTAAATAACTTATTTTCTTGTGTTTTTCTTCACATAATGTATATGATGATATGACAGTACTTTCTAACTCTTTTACTTTCTTCTTATGACTAACCATTTCTTTAGCTACCTTGATGAATTCAGTATGTAATGCATTATATTCAGATAATAACTCTGTTGGAAATTGTGCCCTAAGGGCCAATCATTGTACTTTCAACATTATTATTTTAATGAAATTTCTCCATTCTGTTATCATATTATTTGTATGTTAACTGTGATAATTGTATCCTTGGATAATTCATAAAGATTGTCCTAAAATGTCCTTGGTCGGTCATCTATGCGGGAGCAGAGATGAAACAAGATTAGTATGACTTTGATAAGATATGAAGATACGAATCAAAGTCTTAGGCACTTGTAAGAGTACAAGGTGCTGGACCGACCCACTATGAGAAAGCTATATGGATCAAGTCATAAGCTTTCCTCATGTATAACTATGTCACAATGCCCTTAGACCTGAGGTCATCATGGATTCCTATATGAGAGTTGCTAAGCTTTGAACTAGTCAAAAGTCACTTTTGACCGGGTGATGATAAAGGCTACGATCGGGCTTGGTGGTTTTTCGTGTAGAGGAATATGAATGATCAAGATAGAATTTGTCCCTCACATTAGTAGAGAGATATTACTGGGCCCTTGATGAGTGAGTCTGTGAAATGTATGGCCATACTATAATGGAAAGGAGTTTCCGTCTCTATTATCAGGCTACTCAGGAATCGAGAAAGTAATGGTCAGGAACAAGAGGATGACATTATCCATGCCTTATTCTTGATCGATATATCTAGTCCTGAGCAAGGAGCCCGCAACCCAATAAGCCCGCCCACACCCGTAATAAATTTACCCATTTTGGGCCCGCCCAAAACAGGCCCGTAACAGGCGGGCAAATTACCCGCCCATTGCGGGCTATGGGTACCCCTTCGGGCTGCCCATACCCGCTTGTTTATTTTTTTTATTTATTGGTTTTATTGAAGATTTAATAGAAATGTAAGGATGATGCATGTTAAGAAGACTGATTATGGAAAGATGTCAATACTTTTATTGAATGGCTTTTGTTAACAGTTTTATTCCTTTAGATTCAAAGTTCGAATACTCTTTTTAGTTTTGATTTAAGGCTTAAATTCTGAATTTCTGATTATGAATGTTACTATGTGATGTTTTAATTTAAATTAAAAGGTATATTGCAGACAGTTATATGAGTATTATGTGTTTGTTAAATGCAAAAGCGCAATACTGTAGGACTTAAAGTATGGCAATGAATTGTTTTACACTTTGCAATAGTAAGGATTTTTTTAATGTCATATGCTAAATGGGCTACCCATTACCCACCCAAATTTGGACAGGTATGTCCAGCCCGTTTATTACCGGGCTATCTTAGGTACTTAACGGGTACGAGCTAGCCCATACCCATTAAGACATAAACGGGCGGGTGAAGGTCAGCCCAGCCCGCCCATCACTCAGCCCTAGATATATCGTGTGACAAAAGGGACGTGACATGGTTGCAAGACAGGTTGCATCATGATAACGATCCTCATATGAATTAGGTAGTTGTAATGTCTTGCTAGAGGCCGCTTGCGACTTTTGGGTTAGTATAGTTATTGGCCCACTGCCAACTTCATATGGGCCTACAGGGTTGCACATAAGAATGGCCCAACCCGAGATAATGTTTAATTTAGGCTGGATGAATTTTATATTTATATATATATATATATAATATAAAATTCATTAATAATATTATATAGATATATATTTTCGAAATATATATATCTTATATATATATATATGTATATATATATTATATGATATTATTATATTGTGTTAGTTTTAAATTTAATTTATTAAGATATATTAAATTTAATAACTAACATGATAGCGATATAGTATCTCAGATTTAATTTATGAAGATAAATTAAATCTAATGGCTCTTTATTTGGATTAAATAAATAGATTAAATTAAAACTGTTGGATAGATTTAATTTAAACTGAATTTATTTAATTAGCTTATCAAGATAATTAATAGTTAATTAATTATGATTAATTTTGAAATTTGAAAATAGCCCGCATAGGTTGTAAACTTGATAGAGCAGATATATTGATATATACATGAGAATTGAGAGCCGCAAGGGAAACCCTAGGAGACATTAGAGGCGCTAGCACGCAATCTCGGTTGGAGAGCATTCGTGTGGATACCTGTAGAGGGAGCGGACTTGACGTGTTGGCTCCTAGAGATCGTGAAAACCCTGAATCATCAAAAGGTATGAAACCTTCCAACTTGGTTTAAATGCCGTTGATAGATCCTCGATTAGGATTGGTAAAATTTTAAAATTCTTCCGCTGTGCCTGCCGATCCCAACAAACTCATCATAAGTAGGTTCAGAATCACTTACCTCAGAATCCAATTCTTCTTCCTTGGCTATCAAGCATAGATTCGCAACTTCGTTGTTCTCGCTTTCCTCATCCGACGGGCTATCATACCATATAGATGATATGTATGCTTTTTTTTTTGCTTCTTCTTGTCTTTGTTTTTGAAGCATTTAGATTTGATGTGTCCAGGCTTTCCACATTTATAGCATACTATCTATTGCTCCTTATTTTCTTTCTTGCTTGGTCCACCTTGATAGTTCTTGAAATTCTTTTGGCCTCTTTTATAGAACTTCTTGAATTTCCTCACAATCATTCCCATATCATAATTAGGGACATCTTCATTTTTAGAAGACTCATCTTCCTTGATGGCTTTAAGTGCAGCTCCTTTTTTCTTTTTATCATTGAACTCTTCTAGTTCCTTCTTGAACCTCAACTTTCCTTCATACTTAGAAAGGCTACCAAAGAGACATATCTAATTGAATCTCCTTTAGCTTCTTCCATAGCTGTTACATTTGCTTCTCATTCTTTCATAAGAATGTTAAGTATCTTTCTTACCTAAGAATTTTGGTCAAATGATTTACCAAGTGCCGATAGTTGATTAACAAGATGAGTATATCTGAGTTTGAATTCTGAGATTCTTTCTCCAAGTTTCATACGAAACAGATCATACTCTATTATTAGAGTATTGATTCTATTTTCTTTGATTCTTGATGTACATTTGTGAGTGATCTCATGAGTATCCCACATATCTTTGGCTGTTAGAAGTGTGCATATTCGAAAATATTCCTTTTCACTGAGGGCACTTTGTATCATTAAAATAGTTTTACTGTTTAACATTACTAACCTCTTGTCGTTTTCGTCAAACTCCTCTAAACTCTTTTTCATAACTCTATCTTCAATTTTCTTCATTGGAACATAGTCACGTCTTGTATTACATTCCATAGACCGTATTTGTTAGCCATCACGAATACTCTGAACTTAGCTTTCCAGAACAAAAAATGTCCTCCAGTAAAACAAGGAGGTCTAGTGATAGAAGCTCCGTCTGGAAGGATGTTCTCACCCATTGTTGCCATTTATCGAATCCTTCTCAAGCTATTAGGCTATTTGGAGAAGACCTTTCTCTGATACCAAATGAAAGAAGCAAGCTTCACCTAAGAGGGGGTGAATTGGGTGATATGATAAATTTTTTGGTTGATGTCGTGATATGAAAATAACTGTGGATAGAGTAGAGTTGAGAAGATTAGCACACAGAGAGTTATACTGGTTCAGTCCAAAACCCAAGCCGACGTCCAATCCTCAGAGATCAAGACCTACTAAGATTTTCACTATTCTTTCAAGATTTAGTGGGCTCTTGGAACACCATAAAAAAACAATCATCCTTGAATGGACTAAAAGCAGAAATATTCTAACACTTAGAAATTTCTCCCCCTTACGACAAGTCTTATGTGCAAAAAAACAAACCCATGACCTTTCTTTCTTACTTACATATACAAATCTTATGAGTAGCAACGTTCTCTCCTACTTACACCCTTATAAGTCTTACGAGCAGCAACGTTCTCTACTACTTGTATCTTGTAAGTCTTATGAGCAGAAAATCCTACTAGGAATTCTTTCAACTGCTTCTCTCGTTAGGATATCTACCCTCTCAAGGTCCCTATACCTTGAGATCAAATAAAAATATAATTTGAAATCTATACATACTCTCTCACAGAGAGCAAATATAATAAACACTAAAGTACAATATGAATACAGAGAAAATATGAATAACAGAGACTCATGAATTTGCTTGTGTGTATTCTTGTTCTTAGTTCTTGTTCTTGATGGTCTTTGAAGCTCTGCATTTATAGTCAGTTGATTTTTTCCGTTGAATAATAGTCATTGTAGAGTCAAGTATTTCATTGCGGAACAGCATGCATACGTTTGAAATATTTGAACAAGATATCGTGGTAGGTAAGTGCTTAGTTGGTCGTAATGATTTTGTCTGCCGTTGTTTGACTTCCTCTGTGCCTTTCTAATTCAAACGATCAAACTCCTATTTCACACTTGAAATATATGTTAAATGATGTTAAATAATAATAACAAGTGAAAATAGAATGAATAATTAATATTAAACCATGTTTGGATTTATTGTTGTAAGTCTGTTGCATTTTTCCTTCTAACAGAGTATCACTCGAGTGCACTAAGGTCTCACTTGAGTGTATCTTCATATTTTCTCTTCTGCTTCTACTTTTGTGTTGCACTTCTACTTGATTTTGAGAGAGTGCATTTTCATACTTGCAAGTGATGTGGGTCCTTACTTAAGTCATCTTGTCTCACTCAAGTGCACATGTATCCTGCACTATGAACTCTCATCTCTGGATAACACTCGTATCCTATTTTTTAAGAGTGTGATTTTGCACTAGCAGGTAATGTGGAGCATCACTCGAGTACACTGATCCTCTTTTGAGTGCACAATATTTTCTTATATAAAATACTTTTTCACTTCAGCACTTGCATCAGGAATGGAGAGAGTTAGATTTCTCACTCGCGGGTGTTGAGGTATCACTCGGGTGTACATACTCTCCACTCAGGTGCACTTGCTCTTCCATGCTCTAGCTGACTCTCAAGCAAACACTTTCTATGCTTCGCTCGCTTGGACTCGAGTGCAGCTTTCACTTTAAGTTAATCTTGCTCTCAGGTGAACACTTCTTATATCACACTTTGTAGGACTCGAGTGAACTTAAGGTATCACTCAAGTATTGAGTCCATGCTTGAGTTCAACGATCATTTCCTATCCCTAACATTGCTCTCTATCAAACTCTTGCACGAGTATTCCTTCATGCTTGAGTGCAAATCACATCATCACTCGAGTGTTGCGCCATCACTCGAGTTGTCCTGGTAATTTAAGCTAGAGTTTGCTTCTGTCAAACACTTTTGGTTCAACACTAGCTTGTGCTCGAGTGCAAAATTGCTTATCACTCGAGTACATCAGTTTAAATCACAGTAATGACCACTAAAATTTGTGAGATGCATTTGGTAACATTTTCAACCATTATCTAAACTTGAAAAACATGAGTTTCTTACAACAACACACAATAATCTTTTGTTATCATCAAAACTGGAATCTAACAGTGTTGATGAAAGACTTGAAGTTAGTAGCAATAAAGTCTCATGATTGTCATGTCTTAATGCAACAACTACTCCTAGTAGTTATTCGAGGCATTATTGAATATGATCTTCAACATATTTTGACTAGACTTTGTTTCTTAATTATTCGAGGCATTGTCTCATGATTGTCATGTCTTAATGCAACAACTACTCCTAGTAGTTATTCGAGGCATTGCCAAATATGATCTTCAACATATTGTAGTAAAGACATTGAGACAGAAAGATTGGATGAACTGGAAAATGAAGGATATCTGATCTTGTGCCAGCTTGAAAAGCTTTTTCTTCCTTCTTTTTTTGACATCATGGTACATCTAATTGTTCATCTAGTGAGGGAGATAAAGTTGTGTGACCCTATCTATTTATGATAGATGTACCCAATTGAAAGAACTATGAAAATCCTAAAAGGATATGTGAAGAATGCAAATCGTCCTGAAGCATCTATTGTACAGAAATATGTTTTTGAAGAATCTATGGAGTTTTATCAAGATTAATTGTCAAATGTAAGACATATTGGGCTTCTTGAACGTCATAATGAAGAAGGGGGTAGATGCGGGGCTATAGTAAAGAGTATTGTGTTAGATCCCAAGTTTTGATGATAACAAAAAGACAATTGTGTACAAAACATGGTTTTATAAGTTTAAGAAATGTTTACAAAGTTACCAAATGCATATAGCATTGTTTTTTGGTATCTGCTGTCAAATTGAACTGGAGTGCTCGAGCATGAGCTTTGCACTCAAGCATAGATCCCTTCTGTGCTCGAGCAGGTGCGAGTGAAAGCCAGAAAGTGTTCACCCGAGAGGCATGCCACTATTATACTCACTGATTGACTCGAGCACTGGAGTTTGCACTCGAGCAGAGAAGCTATTCTCACTCGAGCACATGCGAGTGAAGGTCCGCGAGTGCTTGGCCGAGAGCAAGTATTATCATTCTTCCTTGATGCACTTGAGCATAGACATCAATGCTCGAGCATGAGCATTCTGTACTCGATCAAGGTACTGCAAGTGCTTGGCCGAGAGTCATGAAGTTCAGAGGAGCGCAAGTGTGCTCGAGCACAACCTCATATGCTCGAGTGACATATCAGCACTTGCGAGTGAAAAATCTATCCCTCTCAAAATCTGATACGAGTGCTTGTATAAAGGGTATATTTCTTGAGAATATTCTTCTCACTCGAGTAGGAGTCTGTGTGCTCGAGTGAGGGCCCACATCACCTGCGAGTGATAAATTTATCCCTCTGAAATTCTGATGCGAGTGTTGGTATTGAGAGCATATTCCTTGAGGATATGCGTCTCACTCGAGCAGGAGTATGTGTGCTCGAGTGAGGGACCACATCACCCGCGAGTACAAAATCTCACTCTTGCTAAAATGATATGCGAGTGATGACCCGAGAAGACACTCCCAGTGGAAAATGCAAGATCACTCGAGCAGAAGGAGTTGTGCTCGAGTGAGACCCCACATCACTCGCGAGTGAGAATTCTGTCTCTCTGAAATCCTATGCAAGCACAACCCGAAAACTGAAGCACAAAGAGAAAGAAAGGGAGATCACTCGAGTGAGCCATCCATGCTCGAGTGATGCTCTGCCAGATCACCAAAAATACCATGTCTCACAACGTTCAATCCGAATATGGTTTATTGTTATTTATTCATATCATCATTACTTATTATCATTGTTTAACATCATTTTGAATGTATTATAAGTGTGATACAGGAAGATGAACGTTTGAAATAAGCTGACACGGAGAAAGTCAAATAACGGCAGACAACATCATTACTAGCACGCTCGTACCTACCGCATTCAGATTATTCAAACATGCGCGTGTCACTCCACAGTTGCAAAAGCCCCGCTCCTCAAAACTATGATTACTCAAACGGGCAAAATCTGAACATCTATATATACTGAGATTCAGAGATAGTCAATACAAGAACGAAGCACAAGAATTCACAAGTTTATACACGAGTCTCTGCTATTCATCATTTTCTCTGTATACACATTGATCTTCAGTGTTTATTTATTTGCTCTGTAAGAGAGTCTTCATACAATTCAAATTTTATGCTTATTTGATCTCAAGGTATTGGGACCTTGAGAGGGTAGATTTCCTTACGAGAGAAGCAGTTGAGAGAATTCCTTGTTAAACCTTTCACTCATAAGTCTTATAGGATACAAGCAGAAGAGAACGTTGCTGCTCGTAAGACTTACAGTGGTGTAAGTAGGAGAGAACGTTGCTGCTCATAAGTCTTGTATACATAAGCAAGTGAGAAGGGTCATAGGTTATTTTTCTGCATGTAAAACTTGTCGTAAGGGGGAGAGAAATTTCTTAGTGAGAGAATATTTCTGCTCGTAGTCATTTCAAGGACAATTGTTGTTATGTGGCGTTCTGAGAGCCCATTGAATCTTGGAGGTATAGTGAAAATCTCAGTAGGTCTTGATCTCTGAGGACTGGACGTAGGCCTGGTTGTTAGGCCGAACCAGTATAACTCTCTGTGTTCAAATCTTCTCAACTCTACTCTATCTACTATATTTTTCATATCTCCACATCAAGCGAAAAATTTATAACATCACCCAATTCACCCCCCCTCTTGGGTGAAGCTTGCCTCTTTCATATTGATCCTGCTGAATTGCAACAAGTCTACTTGTACGTCTTGAATAATGTTGATGAAGTTCAAGATTACATTAATACTTATAAAGAAATTGTCCAGAAAGAAAATAGTTGAATGATTGAACAAAGGTTAATTAGGGAGCATAACAAAACTTTTGCACATGATTCAAACAAAAGGTTGATGGAGAAGAATGTGTTTTGGTTACAATTAAATGGTTAGCACTTGGTCTTGGTCCTGAGGTTGATGTCATAAACTTGCACTTCATTTGTGATCAATGGTTATACATTTTACATGAAGTCCCTAGATGATAGGAGTACCGTCCAAAACAGTGGGGTTATGTTAGTGGCTGAATCTATGCACTTCTCTAGTTTGAAAGATAAGAACCCTATATTGGCAATAATACCTTATTATGGGGTTATTGAAGAGATTTGGATGGTTGATTATGTTAAAATTAAATTTTCCATTTTTAAATGCAAGTGGGTTGATATCAACAATGATGTAATGATCGATCAGTTGGGATTTACATTGGTTGATATGATAGTAGAAGTTTTGGAGATGAACCTTTTATTATGGCATATCAAGCGAAACAAGTGGTCTATATTACCAATCAGGCAAATAAAATGTGGTCTGTAGCTCTCCAAGGAAAAAGAGTTGTTGACATTAATCAGGAAAGTCATTCAATGAGTGATCTTCTTGAGACTCCTTCTTTTTCTAGGGTCTACCAGAACTGAACGAGGAAGATGAAGCAGACAATGAACACGGCACAAGAAATGATCATCTTGAAGGAATATGGGAGGATATCCCTTCATAAAACTACTTTGAAGGTTAGCTAGCAAAAAAATTATCATGAACTATATTAGAATTATATATTTTTATTGGTATATATAAAACTACTTTTTTTTTTGTTGTCACAGGGAAATGAAGGATATGAGGTGTCATAGTGTAGATGCTCCGAAGCCAGCTAGTGATCATCAGCGATGGATTACTGTCTGCAGTGTTCTTTCTCGATAGATTCCTCTATAATCAATTAAAGTGTTTTGATTATATTCTTAGCTAAAGTTTTGATTTCATTTGTCAAACTGTAATATTAAAACAAGGGAATAAAAAAGTGTAGCAACATACCTTAATTTTCATATTATGTGTGATAATGTGTTGATTTTTAATGATTTATTGTTGTTTCTTCTGTGGAATATGGGATGTAGGAAGAATGATGTAAGTTACATGATTTGAAATTATGTTTTAAAATGCTTGACGAAATGGGAATGTACAGAGAATAATTTATTGGGGTGTAGGAAGAATGATTTATTGTTATTGCTTCTGTGGAATGTGGGGTATAGGAAGAATGATGTAAGTATTACACCATATATCCAATTAAAATGCTTGATGAAAATGCTTCTGTATAAGGTGTTTGTTACAATGTGTAAGAGAAGAAATTATTTGGATGTCGTTGAAATGGCTACTTACTAGGTGAAATGTTTTAATAGGGGAAATGGCTTGTTGGGTAAATGTTTTAACAAGAACAACTTTTTTAAGAAAAAATGCAACTTTTTAAACCGATTTTTTCCAAAACGATCTAAAAAGTGACATTTTAGACCGGTTCTAAAAAAAAATCGATCTAAAAGTATTACTTTTAGACCGATTATTTTTTTCAATTATTAAAATAATTGGTCTAAAAAGTCACACGTTTTAGATTAGTTTTTGTGACAACCGGTCTAAAAAGTCACACTTTTAGACTGCTTTTTTCGATAACCGGTCTAAAAATAATTATTGTTAGACCGGTTGTTTAAATAACAGATCTTAAAATATTTTTTAAAGACTGGTTCCTTAACCGATTTTAAAAGTAGCAAACTTTTTAGACTGGTTGTATCAAGACCTCATCCAGAACCGGTCTAAAATGTCATTTTTAACCGGTCTTAAAAGTGATTTTTCTACTAGTGATAGTTGTTTTCATATCTTTTCCATTCATATTTAATATTTTAAATTTTTTAATCTCAATCACCAACTAATCAAATGACCTAATAGAATTAAGATTACTAATTTTGGTACTTAGTAATCAATCCTCATGGGAACAAAACTTTACTTACTTTTGTATTGCTTGTTTACGATAGTGTACACTTACACTTTTTAATAAATCATTTACACTTGTAACACTATGCAATTCAGGCAAACATCGGCTGTGACAGATCTAATGCCCGTAGGCCTAGATATAACCAGATCATACGGTAATCGATACATACTCAGGCCTAGCCGTCTTGCACAGTCATATGTAATAAATGAATGACTAGTACTAGAATCATACAATACTTGTATAGAATTACCATTAAGTAAAACCATACCTTGAATTAATTCAGGAGATTTTCTAGCTTTATCTTGAGTCATAGCAAAGTATCTACCTTGAGCTCTCTGTCTAGGCTCCCCTGCTTGCTACTGCTGTGGACAATCTTTAGTAAAATGTCTTGATTTCTGGCAATTATAACAGACTATGTGCTTTACTGGGGCACCATATGGCTTTCCTAGATGGTATGGCTAGCCACAGTGCCAACATGTTCTGTTCCTAGGAAATCTATCGTTATTGTGACTATCAGACTGACACAGCTTTTTATTATTCCCTCTAGATAAAACTCTTTAATTCTTGTATTTTTTAGAATAATTACCACTGCCAGATGCACCATTACTATTAACATTTTTTTCTGAATGTAGATTCAGCAAATTGCTTTCTGTGATCCGGCATTCTTCTACTTCCTCATTCAATTTTGTAAACTATTTGGAAACTAGCTTTTCTTTAAATTCCTTTTTCAGCTCCCGAATCATCATATCTGAGCTCTAGCTCTCATCAACATGGTACCTCAGGTAAGAAGAGTATAGAGACAACCAGATAAATCGAGCCAAATACTTATCAAAAATTTCTTTCTCATCTTGTCAGATCGAAAGGAACCCTACTTCCTTTTCAATTCTAATTGATCAGGAAAAATATTTCTCATTGAATTGTTCTTGAAATAAATCCCATGTAATAGGAATATTTCATGCCTGAAGAATCATTTCAGTATTCTTCCATCACCTATTTGCATCCCTTTCTAATTTGTAAATAGCTAATTAACTTTGATATTATCCGGGCATTCTAAAATTTTGAAGATTTTCTCTAGCCGGCACAACCAATCCTCTGCCAACTGAGGATCAAATTTCCCTAAAGGATAGGGTCTTGCTGCTGATAGAATCGCGACACCCATGTTTACAAATTTCACCCTCAGCAGCAGGTCTAAGCGGAGGCCCCTAATTAGGCTCCTCAAGCTGTATAGTTTGATTCTCCTGTCCACCAGGATTATTCCGTCTTTCCCCATCTGCATTTGGTTTTTGCTACATTTCATCCCTATCCATGTATCATTGTTTGCTATTTGGCTAGTATGCCCAAGATTTGCTGTATTGGGTCAGGTCCGGCTTCTTGGCCCTGCCCGACACCTCTACCTCTTGGTTTCACCATCTTTATGTTTCATTATATTAAAATAAGGGAGATGTAAAGTTCACATAATCATACGGGTATACTTGTCATTTCACAAATTTTTGAATACACGGGTACTTCAGGAATAACATACAACAGACATTTATAGCAATTTAGGGAAAGTTTTTGACAACATACAGCTTATAGACCACTATATAACATGTTTCTACTCCTTTATATTACATAACTGAACATGTATAAATAACTTCCCAGGGGTCACCCATCCTAATACTTCCTTGGGCTAAGCATGCTTAACTATTATATACCGGTGTAAAAATGCTAGTACCAGCTCCAACTGCTTATGGGCATCAGTACCCCATGACTGTCCTTGTCCTAGTAAGTCGTGCCAATAATCTTCGGATGACCACATGTTGGGTAAAGGCCTTACATCAGTACTGGTATATTTAATCTAACACGTACTTTATGATGTGCTCTATGAAAGCAACAAAATTGTCATTCGGTCCCCATTCCATAATTTCATTCTTCTTTTGAGCCCAAGATACAATATTCAAAAAGAAGTATAACGTCATGTGGATCCAAATATCATCTAGAAACTCCAAGTCAAGAAAACCCTGATCCTAGTATAATATTTCTACATCGTCCAGGTATGCTGCATACTGGGCTATTAGGGTGTCCTGATCATGGAAAGCCCACAGGTAGATGCTTTTAACGTACTCCCATAACTCTTGGTCCAGTTGTAGATCATATGGCATATATACAGTTCTGGCTCTGGAACTGGTTATAGAACTCGGATCCTGTTAGAGCAAGCGTTTTACCCAAGAGGGGGGGGGGGAGGCGGGTGAATTGGGTAATACTAAAATTTCGTTGCAAATATGAAATCTTGACAGTGAATACAAAGCAGTAAAGAGTAAGGAGAAATATCACCGAAGTGTACACCGGGAGTTATACTGGTTCGGCCACAACCACTTTGACCTACGTCTAATCCTCAGAGCTTCTCTGAGAGTTTCACTATAACTTCCAAGATTCAGTGGGTTCTTGGCACCTCAGTACAAGCAAGTTCCTTCGCCTGGATACTCACTTCCCCTTACAAGTTGTAATCTAATCCCAACACAAGGTTCCACAACCTTAAGTTATCTCAATAACAAATATTGAGTTTGAATGAAATATCTCTCTCACAGAGTGAATAAGAATAACTGAAGTACAGAATTACAAGTATATGTAAAACATAGTATTGAACTTGATAATGCGTTCGTGTGTGTGTTCTTGTTGTTTTCTCTGTTTGGATATTCCTATATATATATATAGATGTGTTGGCAGCAACCGTTGGAACATTTTCTTCTTGTCCGTTAGAGTGTGCGTAGCCACTGTTGACTTTTTCAGTATTTGAAAAATATCCGTTTGCGGTAGGTGGCGGTAGGTGGCGGTAGGTAGCGTTTGAACGTTGTATTTGACTTTCCTTATTTGGTAAGATCTCTTCATTGTTTATCTGTGGATATGCTAAGAATACTAATACAATGAAAGGTTAATCATATAGGAAACAAATCAAAGAACGTTGGAATGATTACTCAAATTCTGAACTTGCATACTCGAGTAGTTACTCGAGTATTCATTAAGTTTACTCGAGTACTTACTCGAGTATCATCGTGATAGTAATAATAGCAATTTACATAACTCGATTAGTGCATAAAGTAAAAAAATTTACAAACTTTTGGAAATACCTGTTTACTCGGGTACTTACTCGGGTATGGCATACTTTTCTTCATAGGTTACTTGAGTAGTAACTCGAGTAAACTCTCAAATAAACTTTATGTTACTCGATGCTTCACTCTAGTAATGTTGGCAGGATTTCAAGGCCGAGAGCACTTCAAGTTTTATTACCTTGTTACTCTAGTACTTACTCGAGTAAACATAAATTTTCTACATAGCTTACTCGGGTAGAGACTTGAAGTTCTCTTTCAATTAACTATGCATACTCGGGTAGTGACTTGAAGTTCTCTTCTAAATAACTCTGCATACTTGAAAAGTGCCTCGAGTGAAGTGTGATAAAAGCATTTCATTTTATTCGAGTATTACCTTCATGTTTTGCTTACCACAGTGAGTTACTCGAGTAGCTCCTCGAGTAACATTGACAGGATAGAAAATGCCGAGAGCAACATATTTCTTGAAGCAGGGGACTCGAGTATATACTCGAGTATCATTGGCAGGCCGAGAGTAACTGGAAGTCTTTTACATGGTTACTCGAGTACATACTCGAGTAACATTGGCAGGCCGAGAGCTACTTCAAGTGATTTACCTGGTTACTCGAGTAACGTTAGTAGGCTGCGAGCAACTGGAAGTCATTTACCTTATTACTTGAGTGCTTACTCGAGTAACGTTGGCAGTTTACTTGAAGATTGACTCTGATTACTTTAAGTTTCTGTCTCATTACTCGAGTAACCCTTTAGAAAAACTTGCTAGTGATGAAGTTTCTCAGCTTTTTCTCTTGGCCTTTCTTCATTACTCCAATGCTTACTTCAAGTGATGATTTGCCCTGTTATTACTTTGTTCAAACTTATTTGTTTATCAAATCTTTTTCATACCATCCTTTGTTATCATCAAAACATGAGAGATCTAACATTCTCCCCCTTTTTGATGATGACAAAACTAGGTGATTTTGAACAAAGTTTTTGAAATTAAGTTCTCAAATAAACACTTCTTGAATTCAATGATAATTTTGAAAAACCTTGTTAAGTGTAAATTCAAAGTGTTTTGGAAAATGTTGAAATCATAACATATTCACCTTGCATATATAATAAACTCATTAGTCCCACAATGTATTATACTTTAAAAGCTTAAATGGACTTGAAATGAAATTATAACTTAAGGAAGCTTGCATTAAACTTAAAATTACATTACAAGATGAAAAATTTATAAGTTGAAAAGCTCCCTAAATCCCATGTACACCCATATACCCAAAATGAAGGAAAAACTTAAAACAAGCTCAGAAACTCCACAAAATCACACTCAAGATCTTCTCCCCCTTTTTGTCTTCATCAATCAAGTGGAGGACTATAAGGTTTGACTATAGAAATAGGCTTTACAGGAAGAACCAAAGGACCATATAAACTTAGAGAATTAAAAGAAGAGGAACTAGAAGGTTCTGGTTCAGGAAGATTTAGTGGAGGGATATAAATGTCTTCTCTTGGAGGAATAGGAGGGGGCTGATAGACAATTATAGTGGTGGTCTCAACCTCTTCAGTAGCACCTAGAGTATGATGATCAGAGGATGAGGGAGAGATTTCCCCTGTGTGGGTAGGAGATGGAATAGGTATAGGAGAGGGTTCAGGTTGAGGTTTGGGTGGTGAATCCTCAATGATGATGTGAATGGTCTCATTTGTTTCAGGATTGTCCACTGAACATAGGATATCTCTGGGTCTTGGTTCAGGTGGACTAGAAACTGGAGGTTCAGGAATAGTTGGCTCAACCTTAGTATGGTGAAGGTCAGATGGGATGTTCTCTAGAGGTGGTGGTATATTCTCTGGAGATGGTATATGCTCAGGAGATGAGAATGTCTCAGGTGTAGATGATGGACCAGCAGAAGGTCCAGGACCAAAAAGAGTCCAGTCTTGCTAAGATCAACCTCAAGGTCTCACCCTGGGCACGTTGCTCAGCTAACAACTCCTCATGCCTTTTGTCCATCCGCTCAACCATCTCAGCTATCTTGTTATTCATGTGAGTTATCAACTCAGCATGGGTGTTGGCTATGTCCACATGAAATCCCTTGAGCATATTCTCCATGAAGTGTTGGAGTGTGGCATTGAGAAAAGAGGGTGAAGACGTAGTGGAAGCTGGAGCAGAAGACTAAGTATCATCCATTTTACTCGTCTCTGTCTCTGTCTTCTTCTTCTTCTTAGACCCAGACTCCAGAGGACCCTTGAGAGGAATTTCAATGTTGAGCTTCCCAATGTGATTTCTCCCAATTGGAGTAACTCTCTCAATATGCTCTTTACTCTCCAAGCACCATATCTTATTTTTCTTCAGAATAAGCGAAATAATCTGAGGATATGGCATTGGTGTGGTGGCTTTCCCATCTACTCTGTATCTCTTCATCTCAGAAAATATATATTCCCCCAAATCTTTTTGTTCCTTCAGGAGTAAGGAAGCAAACCATCTATAGTCCCGATCAGAAAAGTGGGTATAGTTGTTGGCCTTGTTCACAAGGGATCTAGAGTATATATACCATAGAACCCTGTGATGATCGCACATGTCACTAGGATTGAAATTCAGAGGGCCCACAAGCTCACCCGATCTAAGAACAGAGAAAATTTGGTTTGGATCAAGTTTTGAGTAAATGTCATCTGGAGGGTTCTCTATTCCTAACCACACATTGATCCTAGAAGGTGAGATAAGTATTTTCTGGCCTCTAATAGTAGTAGTCATCTCTTCCTCTGCAGAATTTCTATTGGGTTCATCTAGTATCTCAAGATTGCAATAAAAGTGTGTGACTACTTTTGTGCAAAAGGGAAGCTTAATAGATAGCCAAGGCATAAAAGGTTCCAGAAAGGGACTAAGATCATACTTCAATACCTCCTGAAGTACTTTGAGGTCCACACAGTGAGTCTTGCAGACTTTTCTCCTTGAGAATTGAGTGAGATACTTCTGAGACTCTTCCAACTTGTTGACATTAAACCCCTTTGGAGGTTTAGTGATCTATTCTTCTGGAAATTCTGACTTCTTTGAAGATTGCCCCTTCTCAAGTTGATCAAGTATGCCAGCCATTGCCTTAGCCACATTCACATCATATTTGGGCTTTTTGGATGGTTTTGGTGTGAATGATGGCGTGGAAGAATCAGAAAGTGGAGAAGGAGATTTGGCACTTTTACCTCTCCCAGTAGAGGTGCTCTTCTTGGATTGAGCCCTTGTAACCACTGGCTCTTTAATCATAACACCTTTCTCTTTTGGTTTCGGTTGAGGTTTGGGTTGGATTTTTACTTTTGACCTAGGTGTGAGTTTTCTTCTCTTTCTGGGAGGAGAAGAAAGAGGGTCAGAGAATTGTGGGGATCCAGAAGAATCTGTGGGAGTAAGGTTTTTGGTTCTAACCATTTTGATTCAGTGAAAACCTTGAAATCTCAGAAAACAGAGTGAGAAGACGCGATATAGGGCAAGAAGAATCTGAACAAAATAGGAGATTTTTGGGGCTAAGAATTGATAGGTTTTGACGGAAATGAAGTAAGGAAGAGATTGTGAAATTTTTTTGTGAGAAGACTGGGTGATTTACTAAGGAGATTTTATGGAAATGACCGAGTTTGCGACAGATAAAGACCTAGAACCTGATGTTACTCGAGGCCTTACTCGAGTAAATATCATGTTTACTCGAGTCCCTACTCGAGTGATCATACAGAAAATTTCTAAAATAATTCATTTAAAATGCATACCTGGCATGAATAATATTGTAATTATCCATGTATGTTCCCTCGATCATTTAATAGCCATTTCAGAGCAGATTTGAGTCGATTCTCATCAAGTTTGTGATCTGGACCTGCAATTACTCGAGTCCTTACTCGAGTAAACTTTAAGTTTACTCGAGGCTTCCCTCGGGTAACCTGTCATTTCTAGTTTGGATTGTTCATTTCTCACCAAATGAACCATTTGATTTAAATTCCAAGTAACTTGATACATTACTTCCAGTTTTGGAAGACCATTACTCGAGTAGTTACTTGAGTAAAATGCTCTTTTACTTCAAGTTGTTCCTCGGGTAATGCTTCACTGTCAGTCATTTCTTGAAGTTGGTACTCCAATAATGGTGTCCTCTGATAACCTCTATTTTTATTTCTCAGAACAGAGTTTCAATCTTCTTGCAAAACAAGTTTCTACATACTCCGATGCTTAAATTAGTAATCATCAAAACATTATCAAATATCTCTATCTAACATTATGAGAAACTGAAGTAACTTACAATTCATTGGGATTTACCATTCCCAATTCTCTTCTAATGTATAGAAATTGATCTTTTACAAGAGGTTTGGTGAAGATATCAGCTAGTTGAAGATGAGTAGGAATGAATATCACTTTCACATCTTTCTTCTGGACATGATCTCTGATGAAGTGATGTCTAACATCGATATGCTTGGTTCTAGAATGTTGAACTAGATTCTTTGCCAAACTTATCGTACTGGTATTGTCACAATAGATTGGTATTTCTTTGAGATAAATACCAAGATCTTGTAGTTGTTGTTTTAACCATATCACTTGTGTACAATAACTTGAGACTGCAATATATTCGGCTTCCGTTGACAAAAGAGACACTATATTTTGTTTCTTGCTAAACCATGATACAAGGGATCCTCCAAGAAATTGTCCTTGTCCATTGGTGTTCTTTCTGTCCGTCTTGTATCCTCCATGATCAGAATCTGAATATGCAATTAGATATTCACTTCTTCCTTTGGGATACCACAGACCCAATTCTGGTGTGTCAGCAAGGTATCTAAAGATTCGTTTGATAGTTTCGGCATGTGATTCCTTTGGTGCTGATTGATATCTTGCACATATGCCAACACTAAATTGAATGTCTGGTGTGCTTGCCGTGAGATAGAGTAATAATCCAATCATTCCTCTGTATTTTGTGATATTGTAGTCTTTCCCTTTGACATCAGCATCAAGCAACGTAGTTGAGCTCATAGATGTGTCCGTTCCATTTGCTTCATCCATTCCATACTTCTTCAATAGCTCTTTCAAGTACTTTGTTTGAGAGATGAAGATTCCATTCTTTCTTTGTTTGATTTGCAAATCGAGAAAGAAATTCAATTCTCCCATCATTGACATCTTAAACCCTCCCTGCATTATCTCAGAAAATTCCTTACACAGAGATTCATTAGTAGCACCGAAAACAAAGTCATCAACATATATTTGAATAATTAAAATATCATCACGTTTTCATTTTATAAAAAGTGTTGTATCAACTTTTCCCCGTACAAAACCTTGATTAATAAGAAATTTACTGAGCCTTTCGTACCATGCTCTAGGAGCTTGTTTTAAACCATATAAAGCCTTTTTGAGTTTGAAGACATGGTCAGGTTTAGTTACATCTTCAAAACTTGGAGGTTGCTCTACATATACTTCTTCCATAATATAGCCATTTAGAAATGCACACTTTACATCCATTTGATAGAATTTGAATCCTTTAATGCTCGCAAAGGCTAAGAGTACGCGTATAGCTTCCAATCTAGCCACTGGAGCATACGTTTCCTCATAATCAATCCCTTCTTCCTGATTATAGCCTTTGGCCACCAATCTTGCCTTGTTTCTGACAATAATTGAGGATTCATCGAGTTTGTTTTTGAATACCCATTTAGTCCAATGATCGGATGATCCTTGGGTCGGGGTACCAAATCCCAAACTTGATTTCTTTCAAATTGATTTAGTTCTTCTTGCATTGCTATAACCCAATCATTGTCTGATAGGGCTTCATCAATGTTAGAAGGTTCAATCTTAGAAATGAATGCAGAAAAACTTACTTCATTGAAAATTCTATTTCTAGTTTTGATCCCTTCATTCACATCTCCTATGACTTGATCTAAGGGATGACTTTTATTGTATTTCTAGGCTCTAGGTTGACCTAGTGATTGCTCTTCTTCCTTGGTTTCATCAACTTCTGGCATAAGAGATTTAGAAATAGATTGACCATTTTCTTGATTTAAAATAACTTCCTGTTCTTCATCAATGGTTTTGTCAGAGGATTCAATTTCATCAAATACAATATGAATTGATTCTTCAACAACACATGTTCTTTTATTGAAACCTCTATATGCTTTACTTCGGTTAGAATATCCTAGGAAAATTCCTTCATCAGTTTTAGAATCAAATTTTCCTAAGTTATCTTTACCATTATTATGAATAAAACACTTACAACCGAAGATGTGAAGATGAGCAATGTTTGGCTTCCTTCCTTTGTACAGCTCGTATGGTGTCTTTCCAAGTTTTGTTCTAATATAGGCTCTATTTGAAATATAGCATGTTGTAATCATAGCATCTGCCTAGAAAACTTGAGACACGTTCTTTTCATTCAACATTTCTCTAGCCATTTCAGTGAGCACTCTATTCTTACGTTCCACGACTCCATTTTGTTGAGGTGTTCTTGGAGCAGAGAAATTGTGATCAATGCCATTAGTATCACAATATTCTTCAAAGGCTTGATTTTCAAATTCTCTACCATGATCAGTCCTAATACCAGCAATGGACATACCTTTCTCATTTTACACTTTCTTGGCAAAAAAAATAAATTCTTCAAAGGTTTCATCTTTTGATGATAGAAAATAACCCATGTAAATCTGGAGAAATCATCAACAATGACCAATGAATATAAGTTGCCACCAAGACTCTTTACTCTTGCTGGGCCAACTAAATCCATATGCAATAATTGTAGTGGTCTATTTGTTGAAATCTCATTTTTCAATTTGAAAGATGATTTAGTTTGTTTACCCTTTTGACATACGTCACAAATTAAGTCATTTTTGAAAGTTACTTTGGGTAATCCAAGAACTAAATCCTTTTTCAGTAATTTGCCTAATTGATGCATATTGACATGAGCCAATCTCTTATGCCATAGCCAACTTTCATCGGCATTACTCAGAAAACAATTTTCAGATTCATTTCTACTAATATCCAGAGTATAACAATTACCTTCCCTTTTTGCTCTGAGCTTAGCCTTGATATTCTTCTTATCAAGTAATAAGTCATTCTTGTTGATAATTAGACATTCCTCTGAGTCAAATATTACCCAGTTGTTCTTGTTTGCACTTTGACTTACACTCAGCAAGTTATGGCATAATCCTTTGACATAATATACGTCTTTGACTTGTATGCCTTTGTTATTTTTGATTTCACCAATTCCTGCTATCATTCCGGTTTGATTTCCTCCAAATTTTACCTTTCCACCTTCTTTAGGTTGTAATTTAGTAAAACTTTCGAAATCGCCATTCATATGTCTAGAGCATCCACTATCTATGTACTACTTGTTGTTTTTGGATGCTTTGAGACATATCTGCAATTAAATACGATTAAGTCTTAGGTACCCACTTCTTTTTGGGTCCTTTTGGGTTAGTACGGGAAATTTGTGAAACATATGTTCCTTTAGGTACCCATTTGTAGGTTCCTATCATTCCTTTCTTCTTATGAATGCATGAAGATGTATAATGACTTTTTCTATTACAATAATTACAAAATGCAAAAGGATTTGATGTATGCACAGAATGCTGGAAATAATTCAAATATGACTTACCTCCTGCTTTCTTTCTACCTTTCCTTCTATCTGATTTTAGATCATATCCAATTCCAGATTGGTCATTTACAAATCGTTGAGCTTTTAAAATAACATTTAGCATCTCACTTCCTTGTGTAAATTTTTCAAGATTTTTTGTGAGGTCAGTGTTTTTCTTTTTCAAAGAAGAACAATTTTCACAATCCTTTTCTGAATTTTCTTTTAGTTCAATTTCAAGAACTTTGTTTTTCTTTTTGAAAACAACTAATTCTTTAACTACTTTGATGAATTCAGAATGCAAAGCATTATATTCAGAAAGTAATTCATCATAGGTAGGATCAGAATCATTTACCTCTTCTTCTGTTTCTTCTTGAGCAAAGAGACATATATTGGCTACTTCTTCTTCATCACTTTCTTCGTCAGAGGAACTATCACCCCATATAGTAGATACAAAGGCTTTCTTTTTGTTGAAGAATTTGCCTTTTCTCTTTTCTTTGCTCTTTTGGTTCAGTTCTGGACATTCTGATTTGATATTCCTGGTTTTTCACATTCATAGCAGATGATATGATCTTTGCTGCTAGTTCCTCCTTTCTGAAAGTTTTTGAATCCTTGACCTTTCTTGTAGAACTTTCTGAATCGTTTTATGATTATGCCCATTTCATCATCGTCAAACTCCTCATCCTCATCTTGATTTTCTTCTTTTGCTTTTAGTGCTAGGCCTCTTTTCTTCTTGTTACCGATGTCATCTAATTCCCGTTTGAATTTTAGTTTACTTTCATATTCAGAAAGACTTCCAAATAGAGAAGCAACTGATCTCATTGATTCTCCTTTTGCTTCTTCTATAGCAGTGACTTTGGCCTCCCATTCTTTAGAAAGAATATTCAAAATCTTTCGTACTTGGGTATGTTGATCATAAACTTTCCCAAGTGCTGCAAGTTGATTAACAAGATGAGTATATCTAAGTTCGAATTCAGATATTGATTCACCTGATTTCATTCGAAGTAGATCGAATTTAGTGACCAAGGTGTTGATCCGATTCTCATTTATTCCCGAAGTTCCTTCATGAGCTATTTCCAGAGCTTCCCACATTTCCTTTGCTGTTGGAAGTGTGCAAATTCTGAAGTATTCACTTTGACTCAGGGCACTTTGTAACATCAGAATTGCCTTGCTGTTGAGAGTGATAAGTTTCTTGTCGTTCTCATCATATTCCGCTGGCGTCTTGGGAATTTTCTGAGAATCTACAATCTTTGTAGGTTGAGAGTTTTCACTTTCAATCACATCCCATAGCCCATATTCGGTAGCCATCACGAATACTCTGAACTTTGCTTTCCAGAAAGAAAAGTGTTCTCCATTGAAACCTGGTGGTCTAGTGATGGATGCTCCGTCGGGAAGAATTCCTTCACCCATGCTTGCCATTGGATCCTTCTTAGGTTGTTAAACCTTAACAAGAAGACCTACGCTCTGATACTAAATGTTAGAACAAGCGTTTCACCCAAGAGGGGGGCGGGTGAATTGGGTGATACTAAAATTTCGTTACAAATATGAAATCTTGACAGTGAATTCAAAGCAGTAAAGAGTAAGGAGAAATATCACAGAAATATACACCGAGAGTTATACTGGTTCAGCCACAACCACTTTGACCTACGTCCAGTCCTCAGAGCTTCTCTGAGAGTTTTACTATAACTTCCAAGATTCAGTGGGTTCTTAGCACCTCAGTACAAGCAAGTTCCTTCACCTGGACACTCGCTCCCCCTTACAAGTTGTAATCTAATCCCAACTCAAGGTTCCACAACCTTAAGTTATCTCAATAACAAATATTGAGTTTGAATGAAATATCTCTCTCACAGAGTGAATAAGAATCACTGAAGTACAGAATTACAAGTATATGTAAAACAGAGTATTGAACTTGATAATGTGTTCGTGTGTGTGTTCTTGTTGTTTTCTCTGTTTGGATGTTCCCATTTATATATATAGATGTGTTGGTAGTAACCGTTGGAACATTTTCTTCTTGTCCGTTAGAGTGTGCGCAGCCACTGTTGACTTTTTCAGTATTTGAAAAATATCCGTTTGCGGTAGGTGGCGGTAGGTAGCGTTTGAACGTTGCATTTGACTTTCCTTATTTGGTAAGATCTCTTCATTGTTTATTTGTGGATATGCTAAGAATACTAATACAATGAAAGGTTAATCATATAGGAAACACATCAAAGAACGTTGGAATGATTTCTCAAATTCTGAACTTACATACTCGAGTATTCATTAAGTTTACTCGAGTATCATCGTGATAGTAATGGTAGCAATTTACATAAGTC
Source organism: Inga oerstediana (assembly GCA_963210345.1). Classification (NCBI taxonomy): domain Eukaryota; kingdom Viridiplantae; phylum Streptophyta; class Magnoliopsida; order Fabales; family Fabaceae; genus Inga; species Inga oerstediana. The sequence goes on along the minus strand of OY723407.1, from coordinate 30,957,071 downwards.
GAGTAGTGCATGAAGTAAACAAATTTACAAACTTTTGGAAATACCTGTTTACTCGGGTACTTACTCGGGTATGGCACACTTTTCTTAATAGGTTACTCGAGTAGCAACTCGAGTAAACTCTCAAATAAACTTTATGTTACTCGATGCTTCTTTCCAGTAACGTTGGCAGGATTTCAAGGCCGAGAGCACTTCAAGTTTTATTACCTTGTTACTCGAGTACTTACTCGAGTAAACATAAATTTTCTGCATAGCTTACTCGGGTAGAGACTTGAAGTTCTCTTTCAATTAACTCTGCATACTCGGGTAGTGACTTGAAGTTCTCTTCTAAATAACTCTGCATACTTGAAAAGTGCCTCAAGTGAAGTGTGATAAAAGCATTTCATTTTATTCGAGTATTACCTTTAGGTTTTGCTTACCACAGTGAGTTACTCGAGTAGCTCCTCGAGTAACATTGGCAGGATAGAAAATGCCGAGAGCAACATATTTCTTGAAGCAGGGGACTCGAGTATCGTTGGCAGGCCGAGAGTAACTGGAAGTCTTTTACAAGGTTACTCGAGTACATACTCGAGTAACATTGGTAGGCCGAGAGCAACTTCAAGTGATTTACCTGGTTACTCGAGTAGCTACTCGAGTAACGTTGGCAGGCCGCGAGCAACTGGAAGTCATTTACCTTATTACTCGAGTGCTTACTCGAGTAACGTTGGCAGGTTACTTGAAGGTTGACTCTGATTACTTTAAGTTTCTGTCTCATTACTCGAGTACTTACTCAAGTAACCCTTTAGAAAAATTTGCCAGTGATGAAGTTTCTCAGCTTTTTCTCTCGGCCTTTCTTCATTACTCCAATGCTTACTTCAAGTGATGATTTGCCCTGTTATTACTTTGTTCAAACTTATTTGTTTATCAAATCTTTTTCATACCATCCTTTGTTATCATCAAAACATGAGAGATCTAACAGATCCGACTCTCTCTCATCAGTCTGTGGTTGATTAGTGTCCCCTACTGATGAGCTTACTAATCGTGCTGGTCTAGGATGAGGCCCGAACACTAGCATTAGCCGTACCCACTTTCTCAAGGTTCGTAACATGCTTGCATCACCCTTAGTTTAGTATTTTAGTTTCTATTACCCTTTGGGTATTCGCTGATTCTCTAGATGCTGATTCACATATGGTAGTGATCCACTCCTCTGGTGCCTCCTTCCAGACATATTTTCTACACCATATAACCAAGACCATATCAATACACCGTTCTGTTACTGCTAGAACCGCTTGCTCAGATACCAAAAATGTCAAATCACTTAATATTTCAACATTTATCAGAGTATTAATGAATAGTTCAATGGGTGATCAGAAATAGCATAAACATACTAATATAAAGTATTTGATTATAGTACAGGACCCTATAGGGTTTGTACGTAATATTTACAAAACCCAAAATAACATAAAAATTACAGATAACCAATACTACTGCTTGGACAGATTCGGGATCTTCAGTTGCTGGTATCTACTTCTTTGTCCTTAGAGCTGTTGTCTCTCACTGAATAAATTTTTAAATATTTGGAAAGGGGTGGGATTCATATGAATCTCAGTCATAACACATAATCAATCATATCAAATGTGATAAATAAAGATGCAATACACCATATAATGTAATGGAACAATTATACTTTAAACATGTCCATCTGTTCGGTGTTCAAGATCAAATGACTGTTTGTCCCTACTAGCCACACTGTGTACACTGTTCTGGATCAAATGACAATTTGACCCTTACTTGTTGTAATGTTCCAAGAAGATAACTGTCTGTCCATACTTGTCTCACTACCTTAGCTGAGTCCCACTTGGCCTGAAAGTACTTGTGCTTTTCCCACCGGGTGGTACTTGTGCTATTCCCACACCATGCTAGGTTTTGTAACAAACAATTCATATCATAGAACATGACAACACAAAGCATATAAACAATCACAAAGTGTATGAAAGATAGAGTTACTACCTAAAATCGTTTCCAACTGTCTAGCTACTCCGATTTAATGATTCATGGTCCAACTCAGGCAAATGTCAAATCCTAAAATTCCAAATTTATAATAAATGAGTTATTACTCATTCATGTCTTATTCCTAAATTCATATAGTTGGTTATCTCCACCAAAAACGCATAATTACCAAAATACCCTTAGGAATCTGGTCAATTTCCTTCATACCCGATATAATTGTACTTTACCAAAAATTATGACTCAGGCTATTCCTATACAATTTTGCATGTAAAATCCATTTCTGACCTTAGTTTTGCTAAAATAACACTCCATTTCCCAAACTACCCTTTCAGCCACATATGTTAGGGTTTTAGGGGTAAAATTGTCATTTCACACCCTAAAGCGTCCATACTTCATTGTTCACATATTCCCTACACAATTTTTCATACTAAACACAATGGGAACATCAAATCCATCAAATTCCAGCCTAAACACAGAAAAATACCCCTAGCCAAAATTCAAGAAATTTGGGAAAATTGGAGTTTCATGTTTTCATCAACAAAACACCTCATTTTACCCTAATTCATTTCTTGAATCCTTTAATTACACTTCCCATTTGATTAATCAAAATTGGACAGCACCCACCTTAGGGTTTATACCTCCCAAATCACAAAATCATGACAACCAAGCCAAACAATCAACCAAATCATCAACAACAACCATGAATCAACAAGTAGAAAAGGGCTTCTTAAATTACCTACTTGATTCTCTATTCTTTCCTTTGAAAATCATTCCCTCTCTTTTGTGTTCTCCGTGATTCTTGTAACACCCCTTCATAATTATTATTTGAAATATGTTATTAAAATGAATTAGAGATCGTCAGATAAACAAAACGCATTTCAATTCCCCATCCTTGAGATAGGGTTTTCACAAATACCTTTCTAAATATAATACACCTGGTCTCATATTCATATTTCAAATACAATAACCTCATGAAGATAAATCACATTCATAACATATCAGAGTGCACAACATAATAATCCCGTCAATTCCGGGTATATACCTTTACTAAGGATTTACAGGGCATATTCGCCCATTACAATTTCCCAAACAGGGGATTACACAAATCCATCTCGAATACATAACCAATTACTCATTCGAACATATACATATCCAAATATCCAAATACACATCCCAAATATATACAATTATCCCAATCCATAACTAATAACCAACTACCAAATCTACATCCCGAAGGAGTCTTCGCCGCTCCTCATTGCTTGTCCCCTCCTCGAGCCTCTTGCCCTGTCTAAATTGTTGGTAAGGTAGGGTGAGATTCTAGAGAATCTCAGTAGGAAAACAATACCAATATGCATGCAAGATAAGTGTTTAATGACATGCTTGCATTACATAACTCATGCTCACACAATGACATATCTGCAAGCTCAATGTTTCAAACAACATACTTATGGCCATAGCATAAACAAAAACAGAGCTTCAATCATTCATACATGTTTCACATAATCAAGCAAAGCAATAACATGCAACTATACACCAACACAAATATCAAATACATGTAGGAGAGGTAAGTTCCCTATACTTGTTCTTTCCACGTATGCTGCGGCACAGGCTACTCAAATAGGAGTTGCAAGGTAAGACTTCACCTTTTAGGGGAACAAGTTGGTATAACAATGAAGTAGTACCTCAAACCGCAAGTATATAAGTAGAGTCACTGGAAGCACAACTTACAGAATGTGATAGCCACCTGAAATCTCAAGTTGCAACCAACAAATATCCAAGGATGAAGAATGCAGAGTTGCTCACCACAAAACAATAATGAACCACATAATGGCCAATAAGAACATGATATCAAAGCAACAAAATGCACATTTCTTTTTGTTTTTTTTTTGTTTTCTAAATGCAAATGGAATGCAAAACAACTATGAATATGAAAAATGACTAAACCACTATCAAACACTCCAATAATGAACAACTACCTAAAACAAACTCAAAAACACACTAGCAACCAAGAAAAATCAAAGAAAACCTTAAGAACAAACTAAATCAAAAACTTAGAAAAATACCAAAAAAAAAAAAAAAGAAAGAAAATTCAGAAAAGTATAGCAAACCTTCGAATTTGGCTAAAATCCAACAGACCTAATAGCATAAGCTATTAGTCTTGCTCAGAATGCAGAAAAACTTTAACCTGTAAAATTTCAGAATTTTCTGGGCACAAATATTTCAGTTCCAGCAAGACAGTGCGAATCGAAAATCAGAATTTCGCCAAAATTCAAATGAGTGCTACACACTTCCTACTAAACTAAGACACACTATGACAACAGAAAAGAACACCTAACTACTTAAAACCTTGGCAATCATCCTCCCCGGCAACGGCGCCAATTTTGATGAACCCATGTCGTGTGAGTTCACAAAATAAAACTAGGTTTAAAAATATGTAGCGTAGTAGCTCAACCTAGGTCGTTCTTGTGAGGAGATTAATTTCCAATTTTCTAAGTAGTGAAGTGATAAAAAGCCTTAAAGTGGTAAGATATCATTTTTGAGAAATTGCATTTATAAACTAATGAACTAAACTAAGCTAAAGCAATATTTTTGTATTTTTCGGTTTTCAAAACAAAGAAGCAAAAGGAATTGAAATTAACACTAACAACAAGGTAAATTTGATAAACTAGAATAATGATGAAATGTGATTCCCTTGAGTTGGGGTTTTAGTCATCCTTGCTTGCTAATGATATGAATTCCACAATATGAGTTAAGAGGATGGAACTAAGTTACCACTAGTTCCATACTTGCAATATTCATTTAATTCATTCTACCGAAGCAATTAAATGAATACCACCAATAATTCAAACTCAAGGAGATGAATAATCAACTTCCAATTCTAGCTTGTAATTACCATTACAACAATTCAAAACATTCAGCTTAATCATTTAAATCCACTTAACCAAGTTGGAATAAACAATTCAACCTAATCATAATATGAATCATACAAAGCTTAATTAATCAACTCCTAGCTCAACAACCAAGTTTATTCACTTAGCATAACAATCTAGATCACAATTACATACTTAACCAAGCTACATAATCATGAACTAAAAAGAGAGCTTAAAGGAATTCCATTGAAGTTTAGAAGCTCAAACCATTACCCAACTCAAGGAAATCACCAAGACTTAGCTACACATGGAGGAAGAGGAAGATGAGGCTTGATGAATGAAGAGGAAAGAATCAGCCATTGAAATCATATGTAGCACCGTATAGCTTGCGCCTCTCATTCCTAATTCATTCTCATGCCTCCCTTTCACGCACAGCCCCCTCTTTCTTTCAATATCGCGTGCTTCATATGATTTCAATGGCTGATTCTTTCCTCTTCATTCATCAAGCCTCATCTTCCTCTTCCTCCATGTGTAGCTAAGTCTTGGTGATTTCCTTGAGTTGGGTAATGGTTTGAGCTTCTAAACTTCAATGGAATTCCTTTAAGCTCTCTTTTTAGTTCATGATTATGTAGCTTGGTTAAGTATGTAATTGTGATCTAGATTGTTATGCTAAGTGAATAAACTTGGTTGTTGAGCTAGGAGTTGATTAATTAAGCTTTGTATGATTCATATTATGAGTAGGTTGAATTGTTTATTCCAACTTGGTTAAGTGGATTTAAATGATTAAGCTGAATGTTTTGAATTGTTGTAATGGTAATTACAAGCTAGAATTGGAAGTTGATTATTCATCTCCTTGAGTTTGAATTATTGGTGGTATTCATTTAATTGCTTCGGTAGAATGAATTAAATGAATATTGCAAGTATGGAACTAGTGGTAACTTAGTTCCATCCTCTTAACTCATATTGTGGAATTCATATCAACCTAGTTTTATTTTGTGAACTCACACGACAAGGGTTCATCAAATTGCATTTATAAACTAATGAACTAAACTAAGCTAAAGCAATATTTTTGTATTTTTCGGTTTTCAAAACAAAGAAGCAAAAGGAATTGAAATTAACACTAACAACAAGGTAAATTTGATAAACTAGAATAATGATGAAATTCCCTTGGGTTGGGGTTTTAGTCTTCCTTGCTTGTTAATGATATGAATTCCATAATATGAGTTAAGAGGATGGAACTAAGTTACCACTAGTTCCATACTTGCAATATTCATTTAATTCATTCTACCGAAGCAATTAAATGAATACCACCAATAATTCAAACTCAAGGAGATGAATAATCAACTTCCAATTCTAGCTTGTAATTACCATTACAACAATTCAAAACATTCAGCTTAATCATTTAAATCCACTTAACCAAGTTGGAATAAACAATTCAACCTACTCATAGTATGAATCATACAAAGCTTAATTAATCAACTCCTAGCTCAACAACCAAGTTTATTCACTTAGCATAACAATCTAGATCACAATTACATACTTAACCAAGCTACATAATCATGAACTAAAAAGAGAGCTTAAAGGAATTCCATTGAAGTTTAGAAGCTCAAACCATTACCCAACTCAAGGAAATCACCAAGACTTAGCTACTCATAGAGAAAGAGGATGAAGATTGATGATTGTTGAAGATATGAACCATCTAGAATTGCAGCAGCCCTTCACGCTCCTTTCTTCTTTCGGCTCCAAGAAAACACCCACACCTTCTGCACAGCCGTCAATCCTTCTTCTCTATTCCATTCTTCCCATTCGGTCCGCCCCTCTTCACGCACAGCCCTCTTTTCTCCTTTAATAACTCAGTCCACCTCACCTCCTTCGGTCCACAATGACGGCTCATCTCTCAATTCTCATTCGGTGCTTGCTTTCCAAAAGCCATCCAGTCAACAATTTCGGCTATCCTTTTTGCTTCATTCCTTTCGTTATTTTCCTCCCAGCCGCCATAATGGACTTTTCCTCTCTTCTCTATTCCATTGTGTGCTTGTCTCCTCTTCCTTCTTACCGTAGCTCCTTTCCCTTCTTTTCGTTTCTCCAAACCCTTTCGGTCCAGCTGACTCCTCAATCATCCTTCAATTTCGGTTAACCTTTTTCCTTTTCAACCGGTCAACTCCTCTTCTTTGTCTCGTGTCCCTCCTTTTTCTATTCTTCCTCTTTGTCCAACTCGGTCAAGGTCCCTTTTGGTTTGGTCCAGCTTGCTTCATTCTTGGTGAACCATTTCGGCTGGGTTATTTTTCTCTCAATTGATATCTTCTCCAACTCGGTTCAGCTCCCATTCTCCCAATTCAGCCGCCACCTCCTCTTCCTTCTCTTATTCTCTAGGTTAAAAGTAAGTTGTGCCTTGTTTGGATGAGGAGGTGAAAATATGTTTTAGCATATGTACAAAATTGCAATAACCAAACAAGGCCCTTACTCATTTAACCTTTTTTTAGAAAAAATGTGAAAATAAATTCTGTACTTGTGATGTCCACTTTTGTCCTTCATTAATCTCCAAAATAACATCTTTTACCTTTACCACTCAAGTTGTGCCACATCATCACCTACAAAATTATATTCACAAAGGTAATATCTTTTGTTCACAATTAAAGAATAATGGGAATAACAAATATTAATTAAAAATATAACAATTTAACTACTTTAATTCCCAAATTATTCTTCCATTAAAGTCTCACATTAACACTTGATTATGCCCAAAATATTCAATTAAGTCCCACAAAAGCCTAAGATTAATTAATAAAGAGATATAAATATTGAGCTCTATCACACAGGCTACTCACGATCAGGGCGAACATCAAACCTTATAACCAAGGCAAGGACATAGGGTTAATCCTTTTTCCAATTTCTTAACTTTCAAATGCTTAAGTTGGTTATCATTCATGACCTTTAGGTGGCTACTCAAAGCCTAAACACATGCCTAAAGGGATTAGGCAGTAAAAGGTTAGAAACTACTTTTCAAAATCACAAAGTGCTAAAAACAAGGGTTGGCTGCAGCCAAGGAATCTCCCGCTGCGGTCAAAAATAGCACAGAAACTTTTTTTGCGGCCAACGACTGTCCAGAAAGTTTTACGCTGCAGCCAAAGAAACTTCAAAAATTCATAACTATTACAGAAAAATCAAAATGAGGTGATTCTAAAGCCTATTAAAATATATTTAAGTCCTCTACAAAGAAAAAATATGAACCATTACCAGACATGACCATAGAAATATAGAATTACGAAAAATCCAATACTACTCCAAAACAGATTCCAATTTTAATCTCAAACTTTTGAAAAATCATAACTCCCATCTCACAAAACGAAATGACACAAATTATATGCCCATTTTGAAGCTTGAAATGTGAAATTTAAGAATGGAAAGTTTTAGAATTTTTAGACACCATTTGCCTATACAAAACGTCTACACAAACAAACTGCCCAACACAGAGTTCCAATGGACAGAATTCCAAATTTTGTACATTTGATTCCAATGGTTCCATTTTCACATCAAACATCATTTCCACACAAATTCTCACAAGGAATCCATTGGAAACACCAAATCAACCAAATTCCAACACAAAGTTCCAATGGACAGAATTCCAAATTTTGTACATTTGATTCCAATGGTTCCATTTTCACATCAAACATCATTTTCACACAAATTCTCACAAGGAATCCATTGGAAACACCAAATCAACTAAATTCACATCACCTTGACATGTTTCCCAATAACTCTAACATGTCAACACAATTTCACAATTCAAAACTCAACATTGAAATTCTTTCCATTTCAAATTCCAAACCAATTCCAATGGCACCAAAACACACTATGACACCATTCTAACCACAATACCCAATCCAATTCATCCATTTCAAAATCACATGAAAATCAGGGCAAAATTCAAAATTCACAAAACTTAACCAATGACCACAAAACTTAGGTCAAAATGCATCAAATACTTACCTCTTCCTCTTCCTCAAGGTTGTATCTTGATTCCACCACCTTCAAGTTTCCTCAAGGTCTCAAAACACCTTCTTTCACAAAACTAAAACCATAAAGATGAAGCTCTCATCACTATGAACAACATTATAGAAGATGATTGACCTAAAGAGCTCATCTACCAAGCCAAAAACTCACTTTTAACTTTCTCTTTCTTCTTGTGCTTGGGCGTCCATGGAGAATAAAGGAGAGAGATGAGAGATTAGTTTTTAGGGCTTAAAATGGCCTCTTGGCCAACCTTAATGGAAAGAGAGGAGAGAGGGAACAGTTGAAACATTGACCAAGATCAAGGGCTCACATTGTGCCACTTGTCATAATCTTATTTCCTCTTCTAGGGTACATATAAGCTCATACACATAGGATTCCACCCTCTTAATCTCAAAACAATTAATCACAACCATTGATCTTTGAGTTGCCAATGAGCTTCCTCTTTGGTAACTGATCAATTGGCCAGTAACTTTCCCATTTTGCCCCTGATTATGTCAATTCTTACTGAATCACTACCAAATACATATATTCTTCATATTTCACCACAATATGGTCTTTCCTCTATTTTAAGTCAATTTAGATGTTAATCCAAAATTGAACTTAAATACAAGGTTTCGACACAGCTCATAACACATCCAATCATATTTCACATTACATTCTCCAAAAGTGTTCATTTATCAATAATCACATATACTTTTGGAATCCTTAACCCTTAATCGACAATTGGGATATTACAATTCTCTTCTTGCTTTATGTGATTTCAAGAAGTATATGAGGATTAGAAGAGGTTTCTAAGGATTTAGATACAAGAACAAGTGAAATTTTCTTACAAACTTACCTAGGTTTGCTTCTTGAATTCTTGTCTCTTCTTTTGCTCTTTGTGTTCTTCAAACTTGTGCTCTCTCTCTTCTCTTTATATTTGGCCAAAATTTTGGCCCTTTGAAAGAGCTACATAGTTTCTTAAAATATCATCATCTATCTCCTTAAAATAATAATTATTTAGTGGAATTTTTGCACATGTGCTTACTTTTTGCTTTTTCTTTTTCTACTTGGCTTCATAAGTGTCCACATGGCTTGATTTGTGTACAAATATTCATTTTCTCTCCTTCCTTCTCCCTTGGCCGACTTTGCCCTTAAATATTGAAGAAATCAAGTGGCTTCTTGATTTATTAGCCAAATCACCATTTTGCCCTTAGATTTCTTTGAACTTTGAATCAAAAATTTGTCTTCCTTCTTCCTTTTTCTTTTTAGATGAAAATTGAGCAACAATTTGGGCCAAGAATTTTACGCTTCCTTTCTTCATTTTGGGCTACAAAAATTAGGCCTTTAAGAAAGCAAAAGTTGAACTTTTTGTCTTAACGTAGCCAAATTTCATGTAACCTCTATTTCTAATATTTTGTCATTTCAAGTGCATCAAAACCCACCACTTTATTCCATTTAATGTAACAAATGTATAAGGAATTTTGGTGACTAAAAATTGAGATATTACATCAGCCACCTATTCTACTAGTTTCCAGTAGATACCAGATAGTTCTTGAGGAACACAATGTCATTGTCGTCAACACAAACCCTCACCAAGAAGGCTACAACAAAGGTTTTGCTTTGAATGAGATGTCTACGGGAAAGAAGGCACATTTGAGGTTATCAACCAAAAATTTAGTCAAAGATATCCTCACAGGCGATATAGCAAGTACAACTGCTTGTAACTTGTATATTCAGTATTTCTTGAACTACGAATGAAAACTTAGCTTATCATAACATTTACATATATTGATTTGCTTGTTTTTGTGTGTAAGGTATCTTTATAGGAGTTTGTAGCCCACAAGGTTTAAATGACAAGTTCCTATTCCTCAATCTGTACCTTTATTCATGCATGTTTGACAAAGGCTTAAAGGTAGACTTTTTGGAGAAGAAAGCGAGGGAACTGGTGGATATAGTCATTAGGAGAGCAACAAAGAAGAAGGATAGTTTTGTCTTGGTACCGTACAGCCATGGACAAGAATACTACTTCTTTAAATTTTTTGTTAATTAAGTAGTTTTGTTCTCATTATGTTTATTGTGCTTAGGGGTCATTGGCTTCTCATCGTGCTAAATCCCTTCAAGCAAGGATTTAGTACTTTGATTCAATTCATAGGGATGCGGACAATCAACCACAAATGGTCGAGGTATTCAGTAAGTAATTGCACTTAATTTAAGTTGATATTGTCTTGTCATAGTTTATTATAAATTTGGTGCTTTAATTTCATATATTATTGTCAGAGTTGTTTACTATTCCACTATGGATGAAGGCCTCAACTACCCCTATTACTTGGCCACGGTTATGGATCTATTTATAAATGAAAGATCATAAAGGTAATTCACCAATATATATTTCATTTGTGTTCTTATAATTGTCAGAGTTGTTTATTTGTGTTCCTTTTATCATTTGTTTGTTTACAGTGTCCGCGGTAACCAGATAAGAGCTCTAATTATGGCTACTGTGTCATGAAGTTCATGAAGGACATAGTCACCCACAATCTCGCCTCCATTAATACTAAGATAGGTGAGTGAGTGAGTGTGTGTGTGTGTGTTTAACTAAGCTCAATTAAATGTCAAGTCATATATATTTTAACATATTTAATTTGTTGTTGGCTATAGTAATATGAATATAATTATTGTGAGAAATATTAGCCCTCTAAAATTGAAGAAGTCAGGGAAGAGTTGGCTATGATTGTAAATCACCAGTAGGTAGCTGCAGAATGGATCAGTTAGTTATAGAGTAGCCATTTTTTTTGTTTAAGTATATGTTAGATTCTTTATTAGGTTCTTAATTTAGGTAGTTCAAGTCTGGTTTTGCTTTTGGTTTCACTTTTGTTATATTTTGGTTTGTATTTTGGCTATATATTAGCCATTTTGGTTACTGGAATGGATCTATTTTGGTTTCTGTATTCATAGGTGTTTGTATATATATAATAACCATGTGGGCTGATCGAAGATAAGCCTAAATTTTTTTTAAAGAAATTTGTCACCAATACATCACGGTTATTCACGAATAACTATTATATATTTCACATATATGACGGTTTTTTCAAAACAACCATCAAATATATCAAAATATTTTATGGTTATAGATTAACAACTGTCAAATAAACTCATTTCAAATAACCAAATTGATGTCAAATACTTTACCGTTTATCATTTGAACTGTATAGTATTGTGAACTATATATCACGCTTTTCAATCAAAAACCGTTGAATATTATTTACTATATCTAATAGTCGTAGACTAAAAACCATGAAATATATGGCCCTATATAACAGTGATAAGTAGGCAACCGTTAAATATAAGGTACTATATATAACAGTTAAAAACTGGTAAATATAAATATTTAGCACTTAGATTTTTAATGGATGAAAACCATTAAATATAAGCAAGTTTGTAGTAGTACTGCCACTAATTATAGTGGGGTAGAGGGTGAGATTGTGTTATACTAAACCATCTCTCTAAAGGTGGAATGCTAGGCGGATATCGAGCTCACTACAAAAATGGAGCAAACTCCTTCAGTAGCTGACATTTGCAACACGAAGAATGTGAAGATAAGAGATAAGGAAGATGCAATGCTAGCTATGGACACAGAGGAGATAGTTGCTCCTTCAGCTAGTAACCAGGATTGGATGTGTTTATAGAAATAGCTCTTTCATAAGGAAAAGCTAAGAGCAATAGAAGGCTAGGAAGCTGATGGTGAAGTAGAGTGTAACACCTTACTTCTATAACGTATTCGAATAAGTTTTACGCAACGAATTCAAACCACTAAGCAATATTTTTTTAACAAAACTCTTTCTATTTCCAACATCAAGACAGGATTCGAACCTATGGCTGAATAGGTTTTTTTGCAAATTTCAAAATCTTAGGAAAGTATATTCTAGTGGTTTGCAACTTTGTTATTACTCATCGATTCTTAATTCCTTTTATTAACATCAAATTGTTTCTTTGTTCATTCTTAATATATTTATAGTTAAAATACACAAATCTAATCAAAGTATATAAACAATGCGTTGTGCTTAAATCTTTGATTCTCCTTCATATTTCCCTATAACATATCTTCATGCATTCTTCTCCTGTACTCATCATACCTATATGGTTGGGAGAGTGAGTATGAGATTCGAGAGAATCTTGGTAGCAAACTTTGCTAACTATGCGTACAAGATATAAGCTTAATACATGACATGCTTACTTACATAAATTCATGCTAGCATAATGACATACTTGCATGCTCAATGCTCTACACATTACACCTATGACTATATCATAAGTAAAAACAGAGCTTCAATCATTCAAACATGCTTCATACCATTCATCAAAGCAATTAAACATATCAATATATAAGCATACTTATCAAGTGAACGCAAGTCAGAAAAGTTATACTACCTTTTGTAATTATGTTCTTTTCTATAACTTGTCTTCCAACCATTGTAGTTATTTGGAAATTCTTCCATTCTTCTTCCTTGTCATCTCATGGCCCTAAGTTCATAACCAATCATTAGAACCATGATAAATGAATGCCCAATGTGGCTATATGGACTTTCAACAACTTTAAGGGCTTAATCCTAGCCCTTAGTGTTAGATATGATTAGTTTTGATGATATCAAATATAGATATGACATGATAAGAGCAAAAAGTTTATATAATGTATTTCTTTGACTAACTACTATATTTAATGTTACATATTTTGTAGATTAGTCAAGCAAAGACTAAAGAAGATTGAATTAATGAAAATGAACAAGAGGAAGAAGAAGAAAGAAATTGAAGATAATCAAGGAGATGCTTACTTTGGTTATGGAGAATGATTATCAAGAGGAAAATCAAAAAGAAAGATATTGAAGAATGAAGAACTTGGAAGATCTATCATGAATTTCAAGATTCAAGTTGTTAGATGTGATATTGGAGGTTTCTATAATGATACCGGAGGTTTCTATGATCAAATGATGGTTGGAATAGGTTAATACGAAGCTAAGATGACTTATATATGAGTTTTGGCACTTCCAGAGGTGTTATGCTCGAGCACAAGGTGTTATGCTCGAGCACAGGAAGAACTCACTCGAGCACAGATGAGTTCACTCGAGCACGGGATGAAAACTCTGTTCTACTCTATTTTACGTTCAGCCTGAGCGAGGCCTGGTATTTTGGTCATATCTCTCAAACCACACATCGGATTGACCCGAAACTGGTGGCATATGAAAGACGACTACCAACACGTAAGATGGGCACCAGGATCACATTGAAAGAAGATCAAATGAAGGAGATATGAATCGTGGAAAATGAAACTGAAATCACCATCACGTTTTGACACAGGTTCGGTATTTTGAGTATAACTCACAAAGCACACATCAGATTGAGACTAGACCAGTGCCAAATGAAAGTAGACTCAAAGAGCTTTCCATGGATAGGTAATTTGCCTAATTTGAACGTATATTCTAGGAGCTATACCATATGGAAGTTGATGCTTGTGCAGACTAGCGAAATATACACTCTTTCAATCATAACTTGCAGAATACAACGAGTTTGGAGCTGATTCTTGTTGCATTGGAATGCATATGGTAAGAGCATTCTTATGATACATCATTTGAATCAAATGAATAAAATTTTTCTAAAGTGGCCCCACATCACCCGCGAGTGCAAAAACTTTCTCTCTGAAAATGTCGTGCGAGTGATGTCCAGAAGCAGCTGAGATGTGAAGAAAATTGCATCACTCGAGCACTAGGATCCATGCTCGAGCATTGGATGATTTCTCACTCGAGCACATGCAAGTTTTGTCATGGAAGTGATAACCCGAGAAGAAGATTGTACGTGAAAGCATGAAACTCACTCGAGCATGACTGGTTGTGCTCGAGTGATTCGAGAATTCACTCGAGCAGATACGAGTGAAGTGCAGCGAGTGCTTGCCCGAGAAGAAGTCAGAACGTGAAAATATGAACTGCACTCAAGTGAGCCATATTGCACTCGAAGTGAGGTTCTGACAGAAGCAACGTAGAAGCTCAGATTCTCATGGCCATCAATCCAAACTTGGTTAAATGTTATACAATCATTATGTTTTCACTTGTTATTGTTCCTAAACATTAACTAACATATATTTCAAGTGTAAAACAGGAGATTAAATATTTGGGTTGTATCTTCAAGAACAGAGGTCACGGCGAATATCTTCATTCAACGTGATGAGTCACAGAAGCCAGAAATTCAGCTTTTGACCAATGATCCAACATACCCATGACTAATACTTCATCATATTAGTGATTAAGTATTTTACAGTGTGAAACAGGAAATTTAACGGTGAGCTTACAGATTCAAATGAAAGAGTCAAGTATGGCGGGCGACATCATTACACACCGAGCATCAGCTACCTACCATGACAAAAGTTTGACCCACCATAAGAGTTTGTCTGGAAACTCAAACGAATTCATCCCGCTCCACAACATGACTACAGCTCACAATGAATCATCCCTCTCCTCTATGGGATGCTCTACTTTGCAACAGACAGCGGCTAGTTGGTCAAATGCACTCAATGGTCAAATCTTATAATGAAACATCCTGCTGTTCAACGAGACGCTCCACTCTGTAACGGACATTTCATAGTGCCTTGTTATTCAAATGTACACAATGTTCAAATGAAGCAATGGGACTCCAACGGACGAATGCTCACAACGGTCATCATCTACATCAACTATAAATAAGAGAGCATTCAACGTCGATGGGTGACAGAGAAAACAGAACAACGACACCAACATGCGAATAACATGAATTCTCTGCTTCTACCCAAACACTCTCTGTTTTCCAGTTTCTGTATTACTTATCATTGAGAGAGTGATTATTTTTATTGTACTTCAGTGAGATTATATCCACTCTGTGAGAGAGTCTGTAAACACCTTCAACTATATTTCTGAGTTGATCTCAAGGTAGAGGGACCTTGAAAGGGTTAATTTTCTTACGGGGAAGCAGTAGAGAGAATTGCCGTAAGACATTTTGCTCGTAAGACTTACAAGGTGCAAGCAGTAGAGAACGTTGCTGCTCATAAGACTTACAGGGGTGTAAGCAGGAGAGAACGTTGCTGCTCGTAAGACTTGCATGAGTAAGCAGGAGAGGAAGATCTTCGGGATTACTCTGCTTGTAAGACTTGCCGTAAGGGGGAGTATTTCAGTGAGAGATTTGTAATAGGTTTCACAAGTACCCGGCTAAACTTGTGGGATTGTAAAGGCTTTTCTTGTGCCCGGATTAAACAAGAAGATAGTGGATTTGAAAATCTCAGGAGGAGCCTGGGGACTGGACGTAGGCCATCACAGATTGGACCGAACCAGGATAAATCACAGTTTGCATATTCTCTTCCCTAAACTCTTATATTTCCAGCATATATTATTTAATCTAACTGTTGATTTATAAACCTTCATACTTACCGCTTTCGTTAAGATACGAAAAGATTTCTAAAGTTCTTAAGTTTTTATTATACACCCAATTCACCCCCCTCTTGGGTGATAGCCGGTTCTAACACTTAGAGTTCCTAATTATTACATTTGTGCCATTAAGTCTTAAATTCGTATAATACATAAAGCTGGCAGATTTTTCACTATACTTTGAAAAATCATAAGTAATTCTACAAAACTCCAATTGGGTTGGTTCAAAGCTCAATTTTATCCTTATTAAGTCTAATTTAAGTAAAAAATAGTCAGCACTGCCATTTACATGCACACATTTCCAGAATTCTCAATTATTCACTTTTGTCACAAAATTCTGCCCAAAAGTAATGGCCAACTTCTAACAATCATAACTTTTTGTGTACTTATCCAATTATTACAAATTACCCATCAAATTAAATCTTGTTGGGTCTACTTTAGTTCTAGAAAATTTAGTGGACATTGAAATTCATTTGGCCAGACAAAAATACGTCAATATCAGTCTACCACCATTATCTTTCCATAATCATTACCAGACTTTAAAAATCCATATCTCTCAATCTACTTACCCAAATGATACATTCCATATATTAAAATAAAGCTCTTTAAGTATATTTTTAGGGAAAAATATCACCATCTAGCAATTACAGCCACAAATTTCCCAAAAACTCATAAACCCTATCTGTTCCAGAATTTGTTCCAAAAACAGGGGTTAACTTTGAAAAATCATATTTTAAATTTGCTAATCCAAAAATTACATTCTACCCATCAAATTAAATCTCCAGATGTATACTTTCATCTTGTAAAATTTCATAGCATATGGACTAGGTTTGATTGATCAAACACATGCCACAACATTGCTACCTTCTAGAAAACGAAATCTGGCATCATTACTCTTAAGTTCCAAATTTGTGATTTCTCATTTCTAAACCTTATTTAACACCATTTACAAAACCATAACACAATAAACCCTAAAAATACTTAAAGAACTAAAATTTAAGGCAAAAACATCTATTCCACAAAACTCAACCAAACTACACAATATATGGTTCAAAAGAAAGCTCTTACTCACCTCTTACTTCTTCAGAGCTTTGTTTCTTGATTCCACAACTTTGGTCCTTGATAAATGCCTTAAAACACCTCCTTTTGAAAAAATAAAACCATAGGAATGAAGCTTAGACCAAGAGGAACAATATTCATGCAGACACGTTTGGCTAGAAAGGTGAGTAGGAGGGTGAAAATCTAGATAGAAGCTCCTTACCTTTCTTGAGTTCTTGAAAATTCCAACTTGCCTTTCTCTCTCTTCCTTCTTGTCTTGGATGAACAAAGTGATGAATAATGAAGGTAATGATGTGTTTTAAAGTCACTTAAGTCACTCTTAAGGATGCTGACTGAAATTCCAAGAGAGAGAGAAAAGAAATGATGATGTGTCCTTAGTTCATTCCTTCTTGAAGTTTAGTTTAGTTAGCCTAACCAAATGAGTTTTGGTTGGACCAAAGACAATTATTTCCTCTTCCATGGGCCTTCTTGACTGAAAATTAAAGGGAGAGAGAAGAGAAAATGCTTGACCCAAGGGTTCTTAGCTCTTTGTACACAAAGAAGCTTATTATCCATTAGTTACTTGGCTGAATTTCTTGTCTTCTATTTTTCTTCTCTTTTGGCTGAAATTCTTGGCTATTTTGAGGGAACTAATTTTATTTTTGTGCCTTATAATTAGTCCTCTTTTCAAGAGAAAATCCTAGCCCTTAATCTTGGGTTCCAATTTTAACCTCAAGATCACAAAGCAATTGTCTCTTTTGCCCTTGATTATGACAACATTAACTAAGTTGCCATTAAGTATTTTTCTTTCATTTTAATTCTCTTCTTTCTTTCTTTCATATGCCATTCCCTCTCTTCTTGGTTCCAAATTAAGCTTTATTTCATTTTTGCCTTTAGATAAAGGAATTGGGTATTTTTCTTTAACTATTTGGAACCAAATTTCATACTTTACTTTCCCAAATTAGTTCCCAAAAGTCATTTTGTCTCTCAGACATTCTTGAGACTATTACTAATTGGGGCTTAGCAGTATGCTTGAGTTAGGCTTAATCTCAAGCTTCTAGTCCCAAAATTTGGAATATTACATAAAGACTATCATAAACCAAAGCAATCCAGCCAAGCAAAGCTATCCTTTAAGGAAAAGCTTATCAATGGCATAAGCAACAAGGGGCAAAACCAATAATTTCAAATTGAGAAGCTAAATTTAACCAAAAAAAAAGATATTTATGTTGCAATGGAAGGGCTAATCCCTTTAATCACCTTTTCTAAAGGGTGAAGGAAATCATGTTTAACTATATGCAGCTAGCAGTAGTAGTCAAACTCCTTGGACACTTTATCAAACAAGACGTACTTCATACCAAGATAGTTAGTCAGCCTGTAGAACCCTAAGGGCAAATTCAAGCAAACTGAACTTGAAAGGGGATGTTTTATGGTAAAATTTGACAATGAAGCTGATATCATAATGCACTTCTTAGGGGCCTGTGGGTTGTCCAAGGCCACTACCACAAAGTATATCTATGGGAACCAACATTCTCCCCCCTAAACCTTAAAATTAAGTAGGTTTATGGCTAGGTTCTGTTGCCTGAACTACCCTACCACAACTACCATAGAACATTCCAAGTTGACTATAACATTGAAGGAGTAAATAAAGCACGATTTGGACGGCCGGCAGTCAAGCTTGACCTAACAAAACCACTTGTTTACAGAATCAAACTAGATGGAGTCACACAAGTTTTTGAGTACAAGGGTCTCCTGATGATCTACTATTATTGATGGAGATATGGGGACCTCGAAGCTTCTTGTCCTTTAGAAATCTAGAAGCAAATAGAAACAGCGGCATCTACCAATGCTCCAACCACCAATATTGAGAAAGCCCTATAGCTGCCCTCAGCCTCTAAAGTATGGGCGCATAAAATCCATTCTTATGAGAATCAATTGTTCAGTGCTTAGATGAAAGCACCCTCATGGGCATGGAAGACAAGCCGAAATAGCATAAAGGAGCTAGGCAACAACAACCAAAAGAATTAAAGTAACGTCAACAGATTTATTGTCCTTGTAAAATCCCTTCCTTCAAACTCAATTATCTATAAACTTAATCAAATCTTCAGATAATAAAATGATACCATGGCATAAAAGAGAAAACACAAACCTAGAGTTCTGCCATAGTAGAAAAGATTACAACTAATCTTTCAAAAGTTAATCATGGTAGAAAAAGAGTTCAACTAATAATTTGAAAACAATGCCATGGTTATAAAAGATTTAACCTATTGTAAATATTTATGCATAATGGAAAAGAATAAACTAGTCATTAAACCTTATCACGGATAATAAAACCTTTTTAAGTAATCATACACTAAGCTATTTCAAATCAACACATTTATAATGTCATTCCAATTAACATTTGGGCTATGAGCTTCTCGAAGCTAATAATACAGCAATCAACCATAAGCTTAGGGATAAACTCATTTTTGAATAATATTCTTTCACAAACATTGATAAAATGACCTAAGTCAAGTATCCAATAGTCAAACATTTAAAATCCATCATGGATAACAAAACTCTTATCATAGTTTCATAAACTAAATCATAATCAACCAACACACTTAGGCCTTAGACTTCTCAAAATCTAAAATATAATCATTCGGCCACAAGCCTAATATCAATCTCAATTATCAAAATACTTAAACAAGAATTTTCTCAAATATCCTCTTAAGTTACATATCCATGATAGAAAATAGTATAATCCAAAACATAATATCACATCAGAGTATGCAGCATGGGCCTTATAGTGGCAACACACAACAATTTATCACATAAATAAAAAGGAGGAGGCTTTACAAAGATTATCACAATAATCAAGCCTCCAGAGCCTTCCCCAATTGACTAGTAGAACTATTACCTGAAAAATGTTAAATCAACAGGGTGGGACAAAAGACTCAATAATAAGCTATCCAACTCACTACACATGCTAATATGTGCTTGTGAGGTGCCATATGGAACAATTTAGATAACAAAGTACTAGAGATATGGTTCAAAAAAATCCATATCACAATTTTTATACCACAAATTTTGTATCACAGTTTCTATATCATAAGTTTTGTATCACAATTTCCATTTCACAATTCCTCAGTTTGCTTATATCAATCTAACCGAACCTCCTTATTTTCATTAATTAGGCCCATGGGCTAAGTTCCTATCCATATTACTAGCCACTCAAAAGCTCACTGGTCATATGACGAGGACTAGCCAAAATCCACAGAGCACATGCCTAAAGCATGGGTCTTTTCCCCTCGTTGAACTAGTAGGGTGTTGTAGCCCTTCATTGAACTAGTGGGACAGTCCTTCGTTGAACTAGCGGCACAATAGAAAACCAACCATTATGCACTATTGGAGGCTACACCACATAGTAGAACAAACTACTCCATCTCATCCTAATCCAATCATCACAATAATTATCAATAAATAGCTCAACAGGAATTTCTCAAGATTTTCACATTCATACAATGCAATTCAAATCATCTTCATATACATGCCATAATATCTCAATTCTCATATATATATATATATATATATTCATGTTAGCTTTATAAATCATCCAGAGTCTCGGATACCTCCTTTAGATCCTTTCAAGGTCTCTCCCGTTGTTTTGGTATCAGAGCCTGAAGGGGAAGTAGGGATGTATTAGATGGGTTGAAAAATCTAGAAGAAATATGAAGCTAACATGAATATTACCTCGACAAGTATGCTCTATGGTCACAAATTTGTCTAATCTTCCATAATAGAAAATGTTAATATAAAGCTAAGAACTTGCTTAATACTGTCAATTATAATAGCACGTATGTTAAGTACTCTTGTAGTAGCATATGAACTTTATTCGTTTTTTAAGGTTATGGCAGTAAGGCTTGTTGTGGAAAGGGAAGTTAGTCCATAAGCCAGCTTGAATATTCATATGAAACTATGGTTTACTGTCCAAAACGTTGGCTAGAAAATAACAATATTGGCATATTATTATGTTTATATAGCCATACAAGGTAATATTGATAGTAGTTTCATTAATAAACCTTAGTTTCCATCTTATCTAACATATTCCTATGGAACTAGATGGTAATGATATCTGGACAGGGAGATTTAAAATTACATTTAGATCTTTTTCTTTTCGCTCTCAATCCAGCAACTCTTCTAACTCATACATACCTTCTTTAAACCAAAACAAAGGAAATCCTTCCTCATCAAATAATATTTTTAAAAATGAAATTCATTTTGAAGATATTAACCAAAACTTCAGTGACTGGACAATTCCAGACATTGATAAAAATGAGCTATATAAGCCCAGCAAAAAGTTTTTCAGTCTTCTGATTTCATTATCAAATCTGAAGAGGAAGTCATTCCTCTCAATTCGGGAATGGATGATATTCCACTCCAATATGAAAATTCAATAAAACTTCACCAAAAGAAGTACAAATTCCTTCACATAGGTTGTGTCCAAGTAGCCTTAAAACCACTAACTAATATAGGTTTAAATGCAGCCACCCTAATCTATCTTAGGGATGCAAGACATAATAAATTTTATGATTCCCTTCTGGGAACGGTTGAAGTCGGTCTTCATAATGGACCAATTTATTTCAATTGTTTTCTAGATATAATTGTTTACCTACATGACAGACATATCATGGATATCTTCAGGTTAAACATAAAACTCCCTAGGCTTGACA
Source organism: Inga oerstediana (assembly GCA_963210345.1). Classification (NCBI taxonomy): domain Eukaryota; kingdom Viridiplantae; phylum Streptophyta; class Magnoliopsida; order Fabales; family Fabaceae; genus Inga; species Inga oerstediana. The sequence goes on along the minus strand of OY723407.1, from coordinate 30,935,033 downwards.
TAAAGCTTGATATTTCACCCGCAGCATTAATATATATGGTTAAATACAAATTCATGAATTCTTGTGCTTCTATGGTAAAGATGTACAAGAAAGAACTTGAAACATGTTTGTTCCTAATAGATGCTATACAAGCAAATGTTATGGTACCAAAAACAATTAAATGGGATGAAGTATCCCTCCCAAAAGATTGGGTCTTGGAAAAGGCTTCACTTCTGCCCTAAAACTAACACCTAATTTTTTACAAATTAGCCAATCTAAAGCTAGAATGGTAAGAATCTCTTTTGATAGAAGGAGATCCTTTAGTGTCCCCATAACACCTTCTGCTGCTGAAAGCTTTAGGTATACTTTAGAATAATTTCCTAGACATTCTTACAGCTCTTTAGTAGAATCAAAAGAGCCTTCAATTCCTCCTTCGGTGATACATTTACAAGGTCTGGATACATGATCGAGTGTTGTAAGACTTGTATATTAAAAGGAAGAGGACGATGAGGTCTAAACCAACTGGTCTCTAACATACTCTGATATGATAGGTGTCATAGAAAAGAAATTTCATTTAGATAAGAAATTCCTACAAAAGGATTTCTATTCTGACTACAATAAAGAAAAGCGATAATGGTTTCTTGCAAAATTTAATAATAACAAATTGAGAAAACCGATTCAAGAAAGGTTTTACAAAATACTTGAAAAATTTAAGCTACATATTTCGCTCTTTGTCTGGTTTGAAGCCTATGTCGTAGAACAAAATATTAAGGATTATCCTTTTAAAATTACTGAAGAGGTCAATACCTCTTGGGTAACTAAACGAGGAGAAAGATAGAATCTAATTTTCCTCCAAAACAATCTTACAAAATTTCTGGTGTTTAAATAGGAGAAGCTTCTGTCATAGCTTCACCCTTTAAACCAAAGATTTTAAAACAGACATAAATTCAAAAGATATCCAGAATCTTATTTAACAAAATAATTATACCAATTCATATCTCCAAACCTTAGGAGAACATATAATTAAGAAAAAAATTGTTTTTAAAATCAATTCTCAATCCAATAGTACTACCCCTAGTATTACTGATAAACAACCAATCTTTAAAATTACTCCACCCCTCAAAACGTAGTAAGTGATATTAAGAACAAGAGTTTTCAAGAAAAAATTGACGAGGAATTAAGGAAGCTCACAATACCTGAGACTTCTAAAAAACCTGAGATAAAGAAACTCACGGTACAAATTGCCTCTTCGTCAATAATTAATGCCATAGACAAAAGGACCAAAGCTACCAGAAGTGACAACTCTTCTGAGCTTGAAAAAAACTCAATTAATAACATGAATTGGAAAAATTAAAAAAAAATTATATTATCCTTGAGCTACTCCTCCAAACTTAGCTCTTGAAGAGAAAGATTGTACACCCAAACAATTTAATTCCAATAACATTTATGTTTGGAACATAGATGGAAAATTTGATACAAATATTATAGAAACTCTCCAACAAATGACGATGGTCAGTAATTTAATATCCCAAATTTCGGGATTAGAGGCTGGAGAATAAGTCTGAATCAAGTGGACTGCTAAGCCCCAATTTGGCAAAAGTCCCAAGAATGAGGAATTTGCTGCCATTGTAATTTTCTAGTGTGGCAGTCTAGTTGTATGACATTTTTAAATAGGCAAATGATGTCTAATGCCTATGATATTTTCCAAAATGAAAGAAGACTTATCAAGCATTAATTTGATAGGTTATATATATCATTTGGAGTTGTTCACAAAGAGTTATGTATTTTTGAAGTTAGCCCAGTAAAACTGGCGATTTTCATTGGCAGCATCCAAAGACAATCATTATAGTAGTTGTGAGCTTCCAATTGGTTAAAGGCTATATTTTTTCTAGAAAATAGACTTCATAAGGGTCACATAGCCTTTAGAATCACACCAATTGGATCTCTATATATAAATATATGAATTTTCAAAGTTGTGCCTTGTTTCTGGAATGTAATCTGGAACAAGGGAGGTTTTACGAATTTCTGGGTGAAATGTGATAATAGTAGCTAGCTTTTGGGTATTTTTCCATGAAAATACACATAAAGAGCTTTCAATAGAACTTTAAACCAATCCATTTGGATTTTTATAGATTAAGTTATGATTTTTGGCAGTTGAGCCAAGAAACAGAGGATTTCTTGATCTCGGCCAAAGGATTGCTTGGCCGCAGCCAAAGGATTCTTAGCCGCAGCCAAAATCGCAATTTCCATACATTTCATATTTTGCTGAGAAACGTCAAATTGTTTGGCCTCCTGTAATATCCCAAAAAGTGATTAAGGGCTAATGACTTCAAAAGTGGATGTAATTATTGTTGAATAAACACTTTTAGAGAATGTGTAATGGGAATTTGGATATTTTAATGATTCCAATGGATTCCTTGTGAAAATTTATGTGGGAATGATGTTTGGTATGAAAATAGAACCATTGGAAGTAAAGATGCAAAATCTGAAATTCTGTCCAGTGAAACTCTATTCTGGGCAGTCTTCTCGTGTGGATGTTTTGATTAGGCAAATGATGTCAGACAATTATGAAACTTTCCAGTCTTAAATTTCACATCCCAAGCTTCAAAATGGACATATATTTTGTGCCATTTCGTTTTGGGAAATGGGAGATATGACTGTCCAAAGTTTGAGGTCGAAAATGGACTCTGTTTTGGGGCAATGATGAAATTTGTGTAATTCTGGAATTTTGTGGTGATTTCTGCTAATAGCTCATATTTTTCCTATAAATAGGACTTAAATATATTTCATTTGGCTTTGGGATCACCTCATTTCGATTTTTTTATAATTAGTTATGATTTTTCAAAGTTAGGGCAGAAAATCTGCCAGAACTTCTGAAAAATCCGAAAATGGGAAATTAAAAATTATGACATCATCATATTGTAAGATGATATCAACATGGAATTAAAAGCAATTCCACCATCTTCATCAGCCATTCCCGACCCCATTTCAGAAAAAAAAGACGTGAGAGAGAGCTTGGAGAAAAGAGAGAAAAAGAGGAAGAAATCTTGCAAGGTAAGCCGATTTCTCCGACGATCTAGTTCCTAACGCGTATAACTCCGACTCTAAGCTACTCCTCTTTATTCTTTAAGGTTGTGAAGCTCAAAATTTGGTGTTTCAAAGAGGCTAGGGTTCAGCCAAATTTGGGAAAAGCTAGTGGGAGCTTGAGGTAACTTCCAAACTTTCGTATATTGCTTATTCTGGTTGCTGTGGGCAATTTAATCGGTGAAATTTCGCCGGATTGCCATTGGTTTTAAAGTTTGGAAATGATATGGCCTAGGGGTTATGCTGCCCAAATTGGGTCTTAATGTTAGTTTTAACCTAATGTAATGGTTAATAAAGTGGTTAGGAGTAGAAAGGAACGCGTTTACGGAGCCGAAATCGTAAAACCCCGATTTTCTCCGGAGAGCTCATAAATTTCGGCCAGCTCTAGAAATGGGTCTTAGAGTTGGATTTTTAATGATTTTATAATTCCATTGAGTTCAGGAGCGAAAATTAGGTGGGGTTACAGTTGGTCACTTTTTCGGAAAAGGCCGAAAAAGCATAATTACGAAAACGCCCCTGAAACCCTCGAAGTAGGGCTGCCAAGGGTAAATTTGTAATTTTACATTGAATTTGATAATTCCGAATCCGGAAATGGATTCCTTGGGCGGAAATATGTTAAGATAGCCCAGATTAGAATTTTGGGAAAAGTGCAACCGGACCGGGTACGGCGGGCCAAGGCCGGGTCCCCGGGGGTATTTTTGTAAATTTTCATTATAGACTCATATAACCCCAAGTAACACTATGGAAGTGTCTAAATGGTGCATTTGGAATTGTAGGATTCGATATTTGCCGCCCTCGGGAGCCAACTGCGCCGAAGGACGTCAGGAAAGGACAAGGTAGTGACTCTCTCTCTCTCTTATACTTTATGTAATGCACTGTATGTGTGTTGTATCACTGTTTTATGATGATTTCTGATGCTGCTGCGATTACAGCTGGTGATAACTGTCGTTTACAGCGCAAGCTGTCGTTATTGTGATTACATCGTAAGCTGTCATGATGTTGATTACTGATTACAGCGTAAGCTGTCATGATGTTGATTACAGCAAGAGCTGTCGTATTGTGTATACAGCCATGAGTGCTGTCGTTTGTGGTGAAAACCATGTATCTGTGAATTGCTGCTGCTGTTGCTGGTTGTGATTTATGTACATGCTTTGTGTTTATGCATTGTGTGAATGGTTTGTTACTACTGAGATTCTCTCGAATCTCATTCTTTCCTATGACTAACATTTCAGACAGGGCGTGTGGCTCAAAGGAGAAGCGGCCAACCCGGAGCAATTAGGACCCTTGGGGGTATATAGTTGAATTGGAAACGTTGGTTATGTATTTTGAACTCGGGATTACTGTATATTCTGAATCAGGAATACTACATTCGATTTTGGTTGTGTAATCCCCTAGTGTATACTTATAAACCTTCAGGTTTTTATGCATAGAACCCGGGAGTTGCCGGGGATGCGGTTATACACTCTGATATAATTGAATGTATATTAACTGCACAGGTAATTATATTCGAATATTGAAATTGAGACCTGGATGGGAAAAAGAGTTTTGAAAGTTTTGTAAAAATTTACTGTGAGACAGAAAGTTTAAAACGAGGTTAAAGCATCCAATGGTCTCTAATCCGATTTAAATGTGTGTTATCGAATTATAATTACGTGTTTAAAGTCAGGGGGTTACACCTCCCTAACTTCTTAGACACTAATATATACTTCTAATGACTCTCTATTATGTCTCTAATGATATGATTGGGTATCTAGGGCCATGAGAGGTCCAAGAAGAAGAAATGGAAGAATTTCGAAGAAGCTATAATGGTTGGAAGAAAGGGAACCAAAGAAGGACTTAATGCCATAAGGTAGGGAACTTTCCTAACTTGCATAACTTGTTATGTGTGCTTGTACATTGATGTGTTAATTACTTTGATGAAATGTATGAAGAATGCATAAATGAGTGAAACTCTGTTTTAATTATACTATGGCCATTAGTGTAATGGGTTGAACATTGAGCATGCATATATGTCATTATATTAGCATGAAATTTATGTAAGTAAGCATATCATGCACAAAGCATTTCTTGTATGCATTTGTTAGCACTATTTGCTACGGGATTCTTTTGAATCTCACTCTCCCTTACCAACATATAGGTAGGTAAGCTCAGAAGAGGAATGCAAGAAGATGAGCAAGAAGAAAATATGATGGTGATTTGAATATTAGTATGTGATAATTAGTCATGTGCAAATTATCACCGTATGAGAATACTTGTATGAACATGCCTAGTTGAATAGTCTTAAGGAATATGTAAATGAATTATTTAAGAATGAGCATAGAAATGAGTAGCGAATCACTATTAAATTAAATGAAGATAAGAATCAATGAGTAATACTAAAATTGCGAACCGCTAAAAGACTCCTCCACAAGATTTTCAAATATTCAGAAAAACCCACTCAACTATAGGTTCGAATCCTATCTTGAGATTGAAAATTTAAAACGATTTTATGAAAGTGGATTGGACTTATTGTGTACAAGCTTATCCGATCGATTATGAGAATAAGGCATTACAAGTAATGCCTATTCTATATATAACAATTGTCAAGAGGATGATATTGTCCATATATTGATCTCTGGCTTTACTGGGCAACACAGAGGTTAGTGAGATTATTGTCTCACAAATTAACAAAAGGCCCAAATTCTTTCGACCGTCAAAATCCAACATGATAGACTCCTCTTACCAGTAATGGTGAGGCAGTGCTCGACTCTGTTAACTCTCTTATAGTTAATATAGTGGAGCACTTCATAGGAGATCCTTCTTTATGGAGAGATAAATCGACAAATCTTCTATCAAATCTTAGGTGTAAAACCCTAGCAGATTTCAGGTGGTATAAGGATACCTTCCTTACCCTTGTCCTTACTAGAAAGATGGCAATCATCCTTCTGGAAAGAAAATTTCTCGCTGGTCTTCCTACTTCATTAGGATATAAGATTAGAGAGAAAATTACAAACCAAATTGGTGATGGTCAAATCTATTATGAAAATCTAAACTATGGACAACTTATCATAATTGTCAGAAAAACAGCTTTAAAACTTTGTCAAGAACATAGAATCCAACATCCACTTGCCAAAGAAAAAGGCTCTTAACAAAAAAGATTTTGGATCTTTTTTTGAAAAATTCTGTTTTCTTGCCTGTAGAAAGCTTAAACCAAAGCACAGATGAGAAAACAAAGAAGATAAAAAACACCAGGCTAAATGGTACTAGAAAAAACCTAGGAGTGGTCATCCTAGAAGACTTTAAAATGAATTTAAGTCCAAAACTCCATTTGACCTCCCCAAGGGAAAAGTTGTTTGTTTCCCATGTGGGAAAGAAGGCCATATGGCAAAATACAGTAGGCTTAATAAGAAAATTAATGCCCTATAAATTGAAGAACCAATTCTTTAACAATTAAATAATCTGCTGATTGAAACATCTTCTGAAGAAGAATATGAAGAATCCTCTTCTGATGAAGTTAACCAACTTTAACAAGAAGATATCTCATCTTCTTCTGATCAAGGAACTCTTTAGATCAACGTTTTAGACCAAGAAGAAGATATACTTGTCGAAGTAATAAATTTTCTTCCTAACAATGAAGATAAAGTTAAATACTTTAACAAAATCAGGGAGGCATCTTCCTTAAAATCTTCTAAAAAAAATCAATCAAATACAAAATAAGATTTTTCTGAAATAATAAACAGATTTCAAAGTAATCCAAAACCGGTCACAATTTTAGACCTTCAAAATGAAATAAATGGTTTAAAAGAAGAGATTAGAGGATTGAAAAGTACTCAAGATCTCTATTCTCTTATTCTAAACCAAATCCAAATGGAGGAAATCTCTGATAAAGAGAAAGAAAAAGCCAAAGATTTCAGTCAAGATATTTCCGACCCTTACTTAAATCTTATATCAAAGGTTTCAATCTAAAAGATTTCAATCCAAAAATGGCATATTTTGATCAAAATTGTTGTTGCTAAAATTTAGTTCTGGAAACAATAGCCTTATTTGATATTGGTGCAGCTTTAAATTGTATAAGAGAAAGTCTAATTTCGATGAAGGCCTTTGTGGACGAAATCGATCACCATTAGATATCAACTATAAACTAACAAGTGCTGTGGTTGAAAATAGTAGTCTCAAAATTAGTACTCCTTTCATTCTCGCAAAAGTCTTATCTCAAGACGTAATTTTAGGAGTACCATTTATTGATCAACTAATACCTTATAAGGTTTCAAAAGAAGGAGTTGAATCCAAATTAATTGGAAAAACAATTTTCTTCAAATTTGTTCATCCTCCTTATACTAAATTCATCAGTACGAATGAGTATAAGGAAAACCAAATTAATTTTCTAAAAGAAGTTTTCTATAAGGTTATTGAAACCCAATTAGAGAAACCTCTTACTAAACAAAAAATTCAAAATGTTTTAACAAACATCCAAAATATAATCTGTTTTGACCTTCCCAATGCTTTCTGGGAAAGAAAAAGACATGTAGGCGATCTCCCTTATGAGAAAGACTTCAATGACAGAGTCATTCCTACTAAGGCTCGCCCAATCGAGATGAACCAAGAACCCCTGGAATATTGCCAAAATGAAATTAAGGATTTACTTTCAAAAGGGTTAATCCGTAGAAGCCAAAGCCCTTAGTCTTGTGCTGCTTTTTATGTCAATAAAAATGCAGAACTTGAAAGGGGCACTCCAAGTCTTGTTATCAATTACAAGCCACTTAATCTAGCTCTTCAGTGGATTAGGTATCATATTCCCAATAAAAAAGACCTTCTAAATTGCCTTCATCAGGAAAAAATATTTTCAAAATTTGACATGAAGTCAGAATTTTGGCAAATACAAATTAGCAAAAAAGATCACTATAAAACTACATTCACTATTCCCTTTAGACAGTATGAATAGAACATTATGCCTTTTGGGCTCAAAAATTCTAAATTTCAGATGATAATGAATAAACTTTTCAATCCTTACATTAAAGTTATCATTGTTTACATTGATGATGTTTTAGTGTATTCAGATTCAATTGACCATTATTTCAAGCATGTGCTGGTCTTTACAGAAATTGCTAAGCACAGTGGTCTGGCAGTTTCTAAAACAAAAATCAGGTTTCTTGGTCATCATATATGCCAAGGAACTATTACTCTAATTGACAAGGCAATTCAGTTTGCTGACAAATTTTCATACTAGATTCTGGATAAAAATCAACTTCAAAGGTTTTTAGGTTGTCTGAATTACGTAGGTGAATTCATCCCAAACCTAAACAATTTTATTAAGCCTCTCCATAAGCGTCTTAAGAAAAGTCCTCCTCAATGGACAGATGATCACACCAATTAGGTCAAACAAATTAAATCTCATCTCTAAAATCTTCCATGCTTGTATCTTCCCAATCCACAAGCATTCAAAATTGTTGAAACAGATGCCTCTAACATAGGTTATGGAGGTATTCTTAAATAAAAAATTGATAGTAAAGAGTATTGCATTGCATTTTCATCAAAACATGGAATAGGGCACGACAGAAAAAAAAAGAAATTTTAACAATTGTTTTGTGCATAAACAAGTTTCAAAGTGATTTGCTAAATCAAAAGTTTCTAATTATGGTAGACTGTAAATTTGCCAAAGATGTTTTGCAAAAGGATGTTAAAAACCTTGCATCAAAACAAATTTTTGCCAAATGGCAGGCAATTTTAAGTGTCTTTGATTTTGAAATCGAATTTCTCAAAGGCTCTTCAAACTCTCTGCCTGATTTTCTAACCAGGGAATTTTTACAGGGGAAATAAGGTGACAAAAAGAGAGAAATGTCCAAAAAAAGAGAGAGGAAAGGGCATAGTGTAATACCCTGAATTTTGATATTTGAGGCTAGAGAATAAGCCTGAAATAAGTAGATTGCTAAGCCCCGATTTAGCAAGATCCCAAATTATGATTAAGGGTTAATGACTCCAAAAGTGGAAGTGGTTAGTGATAAATAAACCCTTTTGGAGATTATGGTGTGATTTGGCACCCGATGTGATTCATATGTGTTGTGAGCAGTACCGAAACCCCGTATTTGAGTTCAATTATGGATTAACATCTAAATTGACTTAAAATAAGGGGGAGGGCATATGTATGGTGTAAATTAATAAGAAAATGAATTTGGTGGTGATCCAAGATAGATTACCATAATCAGGGGCAAAACGGTAAAGCTACCGACCGATTGATCGGTTACCAAAGAGGAAACTCACTAGTAACTTCAAGATCAATGGTTGAGATTGATTTGTGCAAGAGATCAAAGGGTGGAATTCTATGTGTGTGAGTTTATGTGAGCTCATGAAGATGGATCAAGATCATGACAAGTGGCAAGATTTGGACCCTTGGATCTTGGTCAATTTGTCAACTCTTCCCTCTCTCCTCTCCTCCCTTATTTGGACGGTTTTTGAGTCCAAAAATCTTATTCATCTCTCTACCCTCTCATCTCCATGGACGTGCAAGCTTGGAGGAAGAAAGAGAAATCAAAAGGTGAGTTTTTCGTTGGCTTAATGTCCTCTAATGCTCTAATCACCTTCTATAAAGTTGTTCATAGTGATGAGAGCTTCATTGCTATGGTTTTAGATTCTTGATTGAAGGTGTTTGAGAGCTTGAGAAAAAGTGGAAAGATGGAGAATCAAGAAATTGGTTTGGGAATGAGGAAGAGGTGAGCATTTGCTTCCTTTTGATCTAAGTTTTGTGACTTTTGGTTAAGTATGGTGAATTGTGAATTTTGCCCTGATTTTATGGTATTTTCGTGTGGTATGTAATTGGATGAATTGGATGTTATTTTATGTTGAAAATGGTGTCATGTTGTGGTATTTAATCATTGGAATTGATTTGAATTGGATTAGACACATTGGTTGCAAAACTGGAAATTCTGTCCAGTGTAAATTCTGCCTGGGCAGTCTTGTTGTGTGGACGTTTTGACTGGGCAAATGAAGTCATAAAATTATGAAACTTTCCAGTCTTAAATTGCACATCCCAAGCTTCAAAATGGACACATAATTTGTGCCATTTCGTTTTTTCTTCTGTGAGTTATGGCTGTCCAAAGTTTGAGGTCAAAAATGAATACTGTTTTGGGACAGTCTTGAGTTTTGGGGAATTCTGTATTTATGTGGTGATTTCCAGTATTGACCAATATTTTTCCTGTGTAGAGGACTTAAGTAGCTTTCATTTGGCTTTGGGATAACCTCATTTCAAGTTTTGTGAAATTAGTTATGATTTTTGGAAATTCAGCCAAGAAACAGAATTTTCTTGGCCGCGGCCAGCGGATTTTGGGCCGCGGCCCAAATGTTTCTAGGCAGTTTTTGGCCGTGGCCAGTGGATTTGTGGGCCACGGCCAACCCCCAAAAATCAGAATTCTGGACTTTTAAAAGGTGATCTTTGGTCAAATGTTTCCCAAGCCTTTAGGCATGTGTTTAAGCTTTGATTAGCCACCTAAAGGTCATGAATGGTAACCAACTTTAAGTGATATGGAAGTAAGGTTTTGGAATAGAGAATAACCCTATGTCCTTGCTTTGATTATAGGGTTGATGTTCACCCTGAACGTGGTTCGATATTTGTTCTGATCGCGAGTAAGCAGAGCTGGAGCATACGTGGAAAGAGGGTAGGGAACATATCTCTTCTGCTTGTATTTGATATATGTGTTAGTGTGTTGGTGCATGTCTTAGCTTTGCATGATTATGTGTAATTTGAAGCTATGTTTCAATTTATGCTATGGCCATATGTATGTTGTTCGAAGCATTGAGCTTACAAATTGTCATTGTGTTAGCAGGAGTTATGTGATGCAAGCATGTCATACATTAAACATCTATCATACATGCATATTGATATTGTTTACTTACTGAGATTCTCTAGAATCTCACCCTCCCCTACTAACCTTTCGGACAGGGTAGTAGATCGAGGATGGAGTAAGTGATCAAGGGCGGCAAGGACTTCCTTCGGGTTGAAGATTCGGTAGTTGGTTATCATAGTTGGGAGTATATAGATTTGGATGTGTATATAAGTATGTGGATGAGGATTTGCTATGTATTTGAGATGGATTTGTGTAATCCCCATATAAGGGCTTGTTGTGGGCGAATGTGCCCTATAAAGCTTGAGTTAATAAATGGAATCCGGAATTACCGGAATTATTTCATTGCGTACTCTGATATATTAAATGTGATTTATCTTTGTGTAGTAATTGTATTCGGAATGTGAATGTGAGACCAGGTTATAAATGATTTCGAAAGGTATTTATGAAAACCCCGTCTGGTAGATGGGTTTATAAATGTTATTTGATTGTTATTGGTCTCTATTTCACTTTAATTGCGTAATCCGGATATAATTACGGAAGGGGGTTACACATAGCCCTTAAAGAAGATGATCCAAAAAGGATCACATAAAAAACAAAGAAATCAAGCAGTCAAGAACTGTACAATCAACAACTGGGTCATCCGCCCAACAATCAAGGTCCTTTAACCAGTCCAAAAGCCCTGAGCAATCTGCTTGCAAAATTTCAAGTTTGGTAATGAACCCGATGGAAATTACCAAATAAAAGCAGGGATGACATAGCCAAAGAAGAAGAATCTAAGGCTCTTACCTTAGCAATAAAGAACAAAACCCAAGAGATTACTAAAGCTGGTTCTTAATCAAAAGAACTAGTTTTGTCTTCTCAACCAATTCCCCCACAAACTACTTTTGTGGCAAAACCAGAAAAGACCATAAATCTTTTCCATACAGAACCAGGTTTTTGTGACAAAAGCCCCTATGCGTTGGTAGTAAAAATATTTCCAAAATGGTTTTTCTTCAAGCCATTGGTTTTGACAAAAACCCAAAGATTTTATGAATTTATTCTTGTAGATTCTGAATCTACAGAAGTAAGACATTTTCTTGACCCAGAAGACTCTAATGTCTATGTGTACTCAACTTTTAAAATCAAAAGAGTCTTCTCTCCTCTTGAGTAGGGACAAGATTTGTTCAAAACCAAAAAATTTTCTCAGGATTTTAATCCAATAGGATATAATTACTGGGATTACATTGATGCCTGGTATTGTACCTTTTAGTACCAAAACCCAAATTTCAATCATACATGGCTTTTTATGTTCAAATCTGGCTCTAAATACCAATTTCCACAATGGTTTAATTGGTGGGATTTCTTTGGACACTATCCAGAAATTCTTCCAACCAATGTGAAAATTAGTTTTGATTATTTTAAAAGTCAAGCTAATCGAAGTGAAGACCCTTTCCCAGCAGATCTTACTTTATTTTTAAAATTTGCTTTAGCCTGGGTATTTGAATGGAATCTCAAATACGGGATTTCCAAATACCAAAAGACTTTTCCCATCTTGCAGTAGGTTCCTTCTGTAAAATAGTGGGCAAAATTCACTGGTACCAAAAATGTCTCAGAATCAGCACTTAAAACAGGGTTCAATCATAATCCATAATTCCTCATGGTAGGAGATCATGAATCCAATATCTTCCTTAACCAAAGGGCAAAAATACAGGCTTGCTTGGCTTCATTAACAAACAAAGAGAATTTAGCCAAACAGCTTCAAGAAATTCTTCAGCATCTCCAAGTTGAAACAGATGTACGTTAGAGTAGAAAAACCGGCCATCCCTCGGCACCCTTATCTAACAGTTCAGATAATGACCAGAGTGATGTAGGTGACTATTTTGGCCATGACTCATATCACGAAGTCTACAGCTTAGGAGAAGACTAATTGCAGAGTCACAAAAATATGTCGGCACAACCTTCTGTCCGCACCTTCGGTGGAGATTTGAAAAAGTAGAACAAATCTTCACTATTCAAGACAAAAGGATGGATGTCCATCAACTTTTCACTGTAGCAAAAGTCACTATAGCAGTCACTATTGTGCTACATATGATTAGTTTTGATGATGTCAAATATAGATATTAAATATTGAGAGCAAAAAGCTTACATAATGTATTTATCTCCTATACTGACTAACTATTATGTTTAATGTGAAATAACTTGTAGATTAGTTAAGCAAAGAAAGAAGATATCAAGTTGAGTTGAAAAGATTCATGTGTGATTTAATACTATAGATTATTCGAATAGTCAAATTGTTATTCGAATAGTAAAACTTGTTTTTGGTTAAGATCTATTCGAATAACTCTCAGTTTATCTGAATAAGCAAAGTATTATTTGAATAATAAATATGCTATTTGAATAGAGAAGAACTGTTAAAAGTTGAAAGTATTCGAATAGGCACATTAGTATTCAAATATTATGCCTAACAAATTTTTTAGAAAATAATTCAAGTGAAAAAGTATTCGAATAGTCAAGGTACTATATGAATAGTCATTGTGATTTCAAACTCAGTTTCTAAATATGTATACGGATAATATGATAACTATTCAAATAGTAAGGGCACTATTCGAATAGTGTGATGATTATCCAAATAAGTTTTTGATGAATTTCAGCATCCAATATCACAAGACTATCAGGATAGTAAGGTTACTATCAGAATAGTAAGATTACTATCAAGATAGTAATGGAACTATCAGAATAGTCTCAATGCAAAATAATCAAATACTATTCAAATAGTGAAGTGACTATTTAAATAGTCCATAACTGAAAAAAGGTGATTCTATTCTAATAGAAGCAATGCTATTCGAATAACAGCAGCAGACTTTGTTTCTTTCAGCATGGGCGAGGTTTAGTAATTTGGTCATATCTCCCAAACCACAATTTGGATTGAGGTGAAACTAGTGGTATATGAAACTAGACTCCCAATACGTCATTTTAACACCAAATTCAAGTTAAAATGAGCTGATATGAAGGAGATATGAATTTTGGAATATGACATTCAAATCACCGTCATATTTCAGAACAGGTTCAATATTTTGAACATAACTCTTAAAATACACATTGGATTGAGATGAAACTAGTGCCATATGAAACTAGACTTAAAGATCTTTCCATGGATAGGTCATGGGTCATATTTAGAGTTATATTCAAAGAGATATGCCTTCAGGAAGTTGGTGATCAAAATCAAGCTCTGTTCTGTTCCAGACCAATCGATACACATTGAATCATAACTTTTGAAAAACAAAGTATTTGTGATTGATTCTAGTTGCTGTGCAAAGAGGACTTAAAGAGCTTTATAAGGATAGTTCATTTGCCATGGATTTATATCCAAAGAGTTACGCCCCCAGAAGTTTATTCAAATATTGAGATTGCAATATTCATATGTAAAGATTCATTATCAAAGGTACAAATAGTACTATAGAGCAAGTACTATTCGAATAATATCATATATGTTGTGTTAGAAGTTATTCAAATAAGGGACTGATTATTCTGATACACTTCAAGTTCTAAAAGTTTATTCGAATAGAGGATAAAGTATTCGAATAAGGATTCCTTATTATCAAAGGACGCTATTCAAATATAAGTTGTTCTATTCAAATAAAAATCTATGTTTTACAAAGGGAGTTATTCAAATATAGAAAAGATTATTCGAATAAAGGACAAGCTATTCGAATACAAAGGAAAGTGTATTCGAATATACTTTAATAGAATATGAGTTCTTCTATTCGAATACAATAGAGGTTATCCGAATAACTGATTTTCCAAAAAATAGAGTATCACCTTGAAACTTCTGAAAATCATTGAAATTTTGTGTGACTTGTTCTTATTAATTATAATCACTCTAACACTTCATTATATTAGTGATTAAGCATTTTTCAGGTGACCAAATAAGGATTAACACACAAGACAGAGAAAGCACTTTTGTGTTAGAAGCTTCCAACAGCAAGTTCAACAGTAATATTTAAGCCTTAACGGGAAGAAGAAAAGCTCAAACGGTCAAATGCTCTTCATCAACTATAAAAGGAGAGTCATTCAAAATGAACAGGGATGAGAGCCTATGCCTACAATGTTGATATGCTATTACTCTGACTCTTACTTGACCGAAGCTCTGTAATAATACTCCTACCATGTACTTTAGTGTTAATCATTATCTACTTCATATAGAGAGAAGTAATCTTTTAGTGTAATCATTCTATATTTGTGAGAGTTACTCAAGATTGGGGAATCTTGAGTGGGAAACAAATTGTATCCTTACAGTGTGTAAGGGGGAGTTCTTATCTCAATGAGAGAATTGTAAAGGCTTCACAAGTACTCAGATCAAACTTGTGAGATTGTAGTGATTCTCAAGTACCCGGTTAAACTTGAGGGAGATAGTGGATTGAAATCTCAGGAGGAGCCTGGGAACTGGATGTAGGTCATTGTGGATTGGATTGAACCAGGATAAATCATAGTTTGCATCTCTCTTCCCTATACTCTTATATTTCCAGCATATATGATTTTAATAACTGATTATGGTTTTATATTTCATTACTTACATACTTATTGATTTCATAAGATGTGAAAAGAATTTCAAAGTTAAGTTTTTATAATACACCCAATTCATCCCCCTCTTGGGTGTCAGCCGATTCTAACATATTGTGCGCGTGAATCAAAAGTATGAATAGTAACCGAGTCTTATAAGCCTATAAAAGGGCATCTAGGATCAATTGCAATTCAACCGAAAATTGAGCTTTCAATTTCTTCTTTCCCTCTATAAGCTTTTCTTCTGTTTTCTGTATTTTTTTTTTGTTTCAATTGTAATAATATTGTGACAGTTTTTTATTTCCTCTTTTTCATTTTTCATCTTCAGCATCGTCATGCATTAATTTAACGACTCCAAGTCAGTCCCTGCTTCTCATTCTTCTCCTTCTCCCTTTCCTTTAGATCTTTTCAGGGTCTCTCCTGTCATTTTGAGTGTGTATATATATATTCCGTAATTCAAATCATTAGGTTCCACAAAGCAATTCTATCAAAATATCTATCAATATCATGATAACTTTCTCAATCTCAATAAACATTTTAAAGTACACATCCAAATATCTAATCATTATCAATATACTATTTTAATTCTCATAATCATTTCACAAAATATTTACAAACAATATACCAACACACATAACAAGTAGAAAGTGGTTATCTTTCACTAAAGCTAACTTTACCTTAATAATCCAAGCTCCAAGCTCAACCACAAGTCACAAATCAATCTATAACAACCAATCATAACAACAATTTAGTATTCAAACTAATTGAGTGGCTTCACCTAAGTCTTTCATTGAAAAGGACTTTCCTAACCAAGACTTGACACTCTGCAAGGTAGGAATATCATTCCCAATGAGTAGGATGTCATCTACATAAAGCACTAGAAATACAACTATGCTCCCACTAACCTTATTGTAAACACAAGGTTCATCGATGTTTTGAATGAATCTGATGAACCCATGTCGTGTGAGTTCACAAAATAAAACTAGGTTTAAGAATGTAGTGTAGTAGCTCAACCTAGATCGTTCTTGTGAGGAGATTAATTTCCAATTTTCTAAGTAGTAAAGTGATAAAAAGCCTTAAAGTGGTAAGAAATCATTTTTGAGAAATTGCATTTATAAACTAATGAAGTAAACTAAGCTAAAACAATATTTTTGTATTTTTCAGTTTTTAAAACAAAGAAGCAAATGGAATTGAATTTAACACTAATAACAAAGTAAATTTAATAAACTAGAATAATGATGAAATAGGATTCCCTTGAGTTGGGGTTTTAGTCTTCCTTGCTTGCTAATGATTTGAATTCCATAATGAGCCAAGAGGATGGAACTAGCTACCACTAGCTCCATACTTGCAATAATCATTTAATTCATTCAACCGAAGCAATTAAATGAATACCACCAATTAATAATGACTTAAGGAGATGAATAATCAACTTCCAATTCTAAATTGTAATTACCATTACAACAATTCAAAATATTCAGTTTAATCATTTAAATCCACTTAACCAAGTTGAGATAAACAATTCAACCTACTCCTAATATGAATCATACAAAGCTTAATTAATCAACTCCTAGCTCAACAATCAAGTTTAATCACTTGGCATAACAATCTAGATCACAATTACATACTTAACCAAGCTACATAATCATGAACTAAAAAGAGAGCTTAGAGGAATTCCATTGAAGTTTAGAAGCTCAAACCATTACCCAACTCAAGGAAATCACCAAGACTTAGCTACTCATAGAGGAAGAGGAAGATGAAGCTTGAAGAAAAGAGAAAGAAGTAGCCATCAACATTGCAGCACCGAACAGCCCTTGGTTATTTCCAGCGCCTCCTCTATTTCCTCTCTACATTGCGTCCCCTCCTCATACTCTCACAGCGCAAACATACTCCTCTCATGCTTTTCAAATCTGCATCTTTCCATTGGTCAAAGATTTCGGCTGCTCCCTCCTTCTCCTTGCACAGCCGCAACACTCACGCCACACTCCCTTCCATCGTGTTACTCCCCTCTCTATATTCCAGCCGCCAAACCCTTTTTATTAATTCATTCGGTGCTTTTGTTCTTGGGTCAGCCTTTAGTGCCAATTGGGTCAATAATGTCGGCTTGCTTCTCTTTATCATTCACAGCTTCAATTCCCTTCTGGACCGAATTGATTCCATGCTTCACGGTCAACAAGCTTCCTCTCCTATTCGGTCTGCTCCTCATTCGGTCCTCTCTTTTACAGCCGCCTCTCACCCCTTTATTCAATTTGGTGCTTCACTCTTTTCACACCTCACAGCCGCAATCCTCTTCCCTCTTTTATTCCATCGTGTCTTCCCTCTTTTCTTCAACTCGGTTTTTGCTTTCCCATTGGTTCAGCATAATAATCAACCGGTCAACAATTTCAGCTGTCTTCAATCTCTCATTTTGGTCCAGCTTTCTTTCCATAATTTCTTCTTGTATCTTCGGTCCAGCTAGCCCTCACGGTTCAGCTGTTTCTTCCTCTCCTTTAATCCTTTAATTCGGTTCAGCTCCTTCTTTTATTCCCTTCAATTCAGCTCCTCCCTTCTACAACAGCCGCCACCTTCACACCCAAAACAATGGTCCCCACTTCCTTTGCTTCTTCAATTGTCTTTAGGTTAAAATGTGAGTTGTGCCTTGTTTGGATAAAGTGGTGAAAATATTTTTTATGATATGTACAAAATTGCAATAATCAAACAAGGCCCTTACTCATTTAACCTCCTTTTAGAAAAAATTTGAAAATAAATTCTGCACTTGTGATATTCCACTTTTGTCCTTCATTAAGCTCCAAAATAACATCTTTTACCTTTACCACTCAATTTGTGCCACATCATCACCTACAAAATTATATTCACAAAGGTAATATCTTTTGTTCACAATTAAAGAATAATGGGAATAACAAATATTAATTAAAAATATAACAATTTAACCACTTTAATTCCCAAATTATTCTTCCATTAAAGTCTCACATTAACACTTAAAATATTCAATTAAGTCCCACAAAAGCCTAAGATTAATTAATAAAAAGATATAAATATTGAGCTCTATCAGAATCCAAACTCTTTGACTACTTCATCAAAACGATGATTCCAGCTCCGAGATGCTTGCTTCAATCCATAAATGGATCTTTAAAGCTTGCAAATTTTACCAGAGTCCTCTGGACGCATAAAACCTTCAGGTTGTGTCATGTACACATCCTCAAGAAGGTTTCCATTAAGGAATGCTGTTTTGACATCCATCTGCCATATTTCATAGTCATAATATGCTGCAATGGCAAGAAGGATTCTGATTGATTTGGCCATTACAACTAGGGAAAAGTTTTCATCATAGCCTACACCATGAGTTTGAGTGAATCCTTTTGCAACAAGTCGTGCCTTGAAGATATTTACATTGCCATCCATGTCAGTTTTCTCCTTGAAAACCCATATGCACCCAATGGTTTTTACACCTTTAGGTGGATCGACTAAGGTCCATACCTGATTGTCGTACATGGATTGCATCTCAGACTTCATGGCATTTAGCCATTTCTCAGAGTTTGGTCCCACTGTGGCTTCTCGATAGGTGGTGGGCTCATTTTGCTCAATGAGCAACACATCACGGCCTTTAGTATTCAGAAATCCATATCTCTGAGGCTGATGCCGTGTCCTATCAGATCTTCGTAGACCTTGTGTTACTTGAGGAGGCTCAGCAACTTGTTGTGAGTCTTCTCTAATTTCCATCTGTGGTTCTGTACCATCTTGTGGCTCTTGAATTTCTTCGAGATGTACGTCGCTCCCACTGGTTGTTTTAGAGACAAACTCTCTTTCTAGAAACTTACCATTTCGAATAACAAACACCTTGTTATCGGTCATATTGTAGACATAGTATCCTTTCGTTTCTTTAGGATACCCCACGAAAAGGCACTTTATGGATCTGGGCGCTAATTTATCAGAGGCTTGTTGCTTAACATATACCTCACATCCCCAAATCTTGAGAAAAGATAAACTTAGTTTCTTTCCGGTCTATATCTCATATGGTGTCTTTTCAATTGCCTTAGATGGAACACGATTTAGTGTGAACACAGCTGTCTCTAGGGCATGTCCCCAAAAGGACGGTGGAAGATCTGTTTGACTCATCATAGATCGAACCATATCTAATAGTGTTCGATTCCTCCGTTCAGAAACGCCATTCCATTGTGGTGTTCCTGGAGAAGTCAATTGTGAGATTATCCCACAACTCCTAATATGGTCAATGAATTCTTGGCTCAAATATTCACCACCTCGATCAGATCGAAGTGCTTTAATTGTTTTACCAAGTTGGTTTTGTATTTGAACATTTCAAACGATTCATATGTATGTTTTATTAGATAGATATAGCCATATCTACTAAAGTCATCTATAAATGTAATGAAGTAGACATAACCTCCTCTAGCAGCTATATTTAATGGTCACATACATCTGTGTGTATGAGGCCCAATAATTCAGTGGCCCTCTCACTGTGCCGAGTAAAAGGTGCTTTAGTCATCTTTCCTAATAAGCAAGATTTGCATGTATCATATGATTCAAAATCAAATGAGTTTAGAAATCCATCTTGATGGAGTTTAGAAATGCGTTTCTCATTTATGTGGCCTAGAAGACAATGACATAGGTAGGTCGAATTCAAATCGTTTGATTTTATCCTCTTAGTAGTTACGTTATAGATATTCTCATTATTAGGATGTTCCAAATTTAACATATAATGACCAACATGCAAATCACCATCAGCTAGAAAATGTCATTACGATAAATAGAACATTTACCATTCCTAGTAATGGAAGTATAACCTTCCTTATCCAAATAAGAAAGAGAAACAATGTTACTACTCAAAGTAAGAACATAATAGCAATTGTTCAAAACTAACAAAAGCCCACTGGGCAGAACTAATTCATAAGTGCCTACGACTAAAGCAGCAACTCTTGCTCTGTTTCCAACTCGTAGGTCTACCTCGCCCTTCTTCAGCTTTCTACTGTTCTTTAGACCCTGCACATTTGTACAAATGTGAGAACTACATGCAGTATCTAATACCCATGTAGAGGAAGTAGAAAAATGAATGTCTATAACATAAATACCTGAAGCGATAGCGTCGCTATCCTTCTTGTTCTTTTTCACATCTTCCAGGTAGAGTTTGCAATTCCTCTTCCAATGACCAGGTTCAATACAGAAGTAGCAGACTCCTTCCTTTGGAGGCTTTGCCTTCTTGGGTGCAGGCTTGGTTTCAGGCTTGTTTGACTCTTTGGTCTTACCACCTGAGCCATTACCCTTCCATTTGGCCTTCCCTTTCTTTTCAATACCCTTTCCTTTCTGAACCATCAAAACTGTGCTAGGCTTTTTCTTAATGATTTGCTCAGCAATTTTGAGCATCCCATGCAGCTCAGAAATTGATTTCTCCATGTTGTTCATGTTGTAGTTCATAACAAACTGGTCATAACTCTCTGGGAGTGAGTTAAGGATCAAATTCGTAGCTAACTCCTAGCTCATGGGAAATCCAAGCCTCTCAAGGTGATCAATATAGCCTTTCATCTTTAACACATGAGTACTAACTGATGCACCTTCAGCCATTTTGTAGGAATGTAAGGCCTTTGTGGTCTCATACCTTTCTTGCCTTGCCTGTTGCTGGAACATTTCCTTCAGATGTACAATCATCTCATGAGCCTCCATGAGTTCCAGATCTCTTTGGAGCTCTGGAACCATAGTGGCAAGCATCAGGCAACCTACATCCACAGAGTCATCCTTATGCTTTGTGTAAGCATCTCTCTGAGCTCTTGAAGCATTGGCTGCAGGCTCCTCAGGAATGGGTTGATCTAGGACATAAGCCTTTCTTTCCTGCTTGAGAACAATTCTCAAGTTCCTGAACCAATCAAGAAAGTTTGTCCCATTGAGTTTGTCCTTCTCAAGGACTGATCGCAACGAAAGTGTAGTAGTATTACTAGTCGACATGATTCTACAATTAAAATATACAAAGTTAGTTAGTAATCTCCCACTAAATTAACAACCCTCAATATAATAATTAGTGGGCTAAGATCCATATTTGGCTTAAACTTAAGTCTGCTTTGGCAAGACGCTTAATAATTAGTAGGTAACCTATTTACCAATTACATCACATGTAACTCTTAGATCTTTATGGGATTTAATCATCATATGATCCGGCATGTTTAACCCCATATAATGCCTTGAGATTCAAAACCGTTTTGTTAATCTCAATTAAGTCAAAACAATAATGAATATTATGAGCAGCACCATTACTCAAGCTTGTCTTATCAAGATAACTTAAGTGCATCCACTTTGGTGGTTTCCACAATTGAGCGATCTAGGTTTTGACAAGTATTCATTAATTGATAGCATTATGACTTAAGATTTGATTCAGAGGGCTTAATTAATTATTATTTTTTATATGGATGCAATCGTGGTCGTATCTCATACAGATAAATACATATAAATATAAAAGTAATCATGCAATGATCTTATCAAAAGCAGAATTTAAACGTGACACAACATGGCTTACCTAACCTAAAATCCTCCCAAGCCAATTAGAGGACTTCTCTAAATAAAAAAGAAATACATAGAGAGAAACCTCGTTTAAACATTCGAGGGGAGTGAGATGAGAAGAGAATGTACATCAAGAGTATTTAGAGAAAGGCACGGCACGCAGGCCGTATTTAAATATTACAACCTTTGTAAAATTCTAAAGCCATGTTGTTCACCATAAACAAACAAGGATAAATAATAAACCACAACAAGAATTCATACAATATGAAAAGCAATAAATGTCGTGATCAGATTATATTGCGCTACACACAGGTGGTCACGACGGTCCAGCTAGCCGGTTAGCGGGCGGGGTCAAGGGGGCCGCTCGTGCGGGGTTGCAAGGGGCAGCGCCCCTGGAGCTTTTGAAAAATGCACATTCCTTTTAAAAGAAATATTTGAAAATTTTAAATTTTTAAATTTTGGACCCAATTTTTCAAAACAAAAACAACAATGGCTCAGAATGCTTCTAATCCAGATTGTCTTCCCTATAGTTTGGATCCCTATTACCCGAATAGATATCCGAACCTAGACCCGATTTGATTGCCGCCAACTACGATCTCAGGTACCCTACCCAATTTCATGCTTGTTCAAAACAAAATCACATACATGTTTCAAGATATACATGTTCGGAATCGATTTCATGCTTGTTCCAAAACGAGAATCACATATATGTTTCAAAACCGAAAACGAAATAATTTCAAGATTCAATTTAAACGAAAACAAAAATCAAAGGAATTACAAGATCACATCTTTCTAAATAATTTCATTTCGTATTAACCAAATCACATGCATATTCGAGTGTTTCTTATAAACATATGTACACATCCCATATATATCACATGTATAAGAATCATAAACTCAATTTAAACGCACAATTGATCTGGCTCTGATATCACTGTTAGGATTGGTAGGCACAACGGAAGAATTTTAAAAATTTTCACCGATCCTAATTGAGGATCTATCAATGGCGTTTAAACCAAGTTAGAATGATTCATACCTTTTGATGATTCATAGTTTTCACGATCTCTAGGAGCCAACACGTCAGGTTTGCTCCCTCTACTGGTATCCACACGAATGCTCTCCAATCGAGACTGCGTGCTAGCGCCTCTAATGTCTCCTAAGGTCTTCCTTGCGGCTCTCAATTCTCATATGCATATCAATATATCTGCTCTATCAAGTTTATAACCTATGAGGGCTATTTTCAAATTTCAAAATTAATCATTATTAATTTTGAAATTAATTAACAATTAATTATCTTGATGAGCTAATTAAATAAATTCAGTTTAAATTAAATCTGTCCAACAGTTTTAATTTAACCAATTTATTTAATCCAAATAAAGAGCCATTAGATTTAATTTATCTTCATAAATTAAATCTGAGATACTATATCTCTATCATGTTAGTTATTAAATTTAATATATCTTAATAAATTAAATTTAAAACTAACACAATATAATAATATCATATAATATATATATATATATATATAAGAAGTTGGCAGTGGGCCAATAACCATACTAACCCAAAAGTCGCAAACGGCCTCTAGCAAGACATTACGACTACCCAATTCATATGAGGATCGTTATCACGATGCAACCTGCAATACAACCATGTCACGTCCCTTTTGTCATACGATATATCGATCAAGGATAAGGCATGGATAATGTCATCCTCTTGTTCCTGACCATTACTTTCTCGATTCCTGAGTAGCCTGATAACAGAGACAGAAACTCCTTTCATCATAGTATGGCCACACATTTCTCAGACTCACTCATCAAGGGGCCCAGTAATATCTCTACTAATGTGAGGGACAAATTCCATCTTGATCATTCATATTCCTCTGCATGAAAAACCACCAAACCCGATCGTAGCCTTTATCATCACCCAGTCAAAAGTGACTTTTGTCTAGTTCAAAGCTTAGCAACTCTCATGTAGGAATCCATGATGACCTCATGTCTAAGGGCATTGTGACGTGGTTATACATGAGAAAAGCTTATGACTTGATCCATGTAGCTTTCTCATAGTGGGTCGGTCCAACACTTTGTACTCTTACAAGTGCCTAAGACTTTGATTCATATCTCCATATCTTATCAAAGTCATACTGATCTTGTTTCATCTCTGCTCCCGCATAGATGACCGACCAGGGACATTTTAGGACAATATTTATGAATTATCCAAGGATACAATTATCACAGTTAACATGCAAATAATATAATAACAGAATGAAGAAATTTCATTAAAATAATAATGTTCAAAGTACAATGATTGGCCCTTAGGGCACAATTTCCAACAGTCCACCTTCAATAGGATGCTGATAGCCTTAATTTCTAAAATTGACGATACTCAATCTATGAAGGAGTTTTAATCTATTAGCATATGCAATACAAGCTACAAGCTGATTACAAAGATTATTGCTAATCGTCTAAAACCACTCATGTCACAATTAGCTCTACCTGTAAAATCTTAAATTTTCATTCATAAGACTTAAAATAATTTTATGAAGGAAATATTTAGTAGTAAATAGAATTTAGTGAATAATGGTTTAAATAAGGAAGATAAATCTAAAATGAATTAAAATATTAAAGTTCAATGAAGTCTAATAAAAATATAATTGAGTAATTATTATTATTGAATTCTTTTAGGAAAGATAAAATAATAAAGTTTGTAGAGGTTAATTGAGAGTATTTAAGATAATTTTAATTATGTGTGTATAAGTAAACAAATAATAAAATAAAAGAGATTAAGAAGTCCCACATTGACTAAATAAGGAGAAGATGGAGTTTTTAGAGCCTATATATAGGAGTGGTGAGGTGAATCAAATTGGGAACATTTTCTATTTTCATATACAATCAGGGCAACCTCAGTAAAATGTCATTTGCGTTTTTGTTAACCATTGGATCAGGCTGAAATTTGGTCAACTCATTTAGACATCTAGTCCGTCAATTTCAATAGTCAGATTAGTAGTTAATATTGTAGGTTATGAGTTACAAAGCCCAGAACAAGGTTGGAACAAAAACCAACGGTGGGATCATCAATTTGATGCCTCGACTAAGAGGTATGTATTAAAGAAATTAATTTGTTCCTTGAGTAGCTAGATGGTAGTAATTTGATTTAATTTTTACTTAATCTGTAGTTTGACTTTGAGCGTGAAATAGAAAGGTTTTCTATTAGTTTTAGCCTTTCACCTAAGAGTGGTGAATTAGGTGATTCAAAAATTTAAACGAATTTAAATGCTCAACTTAACAAAGATAAGATTTAGAAGGATTTCACCAAATGGGAACATAGTGTTTATACTGGTTCGATCTTAACCTCTTGACCTACGTCCAGTCCCCAGAGCGTTTCTGATATTTCTACTAGTATCTCCAAGATTCATTAGGTTCTTAGCACCTCAGTACACCACTTTGACAGTAAGAACTTCTTACTCGCTCCCCCTTACACTTGTAAGAGAACACCCATACTCAAGGTCATACTGCCTTGAGATTTTATAATAGATTGAATGTAGTTTATACAATCTCTCTCAAAGAGTAAATAAGTAATCATTGAAGCTTATAGACTTAAAGAATGTTTCTCTGAAAAATAGAGTACAAGAAATGCAACTAGCAGAGAACAAAGGAATGTTGTTTGTTAATCGCAAGTTTTTTTGTCTTCATTACTCTCCTATTTATATCAAGGCTTCATTAATGGCCTTTGAATGTCTTGGTTTTGTCTGTTAGAGAGTAAATGTAGTAGTTGAGGAGAGAGAAGTATTTTGGGTTAGAGCATTTAATGCTTCTGACATAAATTTTCTTTTTATAATCTTCAAATCTTCAAATATTGGAAATCCCTAAAACTTACTTAGGATAGATGTTAATCTTGTAAAAGAACAATAGCAAGTAAGTATAAAGAATTTAACAATGTTTTCTTTGATTTCCAAAAACTTAGATACCATGCTCTATTTTCTAGAATACTTAGTTATTCGAATATGATTATCCATATTCGATATCTCTGTTGACTTTGAAATGTACTCAAGTATTCTTTGTTGTATTCGAATAAAAGAGCTTATTTTTTGTTAAAGTATATTCTAGTACACTTTTCCTTATTCAAATAACATTTAGACTAAACTTAGTCTTTGTATTGAAATAACTTGGCCTTATTCGAATAGGCTCTAACATAACCAAGTGACCTTATTCGAATACAGCTATTTGTATTCAAATAAGCTTCTTTGATTCTTGAATAATCATATTCGAATACACCAGCTTATTGGAATAAGCTTTCAAAAATTGAAGAGTATTAGGATAACCAGTTCCTTATTCGAATATAACTTTCAAATTTGAATGGCTTCTTATTTGAGTAAACAAGTCCTTATTCGAATATGATCTGTAAGGAACTAAATATCTATTTGAATGAGTCTTCTCTTATTCAAATAAATTTTAACTTATGAAAACTACCTTACCATATTCGAAATAACAACTCCCTTATGTGAATAACACTTCTTATCAGAAACAAAATTTAAAAATTTGAAGTCTTACCTTATCTGAATAACTAATCTTCTAATCAAATAAGCCTTGCAAATAAGTCAGAATTGAAAAACTAGGCAAGACTACCCTTATTTGAATAGTAGCTTGAGTATTCAAATATGCTCCTATTTTTTTAAATAAATGAGACCTTATTTGAATAAGAATACTTTTATTCAAATAAGCCACAATATTTTGACAAAACCATTAGCTTTTATACACTAGTTATTCAAATAAGCTAAGAGTTATTTGTATTCGAGTAATGAACTCCCTTATTCGAGTAATGGAATACCTATTCAAATAAACCTAAGGTTTGTTATTATCAAAACTCTAAATCTAACATTTTCAATAGTGTAACTTAGAGAACTCAAAGTAACATGATCCTATCTATATCTTATTTATCTGTGCTACTCGTGGTTTTTTTCTGAAAAACTTCACATGCCTAGAATGAGTATAACTAATATGAACCTTGCTATTTTATGACCAAAAACACCTTTATGGGATCTTTGTGTGAACCCTAGGATTGGATAGATTGATTTGTGGAATTATTAAAGACAACTATAAGTTTAGAAGTTTAGATGTGTAAAGTGATTTGTTATTGGTATATTTGTGATTCACGCCTCACCGAATTTCCTTCTTACTGAGGCAAGTGGCCCTGTATAGGTAATAATTGAACTATCGATGTAATGTGATTCTAAGTATGGACTTGACAAATATATGTTTTATATATGTGATGCACTGAGATTTTGTCTTGTTGATATATTATTGGTTGACTAGATAAAGAATGTATGTCTATGTTGGAACATGTTGATTCAATGTTATGAACTAGAATGTATGAGCATGAGGATATGGAAACCCCTTAAGAGCAATGTCATATAAATGACAAAGTTAGGGAATGGGTTGTGATTAATAAAAACTAAATACCACGTGGTAGACTGCTAGTTTGATTATTGTATACCACTAACTGACATCTATTTACAAGGTAGTATCCCCTTATACGAAACTCCAAGGGCTTCTAGATAGTGTTCTTGAGGGTAGTAACCCTACAGAAGGAACCCATGGTCCTTTGTGTCCTCTGTAGTACTTTGGCCAATCTACATCACACTTGTGAAGAGCTCATAAGAGTAACTAATAACAAGGAATGTACTTAGCCCATGGGTTCAGTCGAAGGATATAAGGATGGTTAGGGGTTAATGAAAGATAAAAATGAATCATGCATAAAGTTTCTTTGAGAATATGAATAGATATTACCATACTCTTGCTTGTTATATCTATTTTCCCTTCTGCTTATTATATCTGCTTGACATTTTTGTATGTTAGTCCCACCTGGCACCCTATGGGTTGTGCTAATAGGTATAGTGGGTAATGAATATGTTACTAAGACAGTGGTCTCATCCCATTACTTCTCACATTTTTCAGGTGAGAGCTCGAGGGCAAGAGCAACTAGAAAGTCATCTAATGATATGGCTACTCTAACGAGTAGCTAATGGTTAATACTTATTCCATTTTTATTGCCACAATTAGAGAAATTTTGCCTATTATTACATTATGCTACATCTGAATCTACTTAGAATATTTGATTGTACTATATTAATAGATGGCCAGGGGCCTAGGATGTTTATTTACTTATTTTGGTTATAGATTTGAGGAACTCATTTTGAGGGATTGATTATCATCCTGGTTTACATGTGTGAGTTGTGGGCCGAAGGCTGGAGCGGAGCTCCATATTATGTTTATGTTCGTCACAAGGACTTGATTGTGGCATCCCATGCATGTAGTTAAGAATTAAATATAAAGTGACGTCATCTAATAATAACCTCGACGACCATGTATTTGAGTACATTATTTCCTATTGAGGTCATCTTTAAAGAAATTTTTGAAAATCATGCTAAGTTTAGGCCTTCAAGGGATGGTGTTACATTACCATCCCAAACAAGTTTCATCAAGGGCCACAACATCACAGATAATATCATTATGGTACAAGAAGTCATTCACTCCATGAGACAAAAGACAGGCAAAAAGGGATGGATGGAAATTTAGGTATATTTGGAGAAAACCTTTGACCAGTTGTAGTAGGAATTTATCGGCAGCACTCTGGGACAAGCCAACTTTCTAGAAAAAAATTATTGACCAGATCTCTAAAATTGCGACTTCCTCTGGCTTCCAAGTGATATGGAATGGTCGACCCTCAAACTCCTTTTAGCCCTCCAGAGGAATTCAGCAATGTGATTCCCTTTCCTCATAACAATGCCATCCCTTCTCCCCCTATTCTTTGCAGACAACTTGATGCTATTCTGTGAAGCAACCCATTCTCAAGTTCCCCTTGAAAGCCTTTTGAATGAATTTTGTGTACCATCGGGGCATAAAGTTAGCACTACCAAAACAAGAATTCATTTCTCTAGGAATGTTTCTTCCCAAATGGTGAATGACATAAGTGAAAAATTGGGTTTTAAGAAAACAGATAACCTAGGCAAGTACTTGGGTGTACCTCTCCTCTACAATCGGGTCATAAAGGATACATATTGATATATTGTAGACCAAGTACATCAAAAACTTGCAGGATGGCCAAGTCTCTCTCACTAGCTAGTAGGATCACTCTCGCTCAATCAGTCCTAACAACCGTTCTTTACTACACCATGCAATCAACTTGGCTCCCACAAACAACCTATGCTTAAATCCAAAGCCAAATTAGGAACTTTGTTTGGGGTGTCATCAGGGACTAGAAAAGTATCCATCGTGTTAAGTGGGGACACAGCTAGCCAACCAAAAAGAAACAGAGGATGTGGGGCTATCTATAGATGGAAGGGGGAGACAAGCCAAGATGTCAAAACTTTCCTATCTTTGGAGAAGCCTCTCGATTCTATGGGATGACCTCAATATCAACCTCAAGTGGGATGTTGGAGATGGCAGTCAAGTAAGCTTCCGATCTATTAACTGGGTAGGCGAATTGGCCCCCTTATGTTACTTATCTTCTGCCCCAATCGTAGAAGCTAAACTTTAAATTAAAGACCTATAAAGCACTATGTCACTAGCGATGGGTGATGGGTCATGGAAGTGGGTAGAATTCCAGCACCTCCTTCATGCGGACGTGCTAAACCAAATTGCCTCCACTAAGACCCCGACAAGCACTGACTGACCTGCTTCCTGTTACTGGGCACATTCAAGTAATGGTGCATTCATGTGAAGTCGGCGACTGAGCTAATCCAAGCAGACCGTTGGAACGAGGCAAGCCCATAGTGGAATTTAGCCTGGAAATGGCTAGGGCCATAGAGAATCCAGACATTCATATGGCTAGTACTAAGTGGAAGACTTCTAACAAATAGCGAACAAAACTGAAGACATATGACAATCAGTGATAGTTGTGAACTCTGCCATCAAGGAATATAGGACTTGGATCATGTTCTGAGGAGATGCCTCGTAGTGAAATTAAACTAGATGCTAATCATCCATGAAACCCACCTTGGCCATTTCTTTCAACTGCCTTTTAAGGAGTGGTTAAAGTTGAATCTTCGTTTCTGCGAGAGTAACCCCTCCTGGTACGTCATCTTTGGAACATCATGTTGAAGTTATGGGGGGCACAAAACCGGAAGATTTTCACTCAGACACCATCCAACCCCATCGGGTTGTCATTGAAGCCCTTGCCCATTCAACACACATCGTCTAGGCGAGGGAGGAGTTCGAACACGCACGCATTACTTAATCTCCTAAGGAGTTAAGTAGCTGGAACTAAATTTGATGTAATCATGTTTATTATGTCTAAACTTTTGTACATATCTTTTGATTAATACTACTCCCTACTGTCTTTAATAAAATATATATTTGATGAGTTGATCTTAATTCTAAATATAAGATAAAGGTTTTATATTTTTCAATCTTTTTCTAATTTATCTCTGTTAATGCTTCTTCAGTAATAATCAAGAAGAAGAGGGGAAAGAGGGACTTAAGGAATGTGACTATAGTGTTTTAGAAAATAAGTATCATATTAACTAACTTAATCAATTTCTTTAATTTAATCAAATTAGATAAATATATTTTAAATTAAAGGAGCATTTACCTTTTCACTAAAAAAATGCCCTAATTTATTTTTTTGGTTTTGTTTGTTTGTTGGGTTCCATCCTATGAACGAGGAGGCATGAAAGCAGATAAACACGTCATTCTTTTTTTTTGCTCAATGATAAACACGTCCTTTAAAGATTAACAATAATAAATGAGAGGGACCTTGAAGACACGTGTCAGTAGGAGGATAAGGAAGAGCACGGAGGAGCAGCAGTAAAGTCGTGAACGGTCCAACCCACATGCCGCACAAGTCCCGTGGGCCCCACCCACCTCCTCACACCCTATTTCTTCTTCCAATCATTGTTGAAAAAAAAGTGAGCAGGGAAAGCATTGCAAACATGAGAAAGTGGGGAAGAGGTGGATGAGGAATAATGGAACGAGCCGTGTGGCTTTTTTGAAGAAAAACAAAGAAAGAAAAGGTTATATGATCTAAGAGGGTAAGATGAGAGGTAGTAAATAAATACATTCTCAAGAAAAATATAAATCCCTTCCCCTGTAAATCCTTTTTAATAATTAATATAAAACCTATTTTTCTAGTTTAAATAAATTACGGAAAATAAATAAATCACTTAATTATAACATATATAACATGATCTCTTATAAATACTTATATATAATATTAGATTATATATTAATTAATAAATTAGGTAAATTAATTTTAAAAAAACATAAATATGAGAGATAAAATAAAAAATGGTCTTGCATTTATGACCAAAATTAACTTTCAAAATAGGTCCTGCATTTATGACTCAATAAGTAATTAAAATATCATTATTATTTGACATAATTACTATACAAGGTCTCAATGAAGGGATTTAACAACAAAGAAGTTCAATGACAAGAGAACAAAAAAAACATGTCGTCATTTCATGCATTAAAACTTGTCATTGCATGCTTTTCAATTGTTATAGGATTTTTGGAGTGATTAAATATCTTCATTAGGACCTTATAATAATTCTTCCTTATTATTTTACCTCTTTCTTTTCAAAATTAGAAAACAAATAATAAGTGAATCTAATCAGTGCCATCAAAATAGGGGGCATCGGGTGAATAGATAAAAACATGACTAATAACCTATTGAGATGGAGATTTAAGCCTCAGTAGTCCAATCATGACTGAATGAGGATTAGCCTAATCATAATTAAATTGATATATAATTTAATGTCAATATACAAAAACATTTATATATAATTCTAAAAAATAATATACTACCTCCAATTCTTTTAGTATAAGAAAACCAAATAAATTATTTTAAAGTATTTATATTTATCATTTTTTTGACTTATAAACTGATATATAATCTAATGGTGCGTATAAGTATTTCAGAAAGATCATATAACATATGTTATAATTATGTAATTTATTTAATCATTAATCTCTTCAAAATAGTCAATTGGGTCTTATATTAAAGATCAGAGGTAGTATTTAAATAAAATAGCCATTAGTTCATAAGCAAACAATAGAATGCCGTTCACGTATAAAACCAAGCATAATACAATAAACTAGATCGAGTTACCAAATTATAAATATGAAATACTGTCACATCTTAAACTTCAAATGATGTGGCTTCATACTCAACAATGGAAGAGAGAAGATAAAATTGAATCCAATTGATATGTCTACAACTCTTAACCAAACTAGATAAGAATAATGCTTTGTTTGGTACAATTGAACCAGAGAAGGTAGAAGTGGAATTGGTGATGGAAGTCACTTTAAGCGTGTTTAGTGTGATGGATTACACTTCCTTATTCCATAAAAAATGATGGAAGTGGGTTCCTTACCTTGACCTATGGAAATGTCGAGAGCTCCATGGAACTAGACATTAAAAGACCAAATAGCCCTCTGTACAAGAGACATTCGATTGCCATAAATGATGACATGGGATGACAACGGAGGGGAGGTGGATGACCAAAATGGCAACGATAATTGTAGATGATGGTGGAGATGTGATTGTAGACAACCGTCAACCTCCCTCCAGCTGTAAGAGAGAAAGAGAGAGAGAAGTGACATCCTAGAGAGAGAAAGCCAAGAAATCAAGAGGTAATATTAAAAACCTTAATCCTCTTAATTAGTAGGTTGTTGTTGATATTGGCTTGATTATGTTGATTTTGTGAAATTGGCAAGATGAAACCCTAAGATGTTATGCTACCAAAATTTCCATGAATCATGTTTGTTTAGTGTTTAAATATTAATATTGTGATTATAAGTGAAAAGGAAGTGGTTAATCAAGAGAAATCAAGAAAACACATTTTCCCTCCTAAGAACCTAAGTTTCGGCCAGAGGCAGAACATAAGGGTAGAGCTAGAATTTTGAAATTCTGATAATTCCATTAGATTTAGAAGGGAAAATTGTGTAGGAATATATATGTTCATGAGTTTTAGGCATTTGTATGTAAATCTGGAATTTATTGAAGTTCAAAGTAAATACCATTTGATTGTTTCACTGGAGGCAGTGTTAATGTGTAGTGAATTTCTTTAATCAAACTTAGTTCCATTGTTATGAAACTTTTCAAGATTAAAGTAGACATCTAGAGCTTTAATTTGATAGGTGGATCATAATTTTGGACTTGTATACTAAAAGATATAGATTTTTGAAGTTGTGCCCTATTTCTAGAATGTAATCTAGAATAAGGGAAGTTTTTTGAATTTTTGGGAAAAATGTAATAATAGTGACTAGCTTTGGGTATTTTTCCATAAAAATACACTTAAAGAGCTTCACATAGGTTTTGGAATCAATCAATTTAGAATTTCCTCCAATTAATTATTATTTTCCAAAGTCGACTGAAAATCTGCCATTTTGTTTTTTGAAAAAAACTGTGCAACTACACTATTAATTATGTTGAGTTGTACTGTGCAGAAATTGTTGAAACTGCTGTAGATAACCAACATAATATGACTTAAAGGCAGTAATAGTTCAAGTAATAATCAGTTACTTGTAACTCAAATTTTTATTGGAACTGAAAATAGCCTGAGATGGAACCAAAGTTTAAGACTGACCGAGGAATCAAAAAAGAAGTCAGGTAGTAACACTTTCTTTCACACACTTTGTGATTTTTGTATGTTTGTGTATGCCATCTTCTGTAACATGAGCATAGTGTATGGGACATGCATATTAACTTAGTTGTGGTCTGGGACCCAATAGAGGCACATAGTTCATATTAGTTTAGTTGTGGTCTGGGACCCAATGAAGGCGCAAGGTTAAGCCAAGGTTGCAAACAGTCGTTTGACCTTGGATGGTGTACACACAACCTTCTATCATCTTACATGACATGGTGTATTATATATTTATTTTTGCATTTTATATGTCTGAAAAACATGTTTCTACCCGAAGGGCATCGCAGTGGCTACCAATGAATAGAGTCTCGGTGCATACCGAAACTGCTGAAGTTATTTATGTTTGTACTTTTATTTCTTTTGAACCACTCTATACATTTGTGTATATTTGTCAAACTCTACGGGGAATTTCCTGTGTTGTAAACAAGTACTTAATGTTAATATGTTTTTGCTATATCTGTATGCCTTATGGAACTACGCGCTTAATACTCTGCGAATATGAAATGTTAAGGGGTTTGACATGTGGCGCTATCTTATGTCACATAGGCACATACATGGCATGTTCTTGAAGACATAGACATATGTGACTAATCAGGGTAGGTGCATGTATCCTACGTTTTTGAGGAGACACTGGCTTGGTGTCAGATGTCTAGGAAACTTAGGGGTAGGTGTCTCCATTTCATGGTCACCAGGGACATATGGCACCCTCCGGGCAACCTCCAAGACATGTGGCAGCAATCAAGGGAAAGGGTGACACATGTCACAAAACCAGCGGTCCTATATCAAAAAGTGCTTTATTAAAGCAGTTTTATTAAAGTATCTTTTAACTTTCTCCCCTAATTAGCCAATCATATGCCAACATCTATTGTTGGATATCTAATATAGGTGAAAAAGTCAGTGCAACTCACCAATCTCTAGTCAGGCTACATACCCGATTTTCCCAAACATCGTACTTGAAGCTAGATGAATTTATTAAATTCCCTTTCCCTTGACAATTGAATTTTCCTAACCATGTTAGAGGGGAAAGAAAGAGAGATTTTATGAGGTGCACCGGGTACCCTGCAATGTAAAGAAAGAACATCCAGTACACAGGATCACCGGTTATCTAATAATTTCCAAAAAGAGCACCCAGCACCCTGGATTTTTAAGTATGTGACATATGGAATAAAAATATCTTCCAACACCTCCATATTGGCAGTGATGTTGGTTGTGGGTTCTCAAGGTTTTGACCCTGAAATTAGCACGAAGTAGTATTTTTCCTTGAAAGAGGACTTAAAGGGCTTTTAGAGGACTTAGAACCACCTCATTTGGATTTTTCTAAATTAAGTTATGAATTTTCAAAGTTAATCGATGAAATCTGACATATTATGGAAGGCTTGTGAATTTGTAGATTTTGGTCATGGCTCTAATGATATGATTATGTATCTAGGGCCATGGGATACAAGGAAGAGGACATGGAAGAATATTCAAGCAACTTCAAAGATTGGAAGAAAAGGGAACAAGAAGAAGACATAAGTCCAAAAGGTAGTAAACTTACCTAAATTGTGTGCACTTGATATGCATGCTTGTGTATTAATGTGTATGATTGCTTTGCTTGATTATATGAGGCATATATAAATAATTGAAGCTTGTTTCTATTGATGCTATGGCCATATGTATGAGATGTGAAGTATTGAGCTTGCAAATATGTCATTATGTAAGCATGAATTGAGGTAAGGCAAGCATGTCATGCACAAAGTATTTATCTTGTATGCATAACTGGTATTGTTTGCTATTGAGATTCTCCTGAATCTCATCCTCCCTCACCAACCATATAGGTACGGTGGCCACAAAAAAGGAATGTATCAGAGTTGCGTAGCGGAAACATGATGACGAATTGGAGATTATTACGTATTTGATTGTATAAAAATGCCATGTATGAGTTAAGATCTCATGTTTACAATGTGTGTGTGTGTGTGTGTGTGTGTGTAAACAAGAATGAACAAGTGCGATTTTGCATGTTTAATTAGTTGAAAATAGGAAGGTGAATATGAAAAGTTTTTGTTGGAGGCTTAAATAGTGGAATTCCTCGAGCCGTAACAGCAACATTGACACTTTTGATACATAATAAAAGTTGATTAAATGAAGAGTGTTACAAGGAAAACTTCAAAATGGCTCCAATGATGTATTCATCTCCCTTCTAGAGTTCCAAGTTGAATCCCTTTTTACTCGTTTTGTTTCCCTATTTAGATTAAACATAAACTGAAATTTAATGAGTTATGTTTTTTTTTGTTCAAGGGTTACCCTCATGAGACTTAGGCAAAGGGTTTTTCACTCTCCAAAAAACTGCGCTTTTCAGGATTCGAACTTAATAAATTATGTTTTAACATCTAAGGAAAACATTAGGGAATAAAGTGTTGGAAATTGTGCCCTAGGGACCCATAATTGTACTTTGAACATTATTAATTTAATGAATTTTCTCCATTATGTTATCATATTATTTGCATGTTCACTGTGATGACTGTATCCTTGGATCAATCATCAAGATTGTCCTAAATGTTCCTGGTCAGTCATCTATATGGGAATAGAGATGAAATAAGACCAATATGACTTTGATAAGACATAGAGATATGAATTAAAGTCTTAGGCACTTGTAAGAGTAAAGGTGCTAGACCAACCCTCTATGAAAAAGCTACATGGATCAAGTCATAAGCTTATATCATGTATAACCACGTCACAATGCCCTCGACCTGAGGTCATCATGGATTTCTACATGAGAGTTGCTAAGCTTTGAACTAGTCAAAAGTCACATTTGACCGGGTGATGATAAATGCTACGATCGAGCTTGGTGGTTTTTCATGCAGAGGAATATAAATGGTCAAGATGGAGTTTGTCCCTAACATTAGTAGAGAGATATTACTAGGCCTCTCGATAAATGAGTCTGAGAAATGTATGGCAAT
Source organism: Inga oerstediana (assembly GCA_963210345.1). NCBI lineage: Eukaryota > Viridiplantae > Streptophyta > Magnoliopsida > Fabales > Fabaceae > Inga > Inga oerstediana. Next base: position 30,898,533 of record OY723407.1, on the reverse strand, counting down.
ACTACGATAGAAAGGAGTTCCATTTCTATTGTTAGACTACTTAGGAATTAGGAAAGTAATGGTTAAGAACAAGAGGATGACATCATCCATACCTTATCCTTGACCAAAATATCGTGTGAAAAAAAGGGACGTGACATGGTTGTATGACACAACACGATGCTCATATGAATTGGCTAGTCATAATGTCTTATTAAAGGCCACTTGCAACTTGTGGGTTAGTACAGTTATTGACCTACTTCCAACTTCATATGGGCCTATAGGATCGCATATAAGAATGGCCCAACACGAAACAATGTTTAATCTAGGGTGAACGAAATTTATATTTATATATATAATATAAAATTCATGAAAAAAAATTAATAATTATATATATATATATGTATGTATTTTTGCAATACATACATACATATATATATATATATATGATAATATTATTATATTATCATAGTTTTAAATTTAATTTTATTAGATAAATTAAATTTAGTAACTAACATGATAGATATATGATATCTTAGATTTAATTTATAAGGATATGTTAAATCTATTGTCTCTTTATTCGGATTAAATAAATAGTTTAAATTAAAACTGTATGATAGATTTAATTAAACCAAATTTATTTAATTAGTTCATCAAGATAAATAAGATTTAATTAATTTCAAAATTAATCAAGATTAATTTTGAAATTCAAATATAGCCCTTATGGGTTATAAAAAATGATGAAGCAGAAAAACTCATGTATGGATGAGAATTCAGAGCCACAAAAAAAAAAAAAACCGTAGCAGATATTGGAGGTGCTAGCACGTAGTTCGTATTGGAGTAGTATTTGTGTGGGTACCGGTAGAGGGGGTTGATAGACATGTTGACTCCTGAAGATCAAAAACCAAGAACACACGAAAAGAAAGGCACGATTCTTTCCAATTCGGTTGAAACGCTTTTGATAGATCCTCGATTGAAATTGACGAAAATTTTAAAATTCTTCCGTTGTGCCTGCCAATTCCAACATAAAGTTCTATCCATATGAGATATTATAATTTATACTAATCATATATTTTTTTTGGCCATGTTATACTAATCATATTTAAATGCTTGTCATTTACACCAAAATAGCTCAGGATCGGATTTTTTGGAAAAATTGAGTAAGGTTGTTAAATTTACAAGTTTAAGTAAACCCAAGACAACGGAAAAAAATTGTATGATAAACTCATAAGAATTTATCTCTATCAACAAATAACTATTAAAAATATATAATTAAATAATAAAAAAATGTAAAACAATTTGATTTAATATAATTCAAATTCAAATAATTGAAATTAATTAATCCATCAATATTCATAGTTTATAATACTCAAGATGAAAATATGTATGAAGTTCATATATAAAGTTACTAAATATAATCAAATATTAAAAAAATTATGAATGAAACAAAGATCATTAAATATGTTGGATTGTCATCATTTCCATCTTCTCACCCCATCATCATCGTCATTATAATTTTTCCTAATGCCATCAACATTTTCGTTAATGTTGGATTAACAATGTTCTTATTAGAAGTAAGTTGATACGATTTTATAAATTAGAAATACAAAAATAGTGAACTCAAGCAAATTTTAAGGTCAACCTAGACAATCAATTAAAGGTGTTTTTATTTCCTTAAAAATAATATTTGATATTCAATACTATCAAATTAGATCTAAGTATTTATCAATTTTTCAATATAATTACAGTAGCTCTCCCTTCTACCTTTTATATGACTTGGTAGCATTAGATATTAGATACTAGCTACATTAAAAACAGATAAATGAAATAAGAAATTAATTATATATGCTAGCTTAAACTAGAGATTCCGAATTCGAGGATTGAGTATGTAGTTGCAGCTTGTCTTCCTCATGGTTCGACCTGGTTTGATCCGAATTATTAATGATGAAAATGCAGCTGAAAAAGGAATTAAGTTTATATTTTATTGAAAATTCCAATATTGATTTTCAACTTATTTGTGTTTCAAGTTTTTCAGGGTGTCACTGTCACGTACTAAATGAATCCTCTGGGCTCTCTGGGCGGAATAAAAATGAGTTGAATTAAATGAAATATACCTATTTAATTTAAGATATAAAGGTTTTTGTCGTGCGAAATATCTTGTATTTCAGTACAGCGGACTTAACAGTAGAAATCTAGAAGACACAAGGCGTCTCAATTATTGAGGCAAAATAAATGTTCGCATACCAAACCGTCCCCACATGTATCATTCAACACAAAATGATAGCAATATATATATAATAAAATACTTTAATCACATGTTTTACCTTAATTACACGTATTTTTATAAATATTTTTTAAAATTAAAATATATGTTACATAAATCTTTCTTATATTTTAAGATTTCATTTCAATCCACCCAAACTATTAGTTAGCAGTTAAGTCTGACTTTTGAATTTTTTTTATTAAATACCCCTCTTTAATATTAGAATTATATAAACATATAATTTGTTTTAATATATATATATATATATATTTATGTGTGCCAAAAAATTATTATACCACCAAAAATTAACTTTAATAGATTTTTTTTATATATTTCAATAATTTTAATATATTTTATAAAGCTAAAAAATTATTAATTTTGAGATTATAAGATTTTTAATTTTAATTTTTCATCATAATTATTGAAATCTATTTGTTTTTATTTTCTTAAATGAGTGTGTGTGTGTATATATCAAACACATATTTTATTTATTAAATATAATGAACTATATAAGTTTGAGAGATTGTATAAATCACTTAAATTCATAATTTCATATTTTTCTGCAAACATTTAAAAAACTTACTCAAATTTCAGAAGTTTGTGATATTTTTTACAATCTGCAAGTAAAATTTGAGATTTAGTATTAAGAGTAAATTAGTAAAGAAATTTTATTTTTATATAAATTTTAATTAAAAAATATATATTTTTAGAATTTGTTATGATATTCTTAATAGGGTTAACAATTTTGATTTAAATGTATGTTTCTAAAATAAACAGAAATAAAATAAAACAGAAGGATGATTATAACATTTTACTCTACTATATAATATATCATCCTCTGTAGTAATGTGTCCCTTCCTTTTTGTTTTTTCAAAAAATATGGAAAGACCCCACCACTCGATATTTGGTACCTTTTTATGGACCATGACCTTCTCAAAATCGAACTTGTGTTTGTTTATCATTTTGACCAATAACTTATTAGTTGTCCCTTCTTTTTTGAATGTGAACCACCACTCTTTTCAGGTGAGAGAAACGAATGGGCCGAGGCCCAACACATGGGTAATCTTAATTGGTTTTAAACTGGCCTTGATATGATAGGCCCAATTTCATTTAAGATCATATTCCCTTGTTACAAATCCTACAAGGCCACCCCTCGTCTTTAGGTTCACCTGGAGAAAACGTTGGACACTCTTGTCAATGGGAGAGGGTTCGATTTCGGGGAAGTTCACTTAGTTGTGGTCCAGTCAAGACGCTGGGGGAGGTATCCCAACTTAAAAGTCCTACCCTTAGATCGTGGGTGAGTCTAATCCCTATCTTAAACTTCATCTATCAATAAAAAAAAAAAATCCTACAAGGCCCAAAGTCCAATCTGTTATGAATATTAAATATGTGGATGTCCATTGACTCATATTAATCTTCCAGTCAACTTGACATAAAGAAGAAAAGAAGACATGACACAAAGCAAAAACAAAAGAAGACAAGGATATAAAGAAGATATAAAGTAACCATGGTCATGTAACCAGAGTTAAATATAACCATGATCAGGCAACCAGGGTTAGATTTCTGACTCTATATAAAGGGCTGTAATCGATTGTTTCAGTTGAACTGAATGAGAACTTCTCTCTAACTTCTTTCTAGAAATTCTATAATCCTTTCTCTGGATTCTATCAATCTTCTCTCTTATCACATATACTTTTATAACACGTTATCAGCACGAAGCTCTAAAAGAAGGTATGATCTTCTTATGGTTTCTTTAATGATTATATATACCTTGTTTTATTTTATAGATCTGGGATAATCTGAGCCACTATATGGAATTAGAGAGATACTTTTACCGATTGTTATATAACATCGGGTTTCATGGCTAAGATAGGAGATCGTTATTATTTTTATATATTATTTACAAGTTCTTTTATATTATTATTATTATTACTGTTATTATGGCCAGAAGCCATACACATCTTATTCTTAAAATTATGACCAGAAGTCATAATGTTTTAATTTCTTATAATATGGCCAGAAGCCATATCCATTCTTATTATATAGCCAGAAGCTATATACATTTTTCATCTTATTATATGGCCAGAAGCTATATATATTTTTATCTTTTATCTTATTGTACGGCCAGAAGTCATGTACAATTTTTATCCTGAAGATAATAGTTAATTCCTCATCTTGAGATTAAATGGCCCGAAGCCATACATGTTTTAATTTTCTTATCTTGCCTTATGAATTATTTATTATCTTTATGAATTTACAGTTATTATATTGCATATTTACATTTCATATTTTAATTATTTTCATTTATTTCTTTAATTAGTTTGAACAATGGCAAACCTGGAAAAACTTGAAATTGTGGCTCTTGATATTACCGGGAAAAATTATTTATCTTGGAAGTTGGAAGCGGAAATTCACTTGAATGCCAAAAGTCTGGAAGACACGATTAAAGAAGGGAATAAGGCATCCAACCAAGATAAAGCTAAATCCATGATTTTTCTTCGCCACCACTTACATGAAGATTTAAAAATTGAATATTTGACAGTGATGGACCCACTTGTCCTTTGGAACAATTTGAAAGAAAGATATGATCACCAGAAGATGGTCATTCTTCCAAAAGCTCATTTTGATTGGATGCATTTACGCTTGTAAGATTTTAAATCTATAAGCGAATATAACTTAGCTATGTTCAGAATTACTTCTAAATTGAAATTATGTGGAGAAAATGTTACTGATGATGATATGTTAGAAAAGACATTCTCCACATTTCATGCATCCAATTTGCTCCTGCAGCAACAATATCGTGAAAAAGGTTTCAAGAAATATTCTGAGTTAATTTCTTGTCTCCTTGTGGCTGAACAAAATAATGAGCTTTTGTTAAAAAAATCATGAATCCCGTCCAACAGGCTCAACTCCATTCCCTGAAGTGAATGTAGTAACTAATGAATTTTATTGTGGCCGTGGCCGTGGACGTGGACGTGGACGTGGACGTGGGCGTGGCTACAGCCGTGGGCGTGGCCGTGGTCGATATCATGGAGGTTCAAATTCCTACCAGAAGTGGGAAAAGACTGATAAGAACAAAAAAGGGGAAAGCAGTAGACATAACAAATATGCTGATAATCCATGCTATCGATGTGGTGGCAAGGGCCATTGGTCTCGTACCTGTCGTACACCAAGGCACCTAGTTGATCTTTACCAAGAATCAATTAAAAATACTGGTAAAAGATCAAATGTTGAAGTTAATCATGTTGATCAAGGCAAGAATTCTGAGTATGGCGATATAGATAATAACTATTTGGATGTTACAGATTTCTTAATATAATTTGAAATGTTATATTTATTTAAAGTTGTTTCTATCATATGTATTAATTTTTATTTATGTTTTTATGAAGAATGAATCCTATTGGCATCAATCCTGAAGATTTATGTCTCGTTGATAGTGCAACAACCCACACCATACTCAGACATGATAAATATTTTTCTTCCTTGGTAATACGAGAAGCCAATGTTCAAACTATATCTGCTAGTATAAATTTAATTGAAGGCTCCGGAAGAGCTAGTATTTTGTTACCTGAAGGAACAAAATTATACATTGATAATGCATTTTATTCTACCAAGCCTAAAAGAAACTTACTGAGTTTCAAAGATATCCGCAGAAATGGATATCATTTAGAAACAACAACTAAAAATAATAAGGAATATCTTGTCATTACAAATATAGTTGCTGGTAGAAAATGCATATTAGAAAGTTTTCCTATTTTTTCTTCTGGTTTGTATTACACATGTATAAGCACAATTGAAACACATACTATTGAGAACCAGAAGTTCAATAATGCAAACCAGAAGTTTGCCAATTCAAACCAGCAGTTTGATAATGCAGACCAGAAGTTTACCAATTCAAACCAGCAGTTTGATAATGTAAACCAGAAGTTTACTAATGAATTTAATGTTTGGCATGACCGGTTAGGCCATCCCGGTTCAATCATGATGCGACAAATAATTGGGAATTCATGTGGACATACCCTGAAGTGTAAACAAATACCACAATCCCATGATTTTTTATGTGCTGCATGTTCCAAGGGAAAGTTAATTATTCGCCCCTCACCAAGCAACGTAGAAAGTGAGTCTCTCACATTTCTAGAACGGATACAGGGAGATATTTGTGGGCCAATACACCCACCATGCGGACCATTTAGGTACTATATGGTTTTAATTGATGCATCAACTAAATGGTCGCATGTTTGCTTATTATCTTCTCGCAACCTGGCGTTTGCGAGATTACTTGCTCAATTGATTAGATTAAGAGCACATTACCCTGATTATCCTATCAAGAAAATACGTCTTGATAATGCTGGTGAATTTACATCACAAGCTTTTAATGAATATTGTATGTCCCTTGGAATTGATGTTGAACATCCTGTAGCTTATGTTCATACGCAAAATGGACTTGCAGAATCATTGGTTAAAAGGTTGCAATTAATTGCAAGACCTTTACTTATGAAATCTAATCTACCAATTTCTGCTTGGGGCCATATCATTTTACATGCAGCAATGTTAATTCGCATCAGGCCATCAAGTTATTTAAAGGTTTCTCCCTTACAAATGGTTTTTGGTCAGGAACCTAATATTTCCCATATAAGAATTTTTGGGTGTGCGGTATATGTGCCTGTAGCACTACCACAACGCACCAAGATGGGCCCTCAAAGAAAGATGAGAATATATGTTGGGTATGAATCTCCATTAATTATAAAATGGTTAGAACCATTAACAGGAGATTTATTTACGGCACGATTTGCCGATTGTCATTTTAATGAATCATTTTTCCCAACATTAAGGGAGAAAACAAACAGCTGGGTAAAGAAATTAGTTGGAATGAATTATCATTGGCTCATTTTGATCCTCATACAAAACAATGTGAACTTGAAGTTTAAAAGATAATTCATTTACAGAATTTAGCTAATCAAATGCCAGAAGTATTTACTGACCCAAAGAAAGTGACAAAGTCACATATCCCAGCTGCTAATGCTCCTATTAAAATTGATGTCCCTGAAGGACAACCTGCTATGAATGAATCCAAAGCACGCCTGAAGCGTGGCAGGCCCATCGGTTCCAAAAATAAAAATCCTCGAAAAAGAAAAGGAGCAAAGAATATAGATGGTCAGGTTGAGGATAATGAAGAAAAATTAGTAGCTCCAGAAAAGCTATCTCCTGAAGAGATATTATCTCCAGAAGAGAACATTGTAGTCCCAGAAGAGACCCAGATACCTGATATATGTGAAAATAATGAGATCTCAATAAATTATGTTATGAATGGAATCCGATGGGATAGAAATGAAGTCAATGTTGATGACATCTTTGCTTATCATATAGCATATGATGTAATGAATGATAATGAGGATCATGAGCCAAAATCCATTAGTGAGAGCCAACAAAGAAAAGATTGGCCCCTATGGAAAGATGCTATTAATGCAGAATTAAAATAATTGGCAAAACGAAAAGTATTTGGACCTGTAGTCCTTACACCTGAAGATGTAAAACTAGTTGGATGCAAATGAGTTTTTGTATGAAAAAGAAATGAAAAGGGCAAAATAACTAGATATAAGGCACGTCTAGTAGCCCAAGATTTTACACAAAGACCTGGCATTGATTTTGAAGAAACGTATTCACCAGTAGTGGATGCGACTACTTTTCGTTATTTAATCAGTCTAGCAGTAGATGCAGGACTTGATTTACATCTAATGGATGTTGTGACTGCCTATTTATATGGATCACTTGATAGTGATATTTATATGAAAGTCCCTGAAGGACTTAAGATGCCAGAAGCATCCAATTCAAGTTCTCAAGAACAATACTCAGTTAAGTTAAATAAGTCCCTGTATGGCCTGAAGCAATCAGGGCGCATGTGGTATAATCGTCTTAATGAATATTTGTTGAAAGAAGGATACAAAAATGATCCGATATGCCCATGCATCTTTATAAAAAGATCTAATAGTGAATTTGCTATAATTGCTGTTTATGTTGATGATATCAACATCATTGGAACTCCTGAAGAGCTTCAAAAGGCAATTAATTGTTTGAAGAAAGAATTTGAGATGAAGGACTTGGGAAGAACAAAATTCGGTCTTGGATTACAAATCGAGTACTTCAAGAAAGGGATCTTTGTATATCAAGAAACTTATACAAAGAAGGTCCTAGAGCGATTTTACATGGATAAATCTCATCCATTATGTACCCCAATGATTGTAAGATCTTTGAAAGTAGATAAAGACCCATTCCGACCCCGAGAAATCAATGAAGAAGGTGATGAAGAACTACTTGGTCCAGAAGTACCATATCTTAGTGCTATTAGAGCACTAATGTATCTTGCTAATCACACACGTCCTGATATATCATTTGCTGTTAATTTATTAGCAAGATATAGTTCTTCACCAACACGAAGGCATTGGAATGGAATAAAGCATATTCTTCGTTATCTCAGAGGTACTACAGACATGGGGTTATACTACTCAAATGTATCCAAGCATGAACTGGTTGGTTATGCAGATGCCGGATTTTTGTCTGATCCACATAAAAGTAAATCACAAACGGGCTATCTATTTACATGTGGAGGTGCAGCTATTTCATGGCGATCTATGAAACAGACTATATCAGCCACATCATCTAATCATGCAGAAATTCTAACAATACATGAAGCAAGTCGAGAATGTATGTGGTTGAGGTCAGTGATACATCATATACGTACAACTTGTCATTTATCTTCGGGCAAAATGAACCCAACAATCCTATATGAGGATAATACTGCATGTATCGCTCAACTTAAAGAAGGCTATATCAAAGGCGATAGAACAAAGCATATTTCACCAAAATTCTTCTTCACTCGTGACCTTCAAAAGGATGGTGAAATAGATATCCAACAAATCAGTTCAAGTGAAAATCTAGCAGATTTATTCACTAAGTCACTCCCAGGTACAATCTTTGAAAAACTTGTTCATGATATTGGCCTTCGGAGATTCAAAGATTTTAACTGATATTATCAAGAGGGGGAGTCGATACACGCTGTACTCTTTTTCCCTTATTTAGGTTTTGTCCCACTGGGTTTTCTTAGAAAAGTTTTTAATGAGGCAGCACTCGACGGTGTATCAATGAATGATGTACTCTTTTCTTTGGCTAGGTTTTTATCCCACTGGGTTTTTCCTAGTTACAGTTTTTAATGAGGCACATTTATAATGGACATCCAAGGGGGAGTGTTATGAATATTAAATATGTGGATGCCCATTGACTCATATTAATCTTCCAGTCAACTTGACATAAAGAAGAAAAGAAGACATGACACAAAGCAAAAGCAAAAGAAAACAAGGATATAAAGAAGATATAAAGTAATCATGGTCATGTAACCAGAGTTAAATATAACCATGGTCAGGCAACCAGGGTTAGATTTCTGACTCTATATAAAGGGCTGTAATCGATTGTTTCAGTTGAACTGAATGAGAACTTCTCTCTAACTTCTTTCTAGAAATTCTATAATCATTTCTCTGGATTCTATCAATCTTCTCTCTTATCATATATACTTTTATAACACAATCATGAGTTTTAATTAGTACGAGTATTTATTATTGCCAAGTCGCAGTACACGTGCTATGCCGTGCCGCGTTACCAGTCTGACTCAGCAATTGCTTGCCGTTTGCGTTGAACAAGTGGAAACTGGAAACGCAGCGACGTAGATCTAATAAACACAATGTAGATCTAGAAAGAGGAAACGTAGCGACAAAATATCCTTCTTGTTTTTGTTTTTTTGATGAGACGAAATATCCTTCAGGCTTCAAGTAATTTGTAAATTAACCCTGTTTGAATGGAGGAAAAAGTAAGATAAATGGGGGAGAGGGTACCAGCAAGAAAAACTTTTAAAAATAAAAAAAAAAATTATTATTCTAAAAAATGTTTCCTTTGTTTCTGTTTCTCTTAATTTTTTTCAATCCAGATAAAGAGTGAAAAAATAAGTAGATAAAATAAATAACTTGTACATATAAAAAAGTAGTTTAAAATTGATTTACTGATAATAAAATAGAAAGTAAATGATAAAATAGATTCTATCCCCACACTTTCTTCATATCATTTAATTATTTATTTTATTTAATAATTATATATTTGTTGTATAAATGTTTTTAAAAACAATATCATAGAGTAATCCATAATGTTTCGGGAAAAAGATAGAAAAAGAACTTTGAAATTATAAAATTCTAAATTAAGTATTTCCCTAATAAGTGAGTTGTTAATTGCTTATTAAGTTTTATCGTTCCTTTATCATTTGTCAGCTCTTGATAATATATTTGATTTGAGATCTTACAATTTCAAAGTTCTTTTTCTATCTTTTTCCTATATTTCTCTATGATAATAAATAAAAAAAAGGAATACATTTAGTTAAATACTTAAATGTTATGAAAATCCAAATTCATAGTTTTGATTATTCATTAAATTAAAAAATAATATCTGACGCAACGTTTTTACACTTCCAATAATTATATGACACGTGCACATGGTACGTAGCTTGGGCCAATCGCGAAGGAGTCGTGACGCTATGTTCGGAGATCCGATTATTATTTTTTTATTTTTAGTATTTTTTTAGGGGGATATTTATTTGTTACCGTAAGGAGGTTCGGCTTCAACCTATTTAGAACGGAGACATACCACAGAGCGTTCGTTGTTTGGTGTGTCTACGCGGACGAGCTGCCTGGTTTGCCTGACGAGGGTGGAAGAGGGAAGGTGCTGCCGGAACCGACTAGCTTCTCTCAATCTCCGGCGATCTCGTTGTTCCAGCCTTTTCCGGTCTCCGATCTACTGCCAGCATGGTTCGTTTTGCCTTTCTCCTCTCTGATTTCTTCATCTTTCTTATTTTGAATCCTTGATCTGTTTCCTTACCCGTAATCGCTGCTTTAATTTTTTTTTTTTTGCCTTCAATTGCCGCTTTAATTGGTTATTTAGGAGCTTAGGGTTTGTCCATTATTTTCTCTTTGCTTGGTCGATCGTAATTTAACAGTTATTATTATTTTTGTCTTTTAATTATTGTTCGTGAATCTGGTTGTCGGTGATGCTTATTGGTCATAATTGCAATCCTTTTCTTTGTTAGCTTCAATTGATCCCATAGATCGGATCTATCTGGTATTGTTTGTATAAAAAAAGTGTCCAATTGTGGATTTAAGGGTATGATCGTAGTATTTTTCTGTTCTTCCTGTATGATATATGTCAATTTGGGCATGTGAGGTTTGAGTTTTTCTCTTGACGGGAGATCTTTACGAAATTAGCTATAGATAATCTGAATTTTAATTCTTCCGTTGATGTCTAATAAAATTGTGCGATCGTCTACTTGCGTAGACGACATCAAGGCGCCTTGCGGATAGGAAGGTTGGGAAGTTTGAGAAAAATATTACAAAAAGAGGGTCTGTGCCAGAAACAACCACCAAGAAGGGAAAAGACTATCCTGTTGGGCCACTACTTCTTGGATTCTTCATATTTGTTGTCATTGGATCATGTAAGACACTGATTTTTTCTTTTTTAATTTATATTTGGATTGCACGTTAATATATAACTCTTACTTTAAGATTTATATTACTTATTTGCATTTTTTTATAATGTCCCGTGCTTCTTGAGAATTTAAATGTGTGGCTTGTTTTTTACATTAGAGTTCAAGGTATGAAAGTGTCACAATCTTGCTTTCTTGTTAGGATTTTTGCAACCTAAGGATTCGTTTACATGTGTTTCTAAAAGTTAGAATGGTGAAGGAAAATGAATAGTTCCAATTTTAATTAAAATTGGAATGAGAAGTTGTCTTGGATTATTGGAAAAAAAATGATTTGATTTATTTTAGGATAGTTCCCTTGATTTATTGTATTCTGTAAATCTTTGTAAAGGGCCTTCCATATTTCACTGATCATACTTTTTTCGTTTGTGAACAGCCCTCTTTCAGATAATCAGGACAGCGACGAGTGGAGGCATGGCGTAAATGGAGCTTTCTTTAGACTGTGTCATCTTCCCTTTACTAGCATGTAGAAAGTGGCAATACTTTTACAGTCTACTTTCGTGTTCTGTATTACTATGAGTGGTTGACTCATGGTTTCACTTTTGAGTAATTTAAAGGATTTATTTATATTTATGATAATTAAATAATCCCTAATTTTATTTACCCCCAGAAATGTGGACTTGGGCTTCATAATGTGAAGTCTCAAAACCGCTATTGTTTTTTTCTTTGGGTCAGGACAGTTCTTAACGACCAGGATGAGCAAGTGCAAATTCAATTTCCTTAATTATGTACCCAAATTGCTCCCAGAAATAAAACAGTGGACAAGAAACTTCGTCCACAAGTAGGATCTTGATCTTTCATTCTTATTAACCATCAGCTATGGTGGTTCATTGATACTCATGTCGAGGGTGATGGGATATCTTACTATGCATTCTCAATGTCATAAGCCCAGGGAACTAACGATAGATATAGATCTACCAGCAAAAACTATCAATCACCAGCTCAAGAGTTACACTTGTGATGTAGATGGACGCATTAAAAACAAAAATGGTTAAAAGTCCTCTTTACTTTTGATTCTGCCGCTCCATCAAATTGCCTTTTTGGGCAGCACTCACTAATCTCATGAAAGATTCAAGATGCCAAGTGTTCGCAAGCTGTCAGAAGGAATTGTGATTTTAAAATATCACAACCCTTCAACCACAAGTGAATGGTGACTTGAACATGGTTATCAGAATCTCATGAATCTTGATTCGTATCTCACTATTCGATTAAAAAACAGGTGAGAAAGATACGAATCTATTGATGTATCTTGTGATATGAGAAGCAATACAATATGGAATAGGAATTACACGATACTGGCTATTCTTGCGATTCTAGGTGAACTAGGTTGCACACTAATCGAGTTGGATCTGGCACAGCTTGGCTTTAAAAAACCCCTTTTTTTGTGTTTTTTTTGTCCAAATTTATTTCAGAATTTTCTTTTATTTCTATAATTATCCCTTATTTCCTCTCGCTTATCCCAATCAAAATCCTATTTTTTATTTTTTTCTTTCCTGTAGTGTTATTTGCCTATACTAATATGTACAAACTTTTGATGTTTTCTTATTTGAAAGTTATATCAATATCATTCTTAAAATTGATCATGAATCTTACAATTCACGAAATGTTTCGATTCATGATTATGAAAATAGGTTTTCCGATTCACGATTCCTATCCCGATTTGATAATCTTGGAATTGATAGTATCTCTGCTGCTGTTATTGTGTCTTCTTTGATGACTTCGTTAAAGGAGTAAAATAGCTTTAGATTTGCAATGTGCGGTGTTTGAATCTGCTTGTAACCTAACCTGCTCATAGACGCTCCATCTGTACAATGCTATTTGATTGGAAGTGCTCAAGCATAGATGCTGATATTGTGTCCGTGAATAATTTGTTTTGCATCTTGCTCTTTCTTTTGGATTTCTAGATCCCATGGCTTGATATGTTAATTGATTCTCTTCAACCTTCTCTCTACTTGCATTTTTGAAACTAACCATCAGCCACTTTTCCCCGTTGAATTAATTTTTTTTAAAGCTGTTTATTCATTGATACTCATTTAAACTTTTTTTTTCTCATCAAGACTTCCTCTCTCATTGACAGGCAATGGTACTAGATCCGAAGGAGTTAATGATTAAACTATACATTATTTCAAAAGGAGAATGATCAATAAATGAAAGATAACTCCTATTATATGCAAATTCAATGGATGGCAAGCAATCTTCTCAATTCTTCAAATTCTTTCGAATTACAACTCTAAATAATTGGGACAAAGATTTTGTAACAACTTCAGTTTAGTTTGTGGATGACAAGCAGTAAAACAACAATTTAGTATCAAGTTCTCCCTATAAAACTCCCCAAAATGACTTAAAAATTTAGTATCTCTATAAGAAACAATGTTTTCAGTAACACTAATAGACATGTGGTTATGCTTATAAAAAATACTAAGATAAAAATATAGTATAATGGTATCTAGCCTAGGTCATTCTTCTCTAAGGAGCCTAATCTTTTGTTTAGTTTCCTACCTAATCTAATGAATCACAAATTAATAAATTAAGAATGCAAGCGAGTGATAGAAGGTTTATTTGGTTATTTTTTTTTCCTGATTTGTTACTACAGAGTCCTAATATTTATAATTTTTGGATTTATCTAAATGGAGTGGTGTGAAGTAAGAAAAATGAATGTACAGTATTACTCATGAATGAGATTTGTTCCCCTAAAAGTCCACTTATTTATGAGAGTTTAATGCAACCAGCCGAAGTCCTCATGATGACCGAAATACTATTCAGTCCACCTAACAGTCGATTTGATTCCTATAGCTACTCAACTCGAACAGCATATAAGAAATCTATTGATAAGCTACTTGCTCAGTAGAAAATCATAGTGCAATAGATTTGAGTTCGCTACAATAATAGCTACAGCCTATTATTATAGGCTAATTTGAAGCAATCATACAAACTAACTCAACTCGAATTAGAAGATATGATTAAATTTGTTCAATAACAAACAACCACTACTAGTAAAAGGGCTTGTAAAATCGCCACTTCCATACCTCTATAGTCTAAATAATATTTTTTAAACTGGTTGTAATATAATGTGGTGTCGATAAGTATGAAATATTAAAAAAATTTAAAAATTTAAATTCTATTTAGACCGGACACTTATACATCCGGCTTAAACATCTTTTTAGATACCGTTGTTTCTTTATACTCGGTCTTAAATATTTCAGAGTTTCTTCACCTTCCAAGGTAAACTTTCCAACTATGCATCTCTTTGAAATCTGAGGCCACTTCAATAAATATAATATTTATTTGTTTTGTCTATTTAAACTCCTTATTGCTTTCATTTCTTCAGATTCAGTGTGTTTGGGATAGCGGTAGGAAAAGTGACTTATTATTATTTCTGACTTATTAAAAATGACTTAATAGAAAAGTCAGTTTTTGTAATGTGATTTATGTTTGGATGAGCGATTTATCTTTGGACAACAAGTGCTTATAAATCGTGATTTACGGTATACGAGGTAAGTATGTGAGAGGGGTTTTATCTCGACTTATGTAATAAGTGACTTAATAGAAAAGCTGTAGTGAGGAGCTTATTTAATAAGTAGCTTATTCTACCTATGATGCAATTAAAATAAGCTGAACCAAACACTGTAAAAATGTAACACGTTTTTATCTGGGCTTATTGCCTAAAAATGGGCTTATTTATGCCCAATAAGCTAAACCAAACACACCCTCTGTAGCCCCTTGCCTTAATTAGCATAATTAAGATTTGATAATGCATAATAAAATGGATTAGAGACCGCCGGATAATTTAAAACTCATTTAAAATTCCCTCATTGTAGTAGGGATTTCACAAAATTTTCAAAACTTCTTTTCTATCCTGGTCTCAAGTTCAAACATCGAATATAATTACCTATGCAATTGTATCACATTTAAACATACCAGAGTGTACAACTTAATTCCCGGCAACCTCTAGGTTTCATCTGTGTATAGATCTATAGGGTTTCAGTTCTCAGTTAGGGGATTATACTACCATGTACTCAAAAACCATTTACAACTTAAAAATATCATACAGTAATCCTTATCCAAAATGAATAACCAACATGACCCAAATCAAATGTCCCTACAGGGTCCTAACCGTTCCTGGTCGTTCGCTTTTCCTTGGAGCCACTTGCCCTGTTTGGAATGTTAGTCAATGGAAAGAATGAGATTCAAGAGAATCTCAGTAGTAACAAATCATTCATACCACACGTAATCACATAGCATGTAAGCAAATCACCACTCAGCAGCAGTAACACAAATCACACTCCACCCTCATCCCCTTTTACCGCCGGGAAGGCACACTGTAACCCCCTTATGTAATTATATCCGAAATACACGATTAAAAATGAAATAGAGACCAATAATAATCAAAATTCAGTTACAATCCCATCCTTAAGATAGGATTTTCACAAATTTCTTTAACAAACACTTTAACCTGGTCTCACATTCATATTTCAAATAGAATTACTTCATGAAGATAAAATACATTCATATAAATATCAGAGTGCACAACAATAATACCGGCAATTCCGGGTTCATACCTTCACTAAAGATACGTAGGGCATAATTGCCCATTACAATTCCTCAACGGGGATTACACAAATCCATCTCTAATACATAACTAAATAACCCAATAGACATCTAAGCAAATATACATCCAATATCCAATTATACATAATCCCAACTACCAAAATGACAACCCGAAGGAGTCTTCATCGCCCTTGGATGCTTCTTCTATCCTTGTTCTACCTTCCCTGTCTAAAATGTTGGTGATAAGTATATATTTTATAATTAAATAGGTATATATTTTGAATATATTCACTGGATTTATTAATATTTTATACCTATTTAATTATAGTTTATATATTTTTCTATCTTTTCATTAATAATAGGATAATAAGAAATTTTAACAGAAAATATACTCATATCCTATTTTATTTTGTAGGAGAGATATTATGAATATGAGCTTGATGATAGAAGAAAAAATAAGAAAAGAATTATATATATATATATATAATGGGTCGGACCCACATGGATTAAAAAATGAAAGCAATATGGCCAAGATTGACGTCACAACTCACAGATTTAGTCCATGGGAAGAATTATATATATATATATATATTATATTGGAAGAGATGGAAAGTTTTGATAAAGAGCCGTGGACCTCTGAATATTCAAGATCATGCCAAAAACGTGGGCCCATGTGAGGAAAAAGCAAATATGAAGATGCAGATCTGATAATATATGATATATGGATATATCATATCTTCAATTATGCGTGAAACCCGCAAGAACAAGGAGCCCTAAAATACATCTATTAAAAGGGGAACGCGGAGACGCATGAAAATATATCTGGAGGCACAGCACGCCGAGACAAAGCGAGACAGAACACTGAGGGCAGAGGCGAGAGAAAAATCTGGACGCGAGACAGAACACTGAGGGCAGAGGCGAGAGACAAATCCGGACGCTGAGACGAGAAGGCTGAGAACGCGAGAGCGGAGCGAGGAGCAGAGATTAGGAAGCTGGAGCTTGAAAATTCAAAGAGATTTGGAACTTTAAAATTTGATTTTCCATTAATTTTCTTCTCTTTTTTTTTTTTTTAGTTTCTGATATGAACACAATTATTATTTATGGTTTTGATTTGTTGATGAACATGAGTAGTTAATTTTCTCGTTCTAGGATTTTCTTGAACCTATTTATGGATTAAATTATTTATTTACTTTCTTTTTGCATCGAATAAATTTTTGTATTGATTTTATCTTGCTCTTAATGCCTCTAAATGCCTGATCACCATTTAGTTGTCTTGTTTATTTAAATTAATCTTGAGAAAGATAATTTAAGTGTAGAACTTGGGTAAAATCATGTTAGACTTGAAGTTTAGATATATTAAACGGATGGTTTGTTAGTATCATAGAGATATAGTTACTAACCTAACATTGTCAGATTAAGATTGGTGTTTAAAGTCAGTCCTTATAAATTAATACAAGAGATTGATTAGTTTATTAGGGTAAATATTTGGTTTTGACTCGAGAGAGCGTTATTGAATACTTTTGAATCTTAGACAAATACATATCTTTGTTTTATTGCTTATTGAGAGTAAATTAATTAATTTATGAAATAAATAGGGGATAGATAATCCTAGGTTCCTCCTGTCTTGAAGTTCTCGATTTAATTAATTAATTTTTAAGTATAAAATTTCTTTCAAAATATTCTCACTCAACCTGATTGATAACTTAATTGAGATAATTAATTCATTTTTGTCATAGTCCTCGTGGGAACGATCTTTTTATATTACTTGCGACCCGTACGCTTGCGGTAAAGCTAAACGGCTAACAAGTTTTTGGCGCCATTGCCGGGGACTTTGGCAAAAAGCTCATTGAACTAGTTATCTTAATTGTGTGATTAATCATGTTTGAGTATTTTTCTTTCTTTTCTTGATTTTTTTTTCGATACTCCTCGGTTGTTGTTTGGATTTACAGGTACCTCTCGACATATGAGTGGCGCATTGGTAGTCCACCCTAACAACCTAGACGACGAGCATCATTCTGAAGAAAAGGAACTTAAGTCTGAATCAGAATCATCAGAAGAACCGACGTCACCTGATCCAAAGATCATGGCACACCCTACTGACGAGGATATGGATCGTACTTTGGATGAATATATGGAACAGGAGAGCACCACCTATCAATCTAGCATTCAATTCCCAGCTATTACTGCTAGAAATTTTGAGGTGAGGCCAATTATGCTGCAGATTGTAATATCCCAAAAAGTGATTAAGGGCTAATGACTTTAAAAGTGGATATAATTATTGTTGAATAAACACTTTTGGAGAATGTGTGATGGGAATTTGGATATTTTAATGATTCCAATGGCTTCCTTGTGAAAATTCATGTGGGGAGAGTGTTTATTGTGAAATTGGAACCATTGGGAATAATCGTGTTAAAGTTGAAAACTCTGTCCATTGAAACTCTGTACAGGGCAGCCAATTTGTATGGACGTTTTAAATATGCAAATGGTGTCTAAAAATTCTGCAATTTTCCAGTATTAAAGTTCACATGTCAAGCTTCAAAATGAACATAAAATTTGTATCATTTTGATTTGTGACCTAAGAGTTTTGGATTTTTGAAGTTTGCCCAGCGAAATTAATTATTTTCTGGAACAGTATGCAAAGATTGAAATTCTGGGAATTGTGTGGTGATTTTCAGTAATGGCCAATATTTTTCCTATGAAGAGGACTTAAATATCTTTCATTTGGCTTTGGAATCACCTCATTTCGATTTTTCTAGAATTAGTTATGATTTTTCAAAGTTTGGACAGAAAATCTGCCAGAAAATCCGAAAATGGGAATTATGACATCATCTCATTAAAAGATGATGTCAGCATGGATTATTAATCAAATTGCTCATCTTCTTCAGCCATTTCACGCCATTTCCAGCTGAAGATAGTGAGAGAAAGTTGAGAGCTCTTAGAGAGAGAAAGAGGAGAAATCTCGCAAGGTAAGCCGATTTCTCCGACGATCTAGCTCCTAACGCGTATAACCTTGTTCCTAAGCTTCTCTTTTATGTTATTTAAGGTGTTTGAGAAGACAATTTGGTGTTCAAGGGGCTAGGGTTTTCAGCCACTCTTGAGAAAAGCTAGAAGGAGCTTGAGGTAACTTCCAAACTTTCGTATATTGCTTATTCTGGCTGCTGTGGGCAATTTAATCGGTGAAATTTCGCCGGATTGCCATTGGTTTTAAAGTTTGGAAATGATGTGGCCTAGGGGTTATGCTACCCAAATTGGGTCTTAATGTTAGTTGTAACCTAATGTAATGGTTAATAAAGTGGTTAGGAGTAGAAAGGAACGCGTTTACGGAGCCGAAATCGTAAAACCCCAATTTTTCCCGGAGAACATGTATATTTCGGCCAAGTCTGTAAATGGGTCTTAGAGTTGGATTTTCAATGATTTGATGATTCCATTGGATTCAGTGGGCGAAAATAGGTGGGGTTACAGTTGGGCACTTTTTCAAAAAAGGCCGAGAAAACATAATTACGGAAACACCTCTAAAACCCTAAAAGTAGGGCTGCCAAGGGCAATTTCGCAATTTGACATTGAATTTGATAATTCTGAGTACGGAAATGGATTCCTTGGGCGGAAATATGTTAGGATAGCCCAGATTAGAATTTCGAGAAAAGTGCAACCGGTCCGGGTATGGCGGGCCCAGGCCGGGTCCCCGGGGGTATTTTTGTAAATTTTCATTATAGACTCATATAACCCTAAGTAACACTATGGAAGTGTCTAAATAGTGCATTTGGAATTGTTGGATTCGATATTTGCCGCCCTCGTGAGCCAACTGCGCTGAAGGACGTCAGGAAATGATCAGGTAGTGACTCTCTCTCTTATACTATGTGTAATGCTCTGTATGTGTGTGTTATCACTGTTCTGTGATGAATCTTTGATGCTGCTACGGTTACAGCTGGTGATAGCTGTCGTTTACAGCGCAAGCTGTCGTTATTGTGATTACAGCGTAAGCTGTCGTGATGGTGATTACAGCGTAAGCTGTCGTATTGTGTATACAGCCGTGAGTGCTGTCGTTTGTGGTGAAAACCATGTATCTTTGAGATTGATGTTGCTGTTGTTGCTGGTTGTGATTTATATACATGCTTGGTATTTATACATTGTATGAGTGGTTTGTTACTACTGAGATTCTCTCGAATCTCATTCCTTCCTATGACTAACCTTTCAGACAGGGCATGTGGCTCAAAGGAGAAGAGGCCGACCCGGAGCACTTAGGACCCTTAGGGGTATAGTTGATTTTGGAATGTTGGTTATATCTTTTGAATTCGGGATTACTGTATAATCTGAAATATGAATAGTATATTCAATTTTGGATGTAATCCCCTAGTGGATACTTAAACCTCAGGTTATATATGTATAGAATCCGGAAGTTGCCGGGGAATTGGTTTTACACTCTGTCATACGTGAATGTAGATAAACTGCACAGGTGATTATATTCGAATTTTGAAATGGAGACCAGGAACAGGAAAGAGATTTTGAATGATTTTGTGAAAACCCTACCACAAAGTAGGAGATTGAAACGAGTTTAAGTTATCCGAAGGTCTCTAATCTACTTTAATTATTTAATATCGAATTATAAATTACATGATTAAAGGCAGGGTGTTACACAGATGCTCCAGATGATTGGTACATTCACAGGAAATCAGAATGAAGACCCAATTGAGCATTTGACAAAATTTGTTCAAATGTGTGAAAATTTCAAACAGCAGGGAGTGTCTTCTGATGCACTAAGATTGAGACTCTTCCCCATGTCTTTAGATAAAAAGGCAACAGCTTGGCTCACAGCTTTACCTCCCAATTCTATTTCTACATGGGACACCCTGGCTTCTCTATTCAAAGCAAGATTCATTCCAAGGGGTAAACGAGCAGTGCAAAGAGCTGAGTTATTGGGCTTTGCACAAGAACCAGGTGAACTCTTTCATGAGGCATGGGAGAGATTCAAAGAAATGTGGCGCAACTGCCCTAATCATGAGCAGAAGACTTATGTGTTATTGGAAGCTTTTTGGGCTGGATTGGATGGTCCTACCGTTTCTGTGGTCGAGAATGCTTGCAACGGTGGGATTGGCAAGAAGAAAGTGTCTGAATTATTAAAGTTATATGATGAAATTGCTTTTAGCACTCTGCAACAATCCGATAAAGCACGCTCTGGGTATAGGACTTATAAAGAGCCAATTATTTCTAATGCTTCTAGTATTTCTAAAGATATTGCCACTCAACTTGCAGCTATGGCCAAGAGGTTTGATCAACTTGAAATGAAGATAGAGAGGACATCTTCTAAGGGTATTCACGCTATTCAGGCCTCGGGCCTCTCTTGTGAAACTTGTGGAGAAGCACATTCTTATGAGGATTGCCCACATACTATGGAGACAGTCCATTACTTGAACAACAATCAAAGATATCCTCGTGGCAATCCCTATTCTAACACCTACAACCAAGGTATGAGGGATCATCCAAATTTCTCTTGGAAGAATAGACCAAGTGAGAATCCACCTAATCACTATGCTAGCAAGCCAATGGCACCACCAGGTTTTGAGCAACAACAAAAATCTAGAGAAAGTGATTCAGAGACAAACCAACTCTTGAGGCAGATTCTTAAGAGCCAAGAAGGTATAATAAGCAAGGTTAATCTTCATGATACCTCTATCAGAAATCTTGAGATACAAGTGGGCCAAATAGCATCTCAAATGAACACATTTAGCAGAAATAGTCTACCCAGTGACACCGTTTCTAATCCTAGAAGAGATGGTAAGGAAGATTGCAAAGCAATAACCTTGAGAAGTGGAAAGCAACTAGCTGATATTCCTAGCCAAAGTGGAAAGAAAAAGAGTGCAAGTAATGAGGTTACCAATAGGCAAGAAGATGAAATACATGAGGTGATTAAGGAGAAAATGGATGAAAATAAGGAGAAGGCTTGCACTTCCCCTTTAAAATATGTGCCTCAACCACCATTCCCTCAGCGACTTAAGAAACATCAAGAAGATTCGCAGTTCAAGAAGTTCATTAAGATATTCAAGCAACTCCACATCAACATTCCATTCGCTGAAGCTTTAGAACACATGCCTAAATATGCCAAGTTTATGAAGGATATTCTATCTAAGAAGCGACGATTCAGTGAGTTTGAGACAGTTGCTGTGACCAAAAGTTTCACTGATATCATTAAGCAGATGCCTCCAAAGTTAAAAGATCCTGGGAGCTTTTCTGTTCCATGCCATATTGGAGATAAATTCTTGGGAAAAGGAATGTGTGACCTTGGAGCTAGTATTAACCTCATGCCTTTATCTATCTTCAATCAGTTGGGACTAGGTGAAGCTCGACCAATGACGATTACCCTTCAATTTGCTGATAGAAGTCTATCTCAACCTCGTGGAATCATTGAAGATGTATTAGTGAAGGTTGACAAGTTTATCTTTCCAGCAGACTTCATTGTACTGGACTTTGAGGCAGATAAAGAATTACCTTTGCTGTTAGGGAGACCATTTTTGGCAACAGCAAGAACATTGATTGACGTAGAGAAAGGTGAGTTAACTATGAGAGTAGCTGATGAGCAGGTCACCTTCAATATGACTCCGTTGATTAAATCTCATAATATTCCAGAAGATTGTTTTTTCATTGATATGCTTGATCCTGTGGTACAAAATGAATGTGAAAAAGTTATGACTAATGAACTACTTGAAGCTGTGATACCTGAGATTGATTCAGAAAAATTTATAATAGAGGAATGTAAAGCTATCATGGATGCATCAATTCCTTGTCCTCAAGGACGAATGCAATTTGAATTATCTAAGAAGTGGTATGATAAGAAGATCATATTGAAGACCTTTGATCCAGGACAACAGGTGCTCTTGTATAATTCCAGGCTGAGGTTGTTTCGGGGAAAGCTAAAATCTCGTTGGTCTGGACCATTCATTGTGGTTCAAGTGTTTGATCCTGGCACAGTAGAGTTGGAAGGCAAAAGTGGAGAGAAATTCAAAGTCAATGGGAAAAGATTGAAGCACTATTGGGGTGGTGGAGTGGACTGTCAGACCACTACATTACCTCTAACAGTTGATTCTTGAGATGCTGCCATAGTCTGGCTGAAGACTATAAACTTAGCGCTTGTTGGGAGGCAACCCAATGATTTGATTTTCATTTACTATTTTTTTTTTCTCTTTTCTTTTTCTTATTGTTATTCAGGCTTTAGGGTGATTGCTCCTCTCGCAACTCCAAGTTCTAGCTCGTGCGCTCTTTTCTCCTTCAATTTTGAAACATCAGAGGAATAACTCCACATCAGAATCTGAGTCCTAAACCAGGGGAGTACTAGTTTCTTTCTCTTTTATTAATTTTTGCAACATTGAGGACAATGTTTGATTTACGTGTGGGGGAGAGAATTAGGATTCACAATTTAATTGATTTTTTTTTTTCAAAAAAAAAACAATATATATATATAATGAAGGGAACAGAGGTACTTTGTCTTGATTTTGAGATTGTTGAATTTGAATAGATATAGCTTAGTTACTAGTTGCATGAAGGGAAGTTGATTACATATATTGCAATTTATATGATGATATATTGTTTAACTTGATTAAATTGGGTGAGATAGTATAGCCCTGTTGGAAGGAAATTTGAGCCTAAAACATTCAATTCTAGTGTGATATTTCATTTGTCTCAACTTACTCTTCAGAACTTGTCTTATTTCTTTTCACTGCTACCTAATACATGTGCAATTCTTTAATAGGATAGAGGCATTCATTTTTATACCCTTGAATCCTAAACACAAGCTACAAACACTTCATCCATTGCTACCCCTTTGAGTCCATCAATTTTTTTGTCTTTTCATATATCATATCTATATTAAGTTAATATGCATGTATAATCATTATTGTATCAGTTTGATCATGTTATCAAATCACAAGATGTAGTATTGTTGCTATTAGTGTTTTATGTTGGAGGGTGTTTTCAAAAAAAAAGAAAAAAGAAAAAAGGAAAAAAAGAAAAAAAAAACACAACTCTAATGGCTTCTCTCGACTTCACTTAGTAATCGGGGGCACTTCACCATCAATGTTGGCACTCGCATCAAACGGTGAAGCCAAAGAGGGCTATGAGTTGGGCTAAAAGCCTCTTGAGGCATTTGTTGGAGTAACTAAGTAACCGGTGCTGCATCACCCATGTGCAGGGTCGCGTCAAAAGGAAACCTACAACAAGCTCAAGATGAAAAAAAAAAAATTTGAAAAAAAAAGAAAAAGAAAAAAAATATAGAGAGAAAGAATACCCTTCTTGAATCTTGAAGAATAGCACACATATCACTATTACATTAAATTATCTGCATAACATGATCTACATGCATATTGCTTAGTATCCATCATCTACTTCATATAGCCTATATTCCAACATTACAAGCCATAAAGCCCTCTTGATTTTTGAATACACATGTGAATGGTGGTGGAAAATTAGAACTATTACAAGCCTATGGTAGGGTGATTGAACAAGTGAACTGAGCGAAAAATAACCCATATGCTAGCTAGTTGAGTGATACACTTTATACCCTTATGTGACTATTTTACCTGGATTTAATCCTGTTAAACCTCATATCTTAATATAATTTTTTTTTTGACAACCCATATTGCACACTTAGTTCCTATGGTATGTTTACTTGAGTTCTTGCAGTTTCTTAGTTAATTCAATTTGTCTCTCTTCCCTCTTCAACCTATTTTCAAGATCAATTTTTCTTTGCCCAGGAGTGCAAAAGATTTAGTGTGGGGGAGTTTGATAAGTATATATTTTATAATTAAATAGGTATATATTTTGAATATATTCACTGGATTTATTAATATTTTATACCTATTTAATTATAGTTTATATATTTTTCTATCTTTTCATTAATAATAGGATAATAAGAAATTTTAACAGAAAATCTACTCATATCCTATTTTATTTTGTAGGAGAGATATTATGAGCTTGATCATAGAAGAAAAAATAAGAAAAGAATTATATATATATATATATATATATAATGGGTCGGACCCACATGGATTAAAAAATGAAAGCAATATGGCCAAGATTTACGTCACAACTCACAGATTTAGTCCATGGGAAGACTTATATATATATATATATATATATATATTTTATTATATTGGAAGAGATGGAAAGTTTTGATAAAGAGCCGTGGACCTCTGAATATTCAAGATCATGCCAAAAACGTGGGCCCACGTGAGGAAAAAGCAAATATGAAGATGCAGATCTGATAATATATGATATATGGATATATCATATCTTCAATTATGCGTGAAACCCGCAAGAACAAGGAGCCCTAAAATACATCTATTAAAAGGGGAACGCGGAGACGCATGAAAATATATCTGGAGGCACAGCACGCCGAGACAAAGCGAGACAGAACACTGAGGGCAGAGGCGAGAGAAAAATCTGGACGCGAGACAGAACACTGAGGGCAGAGGCGAGAGACAAATCCGGACACTGAGACGAGAAGGCTGAGAACGCGAGAGCGGAGCGAGGAGCAGAGATTAGGAAGCTGGAGCTTGAAAATTCAAAGAGATTTGGAACTTTAAAATTTGGTTTTCCATTAATTTTCTTCTCTTTTTTTTTTTTTTGAGTTTCTGATATGAACACAATTATTATTTATGGTTTTGATTTGTTGATGAACATGATTAGTTAATTTTCTCGTTCTAGGATTTTCTTGAACCTATTTATGGATTAAATTATTTATTTACTTTCTTTTTGCATCGAATAAATTTTTGTATTGATTTTATCTTACTCTTAATGCCTCTAAATGCCTGATCACCATTTAGTTGTCTTGTTTATTTAAATTAATCTTGAGAAAGATAATTTAAGTGTAGAACTTGGGTAAAATCATGTTAGACTTGAAGTTTAGATATATTAAACGGATGGTTTGTTAGTATCATAGAGATATAGTTACTAACCTAACATTGTCAGATTAAGATTGGTGTTTAAAGTCAGTCCTTATAAATTAATACAAGAGATTGATTAGTTTATTAGGGTAAATATTTGGTTTTGACTCGAGAGAGCGTTATTGAATACTTTTGAATCTTAGACAAATACATATCTTTGTTTTATTGCTTATTGAGAGTAAATTAATTAATTTATGAAATAAATAGGGGATAGATAATCCTAGGTTCCTCCTGTCTTGAAGTTCTCGATTTAATTAATTAATTTTTAAGTATAAAATTTCTTTCAAAATATTCTCACTCAACCTGATTGATAACTTAATTGAGATAATTAATTCATTTTTGTCATAGTCCTCGTGGGAACGATCTTTTTATATTACTTGCGACCCGTACGCTTGCGGTAAAGCTAAACGGCTAACAGTTGGTAGCGGAGGGTGAGATTCGAGAGAATCTCATTAGGAAATAGATACCATAATGCATGCATGATAGATGCTATGTGTATGACATGTTAGCTTTATCTAGATGCATGCCCAATAATGACATTTCTGTATGCTCAATGTTTTATGTAACAAAACTATGGCCACAGCAAAACAGAAACAGAGCTTCATTTATTCAAATATGCTCTACACAATCAAGTAAAGCAATCACATACATCACTACACAAGCAAAGATATCAAATACATGCAAGTAAGGTAAGTCCCCTACCTCAAGTCTTTTCTCCTCGATTTGCGTGCCAGCAACTCGGGACTTCACATTTTTTCATACAATGTCAAATGTACTATTTAGACACTTCTATAGTGTTTCTAGGAGTTATATGAGGCTATATTGAAAATTTACTAAAATACCCCCGGGGGCTCGGCCCGACCCGGCCTCGCCGTACCCGGTCCGGTTGTACTTTTCTTGAAATTTTGACATGGGCTATTCTGACATATTGTCGCCCAAGGAATCCATTTCCGAACTCGGAATTATCAAATTCAATACCAATTTACAAATTTACTCTTGGCAGCCCCACTTTAAGGGTTTCAGGGGCGTTTTTGTAATTATGCTTTTTCGGCCTTTTCTGAAAAAGTGACCAACTGTAACCCCACCTAATTTTCGGTCCTGAACTCAATGGAATCATCAAATCATTGAAAATCCATCTCTAACCCCTCCAAAATAGGCTTGGCCAAAATTCTCAATTACCTGGGAAAAATTGGGGTTTTTCGGTTTCGGCTCCGTAAATGCGTTCCTTTATACTCCTAACCACTTTATTGACTATTCCATTAGGTTACAACTACCATTTAGTACAAATTTTGGCAGCATAACATGACTAACACAACATTTCCAAATTTTACAAACAAAGACAATTCGGCAAAATTTCACTGATTATATTTCCACAGCAGCCAGAATAGTCAATATACGAAGTTTAGGAAGTTACCTCTTCTTCCTTCTGGCTTTTCCTTCTTGTGGCTGAAAACCCTAACTTAAAAACACCAAGATTTGTGCTTCAAATACCTTACATAATATAGAAGAGAAGCTTAGGAGAAGGATTATACGCGTTAGGTACGAATTCACTGAAGAAATCAACCTACCTCACGAGTTTTCTTCCTCTTCTCTCTCTAAAACTCCCTCTCTCTCTTTCTTCATGGTTCTGCACGGTTTTTGGCTGATGGAGGAAGAGGATGATGACTTTTTAACATTTAGCTTATGTCATCTTTAATTATGATGATGTCATAATTCCAAAATTGACATTTTCGGATTTTCTGGCAGATTTTCTACCTAATCTTTGAAAAATCATAACTAATTCTAGAAAAATCGAAATAAGGTGATTCCAAAGCCAAATGAAAGGTATTTAAGTCCTCTTTATACGAAAAATATGGGCCATTACCCAAAATCACAAAAAAATTCCAGAATTACATAAAACTCATCACTGCCCCAAAACAAAGTTCAGTTTCCATCCCAAATTTTGTACAGTCATATCTCCTAGCTCACAAAACGAAATGGCACAAATTATATGTCCATTTTGAAGCTTGGGATGTGAAATTTAAGAATGGAAAGTTTTAGAATTCTTAAACACCATTTGATCATTGAAAATGTTCACACAACCTGACTGCCTAGAATAGAGTTTCACTGTACAGAATTTCAGATTTTGCATCTTTGCTTCCAATGGTTCCATTTTCATACCAAACATCATTCCCACATAAATTTTCACAAGGAATCCATTGGAAACAACAAATCACATCATATTATCCAAAAGGGTTATTTATCACTAACCACATCTACTTTTGGAGTCATTAACCCTTAATCACAACTTGGGATCTTGCTAAACCGGGGCTTAGCAATCCACTAATCTTAGGCTTATTCTCTAAGCTCAAGTCTCAAAAGTCGGGGTATTACACACACTGTCTTAACCTGAACCGTTGTTAGCGACTCAGGGACTGTTGGTATGGCAGTGCATACAAATAGCCTTACGGTTCACATATAGCCTTTCGGCCCACATAATCATAAATATCACACCCCATCCTTATGTTGGAAATTGTGCCCTAAGGGCCAATCATTGTACTTTGAACATTATTATTTTAATGAAATTTCTCTATTCTGTTATCATATTATTTGCATGTTAACTATGATAATTGTATCCTTGGATAATTCATAAAGATTGTCCTAAAATGTCCCTGGTCGGTCATCTATGAGGGAGCAGAGATGAAACAAGACCAGTATGACTTTGATAAGATATGGAGATACGAATCAAAGTCTTAGGCACTTGTAAGAGTACAAGGTGCTAGACCGACCGACTATGAGAAAGCTACATGGATCAAGTCATAAGGTTTTCTCATGTATAACCACGTCACATTGCCCTTAGACCTGAGGTCATCATGAATTCCTACATGAGAGTTGCTAAGCTTTGAACTAGTCAAAAGTCACTTTTGACCGGGTGATGATAAAGGCTACGATCGGGCTTAGTGGTTTTTCATGCAGAGGAGTATGAATGATCAAGATGGAATTTGTCCCTCACATTAGTAGAGAGATATTACTGGGCCCCTCGATGAGTGAGTCTGAGAAATGTATAGCCATACTATGATGAAAGGAGTTTCTATCTCTGTTATCAGGCTACTCAGGAATTGAGAAAGTAATGGTCAGGAACAAGAGGATGACATTATCCATGCCTTATCCTTGACCGATATATCGTGTGACAAAAGGGACGTGACATAGTTGTATGACAGGTTGCATCGTGATAACGATCCTCATATGAATTGGGTAGTCGTAATATCTTGCTAGAGGCCGCTTGCGACTTTTGGGTTAGTATAGTTATTGGCCCACTGCCAACTTCATATGGGCCTACAGGGTCGCACACAAGAATGGCCCAACACGAGATAATGTTTAATTTAGGGTGAATGAATTTTATATTTATATATATATATAAAATATAAAATTCATTAATAATATTATATAGATATATATATTTTCGAAATATATATCTTATATATATATATATATGTATATATATATTATATGATATTATTATATTTAATAATATTATATAGATATATATATTTTCGAAATATATATCTTATATATATATATATGTATATATATTATATGATATTATTATATTGTGTTAGTTTTAAATTTAAGTTATTAAGATATATTAAATATAATAACTAACATGATAGAGATATAGTATCTCAGATTTAATTTATGAAGATAAATTAAATCTAATGACTCTTTATTTGGATTAAATAAATAGGTTAAATTAAAACTGTTTGACAGATTTAATTTAAACTGAATTTATTTAATTAGCTCATCAAGATAATTAATTGTTAATTAATTTCGAAATTAATGATGATTAATTTTGAAATTTGAAAATAGCCCTCATAGGTTATAAACTTGATAGAGCAGATATATTCATATGCACATGAGAATTGAGAGCCGTAAGTGAAACCCTAGGAGACATTAGAGGCGCTAGCACGCAGTCTCGGTTGGAGAGCATTCGTGTGGATACCGGTAGAGGGAGCGGACCTGACGTGTTGGCTCCTAGAGATCGTGAAAGCTCTGAATCATCAGAAAGGTATGAATCCTTACAACTTGGTTTAAACGCCGTTGATAGATCCCCGATTAGGATCGGTGAAAATTTTTAAAGTTCTTCCACTGTGCCTACCGATCCTAACAGTGGTATCAGAGCCAGATCAATTGTGCGTTTAAATTGAGTTTATGATTCTTATACATGTGATATATATGGGATGTGTACGTATGTTTATAAGAAACACTCGAATATGCATGTGATTTGGTTAATACGAAACGAAATTATTTAGAAAGATGTGATCTTGTAATTTCGTTGATTTTCTTTTTCGTTTAAATTGAATCTTGAAGTTGTTTCATTTTCGGTTTTGAAACATGTAATCTAATCACGACATTTATTGCTTTTCATATTGTATGAATTCTTGTTATGGTTTGTTATTTATCCTTCTTTGGGTATTGTGAACAACATGGCTTTAGAATTTTACAAAGGTTGTAATATTTAAATACGGCCTGCGTGCCGTGCCTTCCTCTAAATACTCTCGATGTACATTCTCTTCTCATCTCACTCCCCTCGAATGTTTAAACGAGGTTTCTCTCAATGTATTTCTTTTTTATTTAGAGAAGTCCTCTCATTGGCTTGGGAGGATTTTAGGTTAGGTAAGCCATGTTGTGTCACGTTTAAATTCTGCTTTTGATAATATCATTGCATGATTACTTTTATGTTTATATGTATTTATTTGTATGAGATACAACCACGATTGCATCCATATAAACAAAACTAATTAATTAAGCCCTCTGAATCAAATCTTAAGTCATAATGCAATCAATTAATGAATACTTGTCAAAACCTAAATCGCTCAATTGTGGAAATCACCAAAGTGGATGCACTTGAGTTATCTTGATGAGACAAGCTTGAGTAATGATGCAGCTCATAATATTCATTATTGTTTTGACTTAATTGAGATTAACAAAACGGTTTTGAATCTCAAGGCATTAGATGGGGTTAAACATGCCGGATCATATGATGATTAAATCCCATAAAGATCTAAGAGTTACATGTGATGTAATTGGTAAATAGGTTACCTACCTAAATAACTTGAATTTAAGTATCTTGCCAAAGCGGACTTAAGTTTAAGCCAAATATGGATCTTAGCCTACTAATTATTATATTGAGGGTTATTAATTTAGTGGGAGATTACTAACTAACTTTGCATATTTTAATTGTAGAATCATGTCGACTAGTAATACTGCTACACTATCTTTGCGATCGGTCCTTGAGAAGGACAAACTCAATGGGACAAACTTTCTTGACTGGTTCAGGAACTTGAGAATTGTTCTCAAGTAGGAAAGAAAGGCTTATGCCCTAGATCAACGCATTCCTGAGGAGCCTGCAGCCAATGCTCCAAGAGCTCAGAGAGATGCTTACACAAAGCATAAGGATGACTCTGTGGATGTAGGTTGCCTGATGCTTGCCACTATGGTTCCAGAGCTCCAAAGAGATCTGGAACTCATGGAGGCTCATGAGATGATTGTACATCTTAAGGAAATGTTCTAGCAACAGGCAAGGCAAGAAAGGTATGAGACCACAAAGGTCTTACATTCTTAC
This sequence comes from Inga oerstediana, assembly GCA_963210345.1. Classification (NCBI taxonomy): domain Eukaryota; kingdom Viridiplantae; phylum Streptophyta; class Magnoliopsida; order Fabales; family Fabaceae; genus Inga; species Inga oerstediana. Next base: position 30,866,641 of record OY723407.1, on the reverse strand, counting down.
AAAATGGCTGAAGGTGCATCCGTTAGTACTCATATGTTAAAGATGAAAGGCTATATTGATCACCTTGAGAGGCTTGGATTTCCCATGAGCCAGGAGTTAGCTATAGATTTGATCCTCAACTTACTCCTGGAGAGTTATGACCAGTTTGTTATGAACTACAACATGAACAACATGGAGAAATCAATTTCTGAGTTGCATGGGATGCTCAAAACTGCTGAGCAAAGCATTAAGAAAAAGCCTAGCACAATTTTGATGGTTCAGAAAGGAAAGGGTATGAAAAAGAAAGGGAAGGGCAAATGGAAGCGTAATGGTTCAGGTGGTAAGACCAAAGAGTCAAACAAGCCCGAAACCAAGCCTGCACCCAAGAAGGTAAAGCCTTCAAAGGAAGGAGTCTGCTACTTCTGCAATGAACCCGGTCATTGGAAGAGGAATTGCAAACTTTACCTGGAAGATCTGAAAAAGAACAAGAAGGATAACGACGCTATTGCTTCAGGTATTTATGTTATAGACATTCATTTTTCTACTTCCTCTACATGGGTATTAGATACTGTATGTGGTTCTCACATTTGTACAAATGTGAAGGGTCTAAAGGACAGTAGAAAGCTGAAGAAGGGCGAGGTGGACCTACGAGTTGGAAACAGAGCAAGAGTTGCTGCTTTAGCCGTAGGCACTTATGAATTAGTTCTGCCCAATAGGCTTTTGTTAGTTTTGAACAATTGCTATTATGTTCCTGCTTTGAGTAGTAACATTGTTTCTCTTTCTTATTTGGATAAGGAAGGTTATACTTCCATTACTAGGAATGATAAATGTTCTATTTATCGTAATGACATTTTCTATGCTGATGGTGATTTGTGTAACCCCCTCCGTAATTATATCCGAAATACGTGATTAAAATGAAATAGAGACCAATAATAATCAAATAACATTTACTAACCCATCACATGATAGGGTTTTCAAAAAAATACCTTTCGAAATCATTTATAAACTTGGTCTCATATTCACATTTCGAATACAATTACTACGCGAAGATAAATCACATTCATAAAAATATCAAAGTGCACAACATAATCATCCCGGCAATCTCGGGTACATACCTTTGCTAAAGATATACAGGGCACAATTGCCCATTACAATTCTTCAAATGGGGATTACACAATCTCATCTCGAATGAGTCCTGCCGCTCCCTCCACGAGCCACTTGCCCTGTCTCTAGTCTTTTCTCCTCGATTTGCGTGCCAGCAACTCGGGCTTCACATTCGATCCTCAAGCTCCCACTAGCTTTTCCTTCTTGTGGCTGAAAACCCTAACTTCAAAGCACCAAAAGAGGAGCTTCCAAACCTTAAAGAACATAAGGAGTAGCTTAGGATCGGAGTTACACGCGTTAGGAGCTAGATCGTCGGAGAAATCGGCTTACCTTATGACATTTCTTCCTCTTTCTCTCTCTAAAGATCCCATATGCTCTCTCTCTATTTCAGCTGTTCTCAGCATCAGAAATGAGGAGGAAGAAGGGAAAAACCGTTTAATAACATATCTTATGATGATGTCATCTTTTATTGAGATGATGTCATAATTACCATTTTCGGATTTTCTGGCAGATTTTCTGCCCAAACTTTGAAAAATCATAACTAATTCTAGAAACATCGAAATAAGGTGATTCCAAATCCAAATGAAATTTATTTAAGTCCTCTTTATAGGAAAAATATTTACCAATACTAGAAATCACCACAAAATTCCAGAATTACACAAATGTCATCACTGCCCCAAAACAGAGTCCATTTTCGACCTCAAACTTTGGACAGTCATATCTCCTAGTTCCCAACATGAAATGGCACAAATTATATGTCCATTTTGAAGCTTGCGATATGAACTATAAGACTGGAAAGTTTCATAATTTTTAGACACCATTTGGTCATTCAAAACGTTCACACAATCTGACAGCCCAGAATAGAGTTTCACTGGACAGCATTTCCAGTTTTGCAACCAATGTGTCCAATCCAATTTAAATCAATTCCAATGATTAAATACCACAACATGACACCATTTCCATCACAATACCCCATTCAATTCTTCCCTCTATTCTAAGTCAATTTGGATGTTAATCCACAATTGAACTCAAATACAAGGTTTTGGTGTTGCTCATAACACAAGTGACTACAATCCTCTTTATATTCTCTAAAAGGGTTCATTAATCACTAACCACGTCCACTTTTGTAGTCATTAACCCCTAATCACAATTTGAGATCTTGCTAAACCGGGGCTTAGCAATCAACTAATCTCAGGCTTATTCTCTAGCCTCGAGTCTCAAAATTCGGGGTATTACATTTCTCCCCCCGTTCAATAAATTTCGTCCTCGAAATTTGTCATACCACTTAATCCAGAAACTACGGATGCTTCTTCACGACAGCTTCCGTTTCACAATTCATTTCATATTGGGACGGTCTCCTCTAGACCACCCACACACAAATGATACTCCACAAATCCGATTCTCACAAGAATCTCAAACAATGAATGCAACTCAATGGCCCCAAACTGCAATCGGCCCATTTCACGATTGCCACACAAACCAAATCACCATTTTTTTTTTGCCAAACAGATGCAATCGCTTCCACATACGATTGCCACAAAACCATCATAACATAACCACAATCATCGCAAGCCCCCTAATTCATGAGTGGCTAGTGCATCTCGATATCTGGAGGCTCTAACTTATGAGCCATATCATAAGATCTTGGCAGTTGGGCGGCATAGGCCACCACTCTGATGCTCTTAGCCGAAAGACTGTGCTCGTTGCAGCTATGATGATACAAGAAAGGAAATTGATTGAAGATTTCCGTGATTTAAATTTGACAAATCAGATCATCTGTGCCAATTACACTGTTTCTCAATAAGAGAGTGATCTAAGGGTGGAAATTGAAGAAGCTCAGAGTCAAGATGACTGGATACAGCGCAATCTGACTTGAATCGAACAGGGAGAAGTTCCAGGCTACGACATATCGCCTCGTGGATTGGTTCATTACCAGAAAAGAGTCTGCATTCCACTTAAGGCAGAGTTGAGGCAGAAGATTCTGGATGAGGCACACAAGAGCCGATATACTCTTCATCCTGGTATGACCAAGATGTATCAGAATCTGAAATCGGTGTATTGGTGGCCGGGTTTGAAGAGTGACGTGACCAAATATGTTGCAAGGTGTCTCACTTGTCAGAAAGTGAAAATCCAGCACCAAAGACCGCCTGGTTTACTTCAGAGTCCTGAGATTCCGGAATGGAAATGGGAAAGCGTGACCATGGATTTGGTTGTGGGATTACCCAGGATCAGAAACTATGATGCGATCTGGGTAATTGTGGACCGATTAACAAAGTCAGCCCACTTCATACCAATCGATGCTGGTTACTCTCCGGATAAGCTAGCAGAGATTTATATCCGAGAAATTGTGAAACTCCATGGTGTACCGAAGAATATCATTTCCGATCGAGATCCCCGATTCACTTCGAGATATACCAAAATGTAACACCCTGCCTTTAATCATGTAATTATAATTCGATATTAAATAATTAAAGTAGATTAGAGACCTTCGGATAACTTAAACTCGTTTCAATCTCCTACCACAACTGATAACATTCACAACATATATTCATCTGCGTCAGACCTTGGCCCGATTCAACTTGAATCATTCAAAGCCACAACCAGCACTTCGTTGAGATCCCATACTCCCAACGTTCCCAGAGCTCTATTCTACGATTCAACGTCATGGCGAGTGCACACTAAGGTTCGTCGTCACGGCAGCTGCACACTAGGGTTTGTCGTCACGGCGGCTGTCACAAAAATTTTTTTTTTAATAAATATATTGTCACACCCCTTCAGAGTGCCCACCCCCTAGTCAACTACGTACCAGGGCTCCGCTGGCCGGCCCTTACACTGAGCCTGGCAGGCAGCTGGGTTACTCACATTTCACCCAGGACTCACATATCCCCCGTATCAACACCGCCCCGAAGGCACGGTCCTCCCACTGTGTGCCATACACACCCCCTGTGGGCCGCAGGTAATAAACACACAAATAGCCACTCCGATCAGACGTCGCCGTAGGTAGCCCTCTCCGATCAGAACTCCCCGTAGGTTGCCTTCTCCACTTCGAATCCTCGTAGATAACTCTTTCAAATTCAAATTCTCCACAGAATCACTTTTCCCTGTGCCAGATTAATAGTAGCAACCTCAGGATACCTGATACACATTTCAATACCAATCTAGTACCACGTCCTGGTACTAAAGACTATATAGGTCATATCAACCTCCTAAGGACCAGCTTGACTATTGAGTCTGATCCTTAGATCACAGTTCATCTTTCAAACCTTTAACCTCAGTTGAACCGGGAAATCACTTCCCTCAAATCCATGGAGCATCATCCACTCCAGCATAAACTCAAATATCTCTGCCAGCCTAAAGCACCTCAGCCCCCTAGGTCTTAAGGCCTTTAAACATACAAGCTCAGTATAACATCACTACATGTAACATCATACCACCTTAGGTTTCTTACCCAAAATCTAGGTTGGTCACAACACCTAGAAACTCAATATCGCATTCCTGGGAAATCATTTTCTTCCACCTCTAGGTCTACACATCAATTCTCAGGTGAACCACTGTATCTTTCGATTCTACAATGATTCTCCACTAAAGAATAACCAAATAATGTACACACATAGTCCATAAATCTCATATATCCAAAAAAAACAGGGACATTAATGTGTATACCACAACAAACAAAGTCATCTCTTATGACTTAAGGCAGCAACTACTGCTACTATCCTAGCAAATTCCCATCTTTGCCAGGAACTGCAGCTCTGATACCAAAATGTAACCCCCTCCGTAATTATATCCGAAATACGTGATTAAAATGAAATAGAGACCAATAATAATCAAATAACATTTACTAACCCATCACATGATGGGGTTTTCAAAAAAATACCTTTCGAAATCATTTATAAACTTGGTCTCATATTCACATTTCGAATACAATTACTACGCAAAGATAAATCACATTCATATAAATATCAGAGTGCACAACATAATCATCCCGGCAATCTCGGGTACATACCTTTGCTAAAGATATACAGGGCACAATTGCCCATTACAATTCTTCAAATGGGGATTACACAATCTCATCTCGAATGAGTCCTGCCGCTCCCTCCACGAGCCACTTGCCCTGTCTCTAGTCTTTTCTCCTCGATTTGCGTGCCAGCAACTCGGGCTTCACATTCGATCCTCAAGCTCCCACTAGCTTTTCCTTCTTGTGGCTGAAAACCCTAACTTCAAAGCACCAAAAGAGGAGCTTCCAAACCTTAAAGAACATAAGGAGTAGCTTAGGATCGGAGTTACACGCGTTAGGAGCTAGATCGTCGGAGAAATTGGCTTACCTTACGAGATTTCTTCCTCTTTCTCTCTCTAAAGATCCCATATGCTCTCTCTCTATTTCAGCTGTTCTCAGCGTCAGAAATGAGGAGGAAGAAGGGAAAAACCGTTTAATAACATATCTTATGATGATGTCATCTTTTATTGAGATGATGTCATAATTACCATTTTCGGATTTTCTGGCAGATTTTCTGCCCAAACTTTGAAAAATCATAACTAATTCTAGAAACATCGAAATGAGGTGATTCCAAATCCAAATGAAATTTATTTAAGTCCTCTTTATAGGAAAAATATTTACCAATACTAGAAATCACCACAAAATTCCAGAATTACACAAATGTCATCACTGCCCCAAAACAGAGTCCATTTTCGACCTCAAACTTTAGACAGTCATATCTCCTAGTTCCCAACATGAAATGGCATAAATTATATGTCCATTTTGAAGCTTGAGATATGAACTATAAGACTGAAAAGTTTCATAATTTTTAGACACCATTTGGTCATTCAAAACGTTCACACAATCTGACAGCCCAGAATAGAGTTTCACTGGACAGCATTTCCAGTTTTGCAACCAATGTGTCCAATCCAATTTAAATCAATTCCAATGATTAAATACCACAACATGACACCATTTCCATCACAATACCCCATTCAATTCTTCCCTCCATTCTAAGTCAATTTGGATGTTAATCCACAATTGAACTCAAATACAAGGTTTTGGTGTTGCTCATAACACAAGTGACTACAATCCTCTTTATATTCTCTAAAAGGGTTCATTAATCACTAACCACATCCACTTTTGTAGTCATTAACCCCTAATCACAATTTGGGATCTTGCTAAACCGGGGCTTAGCAATCAACTAATCTCAGGCTTATTCTCTAGCCTCGAGTCTCAAAATTCGGGGTATTACAATTTGCATGTTGGTCATTATATATAAAATTTGGAACATCCTAATAATGGGAATATCTATAACGTAACTACTAAGAGGATAAAATCAAATGATTTGAATCCGACCTACCTATGGCATTGTCGTCTAGGCCACATAAATGAGAAACGGATTTCTAAACTCCGTCAAGATGGATTTCTAAACTCATTTGATTTTGAATCATATGATACATGCAAATCTTGCTTATTAGGAAAGATGACTAAGGCACCTTTTACTGGGCACAGTGAGAGGGCCATTGAATTATTAGGCCTCATACATACAGATGTATGTGGACTATTAAATATAACTACCTGAGGAGGTTATGTTTACTTCATTACATTTATAGATGACTTTAGTAGATATGGCTATATCTATATAATGAAACATAAATCTCAATCTTTTGAAATGTTCAAAATATTCCAAAATGAAGTACAAAACCAACTTGGTAAAACAATTAAAGCACTTCGATTTGATCGAGGTGGTGAATATTTGAGCCAAGAATTCATTGACCATCTTAGGAGTTGTGGGATAATCTCACAATTGACTCCTCCAGGATCACCACAATGGAATGACGTTTCTGAACAGAGGAATCGAACAGTATTAGATATGGTTCGATCTATGATGAGTCAAACAGATCTTCCACCGTCCTTTTGGGGACATACCCTAGAAACAGCTGCGTTCACACTAAATCGTGTTTCATCTAAGGCATTTGAAAAGACACCATATGAGATATGGATTGTAAAGAAACCAAGTTTATCTATTCTCAAGATCTGGGGATGTGAGGTATATGTTAAGCAACAAGCCTCTGATAAATTAGCGCCTAAATCCACAAAGTGCCTTTTCGTGGGGTATCCTAAAGAAACGAAAGGATACTATGTCTACAATCCCACCGATAACAAAGTGTTTGTTATTCGAAATGGTAAGTTTCTAGAAAGAGAGTTTATCTCTAAAACAACTAGTAGGAGCGATGTACATCTCGAAGAAATTCGAGAGCCACAAGATGGTACAGAACCACAGATAGAAATTAGAGAAGACTCACAACAAGTTGCTGAGCCTTCTCAAGTAACACAAGGTCTACGAACATTTGATAGGACATGGCATCAGCCTCAGAGATATGGATTTCTGATTACTGAAGGTTGTGATGTGTTGCTCATTGAGCAAAATGAGCCTACCACCTATTGAGAAGCCACATTGGGACAACTCTGGGAAATGGCTAAATGCCATGAAGTCTGAAATGCAATCCATGTACGACAATCAGGTATGGACCATAGTCGATCCACCTGAAGGTGTAAAAACCATTAGGTGCAAATGGGTTTTCAAGGAGAAAACTGACATGGATGACAATGTAAATGTCTTCAAGGCACGACTGGTTGCAAAAGGATTCACTCAAACTCATGGTATAGACTATGATGAAACCTTTTCCCCAGTTGCAATGGCTAAATCAATCAGAATCCTTCTTGCTATTGAAGCATATTATGACTATGAAATATAGCAGATGGATGTCAAAACAACCTTCCTTAATGGAAAGCTGCTTGAGGATGTGTACATGACACAACCTGAAGGTTTTGTGCGTCCAGAGGACTCTGGTAAAATTTGCAAGCTTCAAAGATCCATTTATGGATTGAAGCAAGCATCTCGGAGCTGGAATCATCATTTTGATGAAGTAGTCAAAGAGTTTAGATTCATTCAAAACATCGATGAACCTTGTGTTTACAAGAAGATAAGTGGGAGCATAATTGTATTTCTTGTGCTTTATGTAGATGACATCCTACTCATTGGGAATGATATTCCTACCTTGCAGAGTGTCAAGTCTTCGTTAGGAAAGTCCTTTTCAATGAAAGACTTAGGTGAAGCCACCTATATCCTAGGGATTAGGATCTATAGGGATAGATCTAAACGACTAATGGGCCTAAGTCAGAGCACATACATAGACAAGATACTGCATAGGTTCAGTATATATGATTCAAAAAGGGGTTACATACCCATGTCTCATGGCATCCATCTTAGTAAGGATCTGTGTCCTAGTACACCTGATCAGCGAGATCGCATGAGTAAGGTTCCATATGCCTCGGCCATTGGATCCATCATGTATGCCATGTTATGTACTCGACCGGATATCTCGTTTGCCTTAAGTATGACCAGCAGATACCAACAAGATCCTGGTGAGGGTCATTGGACTGCCGTCAAGAATATCCTAAAGTACTTAAGAAGGACTAAGGACTTATTTTTGGTCTATGGTGGATTGGATGATGAGCTCTGCGTAACCAGTTACACAGATGCAAGTTTCCAAACTGACCAAGATGACCTTAAATCACAATCTAGATATGTATTCCTCCTGAATAGTGGAACAGTAAGCTGGAAGAGCTCCAAGCAGAGCACTATAGCAGATTCTGCAAGAGAAATTGAGTATATAGCAGCATCAGATGGAGCTAAAGAAGCTGTTTGGATCAGAAAGTTCATTACTGAACTAGGGGTGGTGCCTACCATCTCAAATCCAATAGATTTGTTTTGTGACAATAGCGGTGCTATTACACAGGCCAAGGAGCCTAGGTCACATCAAAGGACCAAGCATATACTCAGGCGATTTCATCTTATTAGAGAAATCAATGATAGAGGTGATATAAAGATATGCAAAGTAGCAGGAGAAGATAATATTGCTGATCCTCTTACTAAGCCACTTGCACAGGCAAAGCATGAGCGTCATGTTAGGGCAATGGGAATTAGGCAAATTAATGATTGCACTTAGGGCAAGTGGGAGGATGTTGGAAATTGTGCCCTAAGGGCCAATCATTGTACTTTGAATATTATTATTTTAATGAAATTTCCCCATTCCGTTATCATATTATTTGCATATTAACTATGATAATTGTATCCTTGGATAATTTATAAAGATTGTCCTAAAATGTCCCTGGTCGGTCATCTATGCGGGAGCAGAGATGAAACAAGACCAGTATGACTTTGATAAGATATGGAGATATGAATCAAAGTTTTAGGCACTTGTAAGAGTACAAGGTGCTGGACCGAGCCACTATGAGAAAGCTACATGGATCAAGTCATAAGCTTTTCTCATGTATAACCACGTCACAATGCCCTTAGACCTGAGGTCATCATGAATTCCTACATGAGAGTTGCTAAGCTTTGAACTAGTCAAAAGTCACTTTTGACCGGGTGATGATAAAGGCTACGATCAGGCTTAGTGGTTTTTCATGCAGAGGAATATGAATGATCAAGATGGAATTTGTCCCTCACATTAGTAGAGAGATATTACTGGGCCCCTCGATAAGTGAGTCTGAGAAATGTATGGCCATACTATGATGAAAGGAGTTTCTATCTCTGTTATCAGGCTACTCAGGAATTGAGAAAGTAATGGTTAGGAACAAGAGGATGACATTATCCATGCCTTATCCTTGACCGATATATCGTGTGACAAAAGGGACGTGACATAGTTGTATGACAGGTTGCATCGTGATAACGATCCTCATATGAATTGGGTAGTCGTAATATCTTGCTAGAGGCCGCTTGCGACTTTTGGGTTAGTATAGTTATTGGCCCACTGCCAACTTCATATGGGCCTACAGGGTCACACACAAGAATGGCCCAACACGAGATAATGTTTAATTTAGGGTGAATGAATTTTATATTTATATATATATATAATATAAAATTCATTAATAATATTATATAGATATATATATTTTTGAAATATATATCTTATATGTATATATATATGTATATATATATTATATGATATTATTATATTTAATAATATTATATAGATATATATATTTTCGAAATATATATCTTATATATATATATATGTATATATATTATATGATATTATTTTATTGTGTTAGTTTTAAATTTAAGTTATTAAGATATATTAAATATAATAACTAACATGATAGAGATATAGTATCTCAGATTTAATTTATGAAGATAAATTAAATCTAATGGCTCTTTATTTGGATTAAATAAATAGGTTAAATTAAAACTGTTGGATAGATTTAATTTAAACTGAATTTATTTAATTACCTCATCAAGATAATTAATTGTTAATTAATTTCGAAATTAATGATGATTAATTTTGAAATTTGAAAATAGTCCTCATAGGTTATAAACTTGATAGAGCAGATATATTCATATGCACATGAGAATTGAGAGCTGCAAGTGAAACCCTAGGAGACATTAGAGGCGCTAGCACGCAGTCTCGGTTAGAGAGCATTCGTGTGGATACTGGTAGAGGGAGCGGACCTGACGTGTTGGCTCCTAGAGATCGTGAAAGCTCTGAATCATCAGAAAGGTATGAATCCTTCCAACTTGGTTAAAATGCCGTTGATAGATCCTTGATTAGGATCGGTGAAAGTTTTTAAAGTTCTTCTGCTGTGCCTACCAATTAGAAGGCACAGTGGAAGAATTTTAAAATTTTACTGATCCTAATCAAGGATCTATCAACGGCGTTTAAACCGAGTTAGAAGGATTCGTACCTTTTTCAATTCAGGGTTTTCGATCTCTAGGAGGCAACACGTCAGGTCCGCTCCCTCTACTGGTATCCACACGAATGCTCTCTAATAGAGACTGCGTGCTAGTGCCTCCAAATGTCTCCTAGGGTTTCCCTTGCAACTCTGAATTCTCATGCGTGTATCAGTATGTCTGCTCTATCAAGTTTATAACCTCTGATTGCTATATTCGAATTTCAAAATTAATCTTCATTAATTTTGAAATTAATTAACAATTAATTACCTTGATGAGCTAATTAAATAAATTCAGTTTAAATTAAATTTATCCAACAGTTTTAATTTAACCTATTTATTTAATCCAAATAAAGAGCCATTAGATTTAAGTTATCTTCATAAATTAAATCTGAGATACTATATCTCTATAATATTAGTTATTAAATTTAATATATCTTAATAGATTAAATTTAAAACTAACACAATATAATAATATCATATAAGGCACACTTACACACATATATAAGATATGTATTTCGAAAATATATATCTATAAAATATTATTAATGAATTTTATATTATATATATATATATATATATATAAAATTCGTCCACCCTAAATAAAAACATTATCTCGTGTTAGGCCATTCTTGTGTGCGATCCTGTAGGCCCATATGAAGTTGGCAGTGGGCCAATAACCATACTAACCCAAAAGTCGTAAGCGGCCTCTAGCAAGACATTACGACTACCCAATTCATATGAGGATCGTTATCACGATGCAACCTGTCATACAACAATGTCACGTCCCTTTTGTCACACGATATATCGGTCAAGGATAAGGCATGGATAATGTCATCCTCTTGTTCCTGACCATTACTTTCTCAATTCCTGAGTAGCTTGACAACAGAAATGGAAACTCCTTTCCATCATAGTATGGCCATACATTTCTCAGACTCACTCATTGAGGGGCCTTGTAATATCTCTCTACTAATGTGAGGGACAAATTCCATCTTGATCATTCATATTCCTCTGCATGAAAAACCGCCAAGCCCGATCGTAGCCTTTATTATCACCCAGTCAAAAGTGACTTTTAACTAGTTCAAAGCTTAGCAACTCTCATGTAGGAATCTATGATGACCTCAGGTCTAAGGGTATTGTGACGTGGTTATATATGAGAAAAGCTTATGACTTGATCCATGTAGCTTTCTCATAGTGGCTCGGTCCAGCACCTTGTACTCTAACAAGTGCCTAATTTATATCTCCATATCTTATCAAAGTCATACTGGTCTTGTTTCATCTTTGCTCCCGCATAGATGACCGACCAGGGACATATTAGGATAATCTTTATGATTTATCCAAGGATACAATTATCATAGTTAATATGCAAATAATATGATAACGGAATGGGGAAATTTCATTAAAATAATAATGTTCAAAGTACAATGATTGGCCCTTAGGGCACAATTTCCAACATCCTCCCACTTGCCCTAGGTGCAATCATTAATTTGCCTAATTCCCATTGCCCTAACATGACGCTCATGCTTTGCCTGTGCAAGTGGCTTAGTAAGAGGATCAGCAATATTATCTTCTCCTGCTACTTTGCATATCTTTATATCACCTCTATCATTGATTTCTCTAATAAGATGAAATCGCCTGAGTATATGCTTGGTCATTTGATGTGACCTAGGCTCCTTGGCCTGTGCAATAGCACTACTATTATCAAAAAATAAATCTATTTGATTTGAGATGGTAGGCACCACCCCTAGTTCAGTAATGAACTTTTTGATCCAAACGGCCTCTTTAGCTGCATCCGATGTTGTTATATACTCAGCTTATGTTATAGAATCTACTATAGTGCTATGCTTGAAGCTCTTCCAACTTACTACTCCACCATTCAGGAGGAATACGTATCCAGATTGTGATTTAAGTTCATCTTGGTCAGTTTGAAAACTTGCATCTATGTAACCGGTTACACAGAGCTCATCATCTAATCCACCATAGACCAAAAATAGGTCCTTAGTCATTCTTAAGTACTTTAGGATATTCTTGACCGTAGTCTAATGACCCTCACCAGGATCTTGTTGATATCTTCTGGTCATGCTTAAGATAAATGAGACATCTGGTTGTGTACATAGCATGGTATACATGATGGATCCAATGGCTGAGGCATATGGAACCTTACTAATGTGATCTTGCTGATAAGGTGTACTAGGACATAGATCCTTGCTAAGATGGATACCATGAGAAATGGGCATGTAACCCCTTTTTGAATCCTGCATACTGAACCTATGCAGTATCTTGTCTATATATGTGCTCTGACATAGGCCTATTAGTCTTTTGGATCTATCCCTATAGATCCTAGTCCCTAGGATGTAGGTGGCTTCACCTAAGTCTTTCATTGAAAAGGACTTTTCTAACCAAGACTTGACACTCTATAAGGTAGGAATATCGTTCCTAATGAGTAGGATGTCATCTACATAAAGCACTAGAAATAGAACTATGCTTCCACTAATCTTCTTGTAAACACAAGGTTCATCGATGTTTTGAATGAATCCAAACTCTTTGACTACTTCATCAAAATGATGATTCCAGCTCGGAGATGCTTGTTTCAATCTATAAATGGATCTTTAAAGCTTGGAAACTTTACCAGAGTCCTCTGGACGCACAAAACCTTCAGGTTGTGTCATGTACACATCCTCAAGTAGCTTTCCATTAAGGAAGGCTGTTTTGACATCCATCTGTCATATTTCATAGTCCTAATATGCTGCAATGGAAAGAAGGATTCTGATTGATTTGGCCATTACAACTGGGGAAAATGTTTTATCATAGTCTACACTATGAGTTTGAGTGAATCCTTTTGGAACCAGTCATGCCTTGAAGACATTTACATTACCATCCATGTCAGTATTCTCCTTGAAAACCCATTTGCACCCGATGGTTTTAACACCTTCAGGTGGATCGACTAAGGTCCATACCTGATTGTGGTACATGGATTGCATTTCAGACTTCATGGCATTTAGCTATTTTTTAGAGTTTGGTCTCATTATGGCTTCTCGATAGGTGGTTGGCTCATTTTTCTCAATGAGCCACATATCACGGCCTTCAATAATCAGAAATCCATATCTCTGAGGCTGATGTCGTGTCCTATCAGATCTTCATGGACCTTGTGTTACTTGAGGAGGCTCAGCAACTTGTTGTGTGTAATGACCCAATTTGGGATTAAGGGCAATGACTCTAATATTGATTGTATTAGTGTAATTAAACACTTTTGTAGAAATATGATGTAAATTTGATCTAAGTGTATTTGGAGATTAAAGATTAATGGTTGAGATTTGTTGCATATGGGTCGGAATCCTGTGTATTAAGCTTGTGTGAGCTCATAGAGGGAGTGGACAAGATGTTGACATGTGTCATTTGGTGGACCATTGGATTATGCTGAGACAAAAATCCACTTTTTCTCTCTCCCTTCTCTCTCTTTTTCTGTGGAGTATGGGCCAAGAGGGAAAGATCACACATCATCATCATCATCTCCATCTCTCATATTCTCTCTCTTCTTTCTTCCATTTCCGGTGGACACAAGCAAGGGAAGAGGAAAAGAAAAGCTTGATCTTTGGTGAGTAATGATTCTCCATTGCTCAAACACTCTTCGCTAAATTTGTTCATAGCGTTAAGAGCTCTATTGTGGTAATTTCATAATCTTGAAAGGTGGTGGTTTGAGTGATAGAGAAATTTGAAAGTTGGAGAATCAAGATTCTGGATTTGGCAAAGTGAAGAGGTAAGCATTTGATGCTTTTTAATATATATGTTATGATTTTTGAATAAGTTTGGGAAATTTTGGAAATTTGCCCTGGTTTATGCCTATTTTGGAATGTATGAATATCATAGTGGATGATGTTGGAATTAGTTTATGGTGAAGTTCTTTTAGTATTGGATATGGTTTTCGAGTTTGGAATTAAGTTGAATGAAATTTGGGTGTTGTGTGTCATAGTGACCCAAGGGCATAGATTGTGGTTAAAATGGTATTTGGGTGTTTTGGATGTTACCAATGGGTTCCCTATGTCATTTTGAGTGAGTATGAGCTTTGTGTGGAGTTTAGGATCTATTGGGTGTGATTTTGACCAATCTGGGAAATTCTGTCAGTTGTTGCTATCTGGCAATCTGATAGCCTCACTTGAGTGAGGGAGGAACTCACTCGAGTGCTGCTGTGTATTTTCCCTTTTCTCTTTGTGTTTTGCCTGGGTTCTCATGAAGGGGGCTCGAGTGCACTTCCTTCACCGCGAGTGATGTTGGTGATCACTCGAGTGAGCATGGGATCACTCGAGTGATGGCGTGTGTTCAAAAGTTAGGGTTGCTCTTGGGTTGTCACTCGCTGGTTGATGTTTAAGAGTGTGTTTCGACACTCGCAAGTGAAACCTTCCCACCCGAGCACTGGAGGGTATGCTCGAGTGAGCTTGTCCCTCTGATGTTGCATGTGCTCTTGGGTTGTCACTCTTTGTGTTGCACTTTCGGTGACTCGAGTGGACTTAGAGTCATCACCCGAGTGCAAAGCCTTATGCTTCGAACATTTTCTGGCCGAAGTAGCTGCTCACTGTCAGACACTCACTCGAGCACGAGTCTTTCATCACTTGAGTGAGTCAGCCAAAAATCACTGTTTTACCTTTCGGAAAAGGGGTTTTTAGGGTAGTTCTTCCAACCCTTTAGGCATATGTTTAGGCCTCTATTAGCCACCTAAAGAGTCCTAAATGATAACCAACTTGAGTATTATGGAAATATGCATTTGGAAAAGAGATTAATCAATTGTCCCTAAATTGGTATTGGATTTGATATCTGTCAGGCGCGTGAGCCCACTGTGCCAAAGAACGTCAGGAAAGATTCAGGTAGTGACTTCTCTCTTATATTTTGTGTAAATGTATTGTAAGTTTTCCTATAATGCATTGTGTGTTGCTGTTGCTGCTTTGAGGTGTATTGAGATACCTTGTAGAGCTTTACGCATTGTGGAGCATTGTGCCTTATGATACGTTGTGCTTTAAGATACTTTATGCTTTGTGATACTGCTGCATAGTGATTACTGCGGCAGCAGGCATTGTGATTACAACAAAAGCTGGCATAGTGATTACCGTGAAAGTAGGATAGTGCATCGTGATACAGCCGTGAGTGCTGTCATCTGTGGTACAAGCCATGGATTATTGTGTTGCTGATGATGCTGGTGAACATGATAACATTACATGCTTTGTGTTTATATATTGTATGAGTGATTTGTTACTACTGGGATTCTTTAGAATCTTACTCTTTCCAAATGACTAACATTTTCAGACAGGAAAAGTGGTTCAAAAGGGAAGTGGCCAACCAAGAGTGGTTAGGGCTTTAGGGACATTTTGCATTTTGGGTGTTGGTTATCTAGTTGGCTTTTGGGATTACTGTATGTATATGAGATGTATATAACAATTTTGGATATGTAATCCCTATTTTGGGAAACCTTTAAAACCATTCTATATATATAAGTAACCCGGGGTTGCTGGGATTTTGGTTACGCGCTCTGATATTTATCATGTGATATAACTGTACAGGTAATTGTATTTGAAAGTGAATATGAGACCAGATGAATCCTGTTTTTAAACATTTTGTTTGGACACCCCATCTCTTGGAGATGAGTGATTATAAATGTGATTTTTGTCTTATTGGTCTCTATTTCACTGAAATTTCATAATCCGGATATAATTACCGTGAGGGGGTTACATTGTGAGTCTTCTTTAATTTCCATTTATGGTTCTGTACTATCTTGTGACTCTTGAACTTCTTTGAGATGTACCTTGCTCCCATTGGTTGTTTTAGAGACAAACTCTCTTTCTAGCAACTTACCATTTCAAATAACAAACACTTTGTTATCGGTGGGATTGTAGACATAGTATCCTTTCATTTATTTAGGATACCCCACGAAAAGGCATTTTGAGGATCTGGGCGCTAATTTATCAAAGGCTTGTTGTTTAACATATACCTCACACCCCAAATCTTGAGAAAAGATAAACTTGGTTTCTTTTCAGTCCATATCTCATATGGTGTCTTTTTAACTGCCTTAGATGGAACACGATTTAGTGTGAACACAGCTGTCTCTAGAGCATGTCCCCAAAAGGACACTGGAAGATTTGTTTGACTCATCATAGATCAAACCATATCTAATAGTGTTTGATTCCTCTGTTCAGAAACGCCATTCTATGTCGTGTTCCTGGAGGAGTCAGTTGCAAGATTATCCCACAACTCCTAAGATGGTCAATAAAGTCTTGGCTCAAATATTCACCACCTCGATCAGATCGAAGTGCTTTAATTGTTTTGCCAAGTTGGTTTTGTACTTTCATTTTGGAATATTTTGAACATTTCAAAAGATCATATTTATGTTTCATTAGATAGATATAGCCATATCTACTAAAGTCGTCTATAAATATAATGAAGTAGACAGAACCTCCTCTGGCAGCTGTATTTAATGGTCTACATATATCTGTATGTATAAGGCCCAATAATTCAGTGGCCCTCTCACTATGCCCATTAAAATGTGCCTTTGTCATCTTTCCTAATAAGCAAGATTTGCATGTATCATATGATTCAAAATCAAATGAGTTTAGAAATCCATCTTGACCGAGTTTAGAAATCCGTTTCTCATTTATGTGGCCTAGACGACAATGCCATAGGTAGGTCGGATTCAAATCGTTTGATTTTATCCTCTTAGTAGTTACGTTATATATATTCCCATTATTAGGATGTTCCAAATTTAATATATAATAACCAACATGCAAATCACCATCAGCATAGAAAATGTGATTACGATAAATAGAACATTTACCATTCCTAATAATGGAAGTATAACCTTCCTTATCCAAATAAGAAAGAGAAACAATGTTACTACTCAAAGCAGGAATATAATAGCAATTGTTCAAAACTAACAAAAGCCCACTGGGCAGAACTATTTCATAAGTGCCTACGGCTAAAGCAGCAACTCTTGCTCTGTTTCCAACTCGTAGGTCCACCTTGCCCTTGTTCAGCTTTCTACTGTCCTTTAGACCCTGCACATTTGTACAAATGTGAGAACCACATGCAGTATCTAATACCCATGTAGAGGAAGTAGAAAACTGAATGTCTATAACATAAACACTTGAAGCGATAGCCCCACTATCCTTCTTGTTCTTTTTCAGATCTTCCAAGTAGAGTTTGCAATTCCTCTTTCAATGACCGGGTTCATTACAGAAGTAGCAAACTCCTTCATTTGGAGGCTTTGCCTTCTTACGTGCAGGCTTGGTTTCGGGCTTGTCTGACTCTTTGGTCTTACCACCTGAGCCATTACCCTTCCATTTGCCCTTCCCTTTCTTTTTCATACCCTTTTCTTTCTGAACCATCAAAACAGTACTGGGCTTTTTCTTAATGCTCTGTTCAGCAGTTTTCAGCATCCCATGCAGTTCAGAAATTAATTTCTCCATGTTGTAGTTCATAACAAACTGGTCATAACT
Source organism: Inga oerstediana (assembly GCA_963210345.1). Lineage (NCBI taxonomy): Eukaryota > Viridiplantae > Streptophyta > Magnoliopsida > Fabales > Fabaceae > Inga > Inga oerstediana. The sequence continues at coordinate 30,848,365 of OY723407.1, read as the reverse complement.
CTCTGGGAGTGAGTTCAGGATCAAATCCGTAGCTAACTCCTGGCTCATAGGAAATCCAAGCCTTTCAAGGTGATCAATATAGCCTTTCATCTTTAACACATGAGTATTAACTGATGCACCTTCAGCTATCTTGCAGGAATGTAAGGCCTTTATGGTCTCATACCTTTCTTACCTTGCCTGTTGCTGGAACATTTCCTTGAGATAGACAATCATCTCATGAGCCTCCATAAGTTCTAGATCTCTTTGGAGCTCTAGAACCATAGTGGCAAGCATCAGGCAACCTACATCCACAGAGTCAACCTTATGCTTTGTGTAAGCATCTCTCTGAGCTCTTGGAGCATTGGTTGCTAGCTCCTGAGGAATGGTTGATCTAGGACATAAGCCTTTCTTTCTTGCTTGAGAACAATTCTCAAGTTCCTGAACCAGTCAAGAAAGTTTGTCCCATTGAGCGTGTCCTTCTCAAGGACCGATCGCAATGATAGTGTAGCAGTATTACTAGTCGACATGATTCTACAATTAAAATATGCAAAGTTAGTTAGTAATCTCCCACTAAATTAACAACCCTCAATATAATAATTAGTAGGCTAAGATCCATATTTGGCTTAAACTTAAGTCCGCTTTGGCAATAAAGGTCGTGATTATATTATATTTCGCTTAAACAACAAGAATTCATACAATACGAAAAGCAATAAATGTCGTGATTATATTATATTGCGCTATGAACAGATAGTTACGGTGGTTCCGCTAGCAGGTTAGTGGGTGGGGTCAAGGGACAGTGCCCTTTCGGGGGTTGCAAGGGGCAGCGCCCCTGGAGCTTTTCGAAAAAGGCACATTCCTTTTAAAAGAAATATTTGAAAAAATTTAAATTTTAAAAATTTTTGACCCAAATTTTTAAAATATTTGTTTCAGTCCAGTTCTAAAGGGATTTTGGCCTAGTTTCAAAAACAAAACAACTGCCCAGAACGGTTCTGATCTGGATTGTCTTCCCCATATTTTGGATCCCTAATACCTGAGTAGATATCCGAACTTAGACCCGATTGAATTACCGCCAACTATGATCTCAGATACCCTACCCGATTTCATGCTATTCGAAAATGAAAATCACATACATGTTCGGAAACGAAAACAAAAACAATTTCAAGTTTCAATTAAAACAAAAACGAAAAATTAGCGGAATTTCAAGATCACATCTTTCAAAATAGTTTCGTATTAACTAAATCACATACATGTTCGGACGTTTCTTATAAACATATGTGCATATCCCATATATATCACATGTATAAGAATCATAAACTCAATTTAAATGCACAATTGACCTGGCTCTGATGCCACCGATAGAATCGGCAGGCACAGCGGAAGAATTTTAAAATTTTTGCCGATCTTAATCGAGGATCTATCAACGACGTTTAAACCAAGTTAGAAGGATTCGTACCTTTTCCAATTCAGGGTTTTCGATCTCTAGGAGGCAATATGTCAGGTCCGCTCCCTCTACCGGTATCCACATGAATGTTCTTCTATAGAGACTGTGTGCTAGCGCCTCCAAATGTCTCTTAGGGTTTCCCTTACAGCTCTGAATTCTCATGCGTGTATCAATATATCTTCTCTATTAAGTTTATAACCTATGAGGGCTATATTCGAATTTCAAAATTAATCTTCATTAATTTCTAAATTAATTAACAATTAATTACCTTGATGCGCTAATTAAATAAATTCAATTTAAATTAAATCTGTCCAACAGTTTTAATTTAACTTATTTATTTAATCTAAATAAAGAGCCATTAGATTTAAGTTATTTTCATAAATTAAATCTAAGATACTATATCTCTATAATGTTAGTTATTAAATTTAATATATCTTAATAGATTAAATTTAAAATTAACACAATATAATAATATCATATAATACACGAGCGCGCGCGCGCGCACACACACACACACAAAAGATATGTATTTCGAAAATATATATCTATATAATATTATAAACGAATTTTATATTATATATATATAAATATAAAATTCATCCACCCTAAATTAAACATTATCTCATGTTAGGCCATTCTTGTGTGCGACCCTGTAGGCCCATATGAAGTTGGCAGTGGGCCAATAACTGTACTAACCCAAAAGTCGCAAGCGGCCTCTAGCAAGACATTACGACTACCCAATTCATATGAGGATCGTTAACACGATGCAACCTGTCATACAACCATGTCACATCCCTTTTGTCACATGATATATCGGTCAAGGATAAGGCATGGATAAGGTCATCCTCTTGTTCCTGATCATTACTTTCTCAATTCTTTAGTAACCTGACAATAGAAATGGAAACTCCTTTCCATCGTAGTATGACCATACATTTCTCAGACTTACTCATCGAGGGGCTCAGTAATATCTCTTTACTAATGTGAGGGACAAATTCCATCTTGATCATTCATATTTCTCTGCATGAAAAACCAGCAAGCCCGATTGTAGCCTTTATTATCACCCGGTCAAAAGTGACTTTTGACTAGTTCAAAGCTTAGCAACTCTCATGTAGGAATCCATGATGACCTCAAGTCTAAGAGCATTGTGACGTGGTTATACATGAGAAAAGCTTATGACTTGATCCATGTAGCTTTCTCATAGTGGGTCGGTCCAGCACCTTGTACTCTTACAAGTGCCTAAGACTTTGGTTCGTATCTCCATATGTTATCAAAGTCATACTGGTCTTGTTTCATCTTTGCTCCCACATAGATGACTGACCAGGGACATTTTAGGATAATCTTTTTGATTTATCCAATGATAAAATTATCACAATTAACATGCAAATAATATGATAACAGAATGGATAAATTTCATTAAATTAATAATGTTCAAAGTACAATGATTGGCCTTTTGGGCACAATTTCTAGTACTATATCACTCGTGGATTGGGAAGTGCACTTGTGCTTCCCACCAGAAAACCCAAGCAAAATGTAGAAGGAAAAGGGATTTTATGTTGCTGCACTCGAGTGACATTCATCAGAACCCAGAAATGCAGCAACTGATATAACTTTCTAGATTTACCAAAACTGATCCTAATAGTTCCAAAACTTACATCAAAGCTTATTCTTACTCAAAATTCCATAAGGAACTTATTGGTAACCTCAAAACAACCAAATTAACATCAAAATGACACACTCCACATTCCCAACTACATTGCAACAAAAATCACCTAATGACCAAACTTTTTCTTTTCAAATCCAAACCAAAACCATTGACACTAAGACACAATTAAGCATCTATTCCACCACATTAAACTACTCAGTCTATACATTTCAAAATTAAGCCAAAATCAGGGCAAAATCACAAAATCTCAAAACCAAACCAATGACTACCATGAATATGCCAAAAAGTATCAAATACTCACCTCTCTAAGTTGTCAAGATCAAATCCTTGGTTTCCCCAACTTTCAAATTTCCACCAGTTCTCAAACTCTACAAATAAAAAATCTGAAAACATAAGAATGAAGCTCTTGACACTATGAACATGATTAATGAAGAACACTTGAGCATTTAAAGGAATTTTGCAAGACAAAATCTCACCTTTGCACTTTCTCTTTCCATCTTCAATCCACCGAAAATGGAGGCTAAGGAGAGAGAATGAGATGAGAATTATAATGATAGATTTTTTCCCTTTTTCCATACTTCTTCACCGACTTGAAGGGAGAGAGGGAAGAGAAAATTGAACTTTGAAGTTTGACCTCATTAAATGGTTCACAACTTGCCACATGTCATGATCCTATTCTTCCTTCCATAAACTCATATAAACTCATCTACACTAGATTCCACCCTATTGGTCATTCAAGAGTCAATCCTAGCCATTGATCTTGAGTTACCTATGAGTTTCCTCTATGGTAACTGACCAAATAGTCGGTAAATTTACTATTTTGCCCTTGATTATACTAAGACATATTGAACTATCATCAAACACGTTTTACATCTCAATATACCTCATATACTTCAAAAATGTTTAACTAATATTAATTACATCACTTCTGAGGTCATTAGCCCTTAATTACAATTTAGGATATTACACCCTCAACTTCTCTTCCTCTCCTCTCTAGAATATA